>CM021734.1:59734890-59929265 GCA_011075105.1 Heteronetta atricapilla
GAGGGTGCAGCTTACTTTTAAAGAATGAACAAATGAAAAAAATTAAATGAAATATTTTCTGTTTTAAATGTGATTTCATCATTTCTACCTGGATAAAATAATACTCCACAAGATATGCTTTTCAGCATCACAACTTTTTTGTCTAGTGAAAGTTCACAATAGCGTAAGCAAAGATATGGCTAACTAACATATCTTAATTTGTAATATTTACTACTGACATAGCTATTTTAACTTCATAACCCAGGTTATCCATTTTTAATTTATTTCACTGTAAAGTTCCTCAGACAGTGATAAAGAGGCATGTGTTGGCACAAACAGATGAATGGAAAAATGGGAACTCAGAACCCTGCTACAGTCAATCTAGCAGCTCAATCTCATTATTTTAATCTTTGTGCAATGTTTATAGTTGTCAGGAAGAGACTTTTTTCCATTTGCTCCATCTGGCAAGCTATTTGTGAGTTTAATGGACATGCGTTCCAAATCTTCTTATGCCTGTAGCCATATTTAAATTTATCTGCCTCAGTGGAATACCTAACAAGAGCAATTAAACAAACAAACAAACAAAATTTAATGAACTATGAAACCCAGTCTTCGGGGTTAACAGACTATTTACCTAATCAGATGCTTAGAAAACTTTTGTTTTTTTCAGGTTTTCTATGGTTATTAACTTTCTCTTTGGATTTTTTCCTCTATTATTTTTATATCAAGGATTATTTATTTATTTTTATTTAGTAATGCATAGAGCATAGAGTGGTCTGGACCTGATTATTGTTCTCTCAAGACTTATGTGTGTGGCCAAAAAACGGGGATGCCCCACACAGAGTTAGAGCAAAGATACACCCCATGAAGTCATTAGCATTGCCCTCCCTTTTGGAAACCTGCATCATCTCGAAATTCCAGAACTTTCAAAAATATAGCATAATAACCACATTACATTATGTTCTTCTACATTTAGAAGCCTGAGGGGAGAAGGATTTTGCATCTTACCATCCCAAACAAGAAATTTGGCACTTGTTGCAATGAAAGCTATGTTAGAAGTGTACAGCGTGGCAAAATAATCATACTTCATAAATGTATATGCTTATTAATTTGGAGAGATCTGTAGATTATATAAGAAGAGTACATACAAAACTGTAGTCTAAGTATATGTTGATATAAAGGGGAAAAAAGTTTTATAAAAAAAAGAAAAAAGCAACAGAAAAAGAAAGTGCATTGTCATGACGTATTTTCATAAAGCATTCAATTTACAATAGCAGCAGTGATACTGAACGGTAATTATTTTTATAATTACTAAGCTTCAGTAGTAGGTAGCTGATCTATGCAACTGCAAATAAGACTGCATTCTTGTATCAAGAATGTTGTCTTGAATCAAGTTCCAACTACAAGTAAAACATATCTTTTAAACATTTAAGGTCCATAGTTTTGGTTTTACACATGTACATGCGCATAAACTAGTTTCAGCTTCAGTAAATCTCTTGCAAATGAATTTAGGTTGAAAAATTGATCTTCCTGAAACAACTAATTGCAGTAATTGAAATTATGTATTAATGTATTTCTATTGATCCTGTTTGTCATTGCTTTTGTTTTAGGAATTTTGTGTGCATTAGCATAATAAAATTAATAAAATTAATATATTTGGAAAATTACAGTATCCCTGTAATTACCTCAGACAAATTGCATACATTTCATTACCTTCATTAAATCTGTAGCCACATGTGGTTCAGAGAATTAGTAATTAGGCAGTTCATGGGTAGTTTACTGCATTTTTCCAGTGTACCTTTGAATTGTTTTATGCCATCACCTCATATCTTCATGGAGTAGTTGTAGCCTTTGCATGCTGACATATCCCTTCCTCCCTGGCTGAACGAATGAGCTGTATGAAGCAATAGAACATTTTTATTTTCTGCAATATTAACATAAAATTATTTGTGAATTAAATAAATAGACTCAATAAGCTGTTGAGTATATCCGTGAGTATATCTGTTGAGTATAGCTGTGAGAAAAGGATGTCACATATTTGCAGGAAGCCAGAAATAGGCAAGAGAGGAAAATGTAAATTCCACTTGTACTCTTCCCTTAGACCAGGGAGCCATAATTTGCCTGGCCTTTTGCCTTCCATCACTCGGTGTTGTGTGGATGCTAGTTATGCAGGATGGCCAACGCTACAAAACATGGCAGCAATGTCCCTGCTTCTTTTGCCTCAGAAAAGTGACAGCAGCTCCGTGGAGGCTTGCTGATGTTATTTAACAGCATCATCTCTCTTGCTGTGGTCTGCAGTGTCATCTACAGAGCTAGTAATGAGGGATATTTTATACCTTTACTATCCTAACCAGGGAAAACGCACTTTCTTGGCACAGGAATGCAACTTCAAAAACTGTATCTCAATCCTGTTTCAAATTTGCTTATAAGCCATTCCAGCCTTTTAGAAGGAACATACTAAAATTGATTATAACTCTAGTAAATCATATGACATAATGAAATTCAGATAGATGGCAGGTTTCTACTTCACACACTGATGATCAAATCCAGGTTTTTCCTACTAGTTCAAAGCTTCTTTTAAAGAGAATTAAAACTGCTATTTATTGAGAAGTGCAAAGAAGGTAAAAATCTCTCCAAAACACATAAGAAAGTTATTGGTTTAGTTATGGGAAATCTACCCATACATTCAGCACCTTGCATGTGTTTTCTTGCCCATCAAACAAACAAACAAAAAAAGATTTTCAAACAAAGAAAAACTATGTCAGAACGAAGTATTAATAGTATTTACTGTGTACTAAACTGCAAAGTAAAGCAAAGCTTGGAGTTTTTAATGTCTCTCCTTATATTTACATGAAGTATCTTATATATATCTCTAAAAATCCATATGTAACAGTTACTGAAAATGCCTTAAAAAGTCCATTAGCTATGTTAGATTATCCATACAAACAATTATAATCTAGTATACAAGGATCATGGTAGTCATTTAGAATGGCTGGCCTGTTAAAATACTGAAACATTCACTTTTCCCAGACTAAATTTCAGTTTGCTGCTTTCAGCCATTCAGAGGGTCTACTCTTTAAATACGATGCCAATGAACTCTTGAACCAAGAAACTACCTGTCACAGAACTGAATGCTGATAAAGTTAGAAGCCCTTTACTTCTTAAAAGCATTAGACTTAAAAGCAGTAGGCCGAACCCAGGCCAAAACTGAAGCAATCAACAGCTACCAGAATACAATGGCCATTCTGCAGCCACTTCAGTCCCTTGAACACATCCTAGTCTAGCCATCAAAACAAAGATAACTACAGAAAAAAAAAAAAAAAGCCAGCACCAATAAAACATATTGCTGTCTTAAGCTCCATCCCCAGCAAACATGGACTGACTTTGTCCATCATCGAGGTTATCTTACTAGCCTGAAACCAAAGGACATGCAGCAAGGCAAAAAGAATGTCCTTTTTTTCTGGACTGGGTCTGTACAACTGAAAGCAGGGGGCTGGGTCAGACAGGCCTTCAGGCTCTTGTTCCACCTATTTCAGGTGTGTGTGCAAGAGAATAGGAGATTGGGGCAGGAAGCAGGCAAATCTTTTTGCTTACAAGCAATTATTAGATATCCTACCTCATCAGGTACCTTCTCTCTACATCTCCTCTGGGAATAATTAGTTTCATAACACATTCCAAGTGATTGCAAATAACCTGCGCAGTCATATTCTTTTGATCTCTGCTTAGCTATCAGTTAGGCATGCTCTGCTTACATTGCTGAAAGATCACTGAAAAATGTAAAGAGTCAAGCTTTTTGAAAGGTGTACGGTTTGGAATTTGTTTTGGCAGTTGGGACCCAAAGCAGCTAAAGCCAGCAGGGCTTTAGAAATTCATCAAATGCAAATTGTCAGCTCTGGTACACAGAAGGTTAATACTGTATTTCTTAGCCCTGGAGTGATGTATGAAAATTTACAATCAGTGACTTCAGGAAACCCATCTAAGCCCTGCATGTACATTTTTCACTTCACCAACTACTCTGGTGGTAGCCAGTAGATCTAATTTCAGCAAGTTTGTGTTCCTGACAGCAGTCACATCAAATTACAGAACCTTCCAGACTTAGCTGGCACCTTCATCTCAGCCCTTCTATCAAATAATATGCCTGTTGCCTTCATCATGCAATCCTTAATTATCTGAAAATCAGCCGACTGCTGCTTGTGCCAGCAAAGGAAATGGGGAAAGAATAGTGTTTTTTCCAATGCACATGGCTGGACACCCTTCAGAGACATCTGATTTGATTGCTAGTAACAATATTTCATTGATGTTCTTTTTCACATCTATGGCTTCAGGCCCTTTTCCTTAAGAATTGCTTTATGCATGCACATATTAAAAACTGCATGATTTTTTTTTTCTTGGTGACAGAGATGCTGTGAATTTTAGTTCTGATATTCCAACAGATGATGCCTGCTGGATAAGTATGATGTGTCCCTAGAGCCAAGTGCATTGTGTTGAAAAAAAGATTAGAAGGATGAGTGAAGATTGTTTATGGAAAAATAATTCCATGCATAAATCTCATGGGAGACTCACTAAATATCTTATCCTAGTCTCAGACAAAGGTGCTCTAATTTCTTGGAATCAGATACAGACTCCGAAGGGGATTAAGGTCAACAAAGCAAACTAGGCAATCCATCAACAACCTAATTACATTCTATTGACCCAGAAGAAATTCCAGAAGCAATGCAGATACCTCTAGATGCTGGAACAGTATCTATCAATTCCTGGCCTCTGGGTCTTGACATCTTCACTGCTAAAACTTCTCCTTAGGAATCTTCTCATTTCTATAATCTAGTTATTTAGACTGAATGCCAGTCTAACCTAACATAAACTGCTCTGGGCTAAATTCTAGCAGGCTGCATCATAAAAAGGAATTTGTTCCTCGTAACATCCTGCCTCTTATTAACAATGTAAAATATATATTATAATAGGCCTTCTTTGGAAATCACACCCATAGTTGCCTATGCATTTACAAGCATTTCAGAAAAACTAAGCCAAAAGGAAAAATGGAGGATTTGTCTGCTTAGTTATACATATAAAAAAAAAAAAAAGGAAGGATAAAATAAAAAAAACAAATAATAAAAAATAACTGTGCATAGACAAACTGACAAGTCTGCATCAGATATATAACAGATCTCCCTCTTTTTTTTTCTTTCCTTTTTTTTTTTTTTTGTTATGTTATATTAACACTCTAGGTTCTCTTTTGGACAGGGGCCCAATCTGTGTGCCATAGACAACTACCCCACTTGTGCATGGCATCAATTACCAAAAAAAAAAAAAAAAAAAGAAAGAAACTCATGCATGAGGAGTACGCTTTACAAACTATTCTTGGCTCAGTAGAACTGCTCCTTTCGAGGATGTCCACTTGTACATTATGGACAGCTGTAAAAAAAAGAAACAAGAAAACTGCACTGGAAATATAAAAAGAAATGAAGTATAAGAATTGTCTTCCTCACAGTCTGATGACTTTTCAGGGCAAGCAAAGTAGCAAGTACTATTGGCAAGAAATGAATATTAAAATATAAAACAAAAGGTACGGTAGGTCAAGTCACAGATCTGTGAAGCACTGGGAGCATGAACTTTAAAATGCACTCAATTGTTACAGCTGTATTGAACTGTATACTGTGCATTTCTTTTTGTTTACTGTCTCATGCCACGAATATTCCCTAATTCCAAATCTCAGCCACATGCAGGAAAATATATTTGTGCTGCAATCTAAATGGACTAATAAAAACAACATTCAACCATTTGGAACTGAAATATTCATGAGATACTCAGGGAACAATGAAACTCAATTGCTTCAGCTATCCTAAAGGAACAAGAGTCAAGAAAACACAGGAGTAACTAGAAACTGTTCCACTGTGCCTTCAAACTTTGTTCTTTATTTTTATTTTGTCTTTTGCTCCTCTTACTTCAAATCAAGAAGCTTCATTCCCATTTAGTAGATATTACACCTGGCTACCCAGCTGGCTCACATCCATTTATTTAAATTCTGACCTGTGCAGTTAAATTACTGTTAAAGCAAAATAGAAAACTACTCTGCCTAGCTGAGTGAACTACGTTGGCCTCAGTATAGTCATAGTGCCAGATGACGAATTTGTGCATGAGCATCTGCCAAGGAATCCAAAAGATGTTGAAATTCATTTTAAAAGTTTCCTACAATCCAATGCTTAGGGTTAACCTCAGGGAAAACAGACTATCCCTTGTCTTTTATAAGTAAACTATATTACTGTGTTGAGTAATGGCTCTAGGCTCAAGTTACTTGAGGTTACTTGAGACACTTGCGCTGACCAATTCCTACTTTATGGAAACACACAATCCAAATTAGAAAAAGTTTCCTCATTAAAATCACAAACAGTATAACTAGAGTATCTGACATTGCTATTCAGAAATCTGAGCCAGTGTTTTTCTTGCCAGGAATTGAATGGGTCTAGGAATGCCGCACACTGGGGACAGTTACCTTAAACTACTGCAGTTTTGTTCCTCAGACCCGTATGACTCCTGCAGCTGAAGAGGACGTTATCTGTGCCTCTTCAGAATCTGTCAGCCTGGCTGAGCATGAAGTAATTTCACACAATGCTGCAACTGTTTATCATCCTTTGTTCTTTGCATCTAGCTAGTTATCTGTAATGGCAAATATAACTGCCAATATAACTTTTTAATGGATGTCCTTTTTCACAAGGGAAGATGGAGCACACCAGCAGCATGGCATGAGAGCTCCCCATGTCTCAACCTTCTCAGCCATAACCACTTATCTCACACCTCTCCTCTCAACATCATACTGTAGGTAGGAAAGCAAACGAGATAGAAAATACACTAGACAATCAGCCTAGTAACTCTGTAACTCTGGAGAAGATATTTTACAGAACGATGACTAACCTTTCAGTGAGCCCTCAGTCTACCTGTTAGGGCTATCCTTTATACCAGCACTAGGACGTCCCCTTCCCCAGACCCTTTGGTGCCACAACCAGCACTGCCTATCCAAACCTTCTTGAAACATACTGGGATAAAGATTCCTGTGGCCTTGGCCAGATGACTCCTCCAGCTCCTTCCTGCTCCCCAGAGCTCGTGTCCAGCACCTACTCAGCACCTTGGCAGCCCATTGTACCACCTCAGTGTGTGACCAGCTCACTAAAGCCCTAGCCAGGCCTTCCGCACCAAGCCCCCAAAGGTGTTTAAAGTCAGGTAATATTAACATCATTCAATGAAACATCTCTAAACCCAACATCTGCTTCAAATTGCTCAAATTCTTACCCACTACAAGACATTTCAATAGCAAGAAAAAAATCGATTTGCTATGAATGGGCTTGTTCAGCCTGGAGAAGAGGAGGCTCAGGGGTGACCTTATCGCTCTTTTTAGGTACCTCAAGGGAGGCTGTAGCGAGGTGGGGGTTGGCCTGTTCTCCCACGTGCCTGGTGACAGGACGAGGGGGAATGGGTTTAAGTTGAGCCAGGGGAGTTTTAGGTTAGATGTTAGGAAGAACTTCTTCACTGAAAGGGTTGTGAGGCACTGGAACAGGCTGCCCAGGGAAGTGGTGGAGTCACCATCCCTGGAAGTCTTCAAAAGACGCTTAGATGTAGAGCTTAGGGATATGGTTTAGTGGTGGGCTGTTAGCGTTAGGTTGGAGGTTGGACTCGATGACCTTGAGGTCTCTTCCAACCTGGAAATTCTGTGAAAAAATTCTGTGAAAATTCTGTGAATGATTGTATACTCAACTGTTCTTTTGAAGTAAAGAAAGAGCGGGGTGGAGGGGTGTACTGGGTCTAGCTGGGATGGTAACTTTCCCTGCAGCAGCCCATACAGTGCTATGCTCTGCACTTGTAGCTAGAACAGCAGTGGTATCACACTGGTGTTGTGTCTGCTGCTGAGCAGTGCTGGCACAGCATCAGGACTTTCTCTAGCCCTCCTAGGGGGTGGGCAAGAAAGTGAGAAACATCACCAGGGCAGCTGACCCAAACCAACCAAAGGGATATTCCATACCATATGATGTCACACTCAGCAATAAAAGGTGGGA
The DNA here is from genome assembly GCA_011075105.1 of Heteronetta atricapilla. Classification (NCBI taxonomy): domain Eukaryota; kingdom Metazoa; phylum Chordata; class Aves; order Anseriformes; family Anatidae; genus Heteronetta; species Heteronetta atricapilla. The sequence continues at coordinate 59,742,915 of CM021734.1, forward strand.
AAAGGAGGAAGAGGGGAGGGGTGGGCTCTCATTGCGAAAACGTCTGTCCTCCTCTCCAAACACCAGCTACGTGCGTTGAGGCCCTGCTTCAAGGACATGGTCAAGCATTGCTTATTTGTGGGAAGTAGAGAGTAATTTTTTTTTTCCCTCTGCATTTCCACATAGCCTTTACTTGTTTTGCTATTCCCTTTCCCCCTTCCTCTTCCCCTTTTCCCTTTCTTCCCTTTAGTTGAATTGTTTAATTAATAATAATATTGTTAATAATAATAATATTGTTAATAATTGTTTAATTAATATAATATTTCCTTGATAATATATTTTTCTCTTTATTAAAATTATCCTTATCTCAACCCGTGAGTTGTTCTTTTCCCTTTGCTTCTTCCCCTCCTCATCTGAGGAGGGGGAGTGAGAGAGCGGTTGTGGTGTTCAGTTGCCTAACATGGTCAAACCACCACGGGGGGGGGGGGGGGGGGGGGGGGAACTGTAACTTTTTTGCTCAAGAAAACATAATTTTTCCTATTGACTTGTTAAGTGTCAGGTTTTCAGGTTTTGACAAGTTCTTTAATGTCAATGACCATTTCTTGCCAGTGTAAAATGTCTCCTGCCAATTCCTTACAGGTTTCAAACCTTAAATAGTCAGTCCTTACACAATGTGTACTGTTCAGAGAAGTCCCATGGATGCAGGATACAAATATTAACTTGGGATTTGGAAACTGAAGAACTAAACAGCACTAGCTTACCTAAGATTTATGTGCTACTTATTTCCATTTCAAACTGGCACACACTTACAGCAGTATCTTAGCAGGATCTTAGTGTTTTCGAATCAACAAATCCTTGTTCTTTTGGTTTTATTCAACTTGCTCACCCCCCATTTGCACAGTTTCAATATGTGTTCTTAAACATGCAGGTTTCATCCAAATTTCCAGATTATAAACTCAAAATGAGTTTTTTGGATCATACTTTGTTCCGCACTGTCTCTTTTACTGGATTTATACTGGGTATTTTCTAAACTGTTTAGAAATCATTTGGGGATTTCAAAAGCATTTGAAAGACCCAAGAATGTGCAGCCTCTCCCTTGAACGTTGTTTCCAAAACATAGCTATGTAAAACTGTTCTTCTCAATTTCACAAATATTTGAGGAATATTATGATTAAAAAGAAAAAGAAAAAAAAAAAAAAAGATTATCTGATTATCTTTTACTGTGAATTTAGTCAAAATAACTGCCTACAGTCAATTTCACCCCTGACATAGACACTAAGAAGAGGGGTTTCTTATTGTTGTTGTTTGTGTGTGAGAGAGAGAGAAAAAAAAAAATGCTGGAAAATAGAGTTTAAAAATGAAAAGGTCTTCAAGTTACCATACAGACCATACAAGTTAAAAAAATAATAATAAAAATCCAAACCTTAGGTTTCCATTTTCTGAAGGCATTCTGGATTAATTTTATCTATTTAAATAATTAACCTACAATCTGTATTTGGTTGCAAGTGTGTTTCAGCACTGCAAGTTTAAAACACTTGCTATTATTATTTTAAATGTGTTCTCTATCCATGCCTGTTAACAAAAAATAAATAAATCAATCAGAACCTGGCTCCTAAGCCTGCTCAAATTTGTGGTCACTGTCAACAAATTTAACTATTTATATTTGAAATCGCATTGAAAAAAATAATAATCTTATAATTCACATGAACTGTACAAACTGACCAATCAGAATTTATTTATATGGGAAGAAGGTATAAATTAATGAAAAATTAATTATAATACTTTAAACAACTTTGATTTGCTAATAATGTTGCTTTGATAATAATGTTTTGTTACCCTCTAGCATTCTGTTGTAAAATTTATTTTTTGAGTTTCTTATTATGGTCAGAGAGCTGCTCAAACCACTGAATTTCAAAAAGATCTTGAGTAATTCTCTGTGTCATTAGCCAAAGAGGTTCAATGAATAAACCCCCGATATGAAGAAATTCATAAGAAATTAAGTTTGTGCTATGGCTCTCTCCTTTGGTGCACAGAAGTTTCTAGCATATTGTGGTTATATTAAGCCTTTATCTACTGAGTTACTGGATCTTTAGCTTTGACTCTGTGCTATAGATGATACGTTTGTTTATTATGTTATCTTTCATTATTTTCCTAAAAAGAGAAAATAATTTCTTCTTTGCAACACACACAGAATTGTAAGATACCTGTGTTGCAGGGTAGAAGTCAGACACTCTGCCTCATATTAGTAAATCAACTCAATTAAATCATGATTAATGTTTAGCTCAGTGTGACATAAATTTGTCTAACACCTGATACCATATAAATCAAGATGGCTGAGTATCAACTCTCTTAAAACACTGCACTCCTCACACACCACACATACCACTCCAAATACAGGTCTGCTCCTTTTCTATCCAAAAATTACTAACATACAGATTACAATTTACAGGAATACACTTTAGACTTTACATTCTATTTGAAGTTTCATTGCATGATAACATAAACAACACTGAATGAACTGGAAGATTGATAAAGCTGTTCTTTCAAAATATTAATTCTAGATACATCTCAGAAACCTTTATTAAAATTTCTCTAAGTTTGAGTCATTCAGATATTGTGTCTGACTAAAGTCACCTCTACAGGCAATCATGTCATTTGTTTCTATACTCAAGGAAGAAATGGCACATGCTTGGTGAGCTGCCTTAATAAACTCACTTTTGAATACTTGGGAACGCCAACCAGGAATGTGACCATGTAAACTGGCTCTTCTGAGTAATTTTTATGAGTCAGACATGGAGGAGGAGCCAGTGTGTTAAGAATTCACAAAAATAAAAATCAAAAACTGTCACAACAGCTTGTGTTAAGAATTCAATTTTCTCTTTAGTAATACCATGCTACTGTGCTAAGTTTTTTTAACATATGAAGAATAGACAAGGTATATGTTACATTTTTAAATGTACAGATTCAATCTTTTGATAACAACAAAATGGGAGTATCCATTTTGGTAGATAATGATTGTTAACATTTGGTAACCTCTATGAGATTTAACTAACAATGGCTGCAGTAATAAGATAAAGGTCTACTGATCAAGAAAAAACATTTCTGGAATTCTAAAGTAATTTTGAAGTAAGTAAAAACAAAAACCAAGAAATACATAGGCAATTTATGGTATTAAAAATATTGGCTGATTAGCAGGGAGTAGCTAGTATAACTTTTTGTCTATTTAATCAATATTGACTACACAGTTTAAAGATATGTACTGTTCGGTTCTATGCTCTATGGAAATAATTCCATGCTGTTCAAGCACAGTACTTGACATAATGTATAGTATTTTGTATTTGTGAACAAGCTATTCTGTGCCATTTCTGTCATTTAGCATTGTGCAAGATATTGTTACAAATGCAAACTACACTTACAATAACAACTGAAACTTACGCTTGCACAATGGCAGACATGTATAAATTGACTAGACTTCAATTATTTCAGAAGTTTTTTCTCAAAATATCTAACAATGTTTACCAATGTCCACATTCATGTTTGAATTAGATATACATTAGGTAATTAGATATTTGAAATAGTTGTTAGCATTGTTAGCTGGATCCCTGTTCTCATAAGGCCAAAGTAGCTGACAATTGTTAATAACTAAATATTTCATATGAAAAAGGAGATGCAGACATAATTGCAACTGCAACCTCATAAGACCAGCCACACAGTGTCAAGCTACAGTTACAAAAGGCTTATGAGATATCCGTTAAAAACAACGACTCAAGTACAGTACTACACAGGCAATAAAACTACCTCAGTAACACGACTTTCATATAGGTTTGTGAGTGATGTTATGAAAAAGACCCAGTTCATTCATGTTATTCAGAATGTGTTACTGAAATTAAACACAACTGAAATAGTCAACCTTTAGCCAAGAAAAAAAATTTTGTGGATTATTTCTTCCTTTATCGTTATGTACTTAAAGTACTTAATAACCCTTCAACTGCTTTTCCCTCTGAATCAAACATGGAAGGCTCTCATAAGTCTTACCTTTTTCCATTTGTAATTATTTACATTTTTAACTACTAATATTTCTTATTACTGTGTACTTTTATTAAATGAGTCATCAAAACACCAATTTTCTGTATACTGTTTATAGGCTGTACTGGGTCTGCCTGGGATGTTAACTTTCCCTGCAGCAGCCCATACAGTGCTATGCTCTGCACTTGTAGCTAGAACAGCAGTGGTATCACACTGGTGTTGTGTCTGCTGCTGAGCAGTGCTGGCACAGCATCAGGACTTTCTCTAGCCCTCCTAGGGGGTGGGCAAAAAAGTGAGAAACATCACCAGGGCAGCTGACCCAAACCAACCAAAGTGATATTCCATACCATATGATGTCACACTCAGCAATAAAAGGTGGGAAAAGGAGGAAGAGGGGAGGGGTGGGCTCTCGTTGCGAAAACGTCTGTCCTCCTCCCGAACACCAGCTACTTGCGTTGAGGCCCTGCTTCAAGGACGTGGTCAAGCATCGCTCATTTGTGGGAAGTAGAGAGTAATTTTTTTTTCCCTCTGCACTTCCACATAGCCTTTACTTGTTTTGTTTTGTTATTCCCTTTCTCCCTTCCTCTTCCCTTTTCCCTTTTTTCCCTTTAGTTGAATTGTTTAATTAATAATAATATTTCCTTAATAATATATTTTTCTCTTTATTAAAATTATCCTTATCTCAACCTGTGAGTTGTTTTTTCTTCTTTACTTCTTCCCCTCCTCAGACGAGGAGGGGGATTGAGAGAGCAGTTGTGGTGTTCAGTTGCCTAACACGGTCAAACCACCACATAGGCACAGACCAACTATACAGGTAAATGAAAATCAGCACTGCATTAGATATTCAGAAATAAAGATGGACAGGAAATATTACTGTCCCATTAACTTCCTGGATTTCAAACAGTTTCTCATTCTGCATTACACAGACAGCTCTTTCAAGGATTTGTAAAAGACTAACTGGAGTGAAAAGTCTGCTTTTTATCTAGCCTTAGTGTGTCCTAGGTACAGACTGTACACATTTCAGAGATGATGTCAGACTCTCAGATGTCAGCATGTATTAAAGCAAAAGATTGACTTTTAGGAATAAAAGATGTAAGGATGACACAAAGTAATTTTCTATTTTGTTGATCATCCAGCACATACACACCAATGTTCTTCATAATTTCTTTTTTAATTCAGCAATGACTTTTCTCATTTAAGAAACAACTCTCAAAAACAAAAGGCAATCAGTGCAGCATTATCACATCTCATTATTTCTAGAAGTGGCTGACCATCTTAAGTGAGAACACAGATTCTTCTCTCATTCCACAGACATCTGTCATTTTCAATATATTTGTCCTGAATGATACTGATTCGTTTTTTAGTCTAAAACTGTAATGGTGTTTCAACTCAATTCCTAGCACATTATTTACCATGTAGAGCAACAGAGCTATGTTAATCCTTGCTGTGGTAACAATGCAGAATTTTCTCAGATTTTACTATTAGGAGACACTAAACTCTTCAAGTGTGGCATGCTAATCATGTTCTAATTCTTCATCCATCTCTTTTGAACTTTCCTCCATTCCTCCCCCTGAATCTGCTGGTAATCCCATGCCACTGAATACTATTTCAGTTCCTAGAACTGTTCAGGATATATTTTATCTTCTCTTAATAATACAAAAATGTACATAGAATATCTTAAAATGATTGGCAGCCAGTCACCTCTTCCTCAGCCAAGAGAACTATTTAATACCTTATCTTAAAAATGCAAGAAAATGCAGAATTTTAACACTGCTTTTAACCCAATCACAGTTCTGATCTTTCTAGTCGAGCAGTGTTGTCTGTGCTGTGTTCATCAAATACATTTCAACCAAAGGGATGAAATCCCAGACTTATCTAGACAAATTACAAATCAAGTTTGTTTGTTTCAGTAAGATCTTTTTTCTTTTCTTTTTTTTTCTTATCATTTCATATTAGTTTTCTGATATTATGCCTTGTTGTGCCATCAGTTCAAATGGGAAGACATGACTGAATCACTGGCATAATATAGCTCACTCCTACTCATGATTTGAGTAAAGATATTCAGATTTGCACTTCCACATAGTAATAACTTTGCTGCCTTTGCTCACCTTCAAAAGCAGATAGGCTGTTAAGCTCTTGAATATTATTTTTTTATTATTATTAAAAAGGAAACATGAAAATCAGTTTGTTTAGCTTTTTAGTAATACAGTTGTGTTCAAAATACAGTCAGTGCTACACAGTACTTCATCTCGTAGTCTGAGCTGAGGAATCAATGTATGCATCCTACAGTATCCTATTATATGCTAAGATAAGATAAGGGCATGCATCACCTCTTCCTCTCTGCTTTCACTGAAAAGGGCACCAGTGTGCTCTACCTGGACTAGCTAACCAGGGCAGTCAGAGACCTGAGTCAAATGACGCCCTGTAGTCTAGCATCACCAAAAAGATGGACTGAGTGAAGGATTTACAAACAAAGGAGTGCAAGTGGAGGCAACATGCAGTGTTTATGCTTTAACTCGAAGGCATTTATTGGCTTTCCTAAAACATTCCTTCCAAAGAGAGAATGCCATCTGATTTTGAAAATCCTTGAAAAGATGGTAGGCAATATCCAATATGATGGTAGTTGTACACTACACTACAACACAGAAAAAGAAATTTTAATTGCTACTGAATATCAGATATTTGATATTATTAATATCAAATAAAAAAACAAACAAAAAATAAAGTGCAGGTTGTAGGATGAAAACTGACAAGATCAGTTATTTATGTGCTGAATTATGTCTTCTATTTTTCTGTATGTAAGTTTCATTTTACTATTGATGAAAAATCAAATAATAATTTTCCTGTAATGACTACCACAATAAAAATGTTTTCGGAAGCACACTGGCAACATTTCAGACACTTAGTATATAGAATTCATTTACAGAAGGTGCTTCTAAGTGTCTGACATCTTAAAAAAAAAAAAAAAAAATGTTTCCCATTGTCTCTGTAGATGTCTCTGTAGACAAATTGCTTAACTATGTTTCATTAAAGTCTCACTGGAAAGAAAATTTCACTACTGTTGAATATTTTTAACTGTTCTATATTTTCAGTGTATCACTCAGCATACTTGCCAATTATGAAAAACAAAACAAAACAAAACAAAAACATGGAGACTATTTTTCACATTATAGAAGCAACTATAAAAAATTACATTACCTGGATGCCAAAAAATGCCAATGTTACCTAAATGCCAATCTCCATTTTTAAATTCTTCTTTTTTTTTTTTTTTTTTAAGTAACACAATACAAAACTGTGGTCACTTACTGTGTAATAATCTAAACAAGCTGCATGGCAAAAAATTCTCAAATACTCTGAAAAAGGTATTCATCCACATCATACACAAGTAAAAACCTCTAGAAAACCTCTAGAAGCAAAACAAAACAAAAAGCCCCACTAACCCACACCTCCAAACCTCCCCCACCCAAAAAAAAAAAAAAAAGAAATATAGCAAAACAGTTCCGAACATTTGAAAGAATACCTTTAATTCTTAAATTAGAAACACAAAAATGGTGTTCCAGTGAGCAAAGTCACTTTATATATTTTGAGAAATACATACAGGAATTGATTTAAATACTACTAGTCCCTGAGAGTCAAAATTGGCATTCTGTAGCGCTTTGTAAGCTATGTGAGCATTTGGATCACATGTTAAGTCTCTGAGTTAACACCTTCATCAAGAAGGTGGCCCTTTCAAATAATTTTGTTAAAGCATGAATTGAAATATAGCAATGTCAAAAAGATATATTGTATATCACCATTCTGTATTTCATGCTCAGCAGATATTCACTGCATCTGAAAATAACACATAACATTTACCGTGCTACAGAAAGCAGGAAGCCTTGAAGAGTCCTCCTTCCTCTAATGTGCCATACCATTTTTCATCCTAATTTTTTAACACGCAGACATTACTATAGATAAAACCCCGATTTCAAAATCCCATGAGACCTTTAAAAAAAAAAAAAAAAGAGAGAGATAAAGAGATTAATAATTTTAGGTGTCATGCATCATACTATAGTTACAACATATTTTATAGACAATTGAACAATTATTCAGAGCTGTGCAATAGTTTTAAATGTTTTGCTCCATTAATACACACTAGAAGAGAAAGTTTACATCTTGCTTCATTGGCAATCTTACAATTTCAGAGAAATTTCTATGAGGTCATAACCAATAAACAAAAACTGACTTATCCTTAAGGGTTTGGTGATATCTACCCCCACTTGATTTACGGTATCTCTTTCACAAAGAGGCTCCCTTCATTTTTATCTCACCTGAATGCGAGGTAGAGGCAAACTTTTGTGAGGGAGGGAATACTAATATCACTAAGAAACGTTTTTACAAAGAAAATACAATCAGAGCCAAGATTACACTAGTAATAAAAACCGCATTTGCTATGTGTACTTTACCAAAAGTTTGATTTTTTTTAACAGATACAAGGTTGCTAACGTTATAAAATTATGCCCCTATGCAATAAAAGAAATAAATCCAACTCACACTGATTCTAAACACAAAGGCACAGAATGGAAAAATCTGAAGTCTCTGCTTGTCTGGTAGACATACCAATTCACTCAGGAATTTATACTTATTAGAATTTTGGAGTTGCATAAAATGGATTTTTTTGAGTGAATTATTAAAATTTGCAACATTTTTATTACTGTGAAGAAATTTAATTCACATTTTGCAAGCATTTCAGTGTTCGGTCAAAACCAGACCCTGAAACAGAGCAATAAATTCTCTACTGTCATTCACTGCCTATCCAATTACCAAGCTTCAATCTACTTCTCAGAGGAGTAAGAAACATGAAAGACTGCTCTGTGAATGACTGATTAACATGGAAAAGATCATTTCATAAAGATTATATTGTATTTCTAACAAGATCAAAAGTGTGCACTAAATTATTATTATGATAATTACCTTTGGCAGAATTTGTCTTATTGTTAAAAAGCAATAATAAAAGTACCTTAAGAGGCAGAATAATTACACTTAACTGCTGTAATTAATAAGTTAATTCTCAAGAAAAAAAAATTATCAGATTGTAGGAATTAGGTAACTGCTGCCATTTAACTTCTTACCATAATACTTTTATATATTTTAAATCAAGGGTGGTCAATAGCTCTAAACATTTACTTTCAAAAGGTAAAAGAACCAAATCAGTTCAGCCAAAAGACCATTTCATTTCTGCTTCACAGGACTGGACTGTCTACAACTGAATGTCAAAATATATATATGCAGTCCAGCTGAGGAGGAAAGAGGAAGAAGAGAGCAGAAGCCAATATTGGTACATACAGCTTTTGTGACTTAAATTTGTAGGTGCCATTCTGAAATCTGTCTTCATTACAAAAGGTGTTTTGCCATCAAACTGCAATTCTTTAATTTCACTGCATGATCAAGAGATTCCACAGAGAGATTTAATCCTCTATTCCACCTTTAAAGAACTTGTGCCAGAATTTGCAATTTGATATAATTTAAACAGTGAATTTCATGAATTGCCTTAAGATAACATACATTGCTATTTCTGACTGATCTTGAGAAAGCTAAAAAAATAAAAAAAATAAAAAAAAGAGTGGTTTCAAGTCATGTTTTTCAATAAATAGTTTGTTAGAGTAATATGAATACAAACCAATTCCCATACTACCTGTATTTTACTACCAGTTGTAGATGATATCTAAATGACACAACAGACCTCTCAGTGTCCTTATTGCATAGGAAGTCATATACATTGCCACTTTTCTAAAGATAATATACACAAAGAGTTTGTATGATATCACAGCATATGAAAAACTTGCTGCAAATAAAAAACAGCTTGTTTTATCATACTTCATCATTTGGGGATTAGCTTAAATCATACTTCAGCTTAAATCATACTACAGCTTAAATCATACTTCATGATTTGGGGATTCACTAGCTTTGAAAATGACTTCCTCAAAAAATGAATAGGGAAATGCTTCTACTTTCTTAGTCCTTCAGAAGGAAGAATCTCACTTTTGCAACGTGAAAACAAGCACAATTTCTACTGTGTTTTTAATACTTAAGTAAATGTCTTCCCAAATACTCTGCAGTAACTGCTGAATTGAATGAATGATTTTTTAGAAGCATCACTGCTTGGCTATGGTAAATCAATACTATAAGAATGCAATATTTCTTCAATATATGCAGCACTAATTAAATACTACATAGAGAAAACATTCCACATCTGGAATTGCACAGAAGTCATAACTAGTCTCCATTTAAGAACTCAGAAATTACTAGTAAGGGCTAGAATTCTTATTTTAACTTGCAAAAGTGCTGAAATTTAAATAACGTAGTCAAACGTAACATGTGGATGCAGCTTTATTTATTTTTTCATTATTTGTATATAAAACTGTCTGCCTACATAAAAGAGAAGACCAACCCAAATAAACTCACATTCTTAAATTAATTTTCTATGTATTCCCCACATGATCTTAAGGAAAAACTGAAATTTCTAATGCTAGAAAGATGCCAATGTGAGAACTACATACTATAGTACATGTATGAAATCAGACATAGAAATTAGTTTGACAGATTCTTTATCTAATAGGCAAAAAGTAACACAAGTACTGAATGTTCTGTTACTTTGCAGTGAGAGCAGAGCAAGGTGTCAAATGAAATCAGAGGAAGGTAAAGAGATGAGCAACTCTTTGAATGCATTTTAGTTTGTTTGCTGTTTTTTTGGTGACAGGCAAGATGATGTTATCATTTGTGTTTTCCTCAACATTGCCAGAGTCATGCAGTTATCTCTTCCATAAACCACTGCAGAGCTTGAATTGCATCCTAAGCAGACACCCCCTACAGGAGCTTGGAGAACAGACCTTTTCATCCCATGTTCCCGGCATGGGAGGTGAAGCCCAATGCAAGAGACAAAACCCAAGAATTCAGAAACCCTAGAAGGCCATAGGTACTGCCTGCTACCCAGTTTTATTAGCTCTCTTGATAACACAACTAGGACGTTCCAAGACCTATTTACAAAATATCATCTCCTTTCAAGGGATGCTCCTGTAACCTGACAAACATGAACTGAAGAGCATACACGTTTACGATTCATGAGAATACAGCCCACAGCAAATAAGGCAGAGGCATAACTACAAAACAGTGGCCAAAGAAACAAATATTCTAGTTCTATGAAATAACACTCAGCCAGTGATGAATTTATGCCACCCTTTCAACATGCTACCAAATGCACTGAAGGAAATCCAGGCTAAGAGAATTTGGTTTAGGTTAGCTGTTGATGTGTTCTTTTTTTTTTCTTTTTTTTTTCTTTTTTTCCATCTGCAGCTCTGTTTCCCTGAAGTTAGGCATTGGTTAAATACAAGATTTTAAAACGTTCTTCTGAATTAAAGTGTGAGTATTTTGGTGATGAAAAAAATATATATCCATTATTAAATAGTTCTCTTTTTAAAAAATTAGATTAGCATCAACACATCTAACTTGCATCCAAAATCTGTTAGGTCCCTTTCTTGCAAAAATCTCTGCAGATGAAACTCTTCCATCGTTTCATACTTTGAGGCAAAAACAAAAACAAACAAACAACAAAAACAACAACAAACCACCAAACCTGTTCACAGCATCCAGATCTAGATCTATCCAGATCTAGAATATACATACTAGAATTAGAATAGTTCACTTGGAAGGAACCTGAAAAATCATCAATTTCAAATGCCTGACCACTGCAGGTCTGAAAAAAGTTAAAGCATATTAAGGCATTGTCGAAATGCTTCTTGAACACTGACAGGCCTGGGGCATCAACCACCTCTCTAGGAAAGCCTGTTCCACTGTTTCCCCATCCCCACGACAAATAAATGTTTCCTAATGTTCAGTTCAGACCTGCCTTGGTGCCATTCTGTGCCACTCCTGTGCATCCTGTCAGTTACCGGGGTGAAGAGACAGGTGCCTTCCCCTCCATTTCTCCTCCTCAGGAGCTGCAGAGAGCAGGGAGGCTGCCTCTCAGCCTCCTTCAAATTAGGCAACTCAAGTGTCCTGAGCCTCTTTTCAAAGGACATGCCTTCCAGCTCTTTTACCAGCTTTCCTGCCCTCCTCTGGCGGCATACTTGAAGATAAATTTTATTGATGCGTAAATAACTGAAGAAAAGCAAGCATTACTGAAATCCTTCAAACCTTCACTATCCATGTATTACAAAATTACAACTATGCCTTAGAAGACTGAAAATTTCTGAAAAAAAAAAAATATGCACGAGGACAATGCTTTATAAAAATACAATTTCAAATGAGTACAACATAAAATAGTTTCTCAACTTAAAAATAATGAATGTGACACAACTATAAGCCTCAGCCCATTGCTTTTGCAGACAATGGTGTACCAAGTATACAAAGCATACATACATAGTCAGGTTCTCTTTAGTAGTAGAGAAGGGGATAGGTGAAATATGCAAAATAAATTCTCCTTTGTAACACCTGTTTCTCTGAATGGTGCTTCCATCTAGAATAAGCTAATTGCATTAATCAATGCCCTTTATTGTTAATTTAGGCCATAATGACTTCAAAAGATAAAATGTTTAACTGCACATATTTTTCCTACCTTTACTTTTTTGTAGACAGCTACAAAAACCTGTGGCCATTATGCTGTACAGATTGATTTGAAACTGAAGCAGCAATTAATTCAATAATAACAAAAAGGAGTATTAATTATCTGCAAGAGTCTAAACTCTGCTAAATGATTATTTTCACCATAATTATCAGGGTATACAGGCCACTGATTATCATCAAAATCAATTAAGAACATCCCAAAACACCACAGAATCAAGGCATCATGATAAACCTTTCAGATTATTTCTACAAGGCTGCGATCTACCCAAGGGCCTGTGAGAGTTGCAGTGGAGAGATACAGAGACTACCATACCTTAGCTTTAAACTCATATTGGAAAACACACATCACATCTTCACTATTCCCCACTTCAGAACAGGCCAAATTACATGCAGCCTGACCCTCTTGCTGCAGACATCACAGGTTAATATCCCAGTTAGGATAACAAAAGATATCTTTCTCCTCTCAGGCAATGCAAGAGAAACAACTCAGAATATCATACAAAAAAAAAAAAAAAAAAAAAAAAGTAACACGATACATTCACAATTATACACAATTTCTGTGTGCAATTATGTACATTAGCCTTCCTGTCCTCTTTAGCACTTAACTAATATCTGTTCCATCTAAGGCTATATATGTACAGATTTGCTGAAGACTTGCATTACTGAGAATCAGCCATACAAAGAAGAAAAAGAAAATACATATGCAGATAAACGACAGAACCCTGCCAACACATTTCATAAACTGTGCTTATCATAGGAGGATTCAAGACATGGCTCCTGTTCCATTCTCCCTCAGCTGGAAGGCCAATTTCGTCAGTGTCCTGATGTTCCCTCTGCTAAGACTCACCATTAACCTTTTGTATTCTACAATCCATTATTTCTATAATTGAATACACCAGTTAGAGGTCAGGCCATCCAAGAACAACATCTCTACCTATACACTAACAAATGAGTACTTTACTCAATTTCTACTGACGTGTCCGGACACAGAGGTTCCACACAAATGTCTTGGCACTCCTTCTGACTTAGAAAGGAACACCAGAAGTCTCAATACTCGACCCAAAATAATCTAGCTTCCAGATCTGGTGATAATACTTGAAAATATCACCAATAATCAACACTGCTGATATGAGTCTTTTTAAAATATTGGTTTTTTCCTCAGAAATCTTTGAGAATTAATAAATAGATTTGGAAGTAAAATAAACTAGCTGTTACATGATAAATGAAGTAGGTGATGACAAATATGATAAAAGTTTAAAAATCATAAAGGGTTCTCTACAGGTGCTAATTTTACTACTTGAATGAAATTAATAAGACTCTCTATAAAACAGCAGGAGATCCTTAGATTACATGAGTAATCAGCAAGAAAATTTATTGTGGATTCACGAAGCACAAAATGTTTGTATAATGTATGCAAAAGTGGTACTTTATTCTCTGCAGTGAACAATTCTGAGTCCTTATAATAGAAAAATATTTAATAGTTTGAAAACTCTTGAGGAATAGTTTTTAAAAGTTATTCAAGTGTGATTAATTTGACTTATGACAAAGTAATAGTGAAAGAAGGACCATCTTATTTTAATATTTAGCTTAATATACAATATTAAAATAACTACTTAAGCTTAAACAAAGGATATTCAGACAACTGAAAGTCCAACTTGATGTCCAGGAAAGTATGATTTAGGAGAGTAAATTTCACAAATTAGCTAGTATATTAACCTGAGACGCTAAACTATTTTTTCAATGTGATATTCCCAAAACAGCATATGGGCAAGTGATAAGTTTAACATTTGAATATAAAATAAATAAATCAAAAGACATTTTCCATATTATGCAACTGTACCCCTTCTGTTTCTTTAACAAATGCCTTCTTGTGGGTTCTTTTGCAAGTAGAATGTGCTGTTGGCATAGCAGTTCAACAGATATCAATGGACTTTTACCTTACACCATTTCTTGGCTGTTGTATGTATAATGTGCTTATTTTACTTATCTCTGTGAAACCCATGTATGTTTTATGAGCCATTTCAGATAAAGCTCCAACAGTAGTCCCAGACAGGAAATTCTACCCCATTTGTGCTATTAAATTCTCAGCAAATTATGCCCTCCAAGAAACAGCATATAGCTCAGGTTTTATCTTTTTTCAAAAATCCATTTAGTTACAATGCACCATAGAACCCTGATTTTATGTTCAGTACTTCACATTTAATATTTATTGATTGCTGTAATTAATTGCTTTTGTTTTGTACTTTTGGGTTTAATTAAGTGGACTAAAAGTGTCAATACACTGCGGCTGTTCAACTGACTCACATATTAAACTAAATAATACTTTACTGTGACTAGTTATTAATGTTCTGTCAATAAAACAAGCAAGGGGACTGCATGGGTCAGGGAATTAGTAATAATAACAGAATACAGAGCCTTTCATTTTTAGATTAACTGCTCAGTACAGATTAACAGTAGCTAAAATTAATGTAATCTAAGGATGCTGAATTACTTACGTTGCATGTGTTATGTGAAATGAGATTACTGATAACAGTTTAGATTCTGTTGTCCACAGCATGAAACCCATCACCAAGTGGCATCTTTTGCTAAGTACATTTAAATATGATGCTCAAAGCCATCATCTATTTCTGCTCACGTCCTGAACAGAGGTGAGCAAAGACAAATAAATAAACAGAAAAAAATACAGACACGGTCACATGCCTTTTGAGTTGGATCTGTGACATGTTCTGCATGCCTACAGTGTGGGCAACAGTAATACAGTGTGGATATCTTCATTGACAGTTCAGTAAGAAGTCTCTGTACCAAGTAATTTGGGGACTGACCTGCAGTGACCTTTGTAAATGCTCTCCCCATTACAGAGCTGTGCCTCTGTAAACAGACTCATTGCAATAGAATATGCTGCCCTTGTTGAGTTGAAAAAATGAAGGCTTCTATTTCCAGAGCTTTGGCACTTCTCAGGAATATTATATTAAAGCACACACAAAGAAAGAGACTATCTTTGTTAAGCTAAATATGTACATCTTCTTTGATAGCAACATACATTTAGAGAAGCAGAAAAACCTGGCTCAGAATATGAATTAAAATTCAGCTTGCCTCTTTAAAATCTGAGTTGCACATTAACACATGTTACTAGTTCTAATATATCTATGCAGACTCTTCTACATTTATCATTTGAAAATCATCATCATATTGGTTCTAATTGGTTCAAACTTCAGCGGCAAGACTAGTTGTTCTCTGGATACCCAGTACCCTGAGCTGGTGAAAGAGGATAGGGAGCAGAATGTGGCCCTCACAATCCATGAGGAAATGGTTGGTGACCTGCCACAGCATTTGGATGTACGCAAGTCAATGGGGCCAGATGGGATCCACCCGAGGGTACTGAGAGAACTGGCAGAAGACCTGGCCAAGCCACTTTCCATCATTTATCAGCAGTCCTGGCTATCAGGGGAGGTCCCAGTCAACTGGTGGCTAGCAAACATGATGCCCATCTACAAGAAGGGCTGGAGGGTAGATCCGGGGAACTATAGGCCTGTCAGTCTGACCTCAAAGCATTCTCCTCAAGAAACTGGCTGTTTATGGCTTGAACTGGCATATGCTTCATTGGATTAAAAACTGGCTGGATAGCTGGGCCCAAAAAGTTGTGGTGAATGGAGTCAAATCCAGTTGGAGGCCAGGCACTAGTGGAATCAGTACTGGGGCCAGTTCTCTTTAATATCTTTATCAATGATCTGGATGAGGGGATCGAATGCACCCTCAGTAAGTTTGCAGACGACACCAAGGTAGGTGCATGTGTCGATCTGCTCGAGGGTAGGAAGGCTCTGCAGGAGGATCTGGATAGGCTGGACTGATGGGCTCAGGCTAACTGTATGAAGTTTAACAAGGCCAAGTGCTGGGTCCTGCACCTGGGGCACAACAACTCCAAGCAGCGCTACAGGCTGGGAGATGAGTGGCTGGAAAGCTGCCTGGCAGAGAAGAACTCAGAGTATTGGTTGATAGTCAGCTGAATATGAGCCAGCAGTTTGCTCAGGCGGCCAAGAAGGCCAACAGCATCCTGGCTTGTATAAGAAGCAGCGTGGCCAGCAGGTCCAGGGAAGTGATTGTCCCCCTGTACTCAGCTTTGGTGAGGCGGCACCTCGAGTACTGTGTTCAGTTTTGGGCCCCTCACTACAAGAAGGACATGGAGGTGCTCGAGCGAGTCCAGAGAAGGGCAAAGACGCTGGTGAAGGGTCTGGAGAACAAGTCTTACAAGGAGTGGCTGAGGGAGCTGGGACTGTTCAGCCTGGAGAAAAGGAGGCTCAGGGGTAACCTCATCACACTCTACAGGTACCTTAAAGGAGGCTGTAGCGAGGTGGGGGTTGGTCTATTTTCCCACGTGTCTGGTGACAGGATGTGGGGGAATGAGCTAAAATTGCGTCAGGGAAGGTTTAGGTTGGATATTAGGAAGAACTTCTTTACAGAAAGGGTTGATAGGCACTGGAATAAGCTGACCAGGGAAGTGGTTGAATCACCATCCCTGGAGGTCTTTAAAAGATGTTTAGATGTAGAGCTTAGGGATATGGTTTAGTGGAGGACTTGTTAGTGTTAGGTCAGAGGTTGGACTCGATGATTTTGGAGATCTCTGAAGTCTCTTCCAACCTAGACGATTCTGTGATTCTGTGATAACTGATTGGTTAATTTACCCTAAACTGTGGATGCTCACAATTTATCATCAAGGCTTAAAGTGCAACTTGTCAGTTATCTAATGACTTCATTGCAGGCTAGCCATGAAGCTACTGGCATCTTTTGGGGTATCAATATGCTAGCAGAGAATTCTTTCCCATTGTTTTCCCTTTCCCACATGCAAGACAATTTGTCATTTACTAGTTTCCTTTCAAATTTCTGAATCTTTCCCCTTATCCAAAGACAGCATTCAAATACAAACATCCCCAAATGACTTAATTTTGAAAAAAACTGGCTGACCTAGCTCTCAATGTACCATAATATTCTCAGAACTTTGGAAAAATTCCTTTTGGCCAAGGATTAGCATTTTCATGCCTCTTCTTTCCAAATACCTTATCATACTAAGTCTCCTTTCAAAATGACTTCAGCCTTATATCCCACTCCTTCCACACACACACACGCATATGTATATGTATGTATATATAGGTTTACTTGGCCTTATCTGATGCAAGATTTACTGCAATCCCTTCAGCCATTTTCTCCCTGACTGGAGGCAAATGTCTCAGTAATATTTTATGTCACTGTTTAAGCGCACATGATAATTTTGTGTTCGAGGAAAATAAAATTAGACCACCTTCAATAATAAAGCATGATGTTTTCCTTATATAACATTTATAAAAAGATGGATAGCACTGCAAGATAAGATTCAATAGTTTTTGAAGGATCTATATTTTAGAATAATATTTATGTTTTTCATATTCTCTGCAAATACAAATGCAAGACATGAATCATGCCCTTTAACACATTTCCCTGGGTTTTCTGAAACTAGATCAGATGGAACATTTCATCAGAATCCTTGAAATCATGCAAACAACAAACATGAGCATCTGCATTTTAAGTATTAACTGCTAAAGCACCATGAAAACCTCGGCACTGGCAGATTTGCTCCAGCTCCTCTGCCAAAGGGTGGGCTTCATATTCTTTATCCTAAAAGCATTCTACGGAAGAGATGAATGTGAAATTTAGCTTTCATAGCTGAGACACATATCCCAAAATGTGTTACTGTCATTTAATTTAATGCTGATTAAAGACCATAGTAATTTCTATGCTACATTATTTATATATGATTTAAAGAGAATATTCAGTAGCCCAACGTGCAAGTAATTATATGCACTATTCCAAAACCATCTCTCCGAGTCCTTTTAATAGTATTTCAGCATCTGCAGAAGTCACATTACCTACAAACACAGAGAGAAAATCTCTAAATCATGATGGGTAAAATTCCATCTTTTCATGGCCATTGCTATCGGACTGATCTTTATCATTTGACTTCTTTGGCCACACTTCATTCCAGATGCTCAGAAAAAAAAAAAAAAAAGAAAAAAAAAAAAAAAAAAAGGTTATTTGCCAAAAAATAATACCAATTAATCACAAAGTCTGAAATGTGTGTGTTAAACACATGGTGAGCTGTCTACCTTTAACCACTTTGCAGACTACTCACTTTCAGGAATCCTAACACTAGGCAATGTAGTACAAGTTCAAGAATTCCTCTGTTTGAGTTAAGCCAGCCTGGTAAATCTGGAAAAGTTATTCACAACAGTGCTGTGTCCGAAGTACTCTCTGAAAAAATACCTGGAAAGAGGACAAAAGGACAGGCAACAGTGCACACAGTACCCCGGAGAAAGATCAAGACTTTAAAAGCAACAGCAACTAGAAAGGTAAGCAGACAAAACCTGAATTGTGCATATAAGGTAAGAATTGGAATATAATCAATATCTTGGCAGAGCTGCAACTTTTTCCTTTCCTGCCCTCTTCTATCAGATACCAAGACTTCTGCATCTGTGATATGGTCAAATTAAAAACGATAGTACAAGCACTAGAAAGAAAAGAAAATAGGCCTAAGGGCTGAGGATTTTATCAGCAGCCTGAGATTCCAGTCTCTAAAATCCCCAGGGCCACTTTGAAAATCTCAGCCTAAATGTTTAGCTGAGTTACCAACCGCTTTTTTTTCAAACTGCAAATCCCAGTTGTTCTCATTTCCAAATGCATAACACACTTATCCATGAAACATAAGCTGTGGTTAGGATGAAACCTTTGCCCTGCAATCTCTCTACAGATAGAAACTGTCTGCCAATAGACAATAGCACTGGCACCGTTCAGCTCACATTGCATGCAGGAACTTCAGCATTTCAGAGGCTTCAGAAAACAGCTTTGCAAATCACCTTCAACAAAGTCTAATGTAAAAAGCATTGTCGGCCTATTTCAAGTTTTTTTAATGTGATGTAAAAGAATGTGAGGTGGTTAAAAAAACAAAGTACCATGGAAAGGAAGCAGGCATTCTAGATAAAAGTACTTAAGATTAATTTAACATGCACATGATTTCCCAATTAAAACTTTCACATTAGCACTGCATTTTAAACAGTTAATCTCCTAATGAGACATCCCCAGCAATGAGAAGTGAATTGCAGGACTGAATATGGCCCTGAGGCCTGCATCTGGAAAAGGCTGTACTTTGTAAACGCTGGATTTTTGCTGCTGTGTCCAATTCTGGAAAGAAAGAGCTGCACTGCCACCTACTGTCAAGACGTCTTTTCCCATCAGGAGTTGCTGCTAAAAGTAAGAAATCGTTGCTCTCACACAGAACATTGAATGCTGTTGACCAAAGCATGCACACAAAAGAAAACAGTGTAATTAAAACTTCATGTATACGAATTTTAGATGATTTTTAACTCTGGTAGCTTGGAAGGCCGATTGTTTCTTTTCCTCCGTCTTTTTTTCGTAACACAATAAAAGCAAAATACTGTGCTGAACACATGGGAGATACTATGAAAAAGCCCCTGCTTTTTCTTTCTTTCTCTCTCTCTCATTTCCAGATCTCCATTGTCATACCTTTGAATCCTGTCTGAGGAAGAGCAAGACCTGTAGTCATCTCAGCTAATGATACACTGACTGCCTCACCCAAAAGAGGTACTTTGCGGCTCACTTCTTCCCTTCTCTTAAGAGCCAAAGGCATTACCTCTGTGAAGTTCCTGATCTCCAAGAGTCTATATGCAAAGGAGCCTCGCCCAGCAGCCCACAGTACTGATGAGAAGCTATGAGCTTAATTGAAAACAAAGTTTTACTGCGGTTTCCTCTCTTTTTTGACAGCTGAATTTGCAAAAATCAATTCACAAGTTGAGAACAGCTAATCCCATTCCTAGTAGACATATTCACTACCAATTGCTCATTAAACAAATTGTCAGAAGTAGCAGAAAATAAAATGAATTAATATTTCAGAATGCAAGGAAAAAAACTTACCTAACAGTGAAATAGGGAGGACAGAACTCCAGGATAAATGCATGTCAGATGTGCTATCTGTAAATTGCAGCTTAATTGAAAACTGTTTATCTAGGATTTAAGATATGGCAAGTGGGCATGTCCTGTGCTCTTCTTCTTAATTTTATATGCAAAGAGTGTTACAGACATATAGGCAAGAGAATCCCCGTCCTTGTACACACAGTGGTTTGATAGTATTAGAGCACAGAGCAATTGGAGCTGCTGCTTTTGAAAATCACAGAGCTGCATGTCATCTGCAAGCACTCTGGGGTAAAAAAAAAAAAAAAAAAAAAAAAATCTCCAGTGTGTGTCAAAAGGTGTCTCAGAAGACTGAAGTTGTGAGCACAAGCTCAAAGAAACATATGCCCTTCCTACAAACAAAAGAACTTAATTGCATTTTCTAAAGAGTGGATTATTTATTTAATTATTTATAGTCTGTAATAGACAGGACCTGCTGCAGCTACAGAAGTGGTGAGGTTCACTTAGCTAATAAGTGGGAAAAAAAGATCCAGACATCCTATCTCTCTTCTCCTCTGCCTTCAGGCCTAGCAGTAGTCCACATTTCAAGTACCATACAAAACAGCTTCTAAATTTGTGTCTTTCTATTCTGCCTTTTTAAAGACATAATACGGTCATGGCACCAACAGGTTTATGTGTTTGGACCCTAGAAGAGAACTGTTTCTTTTAAAAGGCATAAATATTGTACAATAATTCTTGAGAAATCGTAACTCTCCAGACATTTTCACATGAAATGTCTCCTGTTACTTCTCACTTATCACAAGAATAGTTCTGAAAATTTTTTTTAGAAATTCTACTCTATTTTTCACCCTAGAATTAAGATCTTGTGCATCATTTTAGTTCAAATAAATTCAGAGCTTTTGCCTCCATTATACAGCGGTGAATATTTATTTATTTATTTACTTACTTACCGTCTTGGTAGAAAGGCAGCATTTTCTTCCCACTGGAAATCCTTAAAACATTCTCCTTCTAGCAACAAACCCACACGATACGTTTTGTAAGGCATATTACGTTGCACTAACAAAGTTGTACTTCACCAATTCCTTATACCCACTGTGCTTAAATTCAAACTAATGGATCTGCTTCCATCAGGAATGGCAGATATTCAAGGTATCTCTAGTGAAGCCCTTCAGGCAATAAAATGAGTCTAACTAATTATATGTTTTCATCTCGTCTTCACAAAAAATCATCTGACAATACAAATACATAGCAAAAGAATACCAGAAACAAATTTTTGCAAGACTAACCTTCCCCTCTATGCTTTCTGTAGCTGTTGTGTTGGGTTCAGTCCTCAGCTGGCTATGCCATTACTATACTTGGCCAAAGTTAGTTATGATATGTTTCTATGTTAACAAAGGTTTTTTCCAGGAGAGACATCTAAGCAGAACTGTAGAGGCTTGATATTTTATAACAAAACAGCTATTTACGCACTGGTTAATCCAAAAGCATCAAAAGCATTTTAGATTGCTACTGTGAACTGAAAATATTGAAATTCTTTCTGTATATTGCTCCACTGCATTTTGTCTTTTCTCTTTTAAATTTCCTTCCCTCCAAACTGGCTCTCTGGATATTCTTTTTCTTTGTATGGAAAAAAATCTATCAGTATTTGAGCAGAACCTTCAAGCCTATGATGTTCAGCTGAGCCCATAGTAGGAAAAATAAATTGCCCCTTTTTTGAAAGAAACTACAGAATATAGGAATCCATGAAGGGCTGGAAAAAAAAAAAAAAGAAAAAAAAGAAAAAAAAAAAAAACTTTGGGAAAATCATGAAGATTCTTTGGCAAACGAACAATTTTCAAGAAAAACAATATGTATTCTTTTCTGTTGTTACTATGTTCAGAAGTTGCATTCTGTTTATCAAGTTACCATTTCTAACACTGGAAAAACAAAGACCAAAGGCCAGAACCTCAGATGTAAATGTTCTGACCGGGTGGCATGTAACAGAACTGCTCCTCTAACAAGCAAGAATAAGCAAAATCCTGGCGCATTGCAATGCAAAACCAGGACTTGTACTGTTTGCAGTGAACTTGAGAATTTACTTGATGAGCAAGCTTCATTACCATATACTGTTATACAGGCTAACAAAATAAACCTCTTGCTTTCAAGTGGAGATGTAACCTTGCAGAGCCCCAGTGCCACTTCCTAACAGAGATGGAAGTAAACTTAGTCTTGATGCAGTACTGCTCAGCTTCCTGGTGGTGAATGACATGACAACAGGGCAACTCAATGAGCAAAATAAAGACACACTTCTCCAAGTAAAGAAGCTTGTTTTGAATAGATAGCAAGATATTTCATCACCTTTGTGATGCAGATGCATAAGAGGGTGTTCCCAGGACAGCTGTTGCTTACTCCCACTTTCCTGGAAGGTCAGTTCATTACCATGGCTTCTTTGTTCCACATCCATCAAGGTTTCTTTATCCTGCCAGGTATACCTCATCAAGGAGGTGATGTTTCAACTGAGTTTATTAGGGATGTCTTGGGGCTCCCAGCTAAATTCCACCTTTGTTGTGGCTCAGCCAACATAACAGATTTGTTAAAGCAATGTCTTCAAGTAAAGGTGGCTAAGCTTAAACCTTCACAGTTTAAGGAAAAATGTTTTTGTTGTTACTGCTTGCTTTGCTGTACAGTTGTTTTTTTCAGGCAGAAATGAAGTCTCATGGTGAGTTGGAAAGGTACCAATGAATTGTTCTCAATATTAAAGAGATGATCAGTAAAATAATCTTCCTGCCTTCCAGATGTTGCCAGCAATACTGCAAAGCAATCATTGTACCTATCAATATTATCTTTGTGAATACCTGAAATGCACAGAGCATACTCAAGGTGGAGGCAGTCTCTGCCCCCACATTCTTAGAATCAGAAAGAAAACAGAAGGAAGTTGAGACACATGAGGATGGAAACTCAAACTGAAACCCCGCAGTTCAGAGAAATAGGATACTGTTGATCTGAACCTTAGAAGTGAGAAAGAGTTAATTTGGTATTATTTATACAAGCATTTTATGTATTAATTATGCCTTCAAAGTACTTTGGCCTGTTTTACAACAGTAGATCTTACACGGTCATCTAAGGAGCACTGCTGCTGAATCTCAGATCAGTGATCCTCAGAGATCTACTAAATCCTTCAACTCAGTGAAAGAACAGTTGGATTTGAGTTCAATTAATTCTCGTTATTGTATACAGTCAACAACCAGACTTGGTTTTAAGATTTACAGCTATGTTCATCTGTAACAAAGTTTATCTGCCTGTTACTTGGGTAAGCGTTGGTGCACAGTTAAGCAGAGAACGCGCAGTTTTTTTATGACTGAGTTAAATAATTTCAGATTTGATTTCAAGTGACACTTCATTTCCAAGTTGCTTTCTCCCACAGCTCCATGAAGCTGCATGTGACCCATTAGGCAGGCATTCTGCAAAGGCCTCGCAGCTCACGGCACAGGACTCCAGAGCTGCTGCAGAAAATATCTCTTAGACTGAAAATTAAAAAAAAAAAAGGCAAAAAAATGTATTCAAACAAGATAAAGAAGGGAGACATAGACTCTGAAGATATATTTCTCATCTTCTGAAACAAAGATAAATATTTCAGAACCCACAACACAATGAGGTTAAATAAGGTTTCTTCCACTTGATTAAGAAACATGCGTGTTGAGTTTACTTCGCTTTTATGAATCAGTCTAGGATGAGCCATCTGTCATCTTAAATGCACTAATGCAACCCTAGGAACCTTGTGTGAGTACGTTTTGGGAAAAAAAAAAAAAAAAAAAAAACATGAATCATGCCCTGGAGCCATAGAGTACCAGAGACTGTAGGACAAACTTTTTATGTCTTATTCCTCAACCTTAAAACTGTTCTATTATTATTGAAGTAACCAGGTGAGTATCCAGAAAGCTTGCCAGAATTTCTTCTAGGTAGGCTGGGTCTTTTCTTTGATCTTATCACTAGAAAGACAACAGATATTTTGTGCTGTGCCATATGTATGAAAAGAAGATTACATTACTTCAGTAGCATCAGTCTTCTGAGAAGCTTGTGCAATGGGCTGAGTGAATCTAAAGGCTTCTTATGCCAGAGGACATAGCAGCAGCCAGAGGAATTCAGTGGGTCTGGAGGGAACAGCACATGTGGGAGGACACAGACAAGGCCTTCTTCTGAAGAGCCTGGGTGGAAATAGAGCTTCTTGGTCTGCTGGCAGGAACACCTGGAACAGGTAGCAAGGGTCCCTCATGGCTCTCTGATGGGGTGAGGCTCCATCCCACAGCCATGGACCTCAGCTAGGTCCACACCCTGATCTTACACCTCCCATCTCTAACTTAACCCATAGTGTTCACAATCTTCACACACACACAATTGCTTTTAAATGTCTGCTTATCGTTTACAGATTACAATCATGTTTTAGATGTGTGTAGGTATTCCCACTTTAGCAGCTAGTACTAGCAAGAGAATACATTCTGTGTTTGAAGAGCAATAGAGCGTTTGTTAGAAAAATAGCTAGGCTTTGCTTTAAATAATCCAGGTGTCCATCACACTATTATACAAGCACGGTTTCTAAGTACTTGTACAGAAGAAATGTTAAGCATAATCAAAGACGAGTTTAATCCCATATCCTCATATAATTCTCTTTAGGATTAGTTTAAGTTTTTTAAAAACAGTAGATTAAGTACAGTTATGCATTAATTAACTCAATTTATTCATTTTATAAAGTTCTAAAATGCAGTATTTTGCAAAAATGAGACAAAGAAGGATGTTGAAATGCATGAACTCATATATTAAAGATATTCCCATTGCTGCCAATACACTTTTAACCAAAATCCAGTGCAATCCTAAACCAGAGGTAGCTATCAGGAATGAAAATTCAGTGACACTTTAATAAATGTCTTACTCAGTTTTTTCATTTTCCTCCTTCCTCCCTGCACACACACTTATCTATTTACCTTCCAAAATCATGGAGTCAAATGTATGTTCCGATAACTCAGATGAAGAAGTGCTAGGAGAAAATCCGTCCCAAATCTGCAGGCTCAGAAAGTTCAGGAAGAATCTGGATTTATAAATTCTGTCTTTATTATTATTATTATATTTACTAACATTTCATATGGATTTGTAATTAATGCGGTATTCTTGTATCATATACAGGAATGTTCATTGTAGCTCTGAAAGCTACCTTGACTTGAGACCACCTTTGCACTAATGGGGTTTCCCAACAACAATAAACACTCCTCATAGAGATACTGTTTATTTCTACCAAACTAGTTAATTAGTAGAGCTTAAAAAAAATAACATTTTTTTTATGGCAGCAGACACATCAGATGTCAGAAATATAGCATCTGTGTAATAGCGTGCAAGAAGTAGCCAGTGCATAAATAGTTGCATGGCATGTCTGTATAAGCTGCATGGCCTTCGTTGGCCTCACACAAGTCTAAAGAATCTACATTATATTAGGAGTTAGAGGAGACCAGAATCAACCTGTGCTTATGATATGGCAAGAACATACAAGCTCTTGTGGGAAGTAGCTGTCAAACTGTATTTGATGCACTGTCCCACTGAACTATACACACAGTAAATTTGTTTTGTATCCTGGTCCTATGTCTTCTCAAAATCTTTTCTCACAATACCATATGCACATAGCAATATGAGCAAGTAAACCCCTAATTCTCTGCATCTAATATAATTAGCACGTTTAATATGGAAGTTACTATGTAGTGACAATCAATTATTAAAAATACATTAATTTATCTCTGTCTCTATGTTCTAATTAAACCATGTGCTTTCAGAATTTGTGGTGCTATTAATGCTTCTCATTTTGAAAATGAGCCATTCTTGCCAACAAATTAGCCTCTGCAATTGTTTTCAGATTGTCATCATGGTCATCTCCTGAGAGGTATGAGATGACAGATGCTTATGCTCAGCGTTTTCTGTTTCCTCTTGTCTTTACTTATTCTCTTGCATACTTTTACTTGTCCTGAATCATCAGTGTACAAGCATTACAACTAAGATCATCAGGTTTCCACTGAAATTAAGGCTCCCATTAGTTTCCTTTTTTAAAAAAAAAAAAAAAACAATTTCCATATTAACTTTGTACAAGGCCCTCAAATATCATCTGATTGATATTATATAGAGTTGAAAAAAATCCAGAAAATCTCTATTATTTCTATTTTACTGGTGGCTATATTTAAGACTGAAGAGGTACCTAGAAACTGTTTCTTACTATAGCATCACAAATTGAACACCACTTGTACCACTAAGCAATAGCAAAAGGATTTGCAGATATGCATTCAGTTATAGATGCATCAGGATGCATTTGGAACTTATTTCTATCACTTCCTACAGACATTCAATGGAAAACATTTATGTTGACACAAATATGTATAAAAAAGAGAGAGAGAGAATGATGTGAATAATAATATAGCCATACAGCTGCCTAAGCCCATATGTTAGATGTATTTTTGTGCATTTTGAAAGATTTTTGTGTTGTTATGGTTCATCTGATCACAGTAGAGATAAAATGTTATGTGTTCAATATATTACTGAAATTTAGACAGCCCCAAGATAGCTGATTAGCTTCAAAGCCAACTTTGAAATGCACAACTTTGAAAAGCCAACTTTCAAATGCACACACATGAAAGAAAAAGTAGCTTGCAATAGATAAGTATGCTATTACTCAAATTCAGTTGTGATGGAGACTTTATGTAGGCAAACTATAATTTGCAAAGTCAATTTGCAATGTGGTCAGGATACTACAGCTAATAATGACTTCTAACATTTATTTCAATATCTGAATTTATTCCATCTACAGGTTTGTCTTTTAATGTCATACTATCCACGTGTTTCAGGTATTACCATTATATTTAAAATTGCTTAATAAATGTATTTAGTAGAAACTGCAGTCAAAGGATGTATTAACTGTTAGCATTCCTTAAAAATGTATATACTTTGCTTATGCATTCAGGTCGATAAGTTTGAAATTACGAGACATGGATTTCCCATCACAACTATTTATTTTATGAGTTGTTCAGATTAATTAATGCAGTTAAACTTTTCATGAATAGTGTAGCAAATACATGCTGTAAAATGGATGAATTTAACTCAATTTTGCTGTTTTCTTAAATCAATCCAGTTCCATCTAACATTAAGCTGACAATATCATTGTATAGTAATTGCTATCAAATAAAAATAAAATAAGATACAAGCTTAAACCTTTACCCCACAAAATATGTCAGCATGCATTTGAATTTGAGTACGCAAAAATTTTCTACTAAAGTCATTATGGATGCTCACACAACTAAATTTAAACAGGCTACCAAGTGGTACACTGGATCAGGGCCCAAAGATTTAAAGGGAAATCAATCCTTTGAAAGCCACCAAGAAACCCAAGTAGGGAAAGCCAGGGCTCTCACTTACCAAGATTTAGAACAGTCAAAGATGATTAACTGGAATCAATTTACACACATTGTATGCACTATATTCAAATCACACAAATTACTTCATATTAGCAAATCAATACTTGCATTCATTGCAAGCTCTACAACTGATTATCCCTTGCACCTCTGAAAAGACTACGGAGCATTTTTATGCATTAATCATTCATATAAGGATAAAGGCCTTCTCTAGGCATAGAAATTAAAATAGATATTTATAAATATACCTTTGATTAAAATAAAAACTAAAGTAAATAGCACTAGCTAAGATGTCTTGCAAACAGCCAAAGAAAAATTACAGTACTGCATTTGCAGAATCCTGTCCTTTTACTAAGCAGTGTGTTTAGTATATTTCCCCATGGCAATCCAATCCAGCTGTAACCAGTGATTGACATAAAGAGATCAAGTGAGCAATATTTGTTTATTTGGAAATAACCACCTAATCTACATAAATATTTTAAAAGAAAAAGACACATTTTTAGGCAAGTATCTAGTTGGAATAAATTGGCAACAATACCTAAAGGCCTATCTGGATGGGGAGTGTAATAGAGCGAGGATTTGGCTGGAATGAGAATCAGGAAATAAGGTTCTAAACTGGGTGCTGTCAGTGTGAATATGTCCATTTGTAATAAAATAGGTAGGTGCAAACTCATTCTATTTGCTGGCAGAATTGTCCTCAGCTGAAAGCAATGTGATTGTATTACCAGAGAGCTGAGCTGAGAGCTAAAAGCAAATTTCTGCAAGTTCAGGTTCAGCTTCTGTGGTTATTCAGCTTTCAGACTGGACCCCTCTCATCTCTCACCTCTTAAGTGAATTGGCTCTCAGTCTTGGACAAGTCATCTCATCATTTTGTTTCCCCTCCCACTTTTCGTATCTTACCCACTCCAACTAAAAGCTCTGCAGAGCAATTCAGACATGATCTCAGTTGGGACTTCTGGATGCTTCTGTAGCATGAACACTAGCAATAAATCAGGAGAGGATAATGGAAGTGTCAACTGAGTCTTAAGTGTAGCAGCAGAGCTGTAACGTACTGTACTATACATGTAACACTATTCTTCAAGGAAGTCTTTGCACAGCGTAGTTTATTCCACTACAAAAATAAATGTATTCATGATGCATCTCCAAGTATTACCCAGCACTAAAAATGAATCACAGTAATGTTACCTTCACTTCCCTCCAACAAGAAGATAATATTTTTTGTATGTGATGCCATTCTGTATAGTTTTTGACAAACTGGAAATACTTTAATGAAGTAATAAGACTGTACCAGAAGCACATGATTCATCTTGAGGCAGCAGTATATAAAAAGAGAGAGCTGGAATAAGTCAGGCAATTCAGTCTGTATCTGTTTAGCTGTGCCTAACTGTTCTAGATTCCAGCAGATACTTCCTTTACTGCTTCTCCCATTCACCTTGATTGATAGTTTCTAAGAGGTTCATGAGATGCTGCAAGATGTGCAGAAATGTCAGCAAATGTATGTACCACTAACACACAGAAAAATCAGATAGCCAATTATGTGTAATTTTTAATTCTCCATGAAAGTAGTA
This sequence comes from Heteronetta atricapilla, assembly GCA_011075105.1. Lineage (NCBI taxonomy): Eukaryota > Metazoa > Chordata > Aves > Anseriformes > Anatidae > Heteronetta > Heteronetta atricapilla. The sequence continues at coordinate 59,772,460 of CM021734.1, forward strand.
TTTCTTTTTCAAAATCTGAGATACATAGTTAACGGTAATGTCATGAATTTAACTACAAAAAACTTAAGCAAGTCATTAGCATTTTCTATGTCATGCTGATCTTGATTACTGAATACTTGCTCAGCCCACACTACTCTTTGACAGGTTTGGCTGATATGATGTTTCATGACTTTGTAAATCTATCTAAATAAATATCAAGTGTTTTCCTAAAACCTCAATAAATTCTGCCATGTAGCTGTTTCACAGTTATCCACTAATTTAGTAATGTTTGAACTAAACACATTTATCAGTCTTTGTGTCCTCTTTATGAATCAATGCCAACAGACCTTTCAGTATTTGTCAAGTTTTGTGCCTGAATATCCTGTAATTTTGTCAATATTTTCTACATCTTCACGAGGATATTTAGTGCATTCCCTTAGCTCCCACTACTCTACAAAAACATCTTCCTCTCCCCTACTATTGATCTCATCTATTAGCCCTCTTGGCAGAAGACCTTCCATTTTCTATTGCTAATAATTCTTGAATCCTGATATATGATTCTTCTAAGCCTGCTTCTTTGTCAGCTTTTGATTGTTCTAATTGCCTTATTATCATCTGCTCTCATATAGCGATAAAGACTTTTAACGTTTCATGTGCTATGAAAGAAGGAAAAAACGTGAGCAAAATCTCTCTCTGTTCCTGGAATATTACCACCTCCACAGTTCATAATCATTAGGGTGAAGAATCCATTTTGGCCCTCTATTATGTCAAAGTTTTATCCTTTCAGTGGCCCTGCTGTCTCTTTGCTATTTTGTTCACTTCAGCAGCAAAATGAATTGATCATTGCTGTTCCTCTTGCCACCTACTATTTCATATGCTACTTTAACATCACAGAATAATGATTTGTACTCACTTCTTTATTTTTTCTATGAACTGTATGTCACATGCCTTTTTTTAATATAGCTTCTCTTGTATTTATGTAAGGAACTGAATAATAATAATAAAAATGCATACCACCATTATATTTCCCAGGGCGTGAACTTTATAATCTGTTTTAACATCCTTTTCTTCTTTGCAAGAATGCATTTCACATAGCAGGGATTTAAAAACATGAATGAGCTGCAGCAGATTTTCCCACCATTTTGTGCTCTGTCCTTTGAGAAGTTAGCAATGACTGCAAATAATGTAGTCTCCATCACCCTCCCAGATATGCCACCTTTAAATTTCAGAATTCAGAAGCATCTACCATAAGCTCACACCACAAGTACCACCAAAATCCTAATTCAAAAAATAATAATAATAATAATTAAAAAATCAGATAATCTTCTAGTTACTGTGCAGCCCAGTTAATTAAAAAAGGAAATAACTTTGGCATGTCGGATTTTTTCCTCCTTCTTCATTCGCTGAGACCAAAACCATTTATAGAAGCGTGCCAGCTTCCACAAACATTTTCTCCAGAACTTCTCAGGTCCACAATGTAACTGGTGCTCAAAGCAAAAGACAAAAAAGATCAGAAAGAAAATACTTCTGCCCAGGTATAGTACAAATCCACTCATCTCCAGGAGATTATCTTAACTATATGTTATAGGTATAGTCTGCCTATTGTCTAGTCAGTATTTGTTTATAATAATTCCAATGTTGTAAACAGGAAGAACAAGGTAACAGCACTGGCTGTCCAGTGCTGCAGCAATAGCATTCACTGCTCAGCAGGAAAACTGGGTACCAACTCACAGAATCACAGAATTTCTAGGTTGGAAGAGACCTCAAGATCATCGAGTCCAACCTCTGACCTAACACTAACAGTCCCCACTAAACCATATCCCTAAGCTCTACATCTAAACGTCTTTTAAAGACCTCCAGGGATGGTGACTCCACCACTTCCCTGGGTAGCCCGTTCCAATGTCTAACAACCCTTTCGGTAAAGAAGTTCTTCCTAACATCCAACCTAAAACTCTCCTGGCACAACTTAGGCCATTCCCCCTCGTCCTGTCACCAGGCACGTGGGAGAACAGACCAACCCCCACCTCGCTACAGCCTTCTTTGAGGTACCTGTAGAGAGACATAAGGTCACCCCTGAGCCTCCTTTTCTCCAGGCTGAACAATCCCAGCTCCCTCAGCCGCTCCTCACAGGACTTGTTCTCCAGAACCCTCACCAGCTTCGTCGCCCTTCTCTGGACTCGCTCAAGCACCTCCATGTCCTTGTAGTGAGGCGCCCAAAACTGAACACAGTATTCGAGGTGCGGCCTCACCACAGCTGAGTACAGGGGGACGATCACCTCCTTAGCCCTGCTGGCCACACTGTTTCTTATACAAGCCAGGATGCCGTTGGCCTTCTTGGCTTGAATATGAGCCAGCACCATACTGCTGGCTCATATTCAGCAGACTATCAACCAATACTCCCAGGTCCTTCTCCACCTGGCAGCTGGAGACCAATCCTCTTTCCAGTTATCCTCTTTGTTTTCAGTCTTGAATGCATGCAGTCTAGAGGGCCTCTTAGAAAATTGGGATGGTTCTTCTTCACCATTTGCTGTTGAAGTTTTACAAGTCTGAAGAAGGGACATGACTCTAGTTCTTCCATATCCCAAGTCATCTTTCTGGATATTAGCCTCTGCCATCCCTTCGTCTATCTCTTATTTTGGATCTTTACAAAAGTAAATGTGTAGCTTGGAGAAGAGAGACATGAACATTATATGTTCTGGTGGTTATAGCAAATACCTAGAAGACCTATAATTCAAGTATCTACTTAAAAAAATAATCAAAGTATTTTTGAAACGTCTTTCCATTTTATTTTATTTTATTTTGGTGGAGCAGTTGTCTTTTAGAAGATTAGTGAACTAATGAGAACAATGGTATAACAAGATTACAATTCACTAGGGTTAAAAAAAAAATCTCCAATAAATGTTCATACAATAAATTGAATAGATGTGAATTTTAAAATCCTTTTGGTATAGGCAAAATGTTTTCTATCCACTTCCTAGCTATCTACAGTAACCATGTTAAAAAGGTCTGCTGCCAATACAGGTAGATATTGCATCTTTTCTTGTAAAACAAAACCATGTACACGCTTAAGACTTTGAGATTTTGGTTTTTTTTGTAGCTGTTGTTGTGTGTTTCCTTTTAATTTCTACTGATAGTTCAATCACATAAGTTTACTCAGCCTAAAAACTATGGTACACTTTGAAATTTTGTTGACACTGTATTCCTTTGTTTAGTTCCTTTTGTTTCATTATGTGAAAGAAACAGTTTTCCTTACAATTCCTTATTGTCTGTGTGCCTATTTGGAATAAAAGCTATATCTTCAACTCTGTGTTTATAAACAGCTGGTTCTATTCACTCAGTGTGAAGAATCAGTGAGATGCAAAATATTTATTAACAGAGCTGTCCATTACTAAAGTGAAATTTCTTCAAACAGGTACTGTTATTTACATTGCAGCAAACTGTGGCCATTTTCTTCCAATTAAGAACAAAGCATTCTTTCATGGCTGAGAAATTAACAGAGAAATAGGCAGTACACCACCTGATGCTCCAACACTAGCCTCTGAAACGTCATTTCTGTGCAACTTCATGTGAATGAATTAGCTAATTTCCACTGGTCCTATGTGAATAGCCCATCCATTCTGAAAATCTAAAAGAAAACACATAATTCACAAAATTTGTATACTTTTACCCCTTATTCCTCTACTGAGAAATTTTTATGGTTCACAGTTCTGATTCTCAAAAGATACCTAAAAGACACTTTCAAAGAGAAGCCTCAGAACTACACTTCATGACCATACAGGACACTTGGTATCACAAACCAAGCAAGCAAGATGCAGAATTCCCTCACCTTTTTATCTGCTAGCACATCCCCTACAATGACAACCTCTGCATATTTCTGGGCGTAAAGTCTGGGTCAGACTGCTAGAAAGAGGGGGTTTGAAGGAGGGAGTATGTATGTGGTGGGGCCTTGCATGCAAACCTCTTTACTTTACCTTACTGAACTAAATTAAATCCATCACAAGAAATTCCAAGCAAATATTTACCAAGGTGGAAAACTAACCCAAGACCTATTCAGAAGTACTAATTCTTTCAGATGTCCTGAAAGAGAGTAAAAGTCTAGAGGACACATCCTTGAATAAAAAATGAAGGAATGAGGAAGAAAATGTGGTGCTGTGGGTTAAAGAAAGGTTGTGACTTCAAGTTTTGCAGCCTATTCTTTTTGCTGTGTTTCCCTTGTTTTGCTACTGTGTGTTTTAGAGTCAAACTATCATATAATGGAGATGGGCTCATCTTAGGATCATCATGTGTTAGTCTAACCACCAAGAAACATTTAGATTGACGGGGGTGGGGATGTTTAATGATACTGCAAAACATCGATTTTATGACTTGTACACACCAAAACACTTACAGATTAATAGCAAAAAGGTTAAACATTAGAAGGTGTGTAGGTGTAGAGGGTAACATGACAAACATTTTCAAATGTATCACATTGCAATTATGAGAAGAAATCTTTGATGTTAAAGGCTAAAATCAAGTAAATGCACATGCAATTTTACAGTTACTTTCAGCAACTCCAAACACAAAAATTGCATTGGTCTCACTAAAATTATTTGGCAGATCAGTTTAATTACAGACCCATGTGAACACTCCTAAACTGGACCGCAACTGGTTTCTTGTGATTTAGCTTAAGTCAGTAAGAAATCTACTTAAGGAAAATCAATTTAAGCCTTTTGTAAAACAATGCAGAAGTAGCTATACGAGGGCTTCAGGACTGTAGTTAAATTGATTTATTTAAATGTGAGTTCAATTAAATGGGTGAAGCTTTTGTATGTTGACAAGGCCTAAAGGTGCGACACATTGTCTTGTCTGCACTGACTCCATACCTACTTTTACTGTTTATTAGGTTTTTAATTTTGTTAATGTCATGGCCTTCTTCTGGAAAGGCAAAATGCCAATTTTATGTATACAAGCTGTGATCTACCCTTTGCTCAAGAAACTATTATTTGTTGGTAAACACTTAAATACCCACCATGAAATCCCTAAATAAACTTTACTGAGTAAGGCAGCCAGAAAACTGCTTAGTCCCCTTACCAATTAGGATAGTAAATGGTGTATTACTCAATAGGCAGGTTCCTTCCACACTACAAGTAGAAAATAATGTGCCTGACAACTAGTAGTATGCCTACTGATAGCGTTGAACATTGGTAGACACAATGAGGCATTTACTGGTGTTCAGAAGCCAACAGACCCAGGATGAGAATACAGCTCTGAAGCTGTTTGCTCTTAAGAAAAATCACACCTGTTGGATTCTGCAGGACAAAGCATGAAAAATAACATAGACATTGTTTTAAGATACTGTGGTATAATCTGAGTGCTGATGGACCTCAAGCAGTCAGGACAATTCTCTCTTACAACGTCACAGCAAGCGTAATAGGCTCCTTGTTCCAGGTGATAGACTGATCACACTTTCTACTAGTGTTCAGCTCCATAAAACAGGAAACACACGAAATTAAACCACAAGAATGACCTACCTGCTAACTGATAGCAGCATAATGTTCTTCTGGTGACAAAAATTCTGCCCCACCAACATAGTTATCTCTGATAACTATATAACAAAGGGAATCACCCCTTTGTGATTGAGAGGTACCACTCTAAATTTTTAAAAAGTAACAAACTCCACAAAGACGGCCCAGCTACCACTGTATTTCCTGCAAGTAACGAGAGCCTCAGTTCTCATGAATATGTGGAAGTTTTTAGGATTTACACCAAACATAATACAAAATCAGAATGACTTGGAAACAGTCGTATGTTTTACTTTGTCCCTTCAAGAAAGCAGACTTTAATCATGAAATGGTAATCTTCAAATCCCAGACCTCAAATCTGTGGAACAATCTCTTTACAAACTGGAACTGAATGCTACCAGGTACATTTGCTTGAAATTAAATGACAATATCTTGCCATGCTAGCAGATTTACTGAAAGATTGCTGTTCCATTTCTAGGTACACAGTCATTATTATCACATTATTCTATGCAACAGCATAAGGAATAAACAGCCTTCTAACTGTAGGTTAAATTCAAAGGATAAATATAAGGATATATTCCTACTAGGGTTTCTGTGGTTGTGTAAGAAAATTAAAATGTTCTTCTCTTACATCTTTAATAATAGATAGCCATGGAGCCAGCTATGCAGGCAGGGGAGGAGGGAGGGACAGGAACACAAAAACAATTGATCCATAGCTATGCGACAGATTGTAAATTAACAAGTATCATCACATTTTAAGGAATATATTCTAAGTAATAGCCATTTATAGAGTACTGTAAATGTATGCAATACATTACAAAAATCTAGAGACACATTCCTTTGTCCAGATTGCTTACAAGCTACCAGTTATAAATATTCTAATCAGGCTTTTATACCTCTTCTGTCAGTGTTGCACTGGAGTGCCTTTCTATTAGTCCATTAAGCTACATGACTAGCATTTTTCTGTCTTTCTGTCCCCAGGTGGAAAATGGCATGTATTTAAAAATAATTAATATTTTATTTATCTATGATGTGCGTGCACTTTTACTACCAAATGCAGGCAGAAAAATATATATCCCATTTTACTGTGTTGAATTTAAAGTACTTGACAAGATTTTGTATTAAAATCAGTACATTTATATGCTGAACTGGTGGAGAACAACAACTAGAAATGCCTTGAGAAATATGCTTTATACCCTTAGCGACAAATATTTTTCATTATTCACATTCAAGAATAGCCACTGATGTACACCTTGGATGGATTTTTTTTTGTTTATGTTCACTATTGGCCTGACTTTGCTTCAGCTGGAAGTTTTATCACGTAGTGTACTGGGACCAGATTTGGGCCACTGCGTAGTGCATCTGCAAACTCCAGACTCAGAAGACAGTGTGAAAGTGTAAGCACACCGGAGAGCTCAGGAGTCCCTGACTGGCTGCTCAGGGACCTAATTAATCTGCCCCAGTTCACTTCCAATCTGATGTAGGTCTTTGTTCGCCTCCGTATGTATGAATTGCAAACTTTCTTCCTTCTACATCAATTGCAGTCACCAATAAAAGCATGCTGTTCCTCATAGACAGTAGCAATTAACTTTACCACAGCATTTCTTATCACTTTTCTGTTTACAATTGGCTTGGAACGCAAAATATTTCAAATACTAAAATGTTATACTGAAAGTGTCAGCTTTAACAAAGTGAAAATTTACATCACCTCCCATACAAGGTTGCACCCAAACAACATCTCTGAGTGACCCAAAGAAATTCTATTCTTATGTTGCATGATTATGACTATTAAAAGGCCACTACTTTTTCATTGAAATCACTTCTCCTTTCCTTTTCTGGATATAACCATTCAGTGCTGTTTTTTTGTTTGTTTATTTGTTGTTTTTTGTTGGTGGTGTTTTTTTTTTTTTTTTTTTTTTTTTACTCAGTTAATTCCAGAGTACATATTTTAATTAGATTTATTAAGAAAATGATGATACACAAAAAGCCTTTTATATTAGGGAGATGACCTAAATGGTGTCTTACTAAAGATGCTACTAACTTCAAAAAATTTGGAATAAATCTGTACAACTCTTTCAGCATTGCAAGGAAAACATGGAAATTTAATGTTAAATTTTGAAAAATTTAAATGTCAGATCAGCTGTCAATAATAATGGATCCTTTCACCTATTCAGCGTGCTCCTGACATTTGCTTATAAATCCAAAGACATGCTACACAATCTCAGACACCAAGGAGACAACATATTATCACTGAGGAAAAAACTTCTAGTCAGCTGTCCAGATTTCAATAAATAGTAAATACAAAATTAATTTCTGCTCTATTTTTTATGTAGAAATCTGCCTTTAAAAAAAAAAATAGAGGAAAAAAAATGTTTTATAGAAAAATATCACAAACTCTGCAGCAGAAAGATATGAAGAGCTCCACTAGCGAGAAAGAGGTTTATAAAAGAGAGGTCTGAATTTTGCAGCTGCCTGGAGTTCGGAGTAAATATTACTGTACCTGGTGTACTGTTCACCAGCCCCACCCTTAAAACCCAACAGTCATCTCTCTTTAAGTTAACTTTGCTAATGTTTTGTATCTATAGCCTTCAAAATGACAAAGTTTTGAACAGTATTCCTCTTTCACATACTATGACCTGTTCACAGAATTATATTATAGTCACAAGTAATTTATTCTGAACTTGGAAAGATTAATTAAGCAGATTTTCTTGTTTATCATCTATTTTTTCTATTCCCAATCTATTCCCAATTACAAAGTAATCACAAAATGAAAGGGCACATCTAATCACTAAACATGGTTTTGTGTTTGATTTCTAATCTCAACAACAGAGAGAGATTTAAGTCTAAACTTGTTCAAATGAGCCAGCCAGCATACAAAAAAAAAAAAAAAAAAAAAAAAAAATCACGTATCTGATACAGAGATCAGGCCCAGACCAATAGGGGAAATGACAGGGTTGTTAGGAGACTGACCTAGGACACTAGGACAGCAGAGCTCAGCTATAAGTTTTCTGCAAGTTTCTTTTATGCCTGAAGGTAAACCACTGCAACATGAGGCCACCAGGACATTCCACTTCATCAGGAATGGCTCAGGGATAAGCAAACAGTACTTGAATAACAGTACACTTGAAATGTTTTTGTTGATCCAGCCTTTAAACATTGTGTGTCTCCTTAAAAAATAGAAAATACTGTTTGCCTGCCATGCAGAGGTTTAAAGAAAAGTAAATTAGAAAAAAAAAAATCTATGTATGCAAAGCACAATCATATTTCAGCAAAATAATCAACCAGTAAAAGGAATTAACTCATCAAGAGTATATTTTAGGTTGCTTGTAGGGTTTGATTATGCAATTTATATTCAAAGGAAATTCTCCTTCATTTAGCCCAGGTACACACTGGATTTCTGAGTTATAGGCAACTTTGCAACTCGATTGCTAGTAAGGACAAAAAAAAAAAAAAAGCCAAGTACAAACATCTTCTAGCCATATAGACATCAATGGACCTGATGAAATTCTTAATGAAGAAAGATAACATTTTGATAACAAACTGACCTTAACTAAATCCCAACTTTATCAGTCATTAGCATTGGCCAGTGAACTGTACATACATTTTTAGTCCTTCTGCTTTAACAAGGCCCTACTAGATCAACTTTGTAGTGAATGTACATCAAGGCTACAGTTCTGAAATGCTTCTAGCCTCAGACTTCCTTAGTGCAGGCCATGGGGCCTTTCCTATCGGAGGCACAGGGCAACACCTTGCCAGACTACGCTGGTCACTCCAGCCAATATTCACTGAATTGCCTGTAAAATATTATTAATTATCTTACATTTGACAACCTAGTATCAAAGACTGTTATAGGGATAAAGAAGCACCACAACCACCACAACTTATAGAGTTGTGGTAGAAAGATAGTAGTAGGAAGATAGATTATTTTACAGATATAAATAAAAGAATTTTAAAATTAAAAAAAAAAATGCTGTTTAATCATCTTTGTAATTGACTTTTTGTTTGTATTTTGACCATTTTCAAGTAAAAGACAGATCTGTGCAAATACTTCCATGAGACAACATGAGTAAATCACATTGATATTTCAATACATACGTTTTAATTCCAAAGTTATACTCAATCTGATGACAACTAAAGATGATATTCTAGAAACTAGTCATATATGTATGAAAATACAGTTGATCATACTTCAGAGAGAATACTTAATATGAGATTTTAGATTTGTATCTATATTCACAAAATCAACTAAACCAAGACAATATGAGTAACAAGAAATAAACTAATAGATTTCTTCAACAGACACAATAGAATTCCTTTGGTGTTTATCTTGGTGATCAAATAAATATGTACAATATTCAGCAAAATTCTAAATATTTTTGTTTTGCCAATGTGGTCTGCATACAAATACAAAGATGTATAGGAAATTTAAAAATCCACATTAATTAAGAGTTTCATAAACTCTTATGCAATAAACAGTTTCTATTATACTTTAAAACATTGTAGATTTCACATTTGGACTGGAATGTTTTTATTTTAAAAGATAAAGGAGATTTTTCAACCTCAGTTCAATTCATTAGTGTATTTTTGCAATTACACTCCAAAAGCTACAATAATTAAAACCATATGCAGAGCAGAAATGTCTCATTTTTTATGTTATATTACTTCTTCAGCATTATTATAAGCTCAGCCTGCCTGATGTGAGTCTAATTTTCTACTCAATCTTAGGCTGAATCCCACTGGGAAAGTGAGATATTGTGATTATTAAGAAAAGCAGAGAAAGAAGAGATTAAAGACTCCCTGCTAATGAGTAGAAGAGAAAAGAAAGAGATGTGCCAGTCTACAGTGTAGTACCTCTAAACTGAACTGCCAAGCAATTAATAACAACAGAAAATAAACAGTTGTTCATCATAGAGAAATTTTTAGATGCTCACAGATAAGTGCAGAATGCAAGAAAATCCTGTTAAAAAGAGGAAACACCAAAACAGATACATACAAACTGACATTTATTATGTTTGACTACTTTCCTTACATCTGTTGGCAGAATGAATATAATATAGACATCTGGTATATCCATTAAATATTTGAAAAAGACAGATGAGTAATGAAGGTCCAGTAAGACACTGCTAGCTTTATTAATTTTATAATCTGTCTTATTAAAATAAGGAAGAGAAATCAGTTTCATTGAGAAGAATGCAGTTTCAGTGCAGAGTAGTACCCAGCAACAAAACCATTAAACTGATGGAAGTTGTTTGATGTACTTACTGGGGTTTTTAGCTTTCAGAAGTTCTCATTTACATCCCCTGTACTTCCAGGATTCTAACTCCACCAAATATAGAAAAAGCACTTTTATTACAAAGAAAATTCTCATTGAAGGTTGTCTATAATGCAAATCCTTTATAGACTGATACTACCATATCACATAAAATATGTCTATTTCATCAGGAGATCTCAAAAACATTTTACAAAGGAGGAACTTCTCCATTTTAGATGTAGAAAATAAGGGAGAAAAGTCAAACAGGTTGCCTCAAATTATCTAATATATTAATATTGCAGTATTAGTATTAGGTATTAGTTGCAAATTTAAATTCACATTTTTACAAAGTTTTATTTGTAAATTAACATGATGAGCTTGATGCTACTTAACAGAACTACCACAAAGACTGATGGAACTGTAGACGTACATACATCTATTTGATGCAAAATATCCTCAAAGTAAATATGAGAACCTGGAAAACAACTTTCTGACCTTGCCACATGCAAATACAAACTCGTCTGTTATTCAAGGAAGGTAGAATAAGCAAAAACTACACATTTTTCTCAGTGAAAACTACATCTAGTACAGTATGTCTGTCAACATTTGTTCATGTAAAATTAGTCTGGGCGAAATGCATCACAATTTTCCATCATCTTTCATAGTACCCTTGAGACTTGTTCTAACTATCAAGAAAGCAGCATGATTAAACCCACAAAACTTGACTATGAGCAAAAGAATAGCATCCATAATATCCAGGTTTACATTATAGCAACACCAGACTGTAAAACCAGAAGAAGCCTTTGTGGTCACCAAAAATTAGCATTCCAAAGGCAACAAAACCTACAAACACATACTGACCAAAATAAAAAATAAATTTAAAAAAAGACGTTCTATTCCCTTTAAGCACTTAAGGACCATACAAGTCACATTGTCATATAAGAGGCCAGTTATTCCACCTTCATAGTTCATGAAGTCTGTTATGCTGTAAGCACTCCCTATGTCTTTGCTTTATATCGAAATGTGGTTGTCTCAATTCTACCATGTTTACGGCCAATCTGTGTTGCTCTATCAGTGACCTACGCTGTTCATGTTCAGCTCTCTAAGTCTTTGCATTATATGCACACTAATAAACAACTAACAGTGTTTATTCTAGACCACTGATGAGCCCTTCAAACCGTATGGCCATCCCTGGTCAAGACCACTGGACCTGTGCCTGCCTAATAACTACTTGGCATTCATTTAGCTGCTCTTCATTCATGCAGCATGTACTATGATGACTTTATAGTTCTAGGTGCTTAATCAAAATTCTTTGCCAACTCATGTCTCCCTTTCCCATAAAAAAAAATCCTTCCTACATCAACAGCTCTTATAATTATCAATCCAAACTGTAATCTCAACAAGAGTGTTATTCAGTTTTACAATATAATTTCCATAAATCTAACTATTATCATTACCCTCATTTCATTCTTTATAATTGAGTCCTATATCAGCCATACCATTATTTTGGCCAAGATGTATGTCAAAGTGACAGGCCTATAGTTATCATTGAAACCTCCTTCACCATTTCAAAATGTTGGCTCAGCAACAGATTTTTTTCATCTTCTGGAATTTTTCAGTTCCAGTTTTATTGAAAAGCAATGGTAATAGTCTACTTAGATCCTACAGTTTTTTTCTGTAACATTTGGACATTTACAGTATAGAAAAGCTGTTATGAAAATGCCAAATTTTAGCAACCTGTGCACATTATCTTCATTAATTTTCAAAACAAATTCATCTTCAGCATCATCATATGGCTGTAATACCTTCACTGGAGAATCAGGATTCTGTTTCACTCCTAACTTTGTCTTTTACACATGAACCTGTAACATGCCCCACCTGGGAAAGGAGGCAAGTGAGACAACATGGGAGAAATGGATGGGAATAGACTGCTGTCCAGGCAATAAAGCTGACTACAGAGAGAGAGAAATTTTGATCTCAGAGAACACAGAGAATGCAAAGGAATTTGTTTCCTACCCAGGGTGAGGACTACTGGGGAATCCTAGGGGTCTGAAGGGATAGTAGCATTTTGGCAGCTTAAGCCTGCAAGCAGCTTAAGTCTGCAGGCACAAATGAAAATTTTAAGCCAGACCTGTTCAAGATGAATCCTTGCAAATCTGAAGTCTTCATCTAGCCTAATTATTTGTTTCATTATCCCATCTCTATCTAATTATTGACCACCTTACAACTCCTTTGTTACTGTTAATGCTTATCTACTTCTGCTTAATCAACAGTTTCCCTAGCAGCACTCTCTTCTCTGTCTCTTCAATCCACGCGGATAAGATCACTGAATACCATTTAACTTGGAATTAGTTATCTTAGCTGAGAAAGGTTAGCACAGAATTCAGAAAAGAAATTGGTTAAATATATAGAAAAAATGTTGATTGACTACCGCTATTTTTCATGCATTATTACCCACTTTGTCTTTTTCATATAGCAACAAATACCATCTTTATAACTTATTCCTCTTAAAAAACTTCTTAAAGTTCTTAATTCCAATGACCATAGTTTTCTCCTTGTGTCCTTCTGCTTCCTTTACAAATGTCTTCAATTCCTAACTTCTCATTTATATTCATTTATTCATTGCTATCAACTTCCTTTTTTTTCCATTTGTTTCATTATATATTACAGCTGCTTTCTCTTCCGCTGTAAGCCAGGCTAGTTTTTAGCTGTTGAAAATTTTTCATTAAAAAATGCCAATGAACTGACCCTGAAACATTTCACTCAAGACATGCCTAGCTTGATAAAACTTTTGTCAAAACCAGTGCAGGAGTCAGAAAGAACTCAGCTTGAATGCCTTGGGACTGCTGCATGGCATGCAGCCTGCCTGGGTTCCTGGCTGACGAAAAGATCCAGCAGGTACAACAGCAAAGATCAAAAGTTTTTAGTTACTGAAACAGAAAAATAAAAGCAAACAAAACTAAACATATTGTGATCAATTGAAACCGTCACAAATTGGAAAGTCTTCTCCATTTCTCTTTACCTACACCCACCCCTCCACCTCATATGCTTTTGGCATTGTGAGACAGTGTATTTCTGTATTTCTATCTTTAAAATATTAAGTAATTCAGTATTCACATTTTTCTGTCTGCCTTCTGACTCCTAGCCATTCCAGCTATAACCCTTATAATGCTCAAGCCCCTATTACTGCTTTTTACTGCAGCCTACTTACTTACACAGCAAAATAACAGCCATCTGACTTGCACCAAAGTATCCAGAAAGATTTTAAAACTATTTTACACTGATTCCTTTCTTCCTGTCAGAACAAAAGTCTAACATATAACACACTAGAGTCTGCTATTTCACAACTGTTAAAGCTGGTACAACTTTATCCTGTCATGATCCTAATGCTTGCTTTCCAATCCCTCTCCATCCTACCTCTTCTTCCTCATTCGAAAAGCCTCTCTGATTTCCTGGTGAGCCAGGAAGCCAAAGCAGCTTCAAAACGGCTACAACTGTTCTGTGTTTATACAGGGTGGTTCCTAGCAGACAGATTATGGGGTGGAGGACCATACTGCAAGCACCCAGGAACATGGCAGGGAGGGTGGCCAAGCTGATAGTTGCTGAAAACAACAAGAACTGTTTACTTTTTCAAAACAGACACACCTAAATGGGGAGCATAAAATTATAAAATCACAGTGGAAGTAGTCTAGATCTTAGTACATGTTTGTCTACATTACCACTGTTTACTTAGTTATCCATTGCTCACTCAATTTCAACATGTTGTATTTTTAAATTTGCTCATCTAACTCATCCACTGCCTCAGGCAGTGATAGGTGTCTCTCCGGGTGAGAGTGACTGACAGGTGCTGCGCAGTCACATGTGTAATGAATGTCACAGACAACACAAAAGCCTCCTCAGAGAATGCCACTGGGAGAGACAGCTTGTCTTCTGGCAGTTTGTAAATAGAAACCCAGTGGGAGTTACATGGATGTGAGTTACCAGTCACTTTATTCCTGACTGCTCTCTACGGGAATCAAGAGAATAAACAAGTACTTTTCATCACAGCACTTCCCATCCACAGTGGAAGACAGTGTCTATGCAAAACAGACCATTACAAAGGCTAATCTTTCTCTCTCTTTTTTCTCTTTTTTTTTTTTTTTTTTTTTTTTTTTTAAATCAACATCCCAATCATGTCGTTATAACTTCAGTTATGGTCAAATAGATATCACAGACCTAGATTTCCACGAAATACATTTTTATGATATGCCTATTCTCTTTCAAACAGAGCATACATACTATACACAAATGGTGGACAGATTCACAAAGTCCTTTAGAGAGGCAATAATATGAGCATGGTTTCTCCTGCTTATTTTACTGTCACCTGGACACTGAGCAGATAGTTTGCCAAGAGCATGCCCTTACATCAATACAGGAAGCATGCTTTCATATAAGCTGTTCCTATTTAGCAGAATGTACTCCATTGCGTATTTGTTGTGATCCCCTTGTTTCTTTTTTTGTTTGTTTGTTTGTTTTGTTTTTGTTGTTGTTGTTGTTGTTTGATGGTGGATTTCTTGTTTTTATTTTGTTTTTATTGTTCTCCCTACTGTACCTTTCTAACAAGACAATAGAAGACCAAACATGAGCAGCAATGCCCAGAGTTTTATTCAGTGAAATGTAGATACCAGGAAAGACTTGGAATGCATAGGCAGTTGTTGTCTTTTGGTCTGCAACTCCCTAAGACAGCTGACAGCCATGAGAGAATTGTATTCTCTAAGGCTATGCTCAGGAGTTGGCACCTGACACAACAGTACACCTTCAGAAAAATGCGTGTATCTGTAAATGCTTAAGAGACAAAAAGCCAGCAGGTGGCACTCAAAAACATGTAGTGGTGCCTAGATGAGAGTGTGACCAACAGATTTTGTGCACTAGACATGGCAGTATTTTCTCTCTCAACAATATATCATGTAGAGAACTGGACAAACAAATAAATACATTTTAGTTGAAGACTGGTTTTTGACCATATTTCAAAGAAACATGTATGAACACTTAATCTCAGATAAAATAATGTCACATCAATAATGACATCTCAAAAGTCAGGTTCACGTAACCCAGGCAGGAAGAATTACGTGCTTCCTTCATCCAGTTGCATTTTCTTCTCTTTACAGTACTGTGATTTGCCTATGCATAGGAGATTTTCATGCATGATGGCATTTCTCAGATCACAAGAGGGAACAAATTGTATCGTTCTTCAGTGACAGGTATATGCTTGTATGGAATTGGTTATTTTTTTTTCCACTGCCATCAGAGCTCAGTGAAGAAGTACTCCAAATATCTGCAGGCAATTGTCTGTGCCTATTCATGGAAGATGATAACATTTTTGCTGCTTTGTTTTTTTATTATTATGATTTATTTTCTTTCAACATGTAGCCGTTTGGTCAATTAGCTTGTGTCCAAGCTCAAAATTGAGGCCATCATCTTGCACTGGTAGACATTTAGCCCTAGTTTATTAATGATTAAAACAAGGTTACATCAATTTATGAAAAGGCTTCTCTAATGGTCACCAGTCTTCTATGTCAATAAATAACAAGAAGTCAGTGCTGCTTGTCATTCCTTGAAAGACACTGAATCCAAGTCTGCCACTTTAAGCACTACTCTCATTATTTATTCTCTTTCTTCTACACAGCCCGTTATCAAAATAGACTCCCTTTCATATTTCAGTTTTTAAAAGTTTAAAACTCGACATTTACAGGCCTTTTTTCCCCCCTAATTAGGCTTCCTGGGGAAAAAAATAAAAAAAAAAGAAAAAGACAAAAAAAAAAATATCAAGGCTGGATCATATTGCTAAAATTTTAGTTCCTACATTTTTGCAGTGCCTTCCGAAGGTTATACCCTACAATTTACTGAGGACCCTATATATGGGTCATTAAGAACAAAGTCCATACAACCTTTTACAAGGCTGGCCATATGATCAGTCAGACTCTCTAAAGTGACAAGACAGACAGATATTCAGAGCAGCCACAGGAATAAAGTTAAAAAAAAAAAAATGCTTACAGCTATTTAAACTTTTTTTTATATGACCTTCAGTGTTCCCCCAGTATCAGAAGCACAAAAAGCACAAACCAGTGTATCCCTTTGCACCACCACCACCAAAAAAAAAAAAAAAAAAAAAAAAAAGTAACAATAGAACTCTCACTTCAGATATATACTGTACATCGCTTGTGAGATATAACTATAAACTCTGAAATTAAGATTTAATAAAAGTCTATATAGTCCTTTAAGACCCTTTATACCACAAAGCCAGCGTTGCCAAAGATGTCTCCTGTTAAGGTAGAAAATGCTACATGCTCAGATTTATTTTTTAAGTGATGCAGACCTGTATTTTGTTCCCTCTAAATGACCAGATGTGATATTTCAGAAGTATTCTATCTTTTCCTCCCCACAAGAATGATAAATATAGCTTCCACTGCTAAATTGGTTCTGTTCTGTTGGTTTTATTAAATTAATTACACTGTATATGTATCCAGATAGGCCTAGTTGCTTTTTATTATTATTAATCTCAGTTAATGAGATTGATTGAATTAATAATTTATTCATTTGATACTTGAATAAATGGAATTTTAGTCGTGGAATTTTTTACCTGGTTTTACAAAGAGACCTCTTTTGGGTAAGCCAAACCCAAATTTTACAGTCCTGATTAAATTACTCTCAACCATGAGGAGATCATTTTCTTTATCACTGAGTCAGAGTACTGGCATAACCAGTTAGACACTCAGATTTCAAAGGTAAGGCTCAAAAATTGTCAACATGCATGAAATTCTCACATATTTCATACTTCATGTTTCGCAAGTTTGATTTAAAGAATATTACTGCCTCAATTACTCTACTGCTTTCATTTCCTGTAAAATTTTAATTTAGTTAAAAGTGAAACAAAAAGATATTGAAATATTTATTTCTATTATACAAAAAATCAAGCACTGTGTTTTTATTTCCTTCTTCCCCTAATTTCCATGATGTCAATTCTTTCATGGAGCAATCATTCATATTACTATTAGACTATATGCTTTGCTTATAGCTATAAATTAAATATCAAGTACAAGTGAACTGCATTTTAAACATTAATTAGATATTACATAGTACAGTGGATGGCAAAAAAAAAAAAAAAAAAAAAAAGGCTCTGTTGGTCTGTTTTAATTCAATCTGTTTGACTTAATTACATAACTTAAAATAATTTTCCTTTTTTGCAGCTGGATGGTAAAACTTCCAAAATTATGTCTGTTCAATGAGATTTTAAAAAACATCACTATATAGTAGCAAATTCAGAAAGGCACCATATTAGAAAAGTCATCATAACTGGTGAATACTTTTTCTATTGATGAGTCCGCTTAATGGGGGGGTAGAGGGGGATATCAATTTCATTATTCTTTTCTGGGTTCCTGCATTTCAACAAAATTCAAATTTAAAAAATCCTGCTATTTAAGGTCACTTGTCCCTCTGAGCTAAGAGTCTAGGATTTTTCCACCTGTTTCTCCATCACTGAAAAAGAAAAAAAAAAAAAAAAGCCTTTGAACAGACACCTACTTGAACATGTGGATATTTTCTTGCTTTGATAAGCAACAAGTTTTCACTATTGACATTGAAAGTAGATCAGAGACTGGCTCCTTCTTTACCCTGATGATAATTGCTAGCTATGGCTGAACATACCACAACTTTTATAACTCTTTTTATGTGAGAAACAGAAGACTAGCATGATCAAAATTATGGCATAGTACATTTTACTTATATATATATTATTGTATGGAAGGTTTGGATGCATAATAAGAGAGATTCTTTTTTCTCATCTGCAAACTGTTACAAGTGCATAGGCTTATAGAATTCCAAAATGGAAAGCATTTTTAAAAGTTACAGAATGTATAAGGCAGATTATTTTTAAGATTTCTTTTCTTAAAAAAAAAAAAAAAAAAAAAAAAAAAAAAAAAGTTTTATTAGCCTTAGAAACTCTCAGTAAATTATATTGGTGTCAGAATATTTTTGCATGTGTTACAACCATACATGAACTGTTAAGATGTGGAAGAATATTTTATTTTAATCAGATTTTTATCAAAGAAGTAGAGTCCTTCATTCTAAGATGAGTGACTATAATTAGATGGTTCACTAACCAAACCCTCCTGCTCTCCCAGTTTTTGATGCAACTCTAAGTTACTTACTCATACAACAAGCCCTGCCACCAAGCCAATGAGATGCACAATAATGCATCATTAATTTATGCTAGATACTATTCTGTTCCCTTTGTATCTGTTGCCATTATCCTCCCACAGCACTCAAGCTAATTCTAACTGATGGTTTCCATCAGCAAATTAAAAAACAATATACTTCAGGCTATAGTGATGAAAAACGTACAGAGTAAAACAATATATGTTCTAAGAGAACACCATACTTTGTTATCTTTATGGTGCAGAAAGAAAGACAAATTAAGGGAAAAATGTGATGCAAGTCTTTTTATTGCTTTTATCATAATAAGAAGATAGTTCTTATTTGTTTGACTGGATGGTACAAATTCATTGTCCTGTTACAAATTATTGATTTGGTTGAAAATCAGTAGTTGCCCGATTTAACACTTACAGGTGTTTTCTTCTGATAGTTTACATTTGCAATTTAAATTGCATTCAGACAGTTAAATGACTAATCCTCAACTTGTAGGCACGCTCCTCTTTGGAAAATATAAATCCAGTGTCAAACACCTTTCTTTGTTAAATGCATTATTGATTAAAAATTCATTTCTTGTCCTGCTAAATAGAGAATCAAAAAGTTTTTTGCTGAGACAGTAGAAGTGTAGGGGGAGAGGATGAGGATGGGGAGGTACTTATAAATTCATTTGGTAGGTGTTTCACAGTAATCCTAAATTAATGACATTTTGTTTGGTCTATGTACAGAAGTAACTTTATGCTCTTTCAGGAAAGGGAGGAAAGGAAATGCAGTTTATTTTGAGCAAATCTGCACATGCTGAATCTTACCTGGTCAATAAATAGTTTAGATGCTGTAACAGATAGCAGAACTGCAAGCCAACATGGTTCTTACACAAAGACTGATATTTGTTGTCAAGAAGTAATTATGTTCTTATGAATACAGAGCATGGATCTTTATCCCTCACTAACAAGTGCAGGTAAGCAGGGATGCCAGAGCAAGAGGCCACCACAGCAGCAACAATGACTCCTGGGCTTGGGACCGAATTTCTGTTTCTTTTCTCTCCACCCTGCTGTCCCACATGGCTTCCTGCTCTCACCTGTACCCACATACCATCCTCCCCAACCTCTAAGGACTAAACTAGAGGGACTTGTGCCCCTGTTGCTGTCAGGGTCCCAAGGGCAACAGCAGGCCTGCGTGGCTCTCTGCAGCCAGACCTGGGGCTTCCCCTCCACCTCTGGCGCCATTTTAGTTCAGCCCTGTTTAGTTCAGCCCTGTTTAGTTCAGCCTTCAGCCTGAGCTCCCTTGCAGGTGTGCCCATCTCCAGCTCAGCCACATCCATATCTTGCCAAGGCCAGCCTCATGGCTAGTCTCTATCTTGCCCAGAGATCCCCACCTGAGGCTACCACCAAGGAGCTCACCTAGGGGCAGCGGCTGAGGCTGGCCCAGGCTGGAGGTGGTGGGAGGACCCTGGCTGCCCACCCCAGCAGCAGCCCCTGCCACTAGACCCCCAGGGAGCAGCCGTCCCTTTCCATGGCAAAACAGGTTTATAGCAACTCACCAGCACCAATGATGAACTGCTTTCCAAAGCCATATATGTCAAGTTGTTCAAAAGAGTTTATTGAAGCTGAAGTTAATCCATAAATCACTGGTCATAAAGCATGGCCAGAAGCAGCAATAAACCTGAGAGAGGAGCTGCAGTTTTGTGCAGTCTGATGCATCCTGTAACTGAGAGCACACTAGGCTTAACTGTTCAGGCCAGCCCTTAGAGGATGACCCTTGGATGACCAAGGGTCATCCTCTTTCTTCATTTTATTCACCCCCCAAACTGAATAACTTTTGCATGTAAGCATGCTAATTTCACAATCTTATGGTATCTCAAAAGGATCAGAAAGCAGGCCAAGCTCAGCTTTGAGTAAGTTACCTACTGCCAATGCTAAACACTTTTGCACATCAAATGTGCTAATGTAATACCACATGCATTATAAGTGAACTTTTATACCAGAAGTTACAGAATCACAGAATCACATAGAATCACAGAATTTCTAGGTTGGAAGAGACCTCAAGATCATCGAGTCCAACCTCTGACCTAACACTAACAGTCCCCACTAAACCATATCCCTAAGCTCTACATCTAAACGTCTTTTAAAGACCTCCAGGGATGGTGACTCCACCACTTCCCTGGGTAGCCCGTTCCAATGTCTAACAACCCTTTCGGTAAAGAAGTTCTTCCTAGCATCCAACCTAAAACTCCCCTGGCGCAACTTAAGCCCATTCCCCCTCGTCCTGTCACCAGGCACGTGGGAGAACAGACCAACCCCCACCTCGCTACAGCCTTCTTTGAGGTACCTGTAGAGAGCAATAAGGTCACCCCTGAGCCTTCTTTTCTCCAAGCTGAACAATTCCAGCTCCCTCAGCCGCTCCTCATAGGACTTGTTCTCCAGGCCCCTCACCAGCTTCGTCGCCCTTCTCTGGACTCGCTCAAGCACCTCCATGTCCTTCCTGTAGCGAGGGGCCCAAAACTGAACACAGTACTCGAGGTGCGGCCTCACCAGAGCCGAGTACAGGGGGACGATCACCTCCCTAGCCCTGCTGGCCACACTGTTTCTTATACAGGCCAGGATGCTGTTGGCCTTCTTGGCCACCTGAGCACACTGCTGGCTCATATTCAGCCGACTATCAACCATCACTCCCAGATCCTTCTCTGCCTGGCAGCTCTCCAACCACACATCTCCCAGCCTGTAGCTCTGCTTGGGGTTATTGCACCCCAGGTGGAGAACCCGGCACTTGGCCTTGTTGAACTTCATGCAGTTAAGTTCCACCAAGTGAAATAACATTTTTATTCTAATTACTCAAGAAAACTTGGTTTTGTTTTGATCTCTATTGAAAAAGAGCAGCAATCTCTTAGATAAAGCCATTTACCTACCACCTCTGCATAAGAGCTGTAACTTCAGCAAATAATGCCCAACTCTAGAAAAAATAAAAAAAAAAATATATAATAATAAAATAGCAGAGCTATCACATGACTGGTTCCTCCTTCCCAGCCCTACCAAATGCCCATTCTCTGTCACTCCAAAACTAGGCTACAGCAAATTCTTAAATTAGCCTTCCATGTTTTACAAATAACTTACCAGATGCCTTCTTCAAATAAGAAACCTCCCTGTATTGCAACTTACAAAATCATAGAGTCATTAAGGTTGGAAAAGACCTTCAAGATGATCTGGTCCAACTATCCCCCTGCCACCACTATCAGCCACTAAACCATGTCCCTAAGCACCAAGTCCAACATTTACTTGAACACCCCCAGGGACAGTGACTCCACCACCTCCCTGGACAACACGTTCCAATGCCTGACTGCTCTTTCTGAGAAGAAATGTGTTCTAATTTCCAACCTAAACCTCCCTGGTGCAACTTGAGGCCAATTCTTCATTTGAAGTCTTCTATGAGGAATGAATGATCTAAGGATTTGGCTCATACACTACAAAATGTACCAATGTTCAGTTTTAATTCTAAGCATTTCCAATTAAACCATACCTTCAGTAAATAAAATTAATGTTTTAAAACTCATTGATCTGACAACTGTTCCTACTGCAGTCCCAAACAATTGGAGCAGAAGTTCTTGTGCACAAAGAACTGATGATTCACTGTGCTTCCTTGGCTACTCTGTGTCCACTTTCTTTGCTTTTTAGCTTTGCAACTTTATGTTAAGCACCATTTATCCTGTGCCACATATACCCAGAATATTATCTGGGAAGGAAGTAGTGCTATTTTCCTTACCCCGGGGAGTTTGTCACCTCTCTGTATCATAGAGCAGAGCACGTATGATGGAGCAGTCAACTTGGAGCATTGCAAGCCAGCAATGAGAGGCAGGCAGTTATTATTGACATTAGCGTACATTGCTGTGATGCACACAAACCCAATCTCTTGACCTTTTTCAAATATGAATTCAGTGGCATGTGGATATAACCTGCAGAGTGACCTTACAACTAGACTCCATTGCTCCATTCATGAAAGTATGATCCTAAGTGCTGTAGGTGAATGAAAAGGGAGTAAAAGCACAGTTGTTACCAACCTCAGTCTCCACAAAACCAACAGGAGAACTCTAGACTTACAGAATAACCAGCAGCCAGCCAAGAGGTTTGAGAAACACCAGCAGGATGCCATTCAGAGGAACAAATGCCGTTTCTTAACAAATAGATCACAGCCTGATAGGGAGTCTACAGCTACCAAGCCACATTGTGAGTAGCTGCAGGCGTTGATTCTTCTGTCAAAGTGCATCAAAGGAAAGGAGGGGCAAAGGGGAAGAGCACTCTAAAGGCTTCCAGAGACAGAAGGTGGTCGTTTCAGGTTACTGTTATTGAGAGGAAGTATTGTGCATGTGCCATTATGTTTAGTACCCAATTAATATTTTAAAGACATTCTCAAGCACTTCTTATAATTTTATTATTTTTTCACTTCTACGGTTTTAATGCCCTCTGAGAACCTTGAAAATCCAATGTCTTTCCCTATTAATTTTGTCCCTTTCTGTTTGACACACTCATTTATCTGAGTTTCTTAGCAAGGCTCAAATTAAAATCTTTTTCTTTTCTTCGCCTTTTCTTGTTTGCAAGGTGTGGTTTATTCCATATGCAGGAGGTGAGATATCTTAAAGCAAACAGCGTATCACAGAAAGGAGCTCAGCAACTTCAGCTTTTAACTTTCCAGGGCATCATCAAGAGATGAAGGATCTATCCCATGATGAGGTACATTTAAAACAGTAACCATGAAACACTGAATAATGAAATAAAAGGATACTGTTTGGGGATAACTTGGGTCCAGGTATTCTGACATTAAAATTTAGATTGCAAGCCCAAAACATCAGAGCATACAAACTTAGCTCCAGTAAACTAGGGCACCCATTACAGAGTTATGGTGGAGATACCAAAACCAAAGCTACAGTTCTGAAAGCCCTAACTCATCACCTGCCTAACTTGAAGGTATCTGAAATCTGGATATATTTGTTCTTTTACAAGTTTCTACTATTTTTTAATCTGACAGATGCTTCCTGTGCCCAGAACTGCCTCACTTAGGAGGAACTGACACTTTTAAAGCAAACTAGCATGCAGCAGATCTTCATCTGTGCCTACAAGGGGCCAAATCCAACACTATCTTCCACTATACAATCAAAACACAACAACCTGGGATACTTGTTGAGGGGTTCTGTAGGTACCCACTTTGGCAAATAAATTACAGGGCAAAGCTCTCCTTGTAGTCAATGAAAAGAGCATTTCAAAGCAAAAGGTAGACTTAACTTCCTTTAGGAAGAGACTGTCTTCCTGCTGACAACCATGGAAGCCTAGCCAGATAATTTTGCTTGGTAATTAAATGCTTATAGTGAAGTGCTAATGTCAAGTGGTATGAACACTTCCCCCTTTGTCCAAGAATGCAAAGAAATGGTGAAAATAGCATTCAATAACCTTTCATTCAGTAACTCAGACCCTCTTCTCTGGGCTGTTCATATCTTGTAGCCACTGACTACTGAATGTTATACAAATACTGCAGTAAGCAGAAAGATAATAACACTCCTTCTTCAGACATGCTCAAGATATGTGAGTCATGGTCTCTCTTATACTACCTCTTTTCTTGTCACTATTGAATCCTTTTATACATTGTTGATCAGCTTCAAGAGCAAAGTTAAGATTGCTGTTGAGATGGCAGCCCTACTCAGATTACTTTATGATTCACTTCACTTTCCTGGTGCCAAAGAGACTATGTATAAAGAAAAACATAGCAATATGACTATCACCCCTGCCTAGTTCTGCTTTTAGAAATACACTGACACACAACTTAGAAAAGTTGGTTAGAAGCACTTACCATTAGGATAGATTTCCCTAGAGTGGAGCTGGTGCAAATAGAGATTGCACCTGCTTACAGGTCTGCATAACATGGTAAAGGGTAAAAGTGTGGGATTTCATGCACACCATTTATTTATTTTCTTCTGGTTAGTGTAGCACTTAGCTGTGTTCATTGTGTAATTTTTGGATGACATTTGAGCAATTTAACTCTCCACACACAACACATGGGATCATAGATTAGTTACCCAGGGATCTTTGTGCAGCACGTACCTTGCAGATATTTATATTCTTTATCATAGCTACCCACAGTGGAAACAGTCACAGCCAATAATCACACTGTCAAGAAATAGATGACTACATGAGAGCTAAAACATGGGTAGGAGTGAGAAAGTTGGTTTGGCAGAACAATGAAGGTGAGGAAGACGGCTGTTAAGGATTATCAGGAGTTATCCTGAAGCATATATTTTTCTCTGAGGAGGATATGGATTTGTTAATTCCAGATGGTCAAGAGAAACAGCAGAATAATTTCTATTCATTTAACATGGTAGCAATATCATGCATTCTCTAAGCCAGCATGTGATAAAGTAACCAAATATCAAGAGAGAAAGAGCAAAGGAGAGACCCACTAAGGATTAAACTGAAAAAGTTGTTTGTTTATTACCCTCTTCCTTGGATCACAAGGTCTAAGTAAACTATAAAACTTCAAATTCCATAAACACTTTGGAAAGCGTGTGGCTTTCCAGCATACAGATAAAGATCATATTTCACATAGCCTTTGATTTCCTCTAGACTCGGGGATCAAGAATAGAACTCTGGCTTCACATAAATTTGCTTTACAAGTTTTCATACCTCAAAGGAGGTTGCAGAATTATAGCCCATCCTTCAGTGTAGTGAGGAAAGGATGCTTTACATGTCTTTTGCTTAGCTTTCGTATTCTGCTGTAAAAATAAATAAATAAATAAATAAATTGCCTGCTTACCTTTGTTTCATGACACAGGTGGGATATCACTAAACCTGTGATCACTAACCCTTCTGTGATGCAGTCTCACCCTAGTAAAACTACTAGTCTATCTTTTAAAAGTCAAACTCACAAATAAAGCAACAGTTCCCCATTACTGTTTCTACTAAATCATTGAAAGGTGTTGATATTATCATCTGTCATTCTTTTTCCTAATGCCTGCATCACAGAAGGGTTTAAGGATGTGTCATCACCTTAAATGTAACACAACAATAAGGATTTAATACGTCTTTTCTATAACAATCTTTGGTCCTGAAAAATTAATCTACTAGAAATAAAGTCCCACAAAAGCCTGTTATTACTGTTTCTTTTCCATAAGATATTTTTGAGTAATTAATATTTCCCTATATTCCTTATCTATCACCTACTTTTAAAAGCCATTATAAACTTTTAAATGTTTTTAAAATAGTTGAGTTACATTTTTCATAATCTTTCCTCGTATAATATGTTCTCCTTCTATGCAGAAAATGAAATTGAAGCTGTATCAGTTGCTATTGTTAGGAAGGGTCCACATGTACTGTATTGTATAGGATTTCATTCATGCACTTCTACCTGCAAGTAAGGAACTGCTGCTGCAGAAATGTGTTGTTCTTTGGGAATAAACTGCCCTCCCTCACAGTGAAGATTGGATTGACACGTTCACACAAATTTAAGCCAGCAGAATTCAAATAGAATGGCAAGTGGAGAGAAGACAAAAGTGACCATTTTTCACAAGTGCACAAACTGAATTTCAGTGCATGGCCTTCACTACTCACTGCTCTCTCATCTCTGCAGAGGACTCATGTTATCCAAACAATGGTAATCCAATCTTAAATATATGACTTAAACAAAAATCTGTTTGAAGTAATAGTTTGTACTATGTGAATAAACACTCAGGTTGGTTTCTATCTATCTACTCCTTTCTTAAATAGAACTGAAAAGTCATTTACTGAACCTCATTAACGCTCTTCTGGTAGCACAAGGAGGAACAGATGCCCCCTTTAATGATCCCACATTAAATCACTGTGTGAAGAGTCGAATAGTAAAGGTGAACACCAGCAGGGAGCATATATCTAGACATCTGAGCACTACATCCCAGGTATCTCATGTCTCTCTTGGCCTCCAGAGTCATATTCCATTAGCTAACATATCAATCTCACCCATCTTGCTTGAAATTACAACTTGAAATTAGTTTTTATCTTGAAACACACAACAGAATAAGATTTTTCTTTGTTCCTGTATTGAAATGAACACTTGAGAATACTTATAGAATATTTTAAAACAAAACAAAAGCAAACAAAACCTTCATCAACTGTGGAACTAATGACATCTAGTCTGATGCAACCCTCAGGACCTTCTCAGAACAATACAATAAATCCTGACTCTTACAATCGTCACACACAAAACCACACATAAGGCAGCAATCCAACTGCTGCTACACAGGAGGAATAGCACATTAGTGCTACCACAACCTTTCCTTCACTAGTGATGGTAACATCTCTTCTCTTTGCATTCCTGTTGAAACTTGGACCTTTCCTTCCAACCTGATTGAAACTGCCTGGCTGAGTTCAAAAGTTATTGAAGAGTCTGAGGCACAGAAAGAGAGGTCTTAAAACATCACTTGCATAAGACACCTACTAAAAAAGCATTTATAGATATGAAGATGAGAGTTCAAAATGTGAATACATGCACACTGAGACCTTAAAAGAGAGAGAGAGAACTCCTGTCTTTTGAAGATGCTATATATTTGAATTCTATATTTAGATGAAGAAAGGACTTCTAAAAACAGTTTAGGAATAGCAATACTAAATATAAGAACATTCTATTTGAATATGACAGACCATTTTGCTTCCAAAGCACCTTTACTATATCCAGAGATGAAGGATTCTAAAGAAACGGTTGCATATAGGGGCTTAGCATTGAGAAGGCTGCTTGGTATCATCTATGCCTTCTTTCTCAGGTAAGTATTCTGCTGCATATGATGCTCCTTCAGTATAAAATAGGACAAGAACAGACTGTAAAGGCTTTGACATTCACTATGCTTGCCCTTTTTTTTCCCCCCTCTTTACTAGTACCCTGATTATGAAAATACTATTAGTCCAGTGGTCTTATTTGTAGACATTAGGTCAAAAAAATAACAGGATATATAGGGTTTCATGAGACTTACGTTACCAACATGAATATCACATCCTGCAGATTGTACTCAGGTGCAAAATACTATAAGCCTAATGTGATTGTAAGATTATTTGATGAACTACATAAAACATGCATTCATTTAAAATAATCATTACCAGGTCATGGATAATTCACAGGTAGAAAAACTGATTAAATCCCACAGCAGTTATATACGATGAATGGTTTGACCTGCTGCATTCAGTACATGAGTATTGCAGAAGTCAAGTACATTGGCTTGTTCCTGACCCTTCATAGATTTTTGTATATATTATTCCAAGTATTCCATAGATTAGAGCAAGAAATATATGTTAAGTTAGGAAGCTGCTGCAGAAAAATCTGCAATTACAGAGGCAGGTAAACCAAATTCTGAAAATCCTTTATAGGTTCCATTAAAATTTACTTCAAATCTTTTCTTGAATAAGCTGTGGAATACAAAACCAAAGATATTCTATATTTTTATTGGAATTCTTTCACAATAGTAGTTTACAGGTGCTATTTTGAATCTCTAGCCAAATAAATTATTATCAGGTAATTTAAAGTCCTGTTCCAGTAGAGTTACTCCATGTGAGTACTCCTATTGATTTAAGTGGAACTTCTATTACACTATCTGCTATGAAGTCTTATTTCTTTCTCATTTAAAATCCTCACTGCTGTGTTTGCTCATTTCATTTTATTATTGGTTCAAATCTTTGTGATATTCGAGTAACACATCCAGAGCAAATTTTTGAAATGAAAGAGACTGCAAATCAGAAATCTAATGATAAAGATGGTCACTTAAAAAGAGAAGGCTTACATATTTTATTTGAAGGCTGTTAGGCCTAAAGAAACCTAATCAGTAAATGACACTTAATCTTTCTTAACTCTAATATACCATATAATCTGATTTGTATCCGTTGTTTTTATAGAAACCTCTTTGCAATGTAAGCTTAATGCTCCTTAATAATTAAAATTAGTTAAATGCAAAATTGACTACTTATAGGTACAAGAACTGATTCTGTTAATTTAAATTATAAATGCTTTTTCTTCAGTGTGATCATGTATTTTTAAGCCTTTTAGACAATCATGCTTCAAGCACATTTGGCACAGAATATATGAACTGATAACTTTCATATGGTAATTGGTTTTCCATTTCATGTAAATCTTTTTTTTTTTTTTTTTTTTAACCTGAAAGTATCTTTTATTCATTACATAATCTTCTTTACATACAATGGCTATATAGAATATCAGTAATAATCTGTTTCACCCTTTTGATTGTTTTAGAATTTTCTGCAGACCAAAATTTGATTTTCATGTTTTGTGGCTTCGAGGCTTTTGGTATTTTCCTTGGCTCATTTGCTGCTCACACCCAAATCATGAAACTGATGCGAATACATGCTGGCCCTGATTCAGTGGAGGTACTTCAAACACCTGCATTTAAGGCTGTCTGTGGCATAAATATGCCTACTTGAATGCTTAAAGCTAGACAAGCATTTATGTGCTTTGCTGCATCTTGAAGAAACCTGATTTCTTATTCAAGGCATTATAGCCAGCCATATGAATATGCTCTGAGATAACAGAATGTTAATAATCAGGCAGGTCCCATATATAAAAAAGAGTTCATCGAAGAATCAGATCTTTATATATTATCCACAGGCTATTTACAATACAATCTGTAGTATTTTTCCAGCCCTTCATACTGACACTGTTGTATCAGTAGTTACTGTGTAATATATTTGAAATAACTAACTGCTAAGTGCTGGACTCTAGGATGCTCTAACAGTAAAAATGGATGCTTGAGTATCTGCAAAACCTCAGAAAAAAACAGCAGAAATGGGATTTAACACTTTTCATTGTAGACCTGCATCTCTAATCCAGCCAATTATTTCTTCTTTATAGTTACTTGAGAAATAGATGCTTCTACAGAATTATTTATATCATCATAATGCTGGATATATACCAGATATCCCCTAAAGCATGTTTCTACTTCTCTCTGCTGACAACAGCAAGAGTATCCAGGGCCACGCTCATTAAGGCCATAACGCTGCAGATGTCTGGTAGGAGGTGAGATGATTTCCATCTCGATGTACCAATCAAGTTTTTTTTTTTTTTTTTTTTTTTTTTAGTTATGATAGACTCAGGAATGCCTAGCATTATTTGACACTTCAAAGCACTCTTCTGATGCAAGAGGATCCATTAAGCTGGACAACCCCTGAAGTGGTAATTTTGTGGTAGTTTCTCTTAGTGTTAGGCCCTAAAAGACAACACTACCTGAAATGCAATACACTAGCTTTTGGTGGGTTACTGAATGCCTCATAAGTGCTTGCATGACAGGAATTGCCACAGCATGTCACCCTGCAGACTGACAAGCATCTGAGCAAGAGGTGGCCATAGGGAGACCCCAAGACAGAACGCCCACTGCTCAGCGGGGTGAGGTGGTCGCTAACCCTGAGGATTGTTCCTTCACCAGTTCCCAGCAGACCAAAAACATGGTTGAATTTCCACAGTTGCCAAGGATTTACTATCTCTATAGCTCAAAAAGAAAACGTTACCATGTACTTGCTCTTTCTTTGACATCTACCTAATACATAATCACTTAGTAAACTTTCCAATAGAGATGATTAACTGTGAAGCAGAAAAAAAAAAAAAAAAAAAAAGTGTTATTTGCATCAAGCTCTGTCCTGATGCTTGTGGAGAACAGACAGAACATAAAACTATACTTTTACTCCTTGACTTACTCCTGTGCATGACCTGACTGAAATATAGAGAAGGCTACCATTACACAGCAAAAAGTATCAGACTTTGGACTGACCTTACAACACTATACATAATAAAAAAGTAAAATGATCTGGATGGTAACCAGGAAAGCTCTAATATGAATGAAAATGGAAGAAAATAGGTGAGTGTGAACTTTAAAAAGAGTCATTTTTTTCTGACATTTCCTTAGTATTATATTTTATAGTGGAAAAGTTCTAACATGAAAGGTTTGCTTTATTTAGGAACAAAACAGAGCAAGTATGCTGCTAACCTGTCTTGAAAGAACCCATGTGTTAGATATTTTTAAAGAGAGAGAGAGAGATTCACAAGACAAAATAAAAATAATAATAATAAAAGCAGACTTTTAGCCAAGTTTTGACAAAGCAGAAAAAAAAAAAAAAGAAAGAGCAATAATCCAAAAATCCAAATTAATGAATCCAAGAACACCAGTAGAGTATGTTTACATATGAACAAAATTCAGAAAATTGTCTTCTAGGAAGGTGTCTGTTGACCCAAAACTTTGAGAGCTCTTGAATATATAAAAATATTTAGTGCTGAGGCATAATCTACAGTCCAGATAAAATGATTGAACTATGAACACTAGTCCAAACATCACAACTCCATAATAGTATTCATTATCCTATAGTTACCAGGAGATGCTAGATGGGCATGCAAATACATCAGAGGCTTCATAACCATTTGCTAGAGGGATGGTGATTTGCCTGACAGTCAAGTCTATTAGAACGATGATAGTTTTAACGCCTTTTTTTTTTTTTTTTTTTTCAGTGCAGAAAGAGTTCACAATGATAAGGTCAGTCTCTTAGAACCGAAATGTCAGACAAATCACCATCCACCTTGCAAACTGTGCTCCTGAAGGACACTGGTGTGATTTGTGACTTGAGGAGTTGTTTTTTACTGTTCATATTCCTGAGAAAATCGCTGTGGAGCTCATCTGTTCCAGACCCTGCACTGCCAACACAAGGAACTCACAAAAGGCATGGCCACAGAATATGCCGCTCATTTGTTCCCAGAACAGCACCTTCCAGAGGTCAAAGGAAAACAAGTCTGATAAGCTGATGCCAAGTCATACCTCACTGAAAGGGATAAAGTCAAAGATCTATTTGAAGCTTGGATCATCCAGGACATCCTCCACAGCCAATTTCTCATAATATAGGAAGAGAAAAACCACACTGCCTGGATGCAGCTTAGGAGACTGAAAGGATTTCTGGGACTGTTTGCTCAGAAGAAGAATACTTAGCTGAAGGCTCAGTCGTTGGTTGATATAAACCAATTTTTAAATGTGAAAAAAAAACAACAATTTTTTATCTATTTCTTCTCCTGAAATTAAGATAAGTATTAATATAGCTATTTAAAAGTGATTATTATTTTTTAATAGACCGTTATGCATCTTACATTGCAAACTAAAAATTCCTTTAAAACTGGACTAAAACCTGGACACATATAAGAAATTAGGTGATACTATAACAGCTGTACCACTTTTTAATTCCTAGGTTTCCTCTCATCCATAGCAATGAGACTCAGTTTAGGGCACCTAAATTCTGCAAATATATCATTACCATACTTACAAAGATAAGAAAGGTCACTAGGAGACTAATGATCACCTAGATTAGCAGAGTGAAATGCAGCTAAATATTTGGCCAAAACAGGGCTCCAGACAGGTCATGAGCAGTGAAACACCATCACCACACTTCCTTAAGAGCATGCTCACAGGCAGAAGCAGTAGGGTTCAGGGGGCAAGTGTTTGGCAGCAGCATCTTGTTTCATGCTCCCAAGTGCATTTACGGTATTTATGTCATTAAAAAATCATTTCCATCCTTCCTAGCACTTAAAAAAAAATACATAGCATAAGCCACCTACAGTAGGAAGTATTTCTTACCTGAATCTGGCCTAATTCTGTCTATTCAACAGACAGATCAAAAAAGGCTAGTTGTACCTTTAATGTTGGTACTAACATTACTGTCCTATATTCACTTAATTGGGTCACACACAACCATGCCAACTGACAAGGGTAGTTTGGTTACACAGAGACTGCTCTGATTTTGCCCCTATTGTACTTGAAGCAGATATTCCTGTAAAGGTCACCAGTTTATTGTGTGATGATTAGGTGCATCAGTGCCTCCTGTAAGAGACATGGCTAATGTCGTCTGGTGGATTTTTTCTCAAATTGCCTGTATTTCATGTCTCTCTGTGGAGACAGAAGTCAGCCACTTCACCACAGCACCTGAAACTGTCACAGCTATGAAGTTTTTTTTAGACTTGTAAACCTCTTGGAGTAAAATATCATCTTTATATCACAGATAGAGAACAGGGGCACAGGGAAATGGAGATGAACCAGCCTATGCCACAAAGGATAGCTGAGCCTTAAACAAAAACTGACCCAGATTTTTAAATTCAAATCAAGTACCTTAGCCACTGGGACCATCCTCCCAGATGCAAAAATAATTGCATATTAATTAAATAAAATCTATTAGATGTGCAAGTTTTCCTTATGCACCCATCAGTGAGATTAGCAGGTTTAAGTATCGTGTGTTACTAATCTTCAGAGAAGAGTGATTTAAATACATTACTTCATCATATATACAGACATCTTTCCCATTATCATTTTAGCAGGACTTTAACAAATGGAGGATAGGTGGGAGAAAGTGTGTGTTCACATTAAAACTGCTTTTCTGAGAGCCTAGAAAAGCACTGGCTGAGGATCTGTTTTCAATATCTTTGATTTCAAGGTTTTCCCAACTTCTTTTATATTTAGGCACTTTAAGCTTTCAATACATTAGCAGGTTTCAATCCCAATAAAGTTATC
Organism: Heteronetta atricapilla; assembly: GCA_011075105.1. Taxonomy (NCBI): domain Eukaryota; kingdom Metazoa; phylum Chordata; class Aves; order Anseriformes; family Anatidae; genus Heteronetta; species Heteronetta atricapilla. The sequence continues at coordinate 59,805,917 of CM021734.1, forward strand.
TCATGCAGTCTGAAGTAATTTAATTATTCCCACTAAAATTAGTTAAAATTAGTTATATAGCCATCTTTGAACACACTTAAAAATTGGGTATTTTTTGTTCAATTCCTCCCTGTCAAAATCAAGCAGGATTATACCATTTTGAAGCCATCAGAGCTGTTAAAATACAAACACAAGTCCAAAATAAAACTTTTTAAAAACCTAATAAGATCTATCTAAAAAATTCAGATAATGGCTATTAAAATATTTCCCTGACAAAATCATCATTTCAGCCTAGGAACAGCACTGATTAAAAAGCATTAAAGATGGATGTATCAGAAAAAATCTGTTTTGAAGTTTTAAAAATGAGAAAATCTCCTAAAACTTGACTGTGTAGATTTTTCTTGTAAAAGATATTAAAACTCAAAAACAGTAAAGTAACAAACTATAAATCAAATAATCAGGACCCAAAGTGGGGGAAAAAACACAAAGACACAGCTTTAAACTTCATTTGTAGTTCCTTGACTTGCCAGTTACCAGCATTACACTGTAGAACAGCCTGAGGTCTGCACTAAATTGTGCCTAGCTGCCTGTAGTTCGGAAAAGCAGGTCTAGCTTCAGGAGACTGATGGAATGCAAATATCCTTTATGATAAGCCTTTCATCTGACAGATTCCTCTATACAGAGAAAAATCTTGCCTCAGCAGTTAAACCAGCTTTAAAGGCCTTCTGTGAAGGGAAGTTAGTGAAAGACACTGAAAAGCAGTGCCCTCTGTACAGGCAGACATGACAAGGACACTGACATCTCACTCACAATAAATGCAGGAGGGTTTAACCAAACAGTCCTCCTCTTCTTTTTGCTTTTCTTTTTTCCTCTCTAAATCAATCATTTTGTGTCAATCAATAGGTCAATCCCCAAGCACAGTTTTAACATTCCAGGGAAAGTAATTCAGCTTACCGCTGTTGTGTACATATGTTTTTTGTTTGTTTGTTTGTTTGTTTGTTTTGTTTTGTTCTTGTTTGGTTGCTTTTGTTTGTTTTTTGATTGTTTTTTTTTGTTGCTGTTGTTTGGTTGTTTTTTTTTGTTGTTTTTTGTTGTTGTTTCTTTGTTGTTTTTTTAAGTTCTGGTGTTCTGCTTTAGGAGTTAGCACACTGTAACAACAATTAGTACATATACTTAGATACTGTCCATGTATAACATAAAAATATTAGTTACCTTGTAAAAGACAAATGGAGAGAAAATGTTGAATCACAGATGGAATCCCACTTCGTTGTTAGCTATGGAAAAAGTAGAAGTGGCTTTTGCCCTGTTTACATTAAGTTTTTAATCCATCTGTAAGATACTATAACATAACTGGAGAGAAAACAAATGCCATTGCCTAATCAAAAGCAAACAAATTTAGAATAATTAAATTGAATTTCCATTCAATCTCACTAACGGTATCCTCACCATAATTTATGAACATTTCATTTTGAAATATTTATTGCAATTTTTAAAGGTGGATTGGTAAAGATCACTTCAGCTCTCCACATTACTTCTCTAATGCTCAAGCTTTAATTGAGTTTATCCATCAGTGTCGTATACTGTTTGGAGAATGGATGCAGGGCTAGAACTGTTAGCACTGTGTATGGAAGGTCCTTTGATTTAATTAACAATAGTATCTCTGTAGAGAAGTTAAAGGCTATGTTCATTCTGTTCTAATAAATTGGATTCAAGCTCATTGTTTGGATAGAGTGTGTTGAATGACGTTCAGGTCTATTTCTTAGAAGTGGCAAGCATGAAACAGTGATAGGTTGCAGCAGGGTAGTAAGTTTAAACCATTTGAAAAAATGATTACCTCACCTTATTAGAAATGAACCAGTTTGAACCAGAACTATGCTATACATTTGTCAATGAAACACGATTGTTTTCTTGGCTGCTTTCATCTGCAAGGATGACAATTTAGTTTCAAAAACAACACTGGAAATATAGGTATGGACTTCTGTCTTCAATGCATGAGATGCTACTTGTTGTTTTTGCCTTGGCAGTTGACTCACTGGAAAAGCAGAGTTAAGATATACCTCATGTGAGGTATGTAGTCAAAGGAGACCAAGATCCTTTGAATGTTTTTTGATGTTGTTAAATGAGCCTCATTCAGCTTCATTGTTTTTAATACACCTTAATTTATTTTGCATTTTGTACTCCACTGAGCATCTTTAAAATTGTAGGTTTTGTTTGCTAAAAGCAAACAAAAATCAACCACATTCTGGTTAATGCATGAAGCATAGAGTTGAACTTGGACCATATGACAGAGAGAAGGTAATGCACACTTAGGTTCTTGGTAAGTACATTTAAAAACCCAGCACATGTGAAACCGTTTTCAATATCTCATTAAGGTACAGAATGCAATACTAAAGGAGTGCATGATAAAATGTATCCTCTCCTTTTCAGAGTGACTTCTATCTGGTGTCAGAGAACTGTATTTTGTGTGCCATATAGTTATTGAAACACTGCTAGAATATACTTTATGCATCTTAGATGATGCCCATACATTTTGTCACTTCAAAAAAATATGACAGAAACGTAGGAAATAGTGCTCTAGAGACAAAAGATAGACACTGTCCAACTAAGGCCCCATGCTCAGTTGAATTATACCAACTGTGAGAATGGTCTTGAACACTCAACAAGAGTTCAGATAATATGTAATCATAGGGTTAAATCCATGCAACCATATGCACCTCAATTTTTTTGCAATTAAATCTATAAGCAAATCTTTTGAGACTAACAAGAAATTTCTGCTCTGAGCTGCTTTTTAAAACAGTCAGTCATGACATAACAGATTACAGCAGGGAGCAGGCAGTACCAACATGCGACAGAAGCAGCAGTAACAGCAGTAGCAGTGGTTGTTCTCATTTTAATCCACAAATCTTATGTTTTTACGCCAATGAGGAACAAGAATCTTGCAGAAAGATAAATGGAACACACTATTTCTGAAGTAGAAATACACTGATCATTACCAAAAGGGAGGACTGGTGGTTTTAAACAGAACATGCCAACTGAGAAAAGAGCAAGAACCAATGCTAAATGTTTCAGCAAGAGCTGATAAGAGATTCTGAACTACTGATTCTATCTTTTATCTTCCTAGACTATGTGAGGTAGCAAATAAGCAGCAGGACAACATCAAAACCAAACAAAACTATTCAACAGAGAGGACAAAGATCAAAGTAGTCTTGAATGTATTTTATCATTGTTTCCTACTGGTAAGTACTATTAACTGGGAGCATAATATGAAGGCATGAAAGTAAAACAGTCACGCATCTTGCACTGAAAGACCATCACATAACATTAATTAGAGCATCTAACAACATACTAGCATAAGTTTAAAGAAATAAAGCTGAATCCTCTGTGAGTGGTTCGCTTTGTTTTGCTTTCACTTGGAAATAAAAATAATAGAACATAAGATGTCACCATCAATAAATAGAGATTATTAAATGCCTCTTATTAAAGATGATAACATTTCACATGCTATAGAAATACTATCTGAATTCAGTAGTCATATGAATAATCCTCAAGTCAGGCTAAACACTGCTCGATTCAATATAGCAGTAATGAAGTAACAGTAAGAATTATCCATGTAAAAATTCTCCCCTGATGGCAAAATAAAGGTCAGTTTTAGTTCCCAGAAAAATAATAATTTCTATACTGCACTTAATTACCATGAGACCTGAAACTGGAAAAAATAAACGCTATTTTACATGGTATTCCATAGACTTGCTTTTCGATGGGAAAGGCATATGTATAAGTCATGAATCTATTTAAATGCATGAAACTAAGGAATGTTTAGTATTTCAAGCAGCATATAATCAAACATTATACATATATTTAAAGTATTTTTACTGTCAAAGTTTACCTTCTTGTTGGCTGCACACCTCTTCCTAGTTTTTGAAGATTATTGATGAAGCATTTCTTCTGAAAAAATAAAAAAAGAAAGAAAGAAAGAAATAAACAGATATGAGAGACCCTTATCTTTTTAAAATTATCTTTTTAAAAGAAATGTTCCATGATTCAGGAAGGAAGGAAAAGATTAAGTCATTATACACATTTATTAAGGGAAGATCTTCAAGTAATGTAACTAACAAAAGTCATAAAAGGGCCTATAACAACTTCAACAAGATGACTTCCCTGGTCATATCTTTCTAATTTAAGGTTTTTCAGCTTTGTAAACCTGCAGGCCTTGAATTTTTCCAGTGAAGATGCAGATACCCTCACAGTGTAAACATACATTGACTTTGCTTCTGTTTTCCCTAATTGCCTTTATCAATTTCCTTGAAAACAATCTACAGATGCTCGTCCATTCATTGGATGAGGTCCAAAAGGTCCAAACAAGATTAGTATCCTAGTTACAAGCTCATCAGTCAAGCAATCTCCAGTAAGCAGACTACTGGTGCTCTTTGGAGACCTTTTATTTCAGTTCACTCCTTTACTCCCCTCAGGACACTGGACTGTAGATACTTTAAAGTTCTGGTATTCATTGTTTAATGCATATTTTTCATACAAAAGACAGTCAGTAAATACTGGCTTCCACAAGGTTTGAGCAATCATTACTTTTCTTGAGGAAAAATGGAGTGAGGAAGAAACACAGAACAGGCTGCCCAGAGAGGTTGTGGAGTCTCCATCCTTGGAGTTATTCAGCACCTAACTTGACATGGCCCTGAGCAACCTGTTCCAACTGCACATGCTTTTAACTGAGGCGGGATTAGATGACTTCTGGTAGTCCATTCCCACCCACTTGATTCTGTGACTGTGCTGGAGGTGACATTACATAGGTGTTTTAGACACTCCTAGACATTCAGCAACTGTGCAATATTTCCATCATAATTTTCTAGTGATCTTCCAGCTTCCATGGCTTTACCTATTATGATATTTGTGCTGTCCCATTGGTATACCTTTATAAATTCACCCAAACCAAACATTCCCCCAAAATAACAGCCAGGGTAACCGCTCTTCTGGGTTAAATTTAATTTGAGCTAAATCGTATGTGTATCATTGTCTAGTAATTAAATTCATTGTCACAGGTGGAGGTCACAGATGCAGTATCAGCAGTAGGTAGATAATCATCCAGTTACTGGAAATAGTGGTATTTCTAATGGGCTCAGCATAGCTGCCCAGAAAGCAAAATATATTCCCCGAGGGCTAGAGGATTTGGGCTTCATTCTTCATGGTCCTGCTAATATTCTTAAGGTAGCACGGAAGGTCTTGGAATAGGTCACAGAAATTTCCAGCAAACAGTCTTAGAAATATGATGCCAATGGAGCTTATAAATGCTGTACTTCAGAGCCCAAACAGCACAAATTCAATGCTTGTGCTGTGCTACATGTACTAACATCACTATCATCTTGTCTACCATCTGAATACTCCTAAGACACAGAAGCCACAGTCAGGCATCTGCCTGCCTTTGCACATTAATTTTCATTTAAGAAGTCTTCATATATATACATATATATGATGGAATCGTATCATAACAAATTGAGTGATTCTGCCTCTACAGACACACAATGATTTAAGCTTAGTATTGAGCATGCACCCACAATCCGTTGGATTCATTGTCTTACAAAATGTAATGCCACATTCTTTACAAATTACTTTAATTCTTTGTTCCTCAATGCACGGTTTTGCATTTGCTCAGTGACAGTTATGTACCTTATGATTTACTATTCCATCAATCTTAGCTTCACCTGTAAATCATAATACAATTATTTTAGATTTTCTTTCAGAAACACTGAATAATAAGGGGCAGTTTCACAGACAAAAATTGCTGAAAAAAATTCCTCTGAATATCAAAACTGATAATAAAGTATTGAGATACACTCATTCTAACAGAAATGATAATTATTACAACATTGATATTTTATAATGCTGATTTATTAATTAGGATAGGTACATGTTTCATGTACCTGTTTATAGGTACATGAAAAAAACCCTTCATGTCTATGGACGTGTATATGAGTCCCAATATTCTTCTGCTCTCTGCAAGTACAAGTTTGAAATCCTAAGGCCTCTATCTATAATAGCTAGCTTACCTGAAAATAATAATAAAAATTAGCAGTTTATCAGCTTGCTAAGTTAGATTGCTATGTAATTCAAGGTCCTGTGTCAATACTGGTATGGTTCCACGTGACAGTTTTTTTTTTCCTGCTTACTTCAACAAATAAAAAATTAATATCCAGACTTAATAATTGTGTTAGAGGTCAAGACTGAGTGCCAAAGCACTCCAAAGGGTATGCAATAAAACAAAGGTGTATATTCCAATGCAGTTCAGGTCCTTCAGGCACAAACAGATCTTTGAATGCTGCCTTGCATGACGTGTATACACTGATCTTTCTCCTTTCCTTCTCATTTGTTGTTGCTCCCCAGCCAAAAAGACCCACTTTCTTTCATATGAAAAAAAAGCCAAAATCTGTGACTGAATCAGTTTTCTCCTACAGAAAATAAGAATGGTGTTATCAAAACAGATCCATCTACTCTGGTACCATCTCCCCAGTGCCCCTGGTACTGACCAACAGTGGATATACAGTTACAGTATAAGAACACAGTGAGAATATAGTGGAAAAAAAAAAAAGAAGAAGAAGAAAAAGAAGAAAAAGAAAAACAAAAAAGAAAAAGAAAAAAAGAAAAAAAGGAAAAAGGAAAAAGGAAAAAAAAAGAAAAGAAAAAAAAAGATAAAAGAAAAAAGGAAAAGGAAAAAGAAAAAAGAAAAAAGAAAAAAACACCTTACCACAGAGACAAATGACTTGCATCTCAAAGGCTTCTAAAACCAGAAATGGTGATTGATGTACACTGGGCATTCAAATCAGGAGGAAATGAGCTTCTATCAAGACCAATGGAAAACTGGACCAAGAACCGAATTAGTAAAAACATCCTATTTTAAGTTTTGTTCTTCTATTCTGCACTAAACTTAGATAAGAGATGGGAAGCAAAAAAATACATAAGATCACTGTGATGATAAATTCCTTAGGGTTTGTGAACCAGTTCAATACTACCACTAAAGAATATAACAAATGAGCACAGAAGGAAATTAGTAATTTTGTACTCTGTAGGGTTTGGATGGTAAAGTAAATGATGCTTAGAGCCATGTACCATATAGTCCAGTATTAAAAAATAATAAAAATGAAAAAATTAACCCCAGGGTGAACACTGTACAACTGTGTCTAAGTGCATATATAAAACATATATATATATACACACAATGTAAAAGGCAGAGGTCCTGCAAGAAGAAAAAAACGACACAAGATCTGGCAATTAAAACCTTTCCAACTGTATTTTAATTGGACAGCTAACTGAAGTCTTTATATATATTGTCCTGCATTCTGGCATTCCAAAATTTGATATTCTATTTTGTTGCACTTTTTGTTAATGTGTTTATCCTGGGGTGCACAATGTATGCATCTAAGTTTTCTTCCTTCGATACACAGGAATTGCTTCCCCTTTGGTTATGTTGCTCTTAAAGATATACATGGAATATACAAACACTGGAACTAATTTAAAAAATATTATTGTAAATAATTTCAATATTTATATTTGATTTGAGCATTTGTGTTTGGTTGTGTTTTGTTGGTGTGTTCCCCCCCCTTTCCCCATGTACTCAGGTTGACTTTATCATCTTCCATTTAGGTTCCAAGACGTTTTCTTTTTAATGTACCCAGTAAAATAATATGACAATATAAAACTAGGCACTCCTTTTCCTACAATTGATTCAGAAACAAATTGCAATAGATAAGCATAACACTATCTAGCAGCTTCTAGAGAACAACAATGAAATTGTTGTGGTTTAACCCAGCTGGCAGCTAAACATCACACAGCTTTCGCTCACCCTCCCCCCTCCCTCTCTGGGATGGTGGAGAGAAACAGGAAAGTGAAGCCTGTGAGTTGAGATAAAGACAGTTTATTAAGATAGGAAATAATGATAATGATAATAATAATAATAATTAATAATAATAATGTGTACAAACAAGTGATGCACAATGCAATTGCTCACCACCCGCTGACCGATGCCCAGCCCAACCCCGAGCAGCCGGCCCCCCACCTTGGCCAGCCACCCCTATATATTGTTCAGCATGCTGTCAGATGGTATGGAATACCCCTTTGGCCAGTTTGGGTCAGTTGTCCTGGGTCTGTCTCCTCCCAGCTCTTGCTGCACCCCAGCCTGCCCACTGGCAGGACAGAGCGAGGAGCTGAAAAGTCCTTGGCTTGGTGTAAGCAGCAATTAAAACATCAGCATGTTATCAGCACTCTTCTCATCCTAATCCAAAACATAGCACCCTACCAGCTACTAGGAGGAAAAATAACTCTGTCCTAACTGAAACCAGGACAGAAATTTACTCAGTGAAAGCTCAGATACTTAAATTCTGAAGAGCTAAACTGTTAGAATACTAAGTAGATGACATCTGTTTTCCACAACAGAAAAAAAAAAAAAAAAAAAAAAAAAAAGAGCTGTTGGGAAGATATTCTCCTTTTTTTTCTCTGATAGGTCATTTCAGCATATCGCTTAATTCCTTAGTAACACTTTAAAAGGCATACAGAAACCTCCAGACTACTTAAGTCTACTTAAGTGTTATGTCAGACCCTACACTGCTTAGCCTCTGTGGGACACACTACATGCAAGATCAGTTTATAGAAGGTTGCCTTGGTACCTTGCCTTGGTGCTGAGGCAAATAACAGTACAAGTCATACAAGTCACCAAATTCCTAAAGAAGATCTAAGACGAATTTCAGTCCAAGAAGAAATGAAACATTGCTGAGAGCAATGACAAGCAGAAAGATACTCTCAAAACAATTTTATATGAAGGATATTGAACCCTTATTTTATTTACAGATATTTTGAAATTTCTGTCCTTGAATGTGTTTATGTATACACTTCCATTTCCCAAATCGCAGGAGGGTGTTTTCCCAGGTTTTACTTGACATGTTTGTCTTCTCTGAAGTCTTGCTTCACCCCTCAGGAGCTACAACCAAAGCTCATAACAGCGTATTGCAAACTTTTAAAACTATTATTTAGATAGTTTAGGAGGAAAAAAAAGGGGGGGGGGGGCATAAGAAACCCTAGTCATTACAAAGCTGCTGGGTGCATTCTGATTCTAGATTTGTTCCTGTAAGAAGTCCAAGTTTCACTCCCAGGGAATACAATAACTTAGAAACATCTAAGTATACAAGGCAGCAGCATCTTCCCAACCAGCAGCAACACAGAAAGAAAAATGAAAATTAGTCTTCAGTACATGAAGAAGGTAAGCAGCACTATCTCTGTGTGACTCTCGTTCTGATACAGCTTCTAGCATTTAGTAAATATTTGTTTCTACTGTGGTGCTATGGTCAAGTGAAAACTCGGGTTGCTACTAATATGTCACCAAGCAGTCTTTCCAAGGATATACATTTGAAAGCTCTGTCTAAAGGTACAATTGACTCAGCTGACCTTTCCATGTTACCATGAATACAGATATTCATTCTAATAGGCTAATGCAGAAAGCTGCTGCATGCGTCATACCATACTTCTACCTGCTTTAACCTTCCAGTGTAAGTATGTTTAAAAGCACCAAAATGTCAGTATAAATAAATAAATAAATAAACCCACTGAAAACCTTTGACTATAATGAAATCTATGAGCTTTTTCATTTGCTTTCACCTGAAAAGCACCAATTAAAAGACTGAACTGCAGCTCTTTGGTAGACTGCATCTAAATGGTAGCACAATGCTGCAGTGGCCAAAAGGACCCTACAAAATAAGCATGTACATATTCCTAGCAGATATCTATGCCAGAGAATGCAGAGTAATTTACAGATAATACCAAACCCAACTTTAAATGATCTAGCCTGGGCATCCAAGTCTCAGCAGCATGAAGCTCTCACAGGCTAATTTATCCTGCTGAAATGTAATTTATCTTGACTCAGCGAAATCCCAATGAAATAAATGGTGCATCTTGCCAAGCAAAATGGTGTTCAGTGTGCAAGGGGCATTAGAGGCTTTCCTTCTCTTCATGCAATGCCACAACTGTGTTTCAGCTAAGACATCACCCCTCCATCCTTTGACCTATTTGACGTTGAAACTAGCCCTGATCACCACATGAAGAAAACAGGATGGCTTTTAAGAAATAAAAGTCCCCTTCTATCCATAACATGCTTGTTGTTATACCTAGTAATCAGTGCTTAAGAACATGCACATTTCAAAAACATTACTATGGAATCATTATCAATCCACCAACACACTTCTATAGATGCCTGTGGGCATTCTCTGGTTTGCTTAGAGGGAAGCATTTTCTGTGTAAATGAATTGCTTCTTGAATTGTCAAATGTATAAAGCCTACAAAGCATCTAGAAATTATCCAATAATAGCATATTATCTCATAAAACCAACCTTCATTAGGAACAATTCAGGAGAGCATTACACTGTGTGTAGAGTAATTTAAATTGTGACTTTCTTGGTAGAATAATAGACATCTGTCATATTTATAACCTGTAGGTATAGATAGTTTAAATGCATACCATTTTGCAATAATAAATTAAAGCTTGGAGACTTGGAAATCCTGTCTGGTGACCAAGTTTAAGGTTGTGTGCAGGGAGAGGGGTTGCTAGCCAAGGCAGGTAGCAGAAGTCGATGACTTTAACCTACGTTCATGTCTTGGAACTTTAAAGTTAGTCCTCAGCCAATTCAAGGAAAGCATTGATTTCACCAGGCCACCACCACATATTTAACTTAAGTTGCTAGTCGGTGCTTCAGCAGAAGATGCAAAACATCACACAGTGAAACATCAGTCTCAGATTGATACATGAAGATCTTCAAAAGGCAAGCACTTGAAAACATCTCAGAGACAAGACTCAATCTTCTTTCCCCCAAAACTGAAATTCCAGTCTGAAAAATACACTGGATTACTCTTCTCCATGTATGTGATATGATTAGTTAGGTTGTTGTCAGTACATCTTCAAATGTAGAAAGAAATCCACCTCTTTGCTAAAGAGCAAGGATGAGAAAGCATTCAAGACTAAGGATCTCAAGAAAATCAGACTGCTCTCAGAAGTAGTCAGAAGCCCTGTGCACTTCCCCAGTCTCAGTGCCAGGGAAAGTTGTCAAACTGCAGCTGGAACTTCCCACAAATGCTAACCTGAGCGATAGCCTAGCTTATACAGCCAAGTCAAGCCTATGCTGAAGCTCAGACACTATAATCTACATTACCTTTCATCTTTTTTTTTTTTTTCTTAACTCTGAACTAAAAGCCACAGAGAGTTCTCACAGCATGAGAAGGCCAACAGTCAGATGAAATAATATTCATTTCTGGGCAAAGTGTGCATTTGAAGTCCAACATTTGTTTGGCAGTAGATGGTTTGTTATTCCAGACAGCAGTGCAGGTTTCATGGATTCTCAGTATGCTTGGACATCAATGTTTTGCAGCCTAGACAACTCCAAGATATCAGATCATATTAAGTGTTACATTGTTGTTCATAAAATGCTCTCAGAAAAAAAAAAATAAATAATAAAAATTAAAGGGTCTCTTGAGTTTAGCAAATTAAAATTGCTTTCATCCTCTGAGACTAGAACAAATAGATTCACGTTACTAAGGAAACCTGTCTGTGCAAGCACATAGATAAGAAAATAGAAAAAAAAAAAAAAAACTAAATCCATTGTTAATAAGTTTATTTTCTCTCATAGTATTTGTGACACCCACCAAAAAGCACAACTATGTTGTTACAAAGGAAGTCACTTGGATGACCTACATAGCTCATTCATGGTTTTGCTGCTTATGAATCTTTGAAGCATCTATCCAAAAAGACGTCAGTAAAATATTTACACCACACCTTACTATCCAAGGTGCTGTACTTATGATAAATGCAAGTTGTACCTTAAAGTAGCAAGAATCTCAATACATGAGCTTTTCAATACTGAATGAAATTGCTGCTGCTTTCTTCTTACAAAAGCAAACTGCAAGATCCCAAAACAGGGACAGACTATATTAAATCTCAAACATTCCTTAGGCAAATGTGTAAGTATGTAATGCGGATCAAAGCTGAATATATAAATCCAAGATGTGAAAAAGAACAAAATATGCTCAAAGTGCTTAAAATCACTGGTGGACAATCTACCTGCCTCATGTCTCACTACCAACTAAAAGATAACGAATAAAAGGGGCTAAAAAAATCTTTTCATACTACATAAAAAAAAAAAAAAAAGACAAAAAAACCCACTCAGGTACTCTTCTCTTAATATGCCAGAGCATATCTATGCAATCATTGATCAATATGTATCTAAGAAATATATTCAGTTCCACCTCTGAACCTAGAACTAGCTAAAATACTAACATATAAAAAAAGAAAGATAAAACACCGGTATGTATTTACAGCACACCTATATACCACTATATTCTGTAATCTACTGAGAGAAATATTTGTAGGTATGATAAAATATATTTCATTAGACTAAATGCATTCATTGATAAAATCATTAAGCATTCACGCACTTAAAAAAATTCCTTCTCTGAGTAATGTAGGATGGTATAAATCTGGAACTATACTGGCTGATCTAATAAAAAGATAATAATACTATTTCTAAATCTGTTCTGCTTGTGTCATGAAGACCTTTGTTGTTAGAGCAAAACACCATTACCTCTGCCGTCTACCATTTTTGTGTAACACAGCTATTGAGATTTGATGAAAGCTCTGTTAATTGAACAACATACTCAACTACTTAAATTGTTACTCAGTTTCTCAAAAAAGCTAAACTTGAAAAATCTTCCAGAGTATACCTCAAAAACATTGATAATCACCTCTTATTATCTGTCTGCCAGGATATGCATAAGGTTTGGGGGCATTCTTTCAAACAGTTATTGAATTTGTCCACAACTAAAGTTACATCTTAAATGTCTGTGAAAGCGGTTCTCCAAATCAATACAGAAAGAAATACAGAAAAAAATGAACCCACGTTTATCATGCAAAATCATTTCAGGTAATTTTGGAAGAGAAGCACTAAAAAGAATTCCAATCAAAATGCAATAACTGAACACACAAGCTACAGTACAAGAAGGAATAGAATTTTTAAAATGCTTGCTGAACCTGAGTTGAAATAATTTTTAAGTGCTTTTTAGAATATTACACAGAAGTTTAGTCATCTCATTTGAAAGATGAAATGATATACCAGATAGCAAAATTTCATGCTATTAGCACAATATCGATGCAAATTGAGAGTGGGGAGGAAAAAAAGTGGTTCAGTTGCCTGTGTAAATTTAGACGGAAAGCATTTTGTATTCATTTTGTTGGAAAACATTTTGTATTAATTTTGTTATGTTGAAACAGTTTATGTATTGACCCTGTAAAAGCAGGCTTCTAAGTTTGTGAGCTTTGAGTGTTTTACTTTCATCTCTGAAGCTTTTTGTTCTCACTTAACCACTGTGTGCTGAAAACATGCTTGACATTGAACAGATTATATTTTATGACAGTCTAACAATAATCAGCATTTAATTAAGGGTCAAACAATGCAATTTATACAAATAAAGCTCTGGGTTACCTGAGGAATGAAAACGTTCCAAGTGCAGGGTATTGTTTTGGCTGTTCTGTCTATTGGATTACTGTAGAATTAGGAGACCTCGTGGAAAGAACATTTTTAAGACAGGGTTTTCATGACAAAGACATTTCAAACACAACCATGAACTAAGAGGCAGCCATTACCAGTAGGTCTTGGAGTTATCGAAAGAGGAGGGTGAAGACAAAAAGAAACGTGGCTCAGTTGTGCAGATGAGGATGAGAAAAACTGAATAGATATTGTTGAAGAGGGCGTAGATTTGCCAGGTAAAATGATAGGAAAATAAATGTTCTCAGTTTAAAGGGAAAGTACATTGTACAAAAGGTGTATAGCAAGAAGATAACCTCAGTAGATAAGCTGGAAGTTGAATACAGCACAGCTTTAGCCAGGGGATGAGGAGAACAAAGGGATACTGCATCAGGATTTGGCACTACCCTGAATATTGGGGGGAAAGGAGAGGGTAGAATAGGAGACAAAACAAAGCTCTGAGCTCCAGTGTCTGGGAATATGGTTAAAGATATGTAATTGCTTATTTTTTCTCTAAGCTATCTTTTCTAATATGACAGCAATACTTTCAATTCTAAACCAGACTAAAGATGAGCAAAGCAGGTTTTTGTGTGTTATATGCACCATATTGTATGATATATCCACAAGACTGTAAGTAGACCTGATACAACAAACTACTTGAAAAATTTTTTACTGGAATTGAATTATCCGTAGCCTCTCAAAATAGCATTAATAATGGCAAATTAATTTATGCTCCCTCTAAACCAGTAGGCAGAGACATTAGCAGCCAGTATAGTCTTGATAATGTCTGACTTGCTTGTCTCCAGTGCAATAAATTTAGATGAGGTATCCTCTATGCAAATTAAAAACAGATATCTGATCCAAAAGAAAATGATGCTGTAGGAAACAATTTGTAGGGCTCTGTCAGCCCATATTGAGTAATGCTTCTTGTGCTATAAATTCATGCAATATGAAATCCATCTAAATCAAAAGCATTCCCTTTTTTGACCTACTGTGAGTGATACAAGATTATATAAGTGATACGACTGGTAATAAGTGTTGTAATTGTCCACACTTATTTTGGATTAAAATTCCAATGAGTAGCAAGGTTAGAATAGTGTATTCAGTGAAGAACTTTATACAGGAATGAATCGTTATAAAAAGTAACAACACATGAACTCTAGAAAGCTCAGAGGTTGATCCTGGTAAAGCATGGAGTCTCAGCTGCATACCTGAATCTACTGGATATGCCAAATTGAGTGAAGATATTGCAGGCACAAGCTCTTGCAATGGTTTCCATAAATTCTTTCAACATAACACAAAACTTCTACAAGAGAGACCCCTGTCACCTTGCCATCCATCTTAAAAAGGTTAACTAAACTACTTCAGTTTTCAGAAAAAAAAAGGAAGAATATATATATATATATATTTTAAAAAAAGGGGGGGGGTCTCAGCTGTACAGAGAGTCTCATGGCACAGTAAGGGCTATTGGGAAAGTTATCAAAGCACAATACCCATTCCCAGATTCTCTGCACCATGCCAAGCCCTGACATTATTTAGATGAGACTGAAGGACACTACCATGTATCAGCTGGCTACAGTCCCTAAAGGACCATATATCAAATAAGAACATCCAAAGCACACTGTCATGTCCCTCCTTCTTGCCTCCTGCATTGAAGACAAGTACGGGAAACAGTACAGTACCTGAGAGGTCACCTTTCCAATGCTTTCACGAATTCTAGGCATGATCCACCCATTGATTAAAGTCCTGCTGCATTACCTGAGTGCTTTTCCTTCCTAAATTAAATTTGCATTGCATGAAATGATCAAAGCCAGCATGCACCCCAGCAAAGTTCAATGCATGCAAGTGTATGGAAAGTAGGTATGTCTACCAGAACAAGAATAACAGAGAATCACATTTTTCATACATTAAGGAGGAAAAAAAAAAAAATCTCTTAAAAGTCCGATTTTGCATGCACTGAGCAGCTCCTTGTAGCGAGTGGCACCTTACTTACAAAATGCTCTTTCTCATTCTACTGATGTCTCAAGTGCTTAAGGCACTACCATTTACCACTACAAGTACAGCATTCTGATCCAAGGTGGAAGAATTAGACTGTAATTTTCCAGCACTTAGCTTTGCAAATCTAGACAAGTGCACACAGTGCTTCTGTGATAAAGCAAAGGCTAACTTTCAAAGAAAGGAGGTGAGAAACAGATAGGCATTTCAAAACTGAGAAGACTCCAATCAAAACAGCATATCTATAGACACACTTGAAGCTAATGTTCCCAGTTTTCTTGCTAGCCTCACCTCAACAGTAAGTTTATCAGTAGTTCTGTGGTGGAGAATGGATATTAGTTATGCTGGGACAAGAAGACAAAACTGATTATTTCCCAAATATTATACTTTGAGTAAAAATTTCAATTGGATTGCAACAGGAACTGAAAAAAAATCAGATTTTTTTATATTAAATGTGCAAAGTGTTACATATGTTGACAAAAGCAAGTACTCCACTGTCTCCACTGCATTTCAATATTTATGAATCAGCTGTGAGCATATTGGCATAGTCTTGCACCTTGTAGTGGATTGTAATGGATTGCAGGTCCTCAAACTGCAGAATCTATCTACAGGCTACAGGCATTCCAGTTTTAATATCACCACAAGTGGTTATATAAAAATAATTCCAAGCTACTCGTAAATTTACAGCTTTCTATTATATGAAATAAATGCATTTTAATTAAGACAGAGTATTAGAATCACATAATATGAAAATATGACTAGCATTTCAGATACATGAATGGCTGTAGAGAGTAACCCTGAAAGCCTTCGGAGCCAAGAGCTTGTTTTCAACAATAGCAAAGAGCCAAAAAGAAATACAACAGCATAATAATAATAACAACAACAACAATAATAATAATAATAATTTAATAAAAATACATATGCTACTTTCTTGAATATTCTCATATCTTCTAAACATTTGAGAGTACTGAAATTAAAGCCTTCAATGGATGTTGTACTGATGGAAGGATTTCTTTTCCGTGAACTTTTCTACTCTCCTCTTGAACCAACATAAATTTTAGCATCCAGAGTTCTCTATGGCAACATATTTCACAGCTTGTAGTTATTATTTTACAGCTTCATATTGTCTTCAATTTATATGAACCTATTTGGACAATTACCTGGAATCAAAGGGTTTTAAATCCAGCAACATAAATCAGCAAGGCATTTCAGACTTGAAGCGTGAAAAAAGTCTCACTCGAGTATGTGCCTGCTCTGTTAACTTTATGCTCAAGTATTTTGCTAGTGTACAACTGAAATTTCATTTATATGGATACTGCCAGAACAAGCTGTGCCTCTGGGCTTACATCCTGCAAAAGATGTACTAAAAAAAGCCTTAAGTCTTCAAAAAATCCTATAATCAAATGCAGAAGTGGACATTTAGTTACCTTTCTATATTTCATTATATATATTTTTAACACTGCCAGTGGTTTTTTATTTTTTTATTTTTTAATAAATGGACATCTGCTGTTTTGCAATGGAAATATTGTAACATCATAGTGCATTAGAAACCAAAACTGAAATATTCTAGTCACTTATAATAAACGTAAGTGACTGCCTTTGCTCCAGCTGAAAGATGGAGAAGAAAAAGCCAATAGTGCAAACGATGAATAGGATTTTGATCAAATCCTCACCAAGGTCTCTTACACATGACCCATTTTTAATCTAAAAATGTCCTTTAGGGTGTCATATGAAAAATGAAATGCTTTAATAAAAGATTACAGACTTTAACTACAAACTGAACTACAATAAAATGTACATGGATGTAATGCAGAGCTTTTAGCATATGTTTTTAAATCCCAGATTTTAAGATAGTACAACATGCAAAATTAAAATAAGTTCATTGTATGTGATACCATCATCATACACATTCAGTTTTAAAGGGATCCTGGACTGACTGAAGAATACGTACAATCAATGCAAGCTGGAACCATTTAAAGCAATTTGGAATAATATTAATTATAACACGTTTGAAAGGGACACTACTAACTAAATTGTGCACAAACGGGTCTTCTGGCCCAGTGGTTTGGAAAATCTAAAACATATTCATATAGGATTATTTCTTCCTATCCATTTCCTGTGAAAACACCAAAAGAAGAGGTGCAGAGCTCTTACTCAAAAGTCACCAACATTTTACATTCAATCACAGATGTCCAGTTATAGCCAAATCAATTATGATAGCTCTGTGCTAGGGTACACTAAAATACTGTGTTCTAACTTGCATTACTGTTCTCAAGTATATCGTTGAAATGTTTTTTGGTTATATGGCACTAATGTCATATCAAGGTGTTTAAAAGCACTAAGTAAAATCATATTTATGACCTGAATTCTGGATTTAGGTAGGCGTCAATTATAATTTATCCATTCATGATAAATGTGAACCACTTGGCTAGATGTGATGTGGCTGTACAGTCACATTTTTTTCACCACTGATGATAAAGTGTCTCACTCTGTTGACAAGGAGAGGACTTTATTCTGCTTCCTCTCAGGACACTCAACTATTCACAGACCGTTTCATTTGCATTTAGCATTTCCTGAGTACAGGCATTGTATAGTAATAAGAAATCACCTTGCTCTCCTGTGAAAATAAGCCAAAATCCAATGAAAATATGAAGGTTTAGAACTTCAGGCTGTATCATGTCCCTAGTAAATGGGAAAATGGTGATTTTGCACTCGTACATATGGCATTAGCTCAGTCACACAAATGCAGCACCATTACAGGAACTCCTATCAATTAGTCAGACACTATTACACACCTGCTACTAAGTATTCCTGTTAAAACTTGGCTCTTTCAGAGTTTTATACATCTCATAGTAACAGTACATGTCCCAAAATGATTGAAATTGCAGTTTAACATCAGAGAAATCAGAAAAGTTAGATATTCTGCAAACCTAGAACTGTCAGTTCAGAATTATCATCTTTGACTTATTCAATACAAGATGAAAGCTTTATCTTTTTTTCCTAACATTGTAAGTAATGACATATACCTGAAGACAGTGACAGCATAGGGCATCATCCTTGACAATTCAACTGACTGCTTACTGTTTTCACATTGGAAGAATTCCTGTTTAAATGTACTTATCAACACAAGTACTTATAACCTGAAAAAAAAAAAAAAAAAAAAGTATGTTTATGTTTCCAGTAATCTTGACCCCCAGCAACAATAAACTGATATAATCCCCTTGAAGAAGTTAACATTGTTTAAATTTCAACAGTTTCTGAATATATTTGGAAGCACCATAACATACATTTAGCTCAGGTTCACAACTCTTTTGGTTCCACACTGACATTCTAACAGAATCACAGAATCACAGAATTTCTAGGTTGGAAGAGACCTCAAGATCATCGAGTCCAACCTCTGACCTAACACTAACAGTCCCCACTAAACCATATCCCTAAGCTCTACATCTAAACGTCTTTTAAAGACCTCCAAGAATGGTGACTCCACCACTTCCCTGGGCAGCCCGTTCCAATGTCTAACAACCCTTTCGGTAAAGAAGTTCTTCCTAACATCCAACCTAAAACTCCCCTGGGAGTTTAAATTTAATGAATTTAAATTTTCAGAAAACTATACAAAACAAAACATGTGTACATGTGTACATAATTATCTGTATCCAAGTTAATCTATAGGTTTTCAGGGAAGAAAATGAACTCTCAAGGGAGTCTCAGCAATCCTTCTGTATTTTCTACGGAAAACTTACAGTAATTTACTTTATAAAATATTTTCCCATCTATCACTGTGTTTGAAAACGTTTGAGACAGCTGCTGATCTCAACTGAGTATCTGTCAGAAGCTAAAAATCAAAGCATAATATCAAAGCAATTTGAGTAACACTCTTACTCACATATGCTCATTAGAAGAAAAGATCATTGCCTCTCCAAAATCAGAATCTCTGAAAAAAAATGTGGGTATGCAAGTATCTGCCTATGCAGGATCTACTTGGTGGGATTAACCATCATATCTGAGAAGTCTTGGCAGTAAGGTGCAGTCCCCATTGAATGGAAAAGAGGAAACAACACTTCCACTTTTAAAAAGGGTAGAAAGGAAGACCCGGGGAAATAGAGACCAGTCAGCCTCACATCTGTGCCTGTGAAGATCATGGCATATATTTTCCTTATATTAAGGCATATGGAAGACAGGGAGGTGATTCAAGACAGCCAACATGGCTTGACCAAGTGCAAATTGTGCCGGACCAATCTACTGGCCTCTATGATGGAGTGACTACATGAATGGACAAGGCAACTAATATCATCTATCTGGACTTTTGTAAGACATCCTTGACATCCTTGTCTCTAAATTGGAGAGAGATGTGTTTGAAGGGTAGGCTGTTTGGTGGATAAGCAATTGCCTGAACTGACAAATCCAGAGAGTTGCAGTCAACAGCTCAACTTCCAGATGGAAAAACAATGATGAATGATGACCCTCAGCAGTCTGTACTAGAACAAGTATTAATATCTTTATAAATGACATAGACAGTGGGATTGAATGCACTGTCAACAAGTTGCAGATGACACCAAGCTAGCTGAGTGCCAGAGCTGATATGGTAGAAAGAAGGGATGCCATCCAGAAGGACCTTGAGAAGCGGTCCCAAATGAACCTTATACTTCACATTGCTGAACTTCATAAGGTGCTGCACCTGGTTCAGGGCAATCCCAAACATCACTACAGACTCAGGAATCAACAGATTAGTGGTGCAACACCCAACAGATAGTGGGTGAAATTTATAGTAAGAGGATGTTTGGACCAGATAACCTTGGAAGTCTTTTCCAACCTTTTTAATTCTATGATTGAGAGCAGCCCTGTGGAGAAGAACTTGGGGGTACTGCTGAAAGAAAAATTGCATATGAACCATCAGTGCACGCTTGTAGCCCAGAAAGCTAATTGCATGACCTGCAGGTCAAGGGAAGTGATTCTCCCCCTCTACTCCACCCTTGTTAAGACCCCACCTGGAGTACTGCATTCAGCCCTGGGGCCCCCAGCACAAGGACATGGACCTATTGGCGCAGGTCCAGGAGAGCCACAAGGATGAACAGAGGGTTGGAGTACCTCTTATATATATATATATATATATATATATATATAAGGATGAGAGAGTTGGGGTTGTTCAGCCTTGTCCTGGTTTTAGGAGGCAAATATGCTAGAACAAAAATCATCAGTCTGTCAAGTTTTCTGGTTCAACTGTCAATTGTACACAGTGGATTCCCATAGTTATTTCAATTTTGAACTCTGTCATTTTAAAAACTTGATGTCATATCAGCCCTTTTTTTTCCCCTTAACTCTCCTTTTTTTTTTCAATATATTTGTCATTCAAAACAAAAATAAGTCCCTGCCAGTTTCAAATGAAAACATAAAGAGATAAGTATGAATTTCCAATTTTCAAACAACTCAAAAAGGACAACATGACACCAGAACTTCTGACAACTCTCAGTAAAACACTTAAGTCAGTTATCATCAAAATCTCTTTCAGAAAGACTGTACTGCATTTCCGTGAGACCCTTGATTAGGACATGTGGAGCTATGTTTCAATGAGAAGGGGCATGATTTAATTACAAGTGCACAACTCAGGCCTTGAAGTACTGTGAAGATAGTGTAGGCTCAGGGCTGATAACCTTGAGTGATGTTATAGCTAAAATATGCGGAACTATGTTCGGGAGGAGAGACGGCACCGTTGTACCAATTATATTAGTGCTAGAGACGTGTGCATAGAAGTTAGACCAATTATAAGTTGTTGCCTGCGCATGCTGTAATGGTAGCATATATATACCTTGCTAGAACACTCATTAAAGGAGAATGATTATACTCGCATCGAGGTTGTGTCGTTACTCCGGGTCACTCCCATTCCGACAAGGACACTCAAAGACATCTACATAACAAACATATTGAGGCTCTGTGCTTTTCCTCATGAGTAGTTAGTATTTATCTTCTATATTATTCATAGATGGAGCCTACCTACAGCTTTCATTCTCTACTTCAAAAGCCAGTTTCATTTTTTCTATAGTATCAGTTTCATAGTTGCTGGCAGTCTTCCTCAGAAAATTCCTACCTCATTTAGAAATGGACACAAGATTCCCATTTTCCCCTACTCCAACCTCTCACTATACTTTCAAAAGTGAAGAATATTTTTACTTTTGATAGCCCTACACTCTCTTTTTACTTAATCTTTTAGTTACTCCTTCCATATTACTTCAATGTTACCAGTAGTTGCATGCTAGACAGTATCTCCTAGTTTACTACTCATCTCTTCAATCAGTATTATGTGGAATGTTTCTTAGAAAAGCATAAAAGAGTAAAGCATTGCAATTTCTCATGCATGTTGGAGCTATTTCAATATGCACCTTAGTTTGCTGTATGTAGTGTTGAGATATCTGTATAAAAAAAAATGTATTATTTCATTAATAAAGTTACAATTAGATTCAGCTTGCCAGTTAGCACCATAATTGTCATTACTCAACTTGTATTTGCAGTGGGAAGTTAAAACTGAAAAATGCCCCCAAGTCATAAAAATGTTGATGATCAGATAATTAATGTTTTAGTAGTTCCCTTTCAAGGATACCTTGTGACTCTCCTTCCACAGATTTTTCCCTAGAGCTTTATACAGACCCATTTAAGGGACCACGTGATTAAGCAGGACTTGGGAGGTCTCACTGGCCACTTCAAGCTCTGTTTCAGCATCAAAAAGAAAGCCAAAACCACCTACACTGTGTTGTTTAATTTTGTGACCAGGATTTCCTAATATTTAAGAGAGGTGTTGGAAATACAAAGAAACTTTAAACAACCAGGGAACAATGAAAAGCCAGAAAAAATAATATACAAAGTGAAGTAAAGAGGATTTCAAATCCATTTTACACAGCTGCATCTGTTTTGACAGTTTATTAAGCTGCAAGGCAAGAGATTTTTTTTCCTTGCTGAGATATTTACCATAAGCTAAATGGAATTATCACAGTGTCTCAAGTCACTGCCGTGGAGAGTTCAACACCAGCGTTCTAAAACAAGAACATTACTTGTTTGATTCACAGAGTGAAAGGCTGAGTGAAATCAGATCAAAATGGAAGCCATTATGCAGAGCTCAGACCTGTAGAGGAAACTTGAAAAGGGAGAAAATTGGGAAGGATAGTGAGTTAATAGTCTTTGCGTATTAGCGGACAGAAGATAATTGAGAACTTGCCATTTTTGAACAGCTTCCAGGCTGTGATGGTGTGCCAAATAGACAGCATGTAGCTTTGAACCTTTTATTTATTTATTTATTTATTTATTTCTTCCTCAGGAGAAGCTGCACAATTTCATCAGGGCCTGAAAGAAGATATGCTTTCTCTACAAGGCATCAGATGATTGAAAATAGCAATGTGTAAAATGATGATCTGGGGGCTTTTTGCTTTTTTCTGAACTGATATAAGATCCCTTCAGTTGTACCATTCACAACTAATGAATTCATTACTGGAATTGGTAGATATATGGGAACACAAAGCCCTTCATCTCTCGGCCAGGCTCCCATTGAAAACATCTCTCAGAACCACCTGCCAACTGCACCAAACTAGATTCCCTAACACCAAGCCTCCAAGAGACTTTTTTCTTCTTATTAAATCCTCCCCTACTAAATCCTTGATAAATTTTTAGTCATGGAATAAAGAAGTAATTGGTGTACATAATACCATCAAAATAGTTTGGTGATTCAAACTGGACATTTACTTCAGTAGGTAAAGTCCAACATCAAATTATTGCCATGCCACTGCTCATTCTTATTTCACACCTGCGAACAGAGCAGCTATGCAGGATGAAGCACAGAAGAGGCTGAGGAAAGAGACAGAAGCAACCGGCAAAGTCTGCTTGCCTGACTCATGCAAACACTTCTGCAGAAGTCAATAGAACTACCTTTGTGAGTCAGGTAAGTAGGATATGACCCCACGCTTTTTCCCCTCAATATTTAGAGAGAAATCATTGCACTGCACTGTGTGTACCACAGCTAGACCCTAGAATAAAAGGTATTGACCTTTAAGAGCTTGTTCCTAATTAAAGTTACCCATTTGAAATCACAGAAATAGTTTTGACACCTTTGGCTATTCATGGATACTAACTGCTATCTGAAAAAGCACTGAAACACAGGCTGCAATTAAAAGTTCTTTAAAGTTCTGTTCTTTTAAATACAGAGAAATCTGCACAATACTGTTTTCTTTCAAGTCCACTGAAAACATTTTCAACACTGTGAAAGTCTTTCTTTTATGATCTGTCTACACTAAAGCTGAGAAAATAATCCATTATAGAGTTTCTAGGACAATTCCTACAATTTATAAGGTGTTGTTCCCACACTCTTCCCCACACTCCTAAGAAAATTAACTCTGTAACATAAGGTTGCAGGATAGGATGTCACATCTCTAAGAATCTACTACATATGGTTTACCAAACTGAAAAGTAAGCTATGTCATGACAGCTTTCCTGCAGCACTTACTTCATTACCACATAATGTCTTTCTACAAAATAAGATGCTCAGAAAACCAATCAAGCATACATTGCTGTGCGTTTTCCTGACAATAAGTGCAATTCCCTCCAATATTTTCATGATCTGTGCCATCACAGGACCTTCAGTTTTTTATTAAAAGGCAGAGCTGAGCTCTGGCTCTCAACAGAATTTCACGTTTTTCACATGACCTTCTTTTATGCAGTTGTACCCCCCATTTTTCATCTCATCCCACCCCCCACCAACAGGATTTTTTTTTCCAACCCATTAGGATTTTTTGAAACTTCTCGATTTAATATCTCTGACTCTTGTCAAAAGCTGCATGACCAAGGAACAGAGAAGATCAGCTGTAATCAGTAGAGTTTGGTCAAGTCAGGCTTCAGAATTTAGACTGTATTTGAAAATCACAGCTATATATATATTCCAGAAAGGAGATTGGCCTGATTCATCCTGGGAAGCAACAGAGTAGCAGAAAGCTGATGTGTGAAAAGGATAGTCTCTCCCATCTGAAACCAAATGGTTAGAATGCATTGGGTGTCCTTGATATACTACACCCATCCAAAGAATAGTAACCCATTTTCACCCCAAAATGACCACCATAAAAAAATTTCCTATATGGCCCATTTTCATTGACAACGTCATTGATTTTGTTCTAGTCACATAGTAATGGAAAGCATATTCACTGGTCACAAGAGGAATAACTGAGAAATCACATTCAATGACAGAGTGGAATAATTACCTAATTAAGTCAAAAGTGCAGGAAATTAGGCAAATTCATACAATATGCATGAATAATAGATCAGTATGTTTTCCAGGCTCCAGCTCTGCTGTTTTCATATGCAATATGCATGCTGAAAGGGGAAAGGAAAAAGTATAGTGGGAAAGCAAGAAGGTTTGTGTGCTTCAGATGCTTTGCAACAGGGGTCCTGTTATTTTGCAGTATAGCCTTCCTGGTTACTCTATTTTTCAAGGAATCTGGGAAGCAAAAAATTCAGTCTCACTGCACCTACTTAGTGAAGGCATAGTCAAATGAATGCCTGAATACCAACTTTAAACCTGGTGCAGAAGTTTAAATATTATTATCCTTATTAATGCTATTTTGCTTTGCCAAAAAAAAAAAACTGAAAAATAAAAAACCACACACAAAAGAAATGAAAACCAAAGATTTACTGGTATAGAAGGATTATGAGTGTCTTTCACTGAGGTTTCTTTCAAAAGCCAAGGTGACAAAATCATCATAGAAACTTCTGGGTTGGAAAAGACGGAGTCAGTTGCCAGGAAAGATGTTTTTTCATATCTGAGAAGATTATTTTGCATTTAACGCAATCAATACCTGCAACCCAGTATCAATGAATAAAACACCACAAATCATAAAAAGAGTGAGAGGCATTCAAACAAGTGTCCCTAGATACTACGAGACTTTGGGAGAAAAGTCGAGATTATACAGTCCTTTTCACGCCTAGCACACCAGCAATGCAGGCAGAGTAAATTTTCATATACTTACCCTTGGAAATACCACAGTATTTGAAATACAGAACTTATATTGAAATAACCAAGATATTCACTTTGGATATAGAAAGTAAATATGCTTATAGTAGATTTCCAGTAGCTTGTCACATCTATAGTGTATCCTAACTTCATTTTCTCCATTTTTATGAATTACCAATTTAAAACCATTATATCCATGAAAATATTCCAACAACTCAAAATGCAATTCAGTTAACTCAAATTCCATTTTTATCAAAGCAGGTTCAGTAAACTGAAAAGTTGGTAAGACCTTTTCTGGAGCCCTCAACTTGATTTCTGAAGCCCTTCAGAATGTGGATCACTAGAAATACATGTCTTACATTT
Source organism: Heteronetta atricapilla (assembly GCA_011075105.1). Classification (NCBI taxonomy): domain Eukaryota; kingdom Metazoa; phylum Chordata; class Aves; order Anseriformes; family Anatidae; genus Heteronetta; species Heteronetta atricapilla. The sequence continues at coordinate 59,831,792 of CM021734.1, forward strand.
TCAGTGCAAGAATCAAGTATATGATCAAGTGAATCTCCAGATATTCAAGAAAAGAGCAAAACTTCAGACTTATATATCCTTCATACAAGAGCAGCGATACAAGGAGCACAGAAATACAGCAGGCTTCAAAGAAGGCCTCTAGCATCTTTTTCACTTTCTTCACTTTAACACTGTAAACTAATTTTAGTTGTTCTTCCATGCCAAAATCCTTGGGTTGCAATTCAAGTAAAGGCATGACTGCGTGGCAGGTCTCTCTGTTAAACATACTACTGGGTTCGACTTTGATGGGTTAGTTTTACAGGCGTGGAGGCACTGAAGTTGCTACTAAACCTTTACCCTGTTGTTTACTTGAGTTAACGCATGAAACCATGGTAAAAAACAATTTTAGCCTTCTGAAGTGTTTTTCTACCTCTCTTATCAAGTACCTGTGACTGATTGCTCATGATTGATGACTAATGGGGAGAAGGTTCAGCAGGTGTTAATGGTTTGGTTAATGCAAGTGGCACAGGGGAAGAAAGTGTCCACAGTTCCATCAGACTGGGTTGCTGTTACCTCTGAAAGGTTTCCTCCATGGCAGTGTGCATCTGTGTGGATGAATTTGTATTGTAAACTGAAAACAGAATTTTTGTAAGGTGTTTGTACTAAAAACAGTACAAGTATTTGTGATCTTTGCATATGGAAATTATTGTTTATTTAAACTTTCATGTAACAGAATATATAGTCAGGTGAAAAAGAACTTCAAGTGGAATAATCAAACAAAATACTACAAACTGAATTCAGCATCAGGGGAAAATAAATTCCAGTGTAATCTAAAACCTATCCAAATAACTTCATATAATTATGAAGAGAACTTCATTTGCATGAAAGACTTAAATCTGATTTTGAAAGTTAGCAATCAAACAGAAAGTCATCTTAAGAGCACAATGACTTCCTTTGAGACACAGGAAATGCAGCCATGTCATTGAAATCCATACCAAATTTGAAACTGATTTCTAATTAACTCAAACACAGACCCACCTTTCTGGTGTCTTCTGCTTTGCTAAATTCCATGTTGTCATGGTCATTTTTATAACATGTTTGTAAGAATTACTCCCTGCCCTATATTTAATTCATTCTTCTTAGAAGCAGATCCTGAAGGGAGCAGGCTGACATTTCTGCTTGCACGGTGCCCCAGTTAAAGCAATCAGTACACCTAAAGAATATTATTTTAAAAATGAGTTTTACATAATTTCATATAATCCATTAATTGTTTGGGATGTACACAACTGAGGTGACAAACCCATTTAATAAAAATATTTGTGCATACATACACGTGGAGTCTGGATAGGGAAGAGATGACCTGATGTTGATTTTTTTCCTCCAGTTTCATGTATCCTATTTTATACTAATTATATTTTTCTATTTCCAAAAATGGCAAAATTCCTATTGCATATAGGAAACCTCAATCAAATTTAAAAATTCATAGGAAGCATTTAGATTTTTGTGTGTGTGTGGAAAAGTCTTTAATAAATTAAAGTGAAAGAAGAGAAATCATTGAGTATAATTTAATACTGAAACATCTTTGTCATGTGATCCAAAAAGATAGCTAAGATATCCGTGCTCTTTCAAAACCTGTTTCCAAGTGAAAAAAATAAAAACATAGAAAACATAAAACATACAAAAGCATGTACAGTTTGCACATAAATATATAGTTCCAGCAGTGAATCCTTTTCAGCAGAAATAAAAGCTTTTCTTTGCATAAGATGTTTTCCAGGAAAAAAAAAAAAAAAAAAAAAAAAAAGCATATGCATATCACTCAAAAATATGAAACAAGTCAAAAAACAAGCTTGTGTAACTCAATTTGATAATATATTTATATTCAATTTGAAATGCATATAAATATGATTAACTTAATGTAATCATTTATAAACTAGCAATGAAAGACAACTGAATCTTCTGATATCATTCTGTTACTAAAACTGTCACAGAAAATCATAAAAATCCTGCTATAGAATCTCTTCAAGTTTTAGCAAAACTTAAATCTTAAGGCAAATTTTCTTTTCAAAGGTTATGATCTTTTGTAAAATCCCATCTTTTTCTCACCACCATATTGACAAGCCTTTTCTAAAAACATTTGGTAAAACTGATTCTTTTTTCTCTTCAGAAAGGGGAAAGAAGTTTTGTTAAGTACAAGAAGAACCCTTACTCTTTTCTAGGAGATTCTGAGCTCTCCTGTAGGAATAAAATTGTTTTATCTTAATCAAATTTGTGAAGGCTGAGTAGGAACAGCAATTTAGACATCTATCTTTCACCACACCTTAAGATATTAAAGTTGAAAATCCATCAGTGTCTTCAAGAAAACTGTCTGGCAAATAGGGGCCTTCTACAGTGATGATTCAAAATAAATAAATAAATAAATAAATAAATAAAAATGTTTGAGAGCTTTTAAGTACAACAAAGGATTAAAAACTGGATTTAATTCCTTTCCTGCTTAATTAAACAAATACCTTTTAGAGCATTCTTTGGAGTAAAAAGGGAAATAACTGATCTGAAGCTCAGTGAAATTTCTGGAAATAATCTTGTTGTTTTCAGTAACAAATGTGTACAGATTCAATACTTGAAATCAAACCCAACAAGGAATTTGAAGGAAATATGAACTCTACCAGAAAAAACAGCAAGTTTATTGCCAAGACCATGAATATGCCTAAGGTCAGGCATTGAGAAACACAGGAATGTACACAGGAGATGCCCTGGTGCTTGTGCTGCATCACAAACAGCTCAGGTCATGCATTTCTGGATTAGATTTTTCTCTGAAGAAAAATTTTATAACCTCTTCCTAAAGCAGCAGTCAGAAATGATGATTTCCTGACAGGGAAATGTGGCTGTCACAAATAGCCCTTTCCAAAGGCAGTACTTCTAGTTACAATGTACCACATCAAGGATGGCAGGTTTATAGAGGAAAACATTGGGAACTACCATACTTAAATATTGTGCCACAAACCATGAATTTCTCTTGTTCAGGTTTGAACAGGTGTTCTTTTCACATAGTACAAAGAAAAGTAGTCTGCAATGGACATGCATATCATATATGTGTATGCATACAGAGATGCATGTATTTGGCATGCATTCTGTTGTCCCTGTTACATCAGCAGGGTATGAATTATTTACATTAGTTTGTCATATTGTCCTAACTTTCTTATTTCACAAAAAAAAATTTCACCAACAAAGTTAAAAATATAAAACCACACATGTATCATATCACATATGCTACCTAATAGTATCATTACTTATTTGTAAGAAGCCAGTTACAAAGATGGAAAAATTTCTGTAACTAGCCTCTGAAAAAAATAGCTTTTTATGTAAGAAAATTCCAAGTACTACTATGGGAGTTTCCATGCGTTTTGTGCAAAATATCAGTTACATTCAACAAAATTGTATTTGGGGGCTTGAATCTTTGGGGAAATTCACTTCATAACAGCAATTTTCAATAAACAGTATAGTCTTGTGATTCTGGCACGAACCCACACTAGTGAATGAAGAAGTTTCTTCCAGAATGAAAAAGGAAAGAAAAAATACTGTTTCTAAGGCTTAGGGCTAAAGCATATAATAGAACACTGGTATTTAAGTTATTAAAAAATGATTATGGTATTGTTTTGTAAAGTGAATACTGTTTCATAAGATAAAATAATATTTGAATATTTTAGCCAATGGATTATTAAATGTTTCTGGCAACAATACAAGCCAATATCCAATGTACTACTCAGCCAACCTGCATGGTATTGCCTCTTTAAGGACAAGCTAGGGACCACAGTAAATTGCACTCAGGAGCAAGAGTGCTATGCACAGAAGGTAAATGAGTTGTATGTACACAGCCTGAAAGAATGAATCTAAACCTTATTAAAAAACTTTGAAGTACTGTCAGATGAAAGAAACAATGGCATTAAGTTTAATGGCATGAATAGAGAATAAATGATAAGCAAACTGGACTACCTAGGATTTGTTGTTTGAACTGTTTAAGTGAAAGTGACTGAATGATACTATGTCCAATGTTATCAACATAGCTGCAATATGCCTAAATACATAAAAAGCATACTTTTATTTTATGTACTCTTCCTTGAAGATCAGATTTATAAAGTGATCAATCCAAATAAGTTTTTTTTCTCTCCTACTTTTTGTTTTGTTTCTCTTGAAATTAACAGTCTGTAAATAACATCTATTGCTTTTAGACAAATTGAAGAGTTGTTAGTTCAACCAGAAAAGTAGAAAATTGATCAACAATGCAACGTAATCCATTTCAGAACATCATTATTACCACTCCTGATGACTCCAGTAAGTCCAACACTAGAGGTGATCACTGGAGCATTAATCTGCTTGGTCTGCGTAGCATTTAGGATTTACATTATTTAATTAATAATTCAGTGGAGGACTATGAAGATGATCATGGATTCATAGAAATATTCTGGCTAGAAGGGACCTTAAAGACCATCCAGTTCCAACCCCCACCCCGCCATGGGCAGGGACACCTCCCACCAGACGAGGTTGCTCAACCCCCCATCCAACCTGGCCCTGAACACCTCCAGGGATGGGGCATCCACAGCAACTCTGGGCAGCCTGTTCCAGTCTCTCACCACCCTCAGAGTAAACAATGTCTTCCTACTGTCTAATCTAAATCTATCCTTTTTTAGTTTAAAGGCATTCCCCCTTGGCCAGTCACTACACTCTTATCAATGAGATCTTATCAATGTATATAAATATCTTAAGGGAAGGTGTCAAGAGGATAGGGCTAGATTTTTTTTCAGTGGTGCCCAGCAACAGGATGAGGGGCAACAGGAACAAACTGAAATGCATAAAGTTTCAGCTGATTATGAGGAAAAAGTTCTTTACCGTGAGGGTGGCAGAGCACTGGAACAGGTTACCCAGAGAGGCTGTGGAGTATTCTCTGGAGAGATCCAAAGCATAATCCTGTGCAATGTGCTTCAGGTGACCCTGCTTGAGCAGAGTGGTTGGACTGAGTGACCTCCAGAGGTCCTTTCCAACCTCAAACATTTTGTGATTATGTGAAGAACCTGCTAATGAAAGATTTTAGATTGCAGTCTGCCAAAAACATCTCTATATAAAACACCTAGAGAAGTTTCTTTTTTTTTTCCTAACCTCCACCATTACTGCTTGATTTATGCATTTAAGTATGAGGGATTTTAGCCCTAATTAATTTTGTCCTATCTAATGGAACTGCACATGGTTCTCATTACCCATATAGACATCTAATCCCAATAAGCTCTTAATCTTTTTGATAACTCATGGCAATAATTTCCATAGGCTTATTACATACTGGGTAGAAAAATATTCCTTTTTAATCTCTGTCACCTCTTTCTACACAATCATCCCTTAACCTTGCACAGTCCCATAACCAATCTTCTGCCTTTCAGAAATCCATTGCTTGGCATCCAGGTCCCTCCTGCTCCCTCCAAATTCATCTGATAAGCTTCACTGTCTCTGGCTACTGTTTCTTCTAATTGACTGAGCTATGACCCCTGTAAAGATATCCAACATGTTCCTTTTCTCAGTTTATCTCCAAGATTTTCTTAGAATCTAACTCAGTGGGGCTTGTATGTTCCACAAAGCAATTGCATTTTCCATTCACCGATTGTATTACCATGTGCTTCCTCAACTGATCATCTTTCCATATGTCTAAAATCAATTACTATATATTTTTCACCTTTCTTACTACTGCAGAATAAAATTGTGACTTGACTCATACGTGACATTTCATGAATTCCTCCTCCAGAAACTCATCTAGCTCTACTGAGTTTATCCCATAAATTCCTGTGCTTATTCCCTTTTCTTATCTTCATTTAATGATTTTTCAGAGAAACTTTTTGAAAGTCTTTGATAACGTGTTATATTTGAATAATAAGTTGTGACTGAACTCTGAACTGCGAAGAAGAAAGCAAGCAAAAGAAAAAACAAAGCTAATGCAGTGTATAGACCTTATTGACCTTACCAACATTACCAATGTAACAAAGTAAAAGCTGCAAAAACTTCTAACTGGAACTGTTGTACATTAAGCAAGGCTTAATCGAAGATCAAGTTTCTAGTTTCTCCTGATTTTCATCAAGTATAAAGTTTCATTTATGTGGAAAAGGAAAAGAACCAATCCCTACAACTCTGATAGCCCAAACAAAACTCTACTTTGCATGGTTCCAAACTTGCTCTTAAACATGGTGAATATCAGCCTAGAAGTCTAGTTGATAAAATCCCTTTCTCTTTCCTTTTATTATGTATATTGTATGTTTATTATGTGTTATGTATATTTCTGGCCTCCTTGCCTTCCTGAAAAGACTACATTTTTTTATCGTCCTCTTCCTCTTTCAAGTTATTGGTCTCAATAACTAAAACTGAACGATGTCACTCATTACACATTACTGGAAAAGAATATGGTTGTAGCAAGAAACAAGATCAAGAAAGCCATAAGATCAAGCATGACAAGCGTGAAGGTTATGCAGGGATTCCAAGAACAGCAGAGCAGTGGAGGAAGACTTGAATTGCACCGTCATCAAGGTAGCAAGTCATAACAGACACCTGTGGACAAACAGAGAGCAGCACTAATTCACCACTTTATTGTCTAGAGTTAAATTCTTGTAAATTAAATAGTGCAGGCAGAAACCAACTGCCAAAGTCTTTATGGATCATTCATACAAAACTCACTTTTTCTCAATTTCCACTATTTATTTATTTTATTATTTATTTTTAGGTGTTGTTATTTATAGCAAGTAAGTTTTCTTTTTCAAGAAAAAAAGAAAGGTTTAGATGATAACCTAAAAAAAAACAGATTATCTTTAGATTATATGTGATTGCGGGATGCTAACTGAAAGCTCAACTATTATTTTTTTTTTTTTTTTGATGATATATCACTTGAGTCAGTTTTAAAAGAAAATTAAAATAGCATAAGCACAAACTATACAGACACACATTAAATTATTTATGTGCAAATGGGGCCTATACAAGTAGATCAAAAAACATTTTACAGACATGTTTGCTGACTTTTTTTCTTCTCAAGAGACAAGCAGTTCAAATTAAGAAAATACTGTAACAGAATTAGCCAGCTAATTTTAAAGATTTCATTTTGTCTTTAGGACATACAAGCAAAGAAGAAATCTATTTAATAAATAAAGAGTATAATTTACCTTGGTTAAATTAGAAAAATCCAGAAGGGCCTTGATGTTCTGTGTTAAAAGCAGGTAAACCTTTGGCAAGCCACAGTAGAATACCATGCATCAAAAAAGCTGGGCCCCATAAGAAAATAATGGATTAACCAAGATATATTTAGAACTTTATGTGCACAGCATCATTAGCTATAGATGGTTTTTGCAGAGCTATGCAGGCTTTGATATGAACTCGTCTGACCACTTACTAAAATTTAATTCTATGACTGTCACAATTACCTGTGTGTGTGTGTGTGTCAGTTATAGGATTCAATTACATCTGAATAATATCCATAGATTTATTTTTTTTTTTTTTTCTGAAGAGGTTAAAGTGTTTGGTTGTTATTTTTAAGACAAATTTATTCTTTAGATCTGTAATAAGAGTTCATTTTTGTACATGAGCACATGAAATCTGGCTTAAGGTAGATATGATCTTATGACTATTACTATGCATCTTGGGACAGTTTGAGGTATAGTATTTCAGAAGTGACATGATGGGTACTAAGTTGCACATTGTGATTGTTGCCAAAATAACATTAAAAGGCCAAAGCAGAGAACCACTCAGCATTGCTGATCCTTGTACCAGATATTATTTTTTTTTTAAGCTTAAATTCAAAACTGAAAGTTCAGTCGCAATAAATTCCTTATTCAGCACAGTGGAGCTGACCATCAAGAAGTTCAACTATGAAAGAAGAAAAGAAATTCTGCTGTTCATAAACAAGAAAAATTGAACCTTATGCTCCCTGCATTTAACAGCACATGATCAGTTTTTTAAAGCAGACTCTAAATCATTCACTAGAAATATCTATGAAAATTACAAAATCATACCTGTAGGTAACAATTAAAGCATTAAAATAGCTAGTACACGGAGCATCTAAAGTCACCTGCTTAGTGTACAAATATTGTTTTCTTCATGCGATTTTTAACTCCCACCAAAATCTATTCTAACCATCCTTTATATTCTACTGTTTCCATTAAGAAAAAAAAAAAAAAAAACTCTCCTTATGGGGTCTGAACTAAAACTGCAGTATTCAGCACATGAAATTAGTCATTAATATATTGCACCATCATAAATAGGATTTTACCAAGAAAAGTTGAAAGTGAGACTAGGGTCTTCTTTTCTTCCAAGTATTTAACAGCTAGTAAACCATCTCAAAAATATTTCAGGTAGAGAAAGACTAATACCAAGATTATGATACATAATCTTGCACAATTATTTTGGTGTTGATTTTATCTGAGCTACAGACTAAGAGTTCTGTATAAAGTCCAAAACACAAAGTGTACTGTCTGTTAAAGGACACAAATTCTCCTACTGTAGTTTTTCTGTGTAGGCCCATCAACACCCATAGCATTAACCACAGAAGAGAATACTGCCAAGTTAAACAGAGGCTAGAGCAGACTAGTTTTTATGGAGCACTTTTAAATTTTGATGGACTAAACAAATCTTACCCCAATTAAATGATATTGTATATTTTAAAGTGCTGTCAGTCATTTGACATAAACATAAATATTGTTACAGCAACAGACGAACATGAGCTAGAGTCTACTCTTCAAAAAACAATAAATTAGTTTTAATGTAAAGTTAAAACACGGCAGCCTGTAGTAGCTCAGTTTCAAAACAATAAACCATCTGCCTCATTAAATCATCAAGAGCACTCATCCTTTCCTTCCTTTTGGCTAAATCTGTTCTTCTCAAAACTGTTGAGCTGTAGCCAGGCCTAATTCACCGTCCTTTCAAGAGCTGTTCCTCCTCTGAATAGCTAAGCTTCATCAGCTGGCTTGCTCACTTAATAACTGCCACCCTTCCCTTCTAACTGGAATAGAGAATTTCTTTATTAGTTTCACACTCAGGAAGGTAAATACCATCTGTAGAGGGAAGAGGAAGTGATGGATGCTGTAATTGCCCTGCCTATCTCCCCGTCAGAAAATAAACACCTTCACAAGAAATAAGGAATACTGCCAGTGATTCTTTTCCTGATTGAGACTAGTGAGCAACTCCCCTCAAGAGAGACATTTGTGTTAGGTTACTCAAAAGGCAATGAATTTTCCCTTATGAAAACTCTAGCAAACATATACAAATATGACCTTATCGACAGCAATCTTTATTTTTTTGTTAACCAGAAACAGATCTGCTACACAGTCATGATCTTACTGTGAAATGAGACAGAACAGACAAGTATTTGATATTTCCTAGAAGAACTTAAAATTTGTCTTATTTCTTCCTGCAATAGACTGAGATGATTACATTAGAGCATGTAACCTACAGTAAGAGTCAAACAAGTCCCATAGTGGTAAATTATAACTGGGAGCTGTGAACACAATACCAGATAGCTCAGAATCTTCATTTCAATCATATCAGAACAATAGAAATATAAGAATAATTACCACAGGCACGAGGACAAAAGCACAATAATTATTAGAGGCAGACACTAAAAGGTTTATAAAGGAGTTTTGTAGGGAAAAATCTAGTAGAGAGACTTTGGATTTTGTTGTGAAGAATCTAACTCTATGTAAATGCCAGAGATTATGTTTGGAAAGAGCTACAGAAGTCACAAGGTGCACACTTTGCCTGAGGGCAGACAACTTTCCTTGTATGTTTAGGACAGGTATTTGTCTAGTAGCTGTTTTAAAAGTTCTAGAATCACTGGTTCCATCTCACTGGAAAATCTACACCAATGCATAAGTATTTTTACCAGTAGAAAGTTTAGATTTGTTTTCAGAAGTATGCGTGCATGCCAAAAAGTGGACAAAACACGTAACAGGATGACTTTTCCAGCAGCAAGTGAAGAAAGCAGCTTACTCTGGACATTTTAGTTTGTACATGCAAGTATGAGGTTTCCTACCCCAAACATAGTATTGGTGATGCAGATTCAGTTTGTAATTTACTGTAAACCCTATATTCTGAGGAATTAATGCCCATTTATTCTTATTGAAGCACAGCATTTGTCAGCAGGATGCAACTTCAAAAGGAAAATCAAACCAAGAAAAATTGAGCCAGTTTTTAAGAATCAAGGACTTCTAGACCTCAGAAATAATTGCAGTCCTACCAGGCTTGACACCATGCCCAAATAGAAGAGTGATTTCAATGCCAACAGAGAATTCATTAATAAAACACTTCAGAGAACTGGATGTAGGATAGATCCTGCCCCACACAGGGACACCTACAATGTGGCAATGCATCACTCATTAAATTCCACAAGTAACATTTCCCAACCAGTCTTAATCTAACTTTAGACAAGTTTTATTTTGTTTAGCGAACAAAATCCTGGTTTGTTGCTAGCTCAAATATATATATATATATATATATATATATATATATATATTTTGGGTGGGAGAGGAGGGAGGTAGATTAATGAAAATGGAGTGCACTTCCAGTTCTTCCTTAATCTTTCACACTGCAGAGAAGTCACACTGGGATTTTGGATCACTTTTATAAGACCGCAACCATTGCCATTGACTTTGGGGGTTCTTTGCATGGTCTTTATACTACATGTTTTATCCCAAATTTTGCTGTTTTCACCAGAAAATTTACTGAGCTATTCTACTCCAAAAATGTCCATTCAGCCTGGAATGCATCCTTCCCTCCCTCTCTCAATTTATAATAACTATTGTGTCATTTAGTTACATAGCAGTCTTTCCTTCCTGATACTTCCAGTTCCTTTTTTTCAAGACAGTGATAGATGCATCTGATAAGTTGTAGAAAAGTAAACTTGACAACATTTCCTACTTCTAACTCAATTTCTAATCTGTTTCTACATGGACTCTTTTGCTCTAGTTAACAAAAAAATGATGTATCTTACTTCATATCAATTTTAATATTTACAACCTGTCAGAATGATTCACATTCCTCACTGAAGTCTTAGCTCAGGTGTTTCATTGATCAGGTCCCAACCCCCTTCTTTAATATGAGTCTTAAATCAATCTCTCAGAGCTGGCAACATCCCCCACAGAAAGTAACAAAGACAATTTTAGTATAGATAAAAGCAAAAGACCTAATTCCTATTTAGCTAAGTGTTGATCAACAGTGACATTTTCCTGAAGTTTCAAGAGGCCTCATGTAAGCAATCAACTTGCAGCAAGAGGAAACACCACGACAAGAAGGTCTTTGTTGTTCAGTGTTGGTGTCAGATCAGATCACTCCTTGCAAGCAGGAGCCACAGGGGGATGCCTGCAGACACCATGCAGATGTGAGCAGCCTTTCTGCTCCCCCCCCACCTCTGCAGTCCCGGTTTGCTGGCAGAAAGGGCAAAGCCAAATACAGGTCACAGCCCCAATCCATGGGACAGCTCTAAATGGAGCAGGATGGGACTATTCAGCTTCAGAAATAAAATGTTCCTCCGAACGTCAAACAGAATGCTTGGTTTGGGGGAAAAAAATAATAAAAAAAAAATATTAAAATTATTAAAAAATTAATTATTTCTGCAAGGCCAGAGTAATAGTGCATTGCCTTAATATGGCTTTATATATGGTTTCAAATTCTGAAAGACCCATGAAGAAGACTTAAAATACTAGGCTCTTTAATCCTGAGAAAAGCAGCCGTGCTTTACAAGTGCTAAATGCTACACACAGCTATGAACTCAATGTCAATGAGAAATATGAGAAAAAAAAAGTGATTTTATGATTCCATTAATCAACATGCTCCTTACAACCAGCTTTATTTCATTAACATAAACAGATAAACACACACATGCATATCATTAAGTTCAGAAGAAAGGCCAGCCTGTATAATCTTGCAATTCATCAGGTAAGGTCTTCCATATTCAAATGACCTCAGAGGTTTTATAGGGCCTTGATTATCACAGCTGCATTAAATATCCTCAAACTCTTAAATCTTCTCCTTCAGACAATATAGTTAGGCCAATTTCACATTTAATTTCTCACTCTTATGAAGTTTGACTTTTCCACCTCAGCATACCTTAAAAATTGAAGACATTCTTTGCAATAATAGAATAACTTCTTTCAAGGATATGAGAGATAATTTGATGATCATTCTTTAAAGCAGTAGGTTAAACCTTTTTACTGTGAAGTTGATGGCACAAATTATATCAATATATAAATGCTCTACAGCAGCTCTAATATCATTTTGTAACACTGACTTCTCCCAGTTGGTCTGCAACTATGCTGAGGTAAATCTCAAGGTCAGAAATTGATAGCAGCATCTGTCTCTTCTTTCAGTTAGGTAAGAACCTTCTGACTGATTTTTACAGTAGTAATTGAAGGGTAAGGCTTAGTTTGAGGTTGTATCCAGTAATTTATATATATATATAATATATATATATATATATATATATGTATTATATATATGTATATGTATATATGTATATGTAATATATATATATGTATTTTTTTTTTAGTAAAATGCATTTTTATGGTGTTAAGAATTATGACTCCTATTTCCAGAGACTGATGGACAAGGATTCATTTGACTTTCATGTTGAAATGTTATATAATATGTACTTGTACAACTATGTTTTTAATTTCTATTTTTTCATTTACATGCAAATATATATTTTTTTTGTTTACTGGACATAAAACAAGAATAGTGATAAGATCTATTTTGCCAGCACATCTGGGTGAGCATGCTGTTGCTAGTGTGGTTAATTCTTTAGATTTCAAGAGAGCTACTCACATAAAAAAAGCTATTCATGTGGGTAAGCTTTGAGTTATTGTCAATACATGATTTCAGGATCTGGGAGACAGAAGTCAATACCAAGTGGCCTGAGACTTGTAATAAAATGGTGGAAGCTGGTGATACAAAGGCATAGTAAAGGCAATCTGGGTTGATTAATAGATTCCTGAATTTGCAGCTGTTACAGCAGACATTTCTTCAGGCTTCCTGCAGTTCTTAATCAAGATAAGCATCAGCAAGAGGCACATTTGCAAAAGCATCCTAAAAACATGAATAAATAAAATTGTACACTTGTGTTTTTATACACGCACTAGTAACTGTCTTTTAGTAACTAGGGAACTTCAAACCCACTCCCTGTATGATTGGATAGATATTGTTTAGACATCTCCTGTGGAGATTTGTTGTCTGACAATACAGATTTTTAACATTTCCCAGAAGCCTTACTAAAAAACATCGTGAAATGATTGTTCTATACCTCTTGCTGTCACACTTTTCTTCCATTCTCTCCCACACCCTGAGCCATTCACCATTATGAAAGAGAGATTTATAAGTTTCAGAATCATATAGAAGTGGCTGGAAGTTGAAAACTTCCTTCCCTTACCTTCCTTCAATTGCAAGATATTTGGGCTTGTGTTTCTAAACTTGAAATCAAAACTGCTCCCTTGATGTGTCTTTTATGACGTTTCACCCCAGAACAAACGCTACTAGGAACAGGGGATTGTAATGAAGATAGTAACAAACTACTAAACTGCAGCAGTGCTATCAGGCATGAATGGGTTTAGGTTTGAACCTGGAGCTCCCATCATCAATCTATCTACAAACTTTAAAGGTGGTATCATGCTCACAAAGATGGTAAAAAATAAATTCCAGCTGGAGCACAAAATATCACATAATAGTATAGCTATAGTCTTAAAAAAAAAATAAAAAAGCACTGACAGAAGCAGCACATCAAAACCTAATGCTAAACAATATCACTAATAATTACAATCTAGTAGTTATACGAAGACCAACATGCGAGCATGTACAAACACATGGAGTAGCATCAGATCATGAGATATTAAAGAAAGGATTTTAAAGGGATACAAAGAAGGAAAAAAGGATAGAAGTGGAAGGTTTGTATTTCACTTTAGGTTTCACAAGTCTTCAAAACTTGGAAGAATTTTAAAGCCCTCAAATTAATTATGCTTATAGCTTTAACAAAAGGAAGCTGGACTAATGTTCCCTCACAAGGTTGGTATATTAATTTTAACACCTGTTCACACTAAAGCGTGAGCGGTATTAGCTGAGAAACTTATGTTAAGTACTAATTTATTCTTTATGCCAACATTAGGAATTTTTTCAATGTTTAAGTTATTACAGAAGGTTATCAAAAGCATTTTGAGGTCTGCTTTGAAGTCAGTAATAAAAAGGATTCTTACCTTTCATAAAGGTTTGACTTAACATATACATAAAGGCATTGTAATAACCCAAAAATGTATTTGTCAACAATAAAACATTAAAGTCTGTAACAATATACAGTACCTGTAGTAACAGCTGCCAACTTCTACTGAAACTTCACCAATGGAAATACACATAGAGCAGTGAAATATAATTCTCTGTTCATTCAAGATACCATTTAAATTCACCTGTTATGCAAAGCTCATATCTGCTCACTCACAGTGATAAGAATTCACAGCACATTCATTCTAGTAATTCACATTCCCAGTACAGGTGGGGGGGGGGGGGGGGGGGGGGGAAGGAGAAATAAAAAGATCTTCTCTAACCACCATCATAAGTATTACTGAGCTTATTTTGCTCAATATTTGGAAAACTTACTTCCTATCTGATCCCGTATACGCCAACAGGAGAGAGGGAGAAAGACCAACATCACTAACAGACAGCTGGACAACATGAAAACTAAAAATCCCTTAACATGCATTTCATTTTAGTCTTAGAGAAACTTGGTGATGGTTTGGTGAACATTAAAACTCCTTCTGCCACAGAGCCAAGCACAAAAATAGTGTTGTTCCACCAATGTTCACTACCTGCTGATATAGATAATGCTAATAACTAATAAAAAATGCTAGAAAATGCACGCTTACTCTCACAGAAGTTCATATGTGCGTGCATATGGCATGCATAGGTAACACTGTTTAATTCTTTTCCTTTAATCCCATCACACTAATAACATTCATCACTGATTCTAGTCAAATTCAAATCACAGGTACCTTGTAAGTCTAATTTACAGTCTCAAGCACTCTGTGAAATCCTCCAGTGAATAATCTTTACTGTTCTTATTAAAGGAAGGTAGAAGACAGATTTTAGTTACATACAGAAACCATGAAATTATTTCATTTTATTTTTTTATTTGGAAAACATCCAGTAATAGAGTTTTTGTGAATGGACTTTCCTTTGTTTCAATCTTAGAAGAATTAACTTTAAAAAAAATACCTTTTTTTTTTTTTTTTTTTACTTTTTTTCTTAATGCACTATTAAAGGATATTTCCACAGAATAAACAAATTAGATAATATGAAAACAACACAATATGCACAGGTTAAACTCTTTTACACATAAGCTACAATTTTAAATTTGTGTCGACCAACCAAAGTGACAGCTGAGGAGATTTCATGGTAACCATCAGATACATCACCCTCCCAAGTTCTCCAAGATAGACAGGGGGACATATAGAACCTGTTTATGAATAACAAATGTTTTTGTTTTTAACATACAAAATTTTGCACTAAATGTTATCTCTTATGATTTTTCAGAGGAAAGACACCTTCAGGATATTTGGCAAAAATCTTCAAATCTTTAATTTGTAATTCAAATAATGCAAATTAAATACTGATGCATTACTTAATTTCCAAGAGAATAATTTACAGGGGGTGAAAATTATAAATATTCAATATTATTTATTGAAGTCTAAATATTAATTTTATTTTTGCCAAATGTCATCATCTTGGATTTGGGAGAAATAGTCTTCATTTTCATGACAAAAATTCAAATAAGTGAATTTCCTGAAAACATCTACTTTCCCTTGAAGTGGTAGCATGTCTGACTAGTACATGGAGTTTTCCATTAACCACAGAAAACTTATGATAGACGTTCCCCTTTCCAGAGTGGCCAACTACCACTACTCTCAGGAGCTGTCATCACCTGTTTAATAGCTAGAACACAAGTCAGAGAAGATGAAAGTGGTGAAAAATGCACAGAGGGGCTGCTGGGACCTTGTCTTCTAAGCCTCTCTCCTAGCCTAAAATAATAAATTCATGCTTATTGTTGCTGTTAGAAAAGCCGGTTTCTCTTTCAGCCCAGGCTCTCATAGGATCCCATTGTAGGGCACAGTATTCTGGACTTTACTTTTAATAAGGTTTAGACTATCCCACTGTAGTAAGGAGGCAATTGCCAGCGTGCCCAGTCAAGGTTAGAAATTCAAAATCTTCATTAAAATATTTACTGTTTTACCATGCTGATGCATGGTACGCTGCCTTCACTAATTGAATTAATAGCTACATTTGCTTACTAAGGAGATTAACTTCTGCATTGCCTTCACTAGATGGGTTAGTTGCTAGGCAGCTCTCACTGGAGGTTTGGCACTATTCTCATACCTCTCAGGACAAAGCCTGCTATGCATCTAGGAGAGCAAATGCTACACTGCTCCCACCAAGAGCATTCATCTTCGTCTTTATATCTCAATTGCTCTCCTTTAATTATTTTAATCACTTGGTGCATTCTGGTGTGGCAAGCCTATTTAATCTGGAGTATATTTTGACTTATGTGCTACGGAGTTGCTCCCATTTTCTGTCCCTTGTCAGTTTACAACCTCAAACTTTATTCCAAGTCATATGTGAAGGTCTTGTGCACCAAAGCATGCCATGTCTATTACTGGAGTTACATTTAGTCTGATATTTAAGCCCTTCTCAATATTGTTCTATCCACTGGGCTGTTCATTGTCTCATATTTGTTTGTTTACTTTATTCCTTTTATTCCACACTTCAGTTCATACATAGGAAGTCACGACTTTTATTAATAGCCTCATAGTGCCAAATCCCTAGTCAATACAAGCAGCACAATTCCAGTGACTTGGCTGAGGTTTTACCCCACCAACAGCCCAGGCTCCTCCATCATGCAGCTGGACCTCAAAGTATCCAGATATGGGTGCATTAACACCCTTATTTTTCCCAGTGAATAGTTCCACATACAGCCCGCCTCCCTGTGCCAAAACAACAGCTGGGGAAAATCAGCTTAGTTCCCCCAGATCTCAGGAAAGCTGAAGACGTGGCTCCTAATCTCCAAAGCAAGAAAAACCAAAACTAAGAATGAGTAAAATCTTCAGGTTTCAGCTGCAAATAGATTTAATTCCTGGACTGTGTCACTTACTCTTAATACAACAAGCACATAGCTTAAATGTGATATGTCATTGCTTTACAGCTAGAGCCCCTGGAAACAACGTACTGATTATGGAATGGGAGGAAGCAAACCATGGCTGAAGAATATAGTCCTTTTTTAGTTTGTTTCTGTTTGTGTATTGCTTTTGAATTACCAAAAGTTTTATTTTAAAAATTGTTCTTCAACTGATTTGCGATTTTTATATAATTGTGTCATGCATAGTTATGTCAGCCTGTGTTTTGCTATTTTGCTTTTTACCAGACAGCTAGTTTTCTCTATCTCTTTGAGGATTCACTGTCCACTAAATGTTACTAATGTAATGTAATTATTCCAGAAAGCACCATGATTTTTTGTATTTTATTTTTTTTTAACAGGATGGCACAGACTCCAGGGACTGAGACAAAAAAAAAATCCCCTTGTTCAATAAAGAAATAATATAATTAATATTCATTGTAATGAATATTTGAGTACAGTCCAATTTAAACATTTATAAAAATGATTTGCCTACCCTTTTGCCTTTTTTTGTTGTTGTGAGAGGTGGGTAGGTTCCTTGTGACTAAACATAAAGTCTAAATCTCTAAGCAGCACTTTTCCCCCCCCCCAAAAAAAATAAATAATCTTATCCTATCTATGGCTAATACCAGAAGAAAGACAGAAACAATAGGGAAAGTTGGTCAATTCTGTCTCCAGAAAGGTAACAAACATGTAGATTTTAAGGTTACAATGAGACAAAAAGGAAAGTTGAAAAGAAAGAACATGGTAACATTGATTTCATAAGAAGAATATATCATGCTTTTGCTTTTAAATACAGGTTATATCATGTTATTAGATGTCATCAAGGACTTAAAGATTCTTTTGCTTTCAAGAAGCTCAGAGGCAAAAAAAATGAAGCTGTCGATTTTTTATGTAAATATTTAACTGATGACTTCAGAGAAAAACATAAGGTAACCACTTTGCTTGAAGGCACCTTTATTTCTTATAAAATGTCAGCATCTTTTGACATTTCATGGAAAAATACTGAATATTCAAAAATTTGTCTCAAAATTTACCTTTTCTGGGACATCAGTTTGAAAGATATTCTACTAATGACACATTAGTTACTGTGAAATGTTTGAGACTGACATACATAATTTACACTGTAAAGTCACAGGAAAAAAAAATGCAGTTTCTTGGTTTTTTTTTGTTTTTTTTTTTGTTGTTGTTGTTTTGTTTTTAAATATCTCTTTTATTAACATATTAAAAAGTGCAGAGAGATGTGCAAATACGTCTAGACTAGACCCTACACTTTTAAGGCTCCAGGAGATATATTGCAGTTTCTGTGAGTCTAAAGCAGCCAGGACAAAAATTCTGTGAATATACAAATAAAATTATGTTCTGTTTGAGATAATAAATATCAGCAAATTTCATGATCTCCGTATGGGTAAAGATATGACTATCACAATGATTGTAATTGTAATGATAATCCAGCAACCTGCAGATTCTGGACACACTAGTATGGTCTTTAAACTTTGTCCCTTTTAAATATCGTAACACGTTATGTTATAAAAACAATCTTTTGCTCATTTTTATACAAACAAGTCTGTATCCATGTGCATTGCTACTTAAGACTTGCAGTTATGACAAAAACAAAACAAAGAAAAATAAAATGACAAGTGAACAAGCCAGACTTGTTAACTTTCATCTTGGTTATACAACACAACAGTTTAGAGATATCCAGCTGCTTCAATTTAATAGAAAGCTGTATGATACATTACACATCTTGAAGGGCTCAGAAATCAGTATGGTAGAACTGGTCTAAGTTCTGACTTTCATAAAGAACATTTTGAAAAGAGGCAGATACCAGATTGTGTTGTTAACTTTTCATTGAATGGTTTGGGCTGGAAGGTACCTCTAAGATTACCCATTACCAACCCCCTGCCATGGGCAGAGACACCTCCCACCAGACCAGGTTGCTCAAAGTCCCATCCAGCCTGGCCTTGAACACTTCCAGGGATGGGGCATCCACAGCTTCTCTGGACAACCTGTGCCTCTGCCTCACCACCATCACAGTAAAGAATTTCGTCCTTATATCTACTATAAACCTACCCTTTTTTCATTTAAAGCCATAACCCCTTATTTTGTTACTACAATTCCTGTCAGAGTCCTTCTCCAGCTTTTCTGTAGGTCCCATTTAGGTACTGGAAGACTGCAATTAGGCCTCCTTCTTCTCTTCTCCAGGCAGAACAACCACAACTCCCCTCAGCCTGTCTTCACAGGATTGGTGCTCCAGCCCTCTGATCATCTTCATGGCCCTCCTCTGCACTCATTCTAATACACCCATGTATACATCTATTTCAAAATGTCTTTTTTTAAGCAGGTCTTTTGATTACTTATTTATTCCCAAAAGACTTTTCCCAGAGCTGAAAGTTTGAGCACAATGATAAAGCTTGGAAACAAAAGATGCTAGAGCAGAATTCTCCCAGAGACCAGTGAAAAATTCCTCAATATCTGATTCATTTTATGAGCTGGCTCACAGCTGACTGAGAAACTATAAACTGTTTTCAGGTTGAGAAAGAAGAAAAGCTCTTGTTCTAAATAGATGGTGAAATATCTAGCATTCAAAGATAGGCTCTGCAGTACTAGGAAATTTCTGCTTGCTAATAGCAGCTCTCTTTATTAA
The DNA here is from genome assembly GCA_011075105.1 of Heteronetta atricapilla. Classification (NCBI taxonomy): domain Eukaryota; kingdom Metazoa; phylum Chordata; class Aves; order Anseriformes; family Anatidae; genus Heteronetta; species Heteronetta atricapilla. The sequence goes on from CM021734.1 coordinate 59,851,630, forward strand.
AAAAAAAAAAAAATCAATAGTTTCCTTTTGTTTGTTTGTTTTTTTTTTTTTAATTTGGCTCCCTGAAAATGAGAGAACTAAGTATTTAAATCAAGTCTGACACCAGTGAACAGAAGTATCACTCCCTTTTGCATCATCCCAAGCAGATGCAAAGAAAACATACAATAGAGAAGGAATATTCTCTTTCTAAACCAAAGCTGTTTAGCATTACTGTCCTCAAAATGGCCCCAAACGTCCAAAATACAGGAACTGATTGCTGGAATGTTTTCTGCACACTTCCATGAAGGATGCTAAGAGAATCTCCCATAAATTTGTCTTTGAAGAGGAAAAGCAAAAATGACAATATCCACAGAGAAGGAGAGAAGGCATGCAAGAAAGAATTTCAAATAATATCAAGTAGACTTTAAGATCAGTTATTGGAGAATTATTTATTCTTTTATACAGAAGTTTTACCATAAGCATTCATTAAGATGAAACTGTTGGAAAAATGCAGAAGACTAGACTTGGGGGGTGGGTGAAATAATTAATAATCAGCAGAACGTTTAGGTTAATAAAAATAACATGTACAAATATCCTCAATCAACTGGGGAAAAAAAAAACAAAACAAACAAACAACAACAACAAAAAAAACGTTTTCCAACTTGTACTGCCTTCAGCAGAAAACTCACAGATTACTGTATGTCCCCTGACATGTTCTGATCCTGCCTGTCAGGACATCAACTGAGTTAGAGTTTTGTTTGCCTATACAGGTATTTAAAAACAGTGCTATTTCTGAGTTAATATGCTGATTTCAGTCAGAGCTTGAGAAGAGTTACCACTAACCCAATTCAGGCCAATGGCAAGTCAAGACTTGCTCTGTTCTCCTCTTGCTCCTTATATTCACCCCAAATCACTGCTGATGTCATTCAGATATTTTAGTGGCTATAGATTTTGGAATAGACCTATAATACCTTAAAACTTGACTGAGGTCAGATGATTATGTACTTTTAAGTGCACTATGCAGGAAAAAAACTTGCTACATCTAACATGTCAGAACAGCTTTTTATGACACTGCCTGAAAGACTGGGCAAATGCTATCTTTTTAAGATTATGCATAGAACTTCATAAATCAAATGTCACAGTGGTACTTTGTTTATTCTCAGTCATACACAAGCAGATATTTTTGTAACAATATTTTACCAAATGTATACAGATATGCTGATACAGTATTTCAAGGGAGTCCAGTGAGGCAAACAATGTGACAGTAAAAAGAATGCAGAATATATGTCAGAGCAAATAACTGATGTAGCAGATGATAAAACCTAATGCAAATATAGCTTTTACCAGGGGGAAAATAGCACAAGAATGTTAGTCTCTCAAAATTAGTATTATTCAAAAAGTATAAATAGTAACTGCACTATGTGATTTGTGGCATGTAATGAGACATGATAATGTACTGAAATATAAGAAGATATTTAGAAGACTCATTAGAGTTGTTTGGAGTAAAAGTAGCTTTATAAACTGGTTTATATTGTCCATTGAAAAGCTTCTGAATTTGAAACCTCTTTGGCGTTATTATACTTGCAAGATTATTAGAAGAAACTGTCCTTATCAGTTGTCCTTGTTTGAATCTTAATCGTGCAAGATTACACAGAGAGAGCTTTTGTTATAGGCATTCCTGATGTAACTCAGAATGAACAATTTCAGAAAAAGCTTTTTCTATTTTCGTTATCAATGTTCAGGGTGAAAATCATACTTGGATCCATTATTTTCTTTCCATTTTTTTTTTTATTTTTTTTATTTTTATTTTTTGGCACAATGATTAATCATCAAGGATTTGTGCCCAGCTTGCCCTAAATCTCTCCAAGTCTTTCTTGAATTAAAAGTAAGTAGAATGATCCTAAACAACAGACATTCCTTTTTTCCATGATACACTTTTGCCACTACAAAGGCTACCAATACTATTCTGAATCACAGTTTCCACCACTTATAACTAAAGTAACATCTTAGTATGAGCAAGATAAATCTACAGATGACCACTGAGTATTATGAAGAAATAATCAAAACCTGGATTCACAGGCCTAGCCATTTAACCACTAAGAAAACCACAGATTGTTTTCAAGTTGTTGTATAAACACAGACAATATTTTAAAATATCTTCTATACTGGAAATTTGTAAAAATATACATGATAACTTAGGTGTTATCTTGCCTTCTTCCTGTCTATTTTAACTGGGACAAATCAAAAGGATGTTACAGGGGAAGCAAACATTTCTGAAAGACCAGATACGTCTGCTGAATGAACAAGAAAATTCATACTCTCACCAGTAAGGACTTAAATAGCATCTTTTCAGCAGAGAAGATATGATCAATCTATCTATAATTACAAAGAAATTGACAACTTTATCTGTAATCCATACAAAGCCTGCACAGAGAACTGTCTCTGTCTAGCTACCAGCCTCTTCTGTTTAGCGTGGAAATCATGATATTATGAACTACTTGGCTGTTGATAAGCAGTACAAATGTAATTCTCAAAATTGGAATTTTTACCAAAATATTTTGGAAAAAATATTTTAAAAAATCATCTGGTTCCCAGGATCCACCACATTTCATGAAAGAGATGGCTCAGAAACCTCTAGGCAGTTTAACAGTAACTTAAAGGCTGGCTACAAAGAGAACAGAGGCTCTCCACAAGCAGCCACGTAGAGATGACAAGGAACAAGAGGTACACACTGTTGCTTGTAGAACAACAGGGAGAACTTTTGTCTTGATATATGTTCTATATGTTCTGGGTTTTTCTTTGCTTGTTTGTTTTTTAAGTAAGAATTATTTTAAAATGCCCTGGAACTGCCTTGCCTTCCCAGGAATGTGGTAAAATCCCCATATTCAAGGTTCTGAAGGTGGGATTGTACAGTTTACTGGATAATCTCATCTATGCTCCCTTTTCCATGTAAGGTTGGACCTGTTGATCTTTCGAGGTCCCTTGCAGCCTAGGCTCCTCAAAAATACAGTAACCCATGAATCAAGTTCAGACAATAGGAATTACTTTGCTTTCACTTGCACTCTGTGAGTGTAAGTCACTACACTTGCAGCATCATCCAAAAGTCTTGAAGTAATGGCCAACATACTCATCAGAAGCTATCCAAAAGAGACCCCAGCCTAGTCACTGTAAGGGAAAGTATCCAACTGTAAACCATAAAAAGAGAAACAATGTTGGCTGATGAATTTCACATCAAAAGATTAACAAAATGCTATATACAGTAGATAGAACACAACTAATGTAACTCAAGATCAAAAAATACCATAGATTTTCACAACAAAATGTTTTAGTAACTTAGTTTTAGATTAGACGAAAGCCAAGCAATTTGTTATACAAGTTTTTTTCAGGTGTCGTATTTCTCATAAAAACAGCAACAGAAATGAAATTCTTCCACTCCCTTTAATCCTGCAGATGTCTTTGCATCTCCTTATCCTAGGAAACAGGTGACCTACACCTCTAGCAAAATAAGAGCTTAACTTCTCTTCCCTGATACTGATCTACTTTATTTTATTTGGGAATTCATCAATCTGATGTTATTTCTCACTGCTTGACTGCATGATAAGTTAACTTTTAATATAAGGTTGAAAAGTATAATCTAACAATTGTTAAGTGTTGAATTAATTTTATTTCACTGTATTCCTTCTTTTGAACACTGAAAAGGAAAAAAAAAATCATCTTACCAGTGAACAAGTGTCACAGCTGCTTAGAAACAGTTACTCACATCTTTGCAAGCAGTATTTTCTATGCACTTCATGTCCCATTAAGATGATCTAACTTATGAACTGAAGGAACTGGTATTCAGAGTGCTCAGTCCCTGTGCTATTTACAGTGTCAGACCACTCAAAGCTAGCTGGTGACTGAAATCTCTCTGTAACAACTGACATTTCGTTTAACCTTTTTAACTAAAACAGTCTATCTCTGTGAATCTCTCATGCCACATTGAAGCAAATCTTCACCTTGATACTGAAACCTGAGCCTACAAAATGACATGTCTGGAATTTTATGAATGATACTTCTAAACCATACAATCTGTAGGGAGTATTAAGTGTGTGGCACTAATTTGCAACCAGTATGCTCATCCTGGTGTTAAAGACAGCTAGATAACACTACATTCTTTTATAGTAAGATATGAAGGGGCATGAAAAAAGAAAAAAAAAATCACAGACACACACATCAATAAAAAATCTTCATCAAAAGTTTTAGGCAAAAACTGCTAGCACTAGAATCTGTGATTTTCCATCCATAAAACTGGGATCAGAAACCACTTTAATCTTCAGTCTTCTCTGATTTGAAGACAGTATCAAATACTGAGTACGTGTTTAAGAGAGCAGAACAAGGTTGGACTCCCTGCTTGGGGATAACACTTGCTTCATTTTAATTAAGGAATACTTTGCCCAAGTTCCCTAGGCTAATAGAAGTCTAATTGAAGTCAATACTAAGTCCAATATGTTGCCATATGTGCAATCTAAATTCACATCCTAAGCTCACCTCAAGCAGATGAGAATACTGTGGCTAGACCTAATAGAGCTTGCAAGGGGACATGAGCAGTTCACATCCCTAGAGATGTCCAACCTGCAGTAGCAGACTGTGCTGGAAGCTCAAAATATAAAAAAAAGGTACAGCATCACAGCAAGTCAGCTGCAGCAAGTGAGTCCAATACACAGTCCTGTTCACAAAATAAATAAGTAAAATAAATCAAGAATTTCCTCCCATTTAAAAAGTCCTCCCATTTAAAAATAAATAAATAATCTGAGCACAAATAAACAGAAAACCAACTCTGTTTACAGCTGCTTACTGAAAGATGGCTTTACAGTGCTTTGGGTAGGCAGCTCTGAGGTGATAAAGGCACAAATCTGTATTGGTTTCAAACTGTCAGCCCTAGAATCTAATTCAAATAGCAGTTTAAATATTAGAAGAGATTGTCATCATCAGTCCTCAACAGTCTTAAGCTCTGGAGCTTTCAAAAGATTGGACAGTGAATCAAAATAATTATTAGTCTATCACCTCGGAGACCTGAGTACAAAAGTGTGAACCTGGAGCACAGACGGCAGCTAATGAGACTAGTATCTGATTTTCAGTCTCCAGTGTGCTCTAACACCCCTCTCTTATCCCCCCTAACCTTTCCTGCTTTTATTTTGGTTTGTTTGTTTTTCTTCCCCAAATTAAAGGGAAAATACAAGTGGTCAGGAACATCTGATATCTAATCCTCCTTGCATGATGTCCACGGCTGACAACAACATTGGAGCAATGTCAGATATGGGAAACAAAACTACTCATTAGAGATGGCCCTAACACCATCCCAGATTTGCACAGCTTTGAACACAAAGGTTGGAATCCGAAGCATGATCTGGATAAGAAACTTTCAGGAGGCCATTATTTTATTAGTGTTCTGTATCAAACATCTCAAATTCAACCTGAGGATTTACAGAGAAGGAGACAGAGCAGAGTATTTTCTGAATGTAAGATGTGGGTGCCTTTTTTATTTCCTGACTGATACACCTCTTTCCAAGCACCTGTTAAGTGATGCTGGTCAAAGGCCAGGTGAAGTAGCACATAAATTATGCAGCTATTTACATAGCAATGGCGCTTTACAGCTAAATACAGACATCTCATTTATGCCTCATTAAACGAGGATTTACGTACTACCGATATTTAAGACTTTTTTTTTTTTTTGAGTAAATAAGAATTTGCCCCAAAATAACACAAAATTTTTTATTTGCTTTTCATTCATAGTTAAAACATATTTGTTTATTTAAAATCTGTTAAGGAAGCAGAAATGAAAAGAGCTGACGGTCAACGGTGAATTTAAATCAACATTTGGTGAATTCTTTCACAGAAACTGTAGCCAGCTGGCAAATAAGCCACTGATACAAAGACAGGATAAATCAATGATAACTATACCCAACTTACTCAGGCTAAATGGTCAAATAAGTTTGGTCCTATTTAAATTTCGGTCATATTTTCAAGTGGAAGCCTTAAAAAAAAAATGCAGCTATGTTTAATATTTTAATATTTGCTTTATCTGCTGTTCTAATCATTCTCTCTTTTTTAAAAAATAAATAATTAAAAATTGACTTGTAACAATTATTTTTGTCCAGAATGAAATAAACCACTCCACACTCGTATCACACATTTTCATTTCTGAACAGAATGATTTTCTACTTTAAGGTTACTAAAATTGAGGGGACATTGCTTTTTAGCATTCTTTAGTTTTTATCAAGTGTTTTTTAAGTGGCAGTAGTTGTGTATGGAGCTATTCTTTCAGGATCATATTTTTCACCATGCACAACAAATGCAAAGGAAGATGCAGGGAATTTATAATAAGTCATATTCCCTTCAGAGTACATCAAAATGACTAACACAGATACTTACATAGCATTTTTGTAATACTGTCAATGAAATCAGATACCATGATAAATATTTGAAAATCTCATTGTTCTGCTTGAAGTTCACAAAGAAAACACTTTCTGTATTTATTTTAATCTACCTATTCTTCAGCTCCTAATGCACATAAAATACATCTTTCATGATAGTTCCAAAAGCTCATGTGAATTTTTCTGAAATGCAAATCTAGCCTTACACACACACACACACAAAAAAAAAAAAAAAAAAAAAAAAAAAAAAAAGCTGCCCAGTATAGTCTCTAGGTGCTGCACAACTTGCATGAGAAAATCTAGTCAGTGTTCATTATGAAAACCTAGCCATTAAAGACAAGAGGCTTGTAGGAACTGCATACTGTTTGCAATACTAAATAGGACTGTATTTAAACAAGTGCATGCCACCTACAGACTTGGAGCTCTTGGCAAAATAGCCTAGGGTCTTTCTGATTGCAGCACAAAAGCTCACATCTGGTTATTGAACGTCAAGTACTTATGCTGAACTCCCAAAGTAATAAACAGAGAAAGCACAAGAGAGAGGAAGGGAGTCAGAGAGACCTCCTAATATCATTTCATATTCTAGCTTGTCTCTCTCAAGGACAGCCTAAGCCATACAAGATTAGGCACGTCAGGTAGACTGGATGAATCCAGCCCTAACTACACATCCAAACAAAATCTTCACTATCCCTTTCAATGACTTCACAAACACTGGAAATGCCTTGGCTGTTTGTTAGGTTCCCCTCTAAAAACTGCTTTTCTCAAGACCTCCCACCCATGAGGCTGCCAATCTCACCGGTCGGTGAGATCTATGGGGACAGAGGCAAAAAGAAAAAATGAAAAGACAGAAGGGAAAAACCCTCTCTAACACTTCACAAAATAAATAAATAAATAAATGGAAACAGCTGGGTCAGTAATAGTTCAATTCTCAAAGACTTCATTAGGAACTGAGACCTCTCACCCTTTTAAATTCAGACCTCAGACTTTTGAGACCTAGAAAAACTCTGTAGCCTATTAGAACACTAAATATCTAACAAACATAAATATATCAGCTTTTTGTCAGAGATAACAGCCTGCACTACTTTGATATGAATAGCACAGAAATCAGTTCTGAAGAATATAAAACATTTGAAGTCACTAATAACATTTTCTATTTGGATATTTTTGTTACATTTTTATCAATGCACCATCACAAGCTACTGAAAGCAGTATCAGCAGATATGAACTATTTGATATGAAAAGAAACATTTTATATTGCACAACTGATATAGATAGATATTTAACATTAGCATAGAACCATCAAACTGGTATTTGTCAAAGTTGCATTGGGCAACACTTCAACAAAGAAAAAAAAAGAGAATAAATAGAACTACAATTATTATAGATGCTAGATATTTTCGATAAAGAAAACAAACCTGTACCACCAAAATTCAGTCAAGATATATAGGTAAGAGTCATCTAGTAAGGCAAAAAAAGAAAAAGGAATATTGAGTAATACTAAAAACATTTAACTGTTTCAAACTCCATAGATTTTTCTATGTATGTTTGATTTACCCTTGCTTACTGTAAATAATGATGTCCCAACACCTACAGCTACACTCTCAATAATATTTCCAGAAGGAGTAAAAAAGGAAAGGAAGAGTTTTGTCTCTAGTAACTCTGCTGTTTCTTAAAGCCATATCTCAGAAAAAATGTAAAACTGCAGCCAAACTAAATGACCAGTTCTAATAACCTACTGTGAGCAAGACTCTTTCAAATCCCCATAACATATTGACAAAAGTGATTGCTGCGTAGGTCATTCAATTCACAGGACCTTTTCAACCCCATTGAAAATTTCAGAGGGAAAGAAAACAAAAAACATCAAAGTCTTTGTATTTGGTATATAGACCTTTTCGCTAGTTCAAGTTTAAGACCTTTTTAAAAATGCACTGTCAGCAGCATAGCTTTTAAGGGTAAAATGAGGCCTTTAAAGCAGGTATCCCACTGTGTATTCTACCACCGTGCTGCCTGTGGAGTGTAAAAAACAAGGGCAAAGATGGGACTGAAAGTCTCAAGCACTCTCTTACAATAGCTTTCATCTTCTCTTCCAAATCTGTAACCTTTGAAGACAGAAGGAAATGCAGTTAATGTGTTTACAAATAGGCTGGAACCTGCTATGTTTTTAAAGGAAAATCACAAAGGGCACAAATAGCCACTGGAATCTCATTACATTATTTAAAGGCACACTTTCAAGGTTGGTACTGTAATTCCATCTGTTTGAAAAGTTCATACACTTTCTCAGATTCTTTTAATGACTTAAAAATGACTCTTCATTTCTCTAAAAATAAGAACAATTACAAAGGTGAATGATGCATCATAATATTAAAAAAAAGCCCAAGACAAGTTACTAATCCATTCTTTTCCTTCATCTCTTGCTGAGAAAACACTGAAAATTCAGTTGACAAAATATCTATCATCTTGCACATTTATAAACACGGACCTTTAAAAACGCTAAATAATCAATGAGAAACAAAAGCCAGAAGTCCAGCACTCATCAGTAAGTGTGAAACAAGCCAGTATGTACCAAACAGTAGAAGAAAACATACTTTATAAAGATAATGGCTGCATATGTAATCCTTCAGCACTCCCTGAAAATATGAAATGAACATTAGGCTCTGCAAATCTGCAAATACTGGGAAGCACACAGTAGCCTGACAAGTTTATGCTTTTTAAATGTTGTTTTTCTATTTCAGGGTATAAAATCTATATGGTAACTTTTTTATTATTATCATTATTTTTTTACAACTTCTCTGATATTTTATTGTTTAGTTTCCTGGAGTTCTTAAAGGACAGATGATTAGTTTGAGAATTCATAAGCACTAACATTATAATATCCATTTTTAAGATACTAATACCTTCCAGCCACACAAATTCAAATAGAAATAATTATTATCTCAAGAAAACTAACTAAATAAATAAATCATTAAGCTTTTCCCTATCCCTCTATTACTGGCATCTAAATTATGCCTTGGAAATGTAATCTCCAGGAATAGTTCTACATGACCAATTTGAAACAGAAGAAAGACCACATCATGTCAACAAGGTGACAAAATGCAGTTTCATTCTTCACAGAAGTGATGGTAGTGCACTGAGAAATTCTATGTATTCTCATTGACTTTCAACCCAATTTTTAACTCTGATTTTCTGCATTACAGCTGTTTTTGGACATTTTTGAATTGATTGTCTTTGAGTATCGGTTTAATACATCCCCAAAGGTAAATTTAGTGATGGTGGGCTAGTTGTAAATTCATCTAGTTTTACCTTCTGGTTGATCTGTAGACTAATCTAAAGTTAAAATGTAATACAATGTGATCTGAGAGAAGCAAAATCTCTGTTACCATTAGAAGTGTTCTGAAGAATTAGCCTAAAGGTAAGATCTTTATTTATTATATATGTTTCATTTATGAGTTTGAGTTCATAAAATATTTGCTGCAGGGAACTATACAACCTAACAACTTAAGTACACTTTGTCAGGAGTGATCAGGGGAAAATCTAACTGAACGGAAGAAGGAGTAGGGCATACACAGCCTACAAATGGCCACCAGAGATTGACAAAGGATTGCCATTCAGTTTCAGAGTCTATGAAAGCCATGAATTCTCTTGGGTGCTCTCAGTGATCATCAAAAGCAAAGATAAAGCACACAAATAATGACTGCAAGGTTCTAGGATGTTTTGATGCTCCAACCATTTCAATAAAAAACTCCTCCAGGCTCTCAACATTACCTCCCAAGCTGGGTCCACAAAATGTGTTTCCTACCCCACAGAAAATATCTCAATTAGAAAAATATTGTCCCATTAAGGCAACACCAAGAATTTTCAAGCAAACAAAAAAATGCCCTCTATATGTGCATATGTGCATCAAGTTTATTAAGGACTGATTTTTATTTTTATTTTTATTTTTTTGGAAACATGAGGATAATTACTGATAGGCATTAAGAAATAATCATTATAAGAAATAGCATGTACTGTCAATCTAGTAAAGAGTCAGACTGAGGTTTGAAACTCTAGTCATCTCTCTCTTTCAAATATTCCCATTACAGCAATCCTTGATTCTTTGATAATTCGATTTATATATAGTCAGTTTCAACAGCAATGACTGTGGCAGTAAACTGTTGTCTGGTTATCCTTAAAGCACTCAACCCTTGGGAGGCCAAGTGCTCAATGGTGTGCAGTACCATGGCTTACCTCTAGGCCCTGGTCTGCCTACACAATGCACCAATGAAAGCCCTAGTCTGCCTGCACAATGCACCAATGAAAGCACAGGAGCAGCTACAAACCAGTGAGACAACTCTGCAACTAGAAAAAAGGTGGCAAATGCAGAAATATTAGACTGACAGCATGAGACTTGACAAGTCTTCTTTTGTCTACTACAAACAAAAATATTTGCAAGTCTACGTGAAAGTTCTGGCACAATCCCCAGCACTATAGCTAGTGCTTTACTGTTCAGTTGGATAAAACACTCCTGTAGTATTCTTGTGAAGAAAAAGTGGCAGACATAATACTTTTGCATGTCATTACCCTTGAGAATTTGTGGCAATTATAGATACGCATTTTAACCTGCTTTTAAACAAGATTGCTTTCTATAGTGGTAATTTCCGGTTTTGGATTGAAAATGCTGATTTAAATGATGCAAGTTTCAAAACTGCTCTTGACTTCACAGGGCCCTGGTTTCACCACTGGGACTTCCTAAAATGCATTTTGCTGTCAGTAGATACCATTAAATCTGCTGACTACATATGTACATTGTCTTATTATTCAGTCTTAGATTTTGCTGTGCATTATAAACCCTGCAGTATTAGTCAGAAATGGTTATGGAGCAACCATGGCAACATACAAATAAAATGTGAAACAAGAAATATTTTTCTTTTCATTTTTATATTAAAGTCAAATTCACTTGAATATCATTCTGGTTTATAGGTTAATAAAATACAAGAGAAACTAATTGCTAGCAGAAATAAATATTTATAATGCAAACACCACGATAACAACAACTTCTTAGTGGAAGTACTTGCCCTAAAGGGCAAGAGATATGCCAACCTAATAACCTCACCAGGGGTTATGAAAAATTTGCACATTGCCTGACAGCCTAAGGTGAAGTCTTATGGTAGCTCTTCAAGTGGATAAAAGAGAAAATTGAATGCATTGCAAAGAGGTACCGTTTATCTAAATCAATGGAGACATTTCCTACTGCATTGACCTTCACTGCATCTTGAGGAGTATAAAAAGCATTAAGGAACGTTTTAAAAACACCCAGGGGTTTTCTTTATCTCGGTTTTCTCCCTGATCAAATAAACTGGAACTCTTTATTATAGATATTTCCCATATTTCAACTTAATGTGCGTTTCTCTGAAGCACAGCCACCTAAATAATCGTAACATTTCATGAGGGTCCTGACAGCCTCCCAAAAATGTCATATTCCTCCCTTGATGAACATCTCTCAGAATGATAGCTTTGCAATGTCCCTTTGTGCTGACACTAACTGAAATTATTATCCTTAAGATGACCAGAATCAAGCTACAAAATGGAAGGACCAATGTTTAGCATCAGAACAAGTGCTTAAGTGTGGAAAACCATGTGTGTGTAAGCTGATATGGTGTATGTGATCCACCACATATACCAGCTCCATCTGTTCTTTTATTCCAGTGTTTATTAGAAATAACTTTACTGACAAAAGGGCGATCTCTGTCACCTAGGACAGCAAAATAAATTGTCCGCTTCTAGTTCTTACCTCACAAAGACTCAGAAGCAAATCAGGCAACAGTACCATTGGCAGCTGTACCTATTAGCAGAACTTCAGCAAGCCAAAACAAGTATGATGCTAAGTCTATATAATACCTTAGCACAACTGAATCACTCTGTTCAGTTAATCTCTATTTATAGAGGTGTTCATGATCAGAGAACAGTATGTAGACAAAGCATAAAGATATATTGTATTTGCAATCTTTATACAGCTTTCCTCTCTCAACCACTTAATGTTGTTCCTCACTAACTAGGTTTTCACACCAGAAGAAAATAGTAAAGAAAGCTCTGCACACAGACTGTAATAGCATTTCACCCATAGTGCTCTTCTTATCTGTAAGACTGTATTAAAGTAGAAAAGCTTAAGTTAAAATAAAAAATAAAAAAATAAAGAGAAAACTCCACTGCTCCTTATTTGTACTTATGACAACATACATTACTGTGATAAGCAGTAGCTCCTAACTACATGAGATATATTCATTTTTAAAAATTAGCTTCAATCTCTGTGTATTCTGTCCAGTAATGTAAAGCAGTTTCACTGGGACATATTTCTAACATGAAATACAGAATAAAGGGTGGAGGTGGGGGGGAGGAAGAGGGAGGTTGAATTTCAGTAATTTCTCTACCCATGTTACCAAACCTACATGCATGCTTTACAATTTCAGGTTCAATATATCTGGCTGTAGGAGTTTCTGTGTACCATTAGTAACTCTTGCACTGGTACATAGTTGTGATATTTATTTTAGTTCTGTATAGTTTTTCTTCTCTATTCAGCCGTTTTTCTTTATTACACTTCAAAAGCAGCAGACTTATTTCTGAAAAGTATAAAAGATGCATGTTTTCTGTTTAGTAAGTAAACTGCAGAGAGCAATTGTAATTATCACTCAGATCACTAGATTATTCCATAAAACTTGACAACCGCATAGAACAGCGGTAAAATAAATACAGTTATCAATAACATTTTTTAAAAGCCATTGATCAGAATATTGGATAAACATTGCCTCAAGATTTGTCACGGGAATTCATGTTTTTCATCCATAAGTAACAAAACAGCTCATTTTAAAATTCAAGGTGAGGAATTGCGTGCCTTGCCTGCTTATTTCATTGAGTCCTCTGCATCTGTCTTTAAATCCAACACACTGAGGAGTTCTCAGATTTTATCCTCTCCTCTTTTCAAAATTAATGTGAGACATATAAAGTACCTGACACTGGTAATCATTCCTTTATATTTAAAATATATGTAGCTAGAACAAATGTATGACTCACTTGGCCATGTTCCATAGCTGTGCTACTGTACCTGAATAGCTCTGCAGCTCTCCACCTTTTGTACATATCGCATGCTTTAAAGCTGTCTAGTGTAACAGATAAATCTGGACAATCATGCATTTTGTAATTTCTCCTGACACTCTCAATTACATTTTGGAGAGCCTGGAGTACAAGACTTCCAGCAGTTCCCTCAACCCATAGCATAAATTTTGTTAAACTGCAACTGAGTGCTGTGCAAGATTTATTTGCTGAACATTTAACTCTGGTTACACCATCAAAAGCAGGAAGTAAAATTGCAACAGATTTTGCTGGTAGTAATTAATTTGTTATTTTGAAGGGAAATGGTGAGAACCAAGCCCAAAAGACTATATTAATACAATCGCAGTGCTGAAGTGTTTTTTTTTTTTTTTTTTTCCTATAAATTAGTGTGGGGTGAAAACCACCACGTGAGAAAACCAGTATATATATCTTATATACATTACTATGATGTCCTGCTAATGTTTCTGGCAACAGGCTAGAGGTCAAAAGCTATAAAGCCAGTGTTCTGAAACACTATCTGACAGCAGGTAAATTCCTTTGTGCGTAAACACTCCTTACCACAGTACATGGAAAGCTGAATTGCCAGGGAAAAAGGAAATTAGCAGATTTTCATCTTTGCATGCAAAACCTGTATTTTGAGAATTCAGAAATTGGCTCTTTTTTTTTTTCTTACACCATTTCAATGGGAAAGCAGTTCTTAGGAACAAAATAGGAATGTACAAACCTTCTATTACTGTACTATAAAAATAGCCAAAAACTACTTCCAAGAGTGGTTCTATGTGATAATTTGCAACATTGCCTTTCTTCTATTGCTGACACACATCAGATTTTGGTTACTCCAGAGGGACAAACATCAGAGAAATATGTCTGTTCAAAAAGTATCTGTTCAATTCTCTTCCCACTAAGACTGAGAGTATGATTAAGGGAAGGAATTTTATATATATATTTTTTTTCTTAAGAATCAAAGTACTAATTAGACTACAGACTAAAAAGACAATATACTGAAGAGGTAACTGACACACCAGTTTATTTGAAATGACAGATTGGTGAGAAATGGGAGGCATATACCTGTTAGCTGATTTTATATTACCTACAAACTTGATTTTTCACTAGCTTTCCTATTTATAGATCCTTTGGATAACCATATTCTGTTCCAGGCAAAACCAGTCTAAATTAGAAAAACAGATGAAAAATTCAAGGAAATCTATACACACATTAAGAATGAACTTGTGCCACCAACCTCAAGTGAAGTCAGTACCTGAACACTTGTTGTGGAGTACTAGATACAGGATGTCTTGTGACAGAAAAAGATCAAAGGCTTGGTTTTGAACATCTAGCCTGAAATCCTTCTGGTTTTCTGCCCACTATAAAGAAGGATAACAGCATATACCTCCCATAAATAAGTACCAGGATGATACAAGCATCCATCAAGAGGTACTTGTATAACGCAGTGATAAGTACTCTATTTTTTAATTACAGAAGTAAACCACATTCTGGTTCATAACATGTACACTCAGTTCATACCTGGCCTTGAAATAGTGCCTTTCTGACGGAAAGGATCTGTAGGTATGTACCAAGTACCGTATCTATCTGGCTGCCATGAGAGAAGGGTGAGAAAAGCATTGCTAAAAAGAGGATCAGTAAGTGGATCTTCTTTCAGCATGTGGGTATAATTAAACCCAACATGGAGAAAGGAAGAAGCTCACACTGTTTATCGATTGTTGACTATATAAATTGTCAAAGTGGTGCTCATGACCAGATTTCTCCAATCCTTTCCTTTTTCATGTCATGCACTGTTTTCCCTTCGCTGTACTTAAATTTTCGTTTCTCATCTTCCACAACTTATCCCCATTTCTCAGTTATTAAACTCATCTTCTCTATTCTTCCTACTTCTTCTGTTTAGCTGCTGTCATAAACCCTAAATGACCTAAAGTTTTGTTCTCTGCCTTTCCCTTAAGCTCTTCTCAGCCTTTCCTTGAGAAATGTAACTCACACCTAAATTCATGTGCAGGATGTCAGCAGCCTCTCAAGGTTGCATCTAATTTTTCTCCAGCACGTTCCAGTGAACATAATATCACATCTAGTGTGGGCCTGTTTATTTACATGACAGAGCGTATTTGCCAATCTAGTAGGGGCACACTATTTGCAGGAGATGCAATTTCCTCCCCGTTGTAAACAGTTTAGGTCTTCTAATGTAAAACCAATAAAAGTTATTGTTTCAGCGTAGGACTTAAGTGATCTTGTTATTGAGTATGGTGACAAACTGTCCACAAAGCACAGCCTGGGCTGCAGGAACAGAGCACTTTCTACATTCTGCTGAGTTGTTCCTTCCAGGAGTAACAACTGTCAGTGATTAACAAGGAGCTGGTGCAGATTCAGCACAGTTGGAGGCCAGCAAACCACATGCTGCAGTGGCAACTGCAGTAAGTGAATTCAAAATTAGATTCAGAAAGCTTTAAAGAAATGGAAGATAGGTGAAAAGAAGAGGAAAATCCCAAGGTATTGTAACCAGATTTTTTAAAAGTTCTTAAATTTAAGCTACACCCATGTTTGAAGATGTATCTCCAGCAAGCTTTACTCACCCTCTGGTAGCATACGTTAACAACCATAATTTTGGCCTTCAGTGGCAGTAAATTATGCTCATATCCTTTCCTTTTTTTTTTTTCTCTTTCAAGAGCACTTAGATAAAAATATTTATAGCACTCTTTCTTGACAGGTTTGTGTATAGTGACTAATTGATATAAATTTGCCTTAGAAATAAATGTGCACTCACTTTGATAATATTGTTTTAAGTGTGTATCTTAGACCATATGCGTGACAACTTTTTGGACAGAGTTATATGTTATCACAATTCTTCAGTTTTCAAAAAAAAAAGAAACGGACACTGACAGAAAAGAAGAATTTCAGGACAAGTATTTTCAGTTTCATTGGCTTAAGTTCTGTAAGCAATGCCTTAATTATAGTTCAGCTATAGATTGTTATTGATAACACAATCATCACGTATGGCATTTGTTTCTGATGTTCCATTTGCTTGAGAATACATGCAAAACTTTTTGGCTGTTTATATATTTACAAAAAAAAAAAAAAAAGGAAATTACATGAAAGACAAGTCCATAGCAACTCCTCCAGCCACACCCAGGTCTCAGGCCTGAAGAGTGACATCCCCTGAGACCTTCCAGGAATCTGGGCTGTATTTTGTATGATTGTATACATGGATATACATTACTTTTATATATTATATAAGATTATAATGATAACAACTTAATTCATGCATGGAATTCTCATTACAAAAATTAAGCGCTGCTGTTTTCTCTACCTTGGCTTTACAGGTACGTTGTATGCAGAATGTCTTGCTAACCAGCTGTACTGAGAAAAGCACAGTACACAGCATACCCCACATTCTCCATTTTCTCCTCTTTTCCTCACTGAACAAAACACAAGTTTTAGCCATTTAATATCACTCTAAAACTAGAAGTAAAGAAATGACTAAGGAAACACCATATTAAATAAACTTCTGTATCACTTCATTGTAAACTGATTACAAACAGGTGTCATATAGAAAATATTTAAAAGGGAAACACTTGGAAAGATTAGGTGTTATTACATTTATTAAGCCTAGAAAGCAGTTACCTTGAAAAAGAAATATGAGATGGCACATTATGTCCCAGCTCAATACAATAGCCAAGACATTCACTGAATACAAAAGGGACTATCTGGAAGCAGAGGTAGTGTTGCCTCTGC
Organism: Heteronetta atricapilla; assembly: GCA_011075105.1. Classification (NCBI taxonomy): domain Eukaryota; kingdom Metazoa; phylum Chordata; class Aves; order Anseriformes; family Anatidae; genus Heteronetta; species Heteronetta atricapilla. Next base: position 59,868,846 of record CM021734.1, read on the forward strand.
AGTGGGTACGTACAGTGCAATTCCAATGACACCACCAAACATTGGGCCCAATTTGAAAACCCCAAATTCAGAAAGCATGTTGGAAATATGAAAGAGATGCAGAAAGGAACCAGAGGAATGACTCGAGATCTGCCCCTACCTACACATATTTATCTCAATCCGTAATCACTGAATACAGTGCAGGTTTATGCTATAACTTCATCACAAGCAATGAATACCTGAAAGCTGAGATTTCTGATAGCAGAAAGCACGTTTTCTAACAGGTAGTTATAACAAAATCCAATGGCCAGAAAATGACAGCTAGATAAGTTCATAAAAGTGGGCATTTTTAATAGCGAGGGGTAATACTAGAATGACTTTTCCAGGAATATACCTCATTCTCTGCACTTCATAGACTCTGAATTGATTTTGAATGTCACATATTCACACCATGAGGTATAAATTTGCTACAGAAACAACTGTTTAAATCACAACAAAATGGAATTATGCAGAGATTGGACTATGAAGAAGGTCAAATAATGTAGAAGGTCATCATGGATGCCTCTTAAAATCTGCCAGTGAGTCCTGTGTATTATCTATGAAATGTAAATATTAAATATTATTCTTTGGTTTAAAAGAATGTAATATCTACTTGTAAAGCAAAATTAGAATGATGCATAATATTACATCCATCATCATTCAGCTAGCATTTCTCTGCTAGTACAATAAATAGAGTAAGCACAACAATTTCTTATGAACATTAGATTGGAAACAGCTGTGAAGCCTACACTGCACTGTTTTCAGCAGTCTTTGCGTATTGATTGTAGTTGTACAAATTAAATTAATGCATACCTGTGGGAACCTCTGAGATTTTTTAATGCAGGGGATTTGTGGTAATGCCTTCAAATTTTGTTTCTATTACCTTAAGAACATCTTACTCTGCCAGACAAAATACCATTCAGTCTTGCCAAATCAATTAGCCTCATTTTGTTTTAAGAATCTGTAAGTGTTAACACCGTAGTCTTCTGTTCAGATATCATCTCGTGTGTATACGTATACCATCTAGCTGAGCAAAGCTCTCACCTAAGTGCATGTCACTCTAAAAGGTATATAAAAAGATAACTAAAATAAAAATATCAAAGCCAGGCACTTTCTGCTTGTTTTCAATATCCTCTGCTGCTGACCTGGACTTTGTAACCTATTTAATATTTGCTAACATTCTCACAAGAGACCAATAAATTAAAACACTACGGCTCTAAAGCACCCCAAATGTCATCAATCCATTTGCTTCATTTAAAAGGAAGAAAATACTGGAAAGCTTATGTACATAAAATTGTGGCCTATATCTGAATTTTCAATTCAACACAGGGCAGAAATCAAATTGATTTGAGTTCTTCTTAAAAATAAGGGGAGGGGGGAGGGGGGAGTAGAAATAGCTACTAGCTTCAGACTTCTGTGGTTTTCCCTTTGCAGCCAAGAATCTTGTTCTACCAATAAATTCAAAATCCTTGAAAATCAAGGAATAGAGCAAAATGCAAACAACCCACCGCTATGGAAAACAAAACAGACACCATTTTAATGATACCAGGGTATCAGCTCAGTGAACACATTACTTTCTAAGAGAGTTGATATTTGTGTGTTCGTTTTCCAGCTTTCAAAGCCACAGAAGGCAGCACAGACCCTGTAGACCACACCCAGCCAAACATCACTGTTCTCAACCCTTCAGCCACACTGGAGATGTGCCAGGAGCCAGAGAGAGAGAGACATATATCTCAGAAGTACAGCAGTCATCTTTTACAGCTTGGGCTTATGAACACCACTGCCAGACATCATAAATCCAGACAAAAGAGAGTCTGAGATAACCCACATAAAGAACTGCTCATTGAACTCATATAATCTATACTGTAGCCAATGAGCATGGCAGCAGGCTATTAGGCATGAACTCTACAACTGCCATGTTAAGTGCCTGCAAGCTCTCGGATGAATGCAAGTGGGGTTCAATTTTGTACAAGACTTCAGAATTAGACCACCTGGTATTAGATTTTGAATGCTTTGGACTCTATGCATTTTTTGTAAATGTTACTTAATATGCAAGTGCTGTGAGATTGTACACTAACTGGAGAAACAGTGTAATTTATGGGAGATATGTGCAGTTTTCCTATACTCAGCTAGACTGAAATAGCAAGCTAGCCTTTTACCATATGGCTTATTCTCAGCCATCACATAGTACAGATCTCATTTTTTCCCAACCAAATTACAGGCTTCCACAATCAGCATCCTGTCCATGCCTGACAATTTTCTTGGTTCTTCAGATTTTTTGTTCTCTCACCATGAAACTCTGTCACAAGGAAAGTAATACAATACTCTTCATCTTGCACTGCTTCACTGGACAACCAGTTACCAAATGAAAGATGTAAGAATAAACAGAACAGAATAGAGAAGGACTACAGGGTAGTGCAAAGGTAACATTTACATCCCTCTGTAGGAGTTCAAATATCTCTGTTGTCCCTCTTCTGCTCTGCAGTTACTCTTGTAGCCACTAATCAGCACAGCGTTTTCTCTTCATGTTGGTCAGACTCAAATCTCACCATGACAGGAAATGAACAAATATGTTGTCCTTCATTTTGAATTGATCCTTCTCAAATAGTGTATGATCAAGATGTCTCAGGCAGGACTATCAGAGGAAAAAGCAGAGAGAAAACTAAATCTAGAAGGTAAGAATATGAAAAATGAAGTAAAGGTGAATGTGAAAGATGTAAATAAGAAAATGAAAAAGTAAATAAGAATATGACAAATGAAGTAAATTAGTAGGCCAAAGGATGAATGCAGTCACACAAAGAACTGACTGAAAGAATGCCCATCTACCTTTCACAATTTTGCTGTGGCCTTTCTACTGAAGTGAAAATAAATAAAATGCCTAAGTAGTGCTATTATTACAGTTTTTCCACTCTGCTTTCTGTTCTGGTTAAGCCATGTCTCTTACAATGAGTAGAGAAAAACTTCGTATGAAAATGTCTCACTTCCCACAAGTTTCAACAGGAGTTTGTAAGTACTGTGCCTTCCTAGCAGAATACGTTGCAAAGCAGACAGGTTAATTATGGAGGAGAGGAGTGAAGAAGATTCCTCTTCTCTAAGCTGCCGAAGGATGCAGCGTCCCAAAGGCAGAGGCAGATTTTGCAGGTAATGAGTAGAATAGCGTTTGCAAATCCAGCCTTATCCTGGGCTGCATGAGAAGAAGCATGACCAGCAGGCCAAGGGAGGTGATTGTCTCCCTCCATCCCACCCTTGTCAGACCCCACCTAGAGTGCCACATTCAGTCCTGGGGCACCCAAGAAGAACATGGACCTACTGGACCAGAGGAGAGCCAGAAGGACGATCAGAAGGCTCTAGGCAGATCTTACAGCAGCCTTCCAGTACCTAAAGGGGGCCTATGGGAAAGATGGAGAAGATCTATTCCTTCTATAGGTCATTCTCTTTAATTCCCACTGGAAAGTACTACTGTTATCTAAGCCTTATAACAAATAAGACCATTATTACCAACACAGGCAAAGAAGCCATGGCACGGGAGTATTCAGCACTGACATTTGTATCTACAAGCAACCAAAATCCATTGTGTTTGTAGGCCAGCTTCTGCTCTTGCATTTTTCATTGCCTGTATTTGAATACAGACCTAGATTTTTAGGCTGGTCTGTCTTTTGAAAAAGGTAAAACACACAGAAAATGTTTTTGTTTTTTGTTTTTTAAGTAAGTAGCAACATTAAAGAAGCAAGGCAAGCAGTTTTGCTATTATCAAATCAAACCACGGAATCAAAAACTAGCTTTTCCCTGAATATTTAAAGAATTTGAAGCTCATGGACATTGTTAAACACTGAGTGTTCACTACAAGGTACCTGAAAGTGGATTGAGAAGGATTCCACTATGTTCTTATTATAAAATAAATTTGCTGGCTTCGATTAGATTATGTATTATCAACAGGAAATGAATTATGAGATGCCACTCATAGATGCCCACAGTTCTGAGTGACCTGTTGTCTTCTTTCTGAAGGATTAAGATTTGAAATCAGAAGCTAAAACTATTACTATAAAACTTTTCAGCTAACATGACTGAAAAGCGTAAAAGTCATTTACAAGCCAGTATATTTTCTGACCAAACAATGGTCTTGCCTTGGAATTATTTTTTTGCTAGTTCTGAAACAATTGGACACTAATTTAAACTAACTTCAATACTGAATCTTCTTCCTTCTGCTCCTCAGCTGTCTGAGAAAAATCTGTTGATGCTTGTATGTTTAATGGGAGCAATGAGATCTCTCTATAACTGTTCTGTTGATAGTTATCCAATTCACACCCAGTTCTTGTGGTATTCCTGAATGATTGCTATTTCTTAGTTTCTCTTTCCATAAAAGCTCAAGTTGTACTCTCCAGCACAAATCCTTAATCTGCTCATCTCCAAAATTAAAACTGTAGAAAAAAATAGGTCATCTATTCACATATTCATGACTATTTAAAGTTTCTCAATCTCTTGCTCATAAACCTGCCTAATTTTCCTGCATGCTGTTCACATTAATGCAATATTATCTATCAAACCATAGTTGTACAGTATTTTTTTATTCCCTTTGTTGAAGGAACGAGGGAATTTAACATTTTTTTTTCTTTTAATTATGTCTAAAATTTCATCCATCATTCATCATCATCTCAGTCTGTTTTTCTTTTATGAAAAGTGATTGTATAAAAAACTTGCAACAATACAATCCCACAGGCTTGAATTATACTTGCATAGAATTATTGATAAGAACAGTGTAGCTTGTCCTTCTGATGAAACACATTTTTTTTAGAAACCATGCTTATTCATTTATTAGTAATGATAAAAACTGCCAGGAGCTGTATTTCTTATGCCTCTGTGTAAAGAATGAACTGCCTCAAGGCTAAACATCTCCTACAAAATGTCTTCTCCTCTGGAAAGTGGCAACATCTTTATGTTAATGATAAAAAATATTCTGTCGATCTATTCTTGTATTTCTTGGATTAAAAACATATATGTGTATATATATATATACACATATATATATATAATTCTCCTCACCCATTATCATACTTCATTCATAAGCAAGACCCCTGTAATGCATCAAAGTATGCTATAAATTCCACCAACGTAATAATTCAGAATAATTCCTAGAAAGCATGGACTATTGCATTGTATTATGGCAAAAATTGTTGAAGTGTACTGCATGATGGCAAAAGCTGAAGCCAGTATGGAACCAACCAATCACTGATTTTCAACAGCTATACTGTTGCCTTCAACAGATGTAAGACAGGAGGAAAGCTGACCCTTTGGCAAATATGCAATATGATTTCATAGCTAACCTCCCTAATTAGGGTACGTAACAGCTGAGCAAAGTTCCCCCATATCAGAGTTAAAGACATTACTGCTCTCATAGAATTTCTCAAAACAACAACTTGGAAGAAAGGAAATGTTACATTGATTTCTTTTTATTATTATTATTTATTTTATATGTAGGTACATACATGACCTTTGGCACCTCCTATTTTGGAATCATATTTCAGATTAATATTTCTTCTAGATTTCTAATGAAGACTTCATTAGGTTTTTATGGATTGCTGTTACATCACAATGGATGCATCCGCAGAACTGTACACATTCCCATTTATCATCATAAGATGTTTTTCCATCTGCAGTTGACAGCAGAAGAGCTAAATGTAATTATCGTCACTATACTGAGATCAGATCAAATAGCCTGTTTTGCTCATATCAAAGTCAATATTCTTTCATTTTTAAAATAAGAATTCTCATGACAAGCTCTCCTATTAAATTCACCACATAATCTATTCACACAGAGGGTAAAGTGTCACCTACTAAACGCCACTTTCTGTACCACAACTTGATAGCAACAGTGATAGTTATAAATAGAATAGACTTAAATCTGAAACACAGAGCCAAGGGAATCAGCACATCTGCCTGCAGTTTTTGCCACTCTGGTTAACCATTATGTACAAGCATTACATAAGATACTCAAAAAATATATTAAATACAAATTCTTCATGCAGCTGTCAGCCAATTCCCAAGCACAGACTTAACCTCAGTACGTTAAGGGCTTCTCCCAGTCATCATGTAAATCAATAGAAAAATATTTCCCTGAAGAAAGAACTCATTTATAGAACTAGTGTTCCATATTACAGTATATAAACATGTCATCCGCTGTTATCAAAACTCATTAGACAGCATAAGCCAGAGCCAAATTGGTTAGTCCTATTGAAACCATATTTTCCAACAGAGCTTTGTCCCATCTGAAAATTTCTGACCAGTTCTAATTTTACTTACCCTTTTTTTAAAGACCTTTTGAGAGTTACAGTGGAAAAGCACGGTATTAGAACTGCCTATTATTGTTATTCAGCGCTATAGTCCTTTTCTCCAAAGGCCATGGGAAAAGAAGAAGGGCAGGTTAGCTGTAAAGAAAGAGGTGCATTCATATGCCTAGGGAAGAACTGAATTTAGCTATGGCTTGCAAACTGCATCCATAATCCAAACAAAAGTACAGTTGGTGAGGGAAAAGATGATCCAGTGGTTAGTCACAGGCCACGATGCTGCAAGTCTTCAATAAGACTTCCACTCTACTGCCAGTTTCCTGCTTGACCTCACTCAGCTCACTTAACTACAGCAGCCTGTGTCACACAACATAGCCTACAATGGGATATCGAAGCTGGTTAATTCCCATAGGTACAGTACCTGATGGCCTGAACAGCTCAGACAGCCACACTGCACTCCCAGAAGCCTGCACTGAACCAGCTTTGCTTCTCTGCACATATAGCATAAGCAAGCAGTCGTAGTCCACCTCCGAGAAATACTGATGCTAGTACCTACCCATTTTCCTGGTATTATGGTAGTAACTGCAATAGAAGAGCTCTATAGTAAAATTGGATTCTGTATCAGTTTAAAAGGTAATGAGAGCATAATAGCGAAAGTATCCAGTTTCTCACTGTTGAGATACAACACAAATCTATCCCATTTCTTAGCTCATCTTGAATCTCTCAACAGTTGTGCTTCTGTTACCATTATGATCTCTTAATAAGAATTTCCTCTAGGGAAAGTGGAGTTCTCTGCTTAATTGATAGCATTTATTTGCCACTTCAGAGTCAAGGGCAAAGATACTATTTGCAGACCTCATAGAGCAGAGACTCCTACAAGAGTCACTAAACGGCAGTAGATGTTTTGGTGTTGTTTTTTGTTTGTTTTTTAAAAAAACAAAACAAGAATATGACTCTTAGTCCAGTATGTTTAAGCCCCTACTTATTCCCTAGAGTGCACATTCCTTCTATACTGCACAACTTATGTACAAGCAACTCGAGGCTAGGAATGACAAGGTCGAGTCCCTTTGGGTTAGGATCGGCGGGGTCAACAAGGCTAGTGTTCTGGTCGGGGTCTGCTATAGACCACCGAACCAGGATGATGAGACAGATGAGGAATTCTACAGGCAGCTGACAGAAGTTGCGAAATCTTCAGCGCTTGTACTCGTGGGGGACTTCAACTTCCCTGACATATCCTGGAAACACAACACAGCCCAGAGAAAGCAGTCTAGGAGGTTTCTGGAGAGCGTGGAAGATAGCTTCCTGATGCAGCTGATTAGTGAACCTACCAGGGGTGGTGCCCCGCTAGACCTTCTCTTCACAAACAGAGAAGGACTGGTGGAGGATGTGATTGTCGGGAGCTGTCTTGGGCAGAGTGGCCACGAAATGGTGGAGTTCACTATTCTTGGCGAGGCCAGGAAGGGGACCAGTAAAACTGCTGTGTTGGACTTTCGGAGGGCTGACTTTGGGCTACTCAGGACATTAGTTGGTGGAGTTCCTTGGGAGGCGGTTCTAAAGGGCAGAGGGGTCCAGGAAGGCTGGGAGCTCTTCAAGAGGGAAATCCTAATGGCGCAAGAGCGGTCTGTCCCCATGTGCCCAAAGATGAGCCAGCGGGGAAGAAGACCAGCCTGGCTCAACAGAGAATTGTGGCTTGAGCTCAGGAGAAAAAAGAGGGTTTATAATCTTTGGAAAAGTGGGCAGGCCACTAGGGAGGACTATAAGGATGTAGCGAGGCTGTGCAGGGACAAAATTAGGAAGGCCAAAGCTCATCTGGAGCTCAATCTGGCTACTGCCGTTAAAGATAACAAAAAACGTTTTTACAAATACATCAACACAAAGAGGAGGACTAAGGAGAATCTCCATCCTTTACTGGATGCAGGGGGAAACTTAGTTACAAGAGATGAGGAAAAGGCGGAGGTGCTCAATGCCTTCTTTGCCTCAGTCTTTAGCGGCAATACCAGTTGTTCTCTGGATACCCAGTACCCTGAGCTGGTGGAAGGGGATGAGGGGCAGGAGGTGGCCCTCACCATCCATGAAGAACTGGTTGGTGACTTGCTACGGCACTTGGATGTGCGCAAGTCGATGGGGCCGGATGGGATCCACCCAAGGGTACTGAGAGAACTGGCAGAGGAGCTGGCCAAGCCCCTATCCATCATTTATCAGCAGTCCTGGCTATCGGGGGAGGTCCCAGCTGACTGGCGGCTAGCAAATGTGACGCCCATCTACAAGAAGGGCCGGAGGGCAGACCCGGGGAACTATAGGCCTGTCAGTTTGACCTCAGTGCCAGGGAAGCTCATGGAGCAGATCCTCTTGAGAGTCATCAGGCGGCACTTGCAGGGCAAGCAGGCGATCATACCCAGTCAGCATGGGTTTATGGAAGGCAGATCCTGCTTGACGAACCTGATCTCCTTCTATGACAAAGTGACGCGCTGGGTAGATGAGGGAAAGGCTGTGGATGTGGTCTACCTTGACTTCAGCAAGGCTTTTGACACCGTCTCCCACAGCATTCTCCTCAAGAAACTGGCTGCTCTTGGCTTGGACTGGCGCACGCTTCGTTGGGTTAGAAACTGGCTGGATAGCCGGGCCCAAAGAGTCGTGGTGAATGGAGTCAAGTCCAGTTGGAGGCCAGTCACTAGTGGCGTTCCCCAGGGCTCGGTGCTGGGGCCGATCCTCTTTAATATCTTCATCAATGATCTGGACGAGCGCATTGAGTGCACCCTCAGTAAGTTTGCAGATGACACCAAGTTAGGTGTGTGTGTCGATCTGCTCGAGGGTAAGAAGGCTCTGCAGGAGGATCTGGATAGGCTGCACCGATGGGCTGAGGTCAACTACATGAAGTTCAACAAGGCCAAGTGCTGGGTCCTGCACCTGGGGTGCAATAACCCCAAGCAGAGCTACAGGCTGGGAGATGAGTGGTTGGAGAGCTTCCAGGCAGAGAAGGACCTGGGAGTGATGGTGGACAGTCGGCTGAATATGAGCCAGCAGTGTGCCCAGGTGGCCAAGAAGGCCAACGGCATCCTGGCTTGTATCAGAAACAGTGTGACCAGCAGGGCTAGGGAAGTGATCGTCCCCCTGTACTTGGCTCTGGTGAGGCCGCACCTCGAGTATTGTGTTCAGTTTTGGGCCCCTTGCTACAAAAAGGACATGGAGGTGCTTGAGCGGGTCCAGAGAAGGATGACGAAGCTGGTGAGGGGCCCGGAGAACAAGTCCTACAAGGAGCGGCTGAAGGAGCTGGGCTTGTTCAGCCTGGAGAAGAGGAGGCTCAGGGGCGACCTTATCGCTCTCTACAGATACCTCAAGGGAGGCTGTAGCGAGGTGGGGGTTGGTCTGTTCTCCCACGTGCCTGGTGACAGGACGAGGGGGAATGGGCTTAAGTTGCGCCAGGGGATTTTTAGGTTAGACGTTAGGAAGAACTTCTTTACTGAAAGGGTTGTTAGGCACTGGAACAGGCTGCCCAGGGAGGTGGTGGAGTCACCATCCCTGGAAGTCTTTAAAAGACATTTAGATGTAGAGCTTAGGGATATGGTTTAGTGGGGACTGTTAGTGTTAGGTCAGAGGTTGGACTCGATGATCTTGAGGTCTCTTCCAACCTAGAAATTCTGTGATTCTGTGATTCTGTGAACTAATATATATATATATATATATATATATATATATATATATAGCCTACTTAGTTAAAACACCATCATTTCAAACAAATTAGAACCATAGTATTTGTTGCTTATTTACAAAGTCTTTCTCTATGGGATGTCATACTTGTCTGTATTTTGCTATCTAAATAAATATACCTACTAAATCCATTGCATTATTTATAAGCAAAAGAACAAGAAAATCAGGTTATGGTATTCATTGTAAATAGATTTTTACTGTAGTTTCATATATTTTATTATGCCATGGCGGTATCCAACACCCTCCAAGAATTTTTTTTTTTTCATGGACTTGAATGGAATTATAGGTGTTTTTTTTTTTTCCTCCCAGACACTGAACTCATCCAATAACTCACCCTAAGCTGCTGAAACGTAGTATTACCTGAAACGCCATAATGTGTAAAGCTTGGCAGAAGCAGCCAGGAGGGTTTGAGTTTGATATCTTGGCCAAAATTCAAGAAGTTCATTGATTATCAGGGACGTTAAAAACCTGTTTGTAACAACAACAGAGAAATAACACAGGTACATGAACGTTTTAGGGAAGCTGGGCCTAGCTTGAGACCAAATCTCCAGACTTCTTCAGCAGACCTACTTTCTTCATACCAGCTTCAACTCCACATCAGGCCTCCACTATACAGGGAACTATAAGATCCCTGTATTGGTATCTGGCAGGGTTTGCCTTTGAGACATGGAAGTCACATATTTTGAACCTTCAAAATGAGTACGGAGGAAGGCCCATCAGAGCATGTAATTCTGGTAATACACTTTGATCTCAGCCAGAAGTTGGATATCTCAGGGAGGTATACAGGAAAGAATAAATAAGTAAATAAAATACAGTCTGAAATCATGAAATTTACTCCAATCACAACTCTAGGCAATAGGTACTAGGATAAATCAAGATGAGAAAATTCTTACCAAGTTGCACCAGCCAGTGCAATGCTTTTGCCTGGGCTATACAATCAAACTTTCAGAAAACCATAGGCTTGGGCAACATGCACATCCCTGTGACAGGGCAGAGGAATGTCAGCTGGAACTGCAGCTGTCTGCTTTCCAGTTACCTGGTGCAAAACCAGGATCTCTGGAGCACAGTTCAATATGTGAAGAACATTAAAAATGTACTGGAAGTAAATGAAGACCCATTTTATTACAGGGCATTTTAAAAACGAAATACCCACTTCGTAACATGAAGTCTATGAGACTGCAGTCTTAAATATTGATTTTGTATTCATTGGCATTGACAGAAGCAATTCTGCTTTTGCTGAATGTAATAAATATGGCTTTAAACAGAATAAGGCCCTTTCAGCAAGAAATTTTACATCTATCTGTTTATAAGCCTAAAATTAAAACTGCTAGAATTGAAAAAATAAAAAAATAACCAAGGGGGTTTTCAAAAATTTAAAACTCTATCATGCATAAATGGAGCTCATCAGAGAAAGTAATTTCCCTGCAGAAAACTCTCCATCTTTTGTTTTATGTAAGTTAGCAACATGAATATTTTATTTAGTGAAACTGCCATTACCCCCTTTGCATTTCATAGCTTTGCTTGGTGCCTGAAATAAATAGGCCTTTTCCCCCCCACACACTACTTTGCTGTTCAAGCCTATTGCAATTAAAGTTTTGCCATAGCTCACTAGATATGAGAGTCTGGGATTTGGCATTAGCAGAGACTATATCCATTGTCCCTGCCTACCATCCATACAACAAAGAGGAAGTTAAGAAATGTGCATTAAAGGACAAAACACTGCACAGAGCGTAATTATTCTCAAGATATCCATCATAATTTGGAAGGCATGCTGGCTGTCATTGTCTTCACGTAATTTAGGTTTTTCTCAGAACTGGCTATTTTCAACCCTGGCAAAATTTTACAATTACAAAGAAGGCAGTAAAAATACCTTTATTGCATATCCACATTAAAACAATGGTCTAAATGAATACCAAACTGAATATACCAGAGAGAAGTATTTCAACTCCAGCATGAGAATAATAAAAAGAATCAGTACAATAGATAACACATTCCATTGCTGGGAGCTGTTGCACAAAACTGGGAGCAAAGTAGGCTGCACAAGAATACAGACCCTATACAAAATTGTATTTTAAATGAGTTTCATCTAGAGAAGCTTAAAAGTAACTTTTTCGATCAAGTTGAAAATTTGGAGAAGATAGACTATTTGACCTATATGCAATTCCATTATCATTGTAAATTTTCTTCTTTGAGAGCAATTTTATTTTTAATTTTGTTTCTTGGAATGTGATAGCCTGGGTGACTGGTTTCCTCACTTAGTGTTGTTGGCAGTTTTTCCAGTCATTTTTCCAGGTGTTTTTTGTTTGTTTGTTTGTTTGTTTTTTATTGTTTGTTTGTTTTTTAAGATTTAATATTTCCAGAAATGGTTGCATCATGTATCAGATCTTCCACCTAAAAAGGAATATACTTGTTCTAACCCCTGGACCTGTATAGTGCCTTTACAATGCACAGCACAAGCCAGCCATGCCTTTCAGTCTCTGTTGTATGTAAAAAAGGACTGAATGTATGCTGGCTACAAATGACATTTGAATCATGCTGCAAGGCACACCACTGGCATATTTAGTCAAAAGAGGAAGAGTCTACAAGATAAAATCACTTTTCAATTGCAATGCCCTAAGTCAGCACCAAAATGATTTGCCTTCTTAGTTAAAAACTATGAGAGAAATGAGAGACACTGACTAATTTATACCAGTACTTAAAAGTCATCCAGTAAAAAAAAAAAAAAAAGCATTGTGTGTAAAGAATATCAACCCCTGAGCTCATTGGTGAGAATACTACTTTTTATACTGCTGAAGCCCAGAAAACTCTTAAATCTGATACATTTCCAGAATAATTTTCAGTTCAGCTATCTGATTTTTGTTTTCATGTTCTACAAGAAAAATATAAGTATTCCAAGTTTTGTAGTGTGAGGGTGTGAAAGCATGCATGTATGTGAGGATTCAATTCTTGCAACAAAGACAAGAGTACCCCATGCTTAGATAGCCTGAAGAAAAAGTTCTGAAAAGAATGTATCGATGTCTGTTGTCTGTTATATAAAGGTCTCAAAGACAAACTTTTTTGTGTGATTACCGGCAAACAAGAACAGACAAAATTCATCACTTACTGAAGTCATTATCTCAGCAAGTGGTAAAAGTTTACCAACATGTAAGACGGGAATTTTAAAACTAAGTCAGGTTCAAGATTATGAGGGAAAAAAAGAGAATTTGACTTCAGTAGTCACCATTTAGCTATTGCAAAATCATACACTTACTAAAACTGCTCAGTTTTATAGTAGTTTACATGCAAGTTATTACCCATCCTCTCTGAATCCTTCTCAGAATTAAGAAATGAATTGCTGATCACGTAATTTAACTGTATCTTTGGAGTTGTGGTCAACATATTTCACTTACTTTGTTAATCATTGCTTCTTTTTTACTGTAGTTTGTTAGTGAAATTAATTGCATATCTGCTTTAACTTAGCTTATGAGGTCCTAATTCAGTATGTATAAAAAAACTCTATTTCAAATGATATTCTATATTGACCTAAAATAATTTCCAATATTTAAGGATTTTTGCTAGTAAGCCTCATGTCTCCAGCTTTTCCTCTCCACCTACTCCCATTTGTCTTTGATTCTATCAGTGTCCTTAACCACTTTAGCAACCACAGGATTTATCAAAGTTACTTCATTGAAAATGTGAGTAGTGCTATATAAGTAGCAAATCATACACATTTAATTTTTTTAAAAGAAATTTGGCAACAAAACACACCAGAAAAGTGCGGCTTCATTCATATCAAAGCTATATAAGAGTTATAACTAGGGTAGGTCATTCTTATGAACAATGAGGATATTCCAGAATCTAAATCCTGAATGATGGTATGGGAAGTTATAGCTGATGACATTTATAAACTAATAAACGTTAAATAGAACAAGAAGTTTGAATCCCTGTCTGTGAACTTTGTAGCAGTCATCATGGTCTTCTGTATTTCAAAAATCACAAAGGCTTTTAGGCCAAATGTCTTCCCACTCTGCAGAAGAAGTTGTGTTTGGATCAAAAATCTAAATTTTTATTTGCAGACAGAATGAAAAAAAGGAATATTGCATTCTTTTCCAAATATTAGGAGGAAGATCCCAGACAGAGAAACAATGAACAGCCAAACATCTTTCATGGCTGAAGTTGCCATATTAGCTTGCTTTTAAAGACAACCCTATATAGAGTGTGTATCATCAGTGACCATAAACTCTGGCACAGCAGTGCTTTTTGACAGAGATTACTTTCTAGTTCCTTCATACTCTGATTCTTACGTTGGACTGTCCTTTATTAATATAGCCATAAATCAGTGTTACTACCTATTTTTTAATCTATACGTAATCTATAGTACCTATATTTTATTCTAAAATATAAAAAAGAAAGGCATTAACTCATTAATAGAATCTTGTGCTAATGCTTAAATCTCTCACTGAAAGCAACAGAATTTAACTTTGAAACCAAGTGGTTACTCATCTTGTCCATTAAGCCATATTTTGAAAAACAGTTTAATCTTTTTATCAGGCTCTCATTGCTTTATTCTCATGCCCTGTTATAGCGCTACATTTAGCAATAAATATTTCACAAAATCTTTCCTCTGTGTTATTCTGAATGTAAATATTGGGCAGAAAGAAGCTAATGCAAGGAAATAATTTTCCTAAGGAGTTGGATTATTTCCTAATTGTTTATTACAGATGCATTCTCTTGCCAAAAATCAAGAATTAAAATTCTACTTTCTTGAAAGCTTTAATGTTATTTGGATCTCTGAAGCATTTATATTTAATTTCACAGCAGTGTCACAATTCAAGAGGTATTTTTAATGTTTGCAGCAGTCAACTGTTGATTTATTTTCTTTGAGGCAAAATGCAAATAATCTCTTAAGAGGTTTGCTTGCAGCATTGTGTTTGAGTTAATATATTTGCAGTGAATAAATTAAAAGAAGTCCAAATATGACTTTTTAAGGCCCTCCTGAATTTAAAATGTCTATTCAATTTTTTAAAAATTATTTGAAAGTTGTCCTTCAAGAAGTAACCTGGAAGAAACTTAATTGTGACCTTGGACTTTCTCCAGTATAGATTATATGTTAACCATGAACCTTAAGGGTGGGGAAATTAGCAGCTCTAGAGACCTTGCACTTCTTTGAGCTCTCTACCAGAAGCCTATTCTTGGTTGTGAAGAACCCCTTGTAAGCCAGTAGTCCCAAATTACCTGGAGGGTAATTGCTTCATGGAGCTGTTCAGAAAGGATTCAGATTCTAGAAGCTGTCAGAGCATTCACCTTCCCACTCTGTATTTTAAATGCATCTCATAAAAATCTATTAAATATCATCTTTGGTGTGGTCAGAGGCTGCTACAACCAACACAAGATACCTTGAGATGTTAGACTTCAGAGACACCAAGACACCAGCCTTAGCTCAGTGCATTACAAAGACAGCGAGCAACCAGACCAGGTCCTCAAGGGCTCAGGCAACCAGATTTCTTTGCTGGGAGGTAGACTTCAAATTCATGGTTCCCAGGTCCAACCTACACTGGAAGAAATGACAGCTCCTGCCTGGCTCATAATTTCTCATTTCTATAAAAAGGAGGGCCAGGCAAATGGAAAGAAAAAGGTGTCCCTTGGCTTGGCTTCATTACCTACCCAGGGTGTTGGTGTAAATTTATCCAGAAACTGCTGGGGAGTCCCAGATACCTAACTGAGCCCACTCAGAGTTAAGCAGCTCACCTGTAACTCCTTACCACAGATGCTCTTTGCAAGTCTCCAATTTATCCTGCTAAATATCTGCACAAGACCTGATAGAACACAAAGAGGTAAAAGTCTGGATTTTCAGGAAATACCAAGCAGGTCAGCTTTGGGACTAGACTACAGTACATAATGATAGTTAAACTGGCTACAAACCATGTTTAACAAGCTAGAGCAGCTTCCTAGGGGGTATCACAAGCTAAATTTCCTTCAGAGATAACAGGGCTATGGAGGACATTGATTTTTTATTAAAAAAAAAAAAAAAAAATCTGAGAACAAAGCTTGGGATAGCTTTTAATAGAAAACTTCTGAAGTGTCATTTTCCTAGAGAAAACTGCAATAGCAGTTGTTTTCCAATAAAAAAAAAAGTCTTTTGACAAATCATCAATGAACATGCAGGAGCTATTAGGGTAAGCTTGGCATTTTGAATAAAGCAAGGAATAGTAGTAGGAAGGTTTGCATTTTCTGTCATTAAGTATATTAATGAAATGTATCTAATATTTAAGCAGTTTCAGTATTTGTTTCAGTGGTGCTTTCTGAGATGAATTATTTTTTGTAAGATTCACGAACATCTGATAGTTATGTGCTTCACAAGAGGATCTTTTTTAAAAAAAAATGGTCAACACATCTGACAATTATCATCTCCATCACAAATATTTCAAATATTTTTTTTCTGCACTATCTTGCAGCTCAAAAAAAAAATACACTTGAAGCTCAAACCTCTTCACACTGGAATCAATTAAATTTGGCAATTATATTGAAATAAACAGGACAGAGACTTAATGTAAAAATGTTGTAATGAACACTAGGAATTGCTGACAAAGATTTTCGATTTAATATCATCTTGTATCAAATTAATCCCTAGTAAATTATTTTTTTCCAGTTTAAAAAACCTGTTAACTATGTCTCTAAGAGACTAAAATTTGTCTTTGGTTCTATATATACATAATTAGCTATTAGTTTTATTTTTAGAATCAATTAATTCACTTCATGAAAAGTGTTAGTGTTTTCCCATATACCTTTCATCCAAGAAGACGCTTTATTTTATATAAGTTGTTTTCTATTTGGAAATGTAATTATCTTTATAAAAAGACAGATTAATGTTTGATAGCCCAGCCTGATTAATTGTTACTGCTTAGAGGAAGGAGGAAAGATTATTATGGGAACCATGCAAATAATTTGTTAGATTTTTTTTCCCCAATGGAGTACATTATTATTTTGTATAATGTATTTTCTAATGAAGTCAAGATTTAGCTTCACTGCAATTTATTCCAGATTATTAACTTTATAACTTTGACCTCCTATTTCCATGAACGTTGAAACTGTATCCTGAAAATCAAATCACAATTTGGAGTTTACCGAGCAAGAATACTGCATCAGGAAAACTGAGCCTCTTACAAATTTTCTGGAATAGTCTAAATGCAAGTTTGCACCTGGGCAAAGCTAATTCATCTACAAATGAATAACCATGGGTGAATGATTGCATTTATTTATCGTATTGTTTGCTCAACTCTTACTTTGATCTTAATTATAAATAAGAAATTTTATTAATGATTCTTTAAGAATCACATAAGTGGAAAACAATCATTCAATGCTCCTCAGTATGAAAATACACTGTCTGAAATAGACTCTAATTTCTTTTTTTTCTTCCTTCTTTCCTATTTTTTTCCAACATCTGCTACATAAGAAAAATAGTTATTTTTGAAAAACTTCCCTACCTTAGTTTTATGATAATCATAACTACACGAATTTGGAAAATACAGATTCAAAATTATAAGTGTTGGTAATGTTCTCTATTATTCTACTTCTTCCAGACAGGTGAACACATTCACCTTTATATCACGTGACATTACTTAATCTTTTTCAAGGTAATATAATGACTACATCCATTAAAATTCAATGTCCTATATCAGATAGTGTATATTCTTGTCCAACCAAATAAATGTTTTGGCAAAGGAATCTATAAGGACAAAATATATATTTTTGGAAAGAAGTTAATTTTACAAAACCCTCCATTTCCATTCAGTGCATCTTAAAATACAATACAAAAGCTGAGAATCTGAAAATTGTTAAGTCAGACAGAATTTGCAGCAAATAGGCTCATATTAAAACAACTTTCACCCACAAAAAAAAAAAAAGGAAAGATGATGGGAACCACTGAAGAAAGGATTTTTAATTTTGTTCATATTCCTCTCATCTGTGAACTTGTGAACTATTGGTATCTCAGTGCAACATAACATTTCAACATTCTCAATATCCACCTATGCAGAACTTAATCCAGTGATGTCCAGTGTTTTGGACCAAGTCCCTTAACAGCCCAGCACATCTGACCATCACACTTTCCAACCTTGTCTCCAGCCTACCAAGATTAAGGAACAGATACAAGGGGAATGTCCCTCCTCCAAAACAAAACACCAGTATTCATAAAACAGTACACCTGCCATTACATGAAGAATCAGCAGCTTCACTTCAAGCAACACACAGTGAGATTACCGCAGAGTTTTATCCATGTGTTCTTACATTTTAAGGTATTACCAAAGTTTCAGACTCTGCACAGCTTATATATTTTAATTCTGACTTGTGCTAGGACCACTGAAAGTATGATGCAACAGTAAATATTTCTGACCTGGTAATCCAAGCCTTATCTCATATCTAATGGGTTTATTTGGCCTTTTTTGTTTCAAATATATTTCTATTGAAGTCTGATACCAGAGCCAAACGTTGTGACACAACCTTCATGCTCCTGTTCTGCCACAGCCCCTAAATACTCCAAAAACAAAGCAATTCCTTGCATGAAAAATTGTATCCATCTACTAAAGCAGGTGTCATGTGGTGGAAAATCCTCAGCACCTATTTGAATGGGGTGGTTTATTTTGCATCTGTGAAAAATACATAGGACAGCATCATTGAAAGGGTTAATTATCTCACTGGAGTCCACATTTGTTCTTTTCATTCCTCAAACTGCAACTTTACCCTGAAGTTCACATACTATCCCCTAATTAACTAACATTTTCTTGTTATCTTCTTGTATTTGAATTACAATGCTGCATATAGTAAAGCACTGGGGCAGAAAAAGTGTCACACCAAATTGTGCCTCAAAAACCAAACTGTTCACAAATCAAAGAGAAAGTTATTAAATACTGAGAATTAATGAGAAAAATTCACACATCCTGCAAACTTCTAGCTGAGTTCTGAATGGATCATGTCTGTACCACAAACACTCTTTTCCTCTGTCTAACTAGCAGAAGAAAACTTTCAGTTAATTCGTAGTTTGATATGTATATGCAAAGAACTCATCAAACAAGAGTTGAAAGTACATTTGTTCTCAGCAGGTAAAACGGCATCACCTCCCTTTCTTTCCTCATTCTTCCCTTCCTCCCTTCCAGAGAAGTGCTGACAAGGACTGTCTCTTCTCTGGTGTGTATTGTAGAAAGCATACTAAGAATTCAATCTTAATCTGAAACCTCTGGTGTGCCCAGCTTTTAGATTTCTACCCTTCGCTGCCTCAACTTCCTCCCAAATCTTCCTAATTTCATCTTCTATAGCTGCTGCCTTTCTTGTCCAAATTGCTTAATGCAAAACATAGCATTACTCTCAAAACTCCTTGGGTCTCTTCTTCTGTTAAAAGACTAGACAGCTGAGAATAGCTGAATTACATTTTTTTCCCAACATTGATCCAGTCATTCAAAATAAGATTATCAAACTTTAAAGCATTTCAAACAATTTTTTTTTCACTAACATCTTGTCAGTCAGACAACATCGCATCATTCCCTGTTTGCTACCACATACTGAAAGACACGGCACATGTGACAGTTCAATTAAATAGGCTTTTTTTTTAATAGGTGATTTAATATTTTTTTTAACATGATAATATGGACAAAGTTACATGTACTTAAAATTTGTCTTTCATAATCTCCTTGATAATCAAATACTCTGTTTTTGGAATTGCTCTGACATCTTTTTGTTTCATTTCTGTGCTATGACAAGTGCTCCATAGATTCCCAGTGACATTATTTGCCAACATCTTGACATGATGTAACCATGATGGCTTTGCAACACCCAGTGCTCTGAAGACTTGGAAGAGCATTTCATCTGACATTGTAACATCATGTCTGTGGATTCACAATGACATGTTCAGGAGACTATTTTGATCACACACACACACACAAAAAGCTTACTGGAGTGATTAGAAAATTTGCAATGTAATTTGTTTCCTTGTAATAAGGAAAATTAATTAAAACTATTGCATGTTTAACTCAGCTGTTTCCAAACTTTTTATTAAAAGTAGAAAAACTTGTCTCTATGCTTAGAGCCTAGACTTACAAACCAGACCAGAGTACTCAAAATTACAGCCCCGAACTTCTGGATGCTACAACAATTGGAGTTAGGGATGAAGAGTTCTATTATTGTACATCTTAGTCATCTCAGAATGGGATTTCCAAGAGGTACCATTCACAAAGAGACAAAGAGGTACTTCAGATCTGTGATCAGAAAAGCCAGAGGGAAGAGAAAAAAAAAAAAAAAAAAAAAAAAAACACATTTTTTTAATGATACATGTGCTTTCTTCTTTTATAAGAATGGCAGAGGGAAAAGCTCACCTTCTTTACTACAGCTTTACTTATAAAACAGGCAGTAGCTGAGTTGTGGGTTGTTTTTGTTTTGTGGCAAGCCAAGTTAAAGGAATGAACCCATACCCTTTAACTGAATTGTCTTATCCCCACTTGAGGAGTAGGCTCGAGGAAGTGGGAGGAAGGGGTGGTGAAAGGCACTCCTGAAGCACTTACCTGCTTTGGTAGCTCTGCTGGTGTAAGAACAGGGCCTGCTAAGCAGGTTCTCTGCAAATTTGCTGGATCAGCCTAGTCAAGTGAGGTGGGTGAAGGTTACTTCGTTTGTGCACACAGAGCTACCTCAACCTATGAAGACTAAGGGTTTCTTCAGTATACCCCAAATAAAAACTGTAGGCATCTGGAAAACTTGTAATCAAAAACTGCTGTATACAACTAGGCATGATCTGAGCAAGAGTTTTCACTTCCTTCTTAGGGTCATAATTCCAGACGTAAGACACTAAAAGCAAGTGTGGGACTTAAGGTGGGACTTAAGCCCTTAAGCCATTTTAGCAGCACAAGCTCTAATTGCCTATAACTCATGCTGTACTATCTCCTTAGCACATAAAGCTTGTCTATAAATACATAAATGTTTTAAAATCCATATTTCTGCCTAGGTCTGAGTAAATGAAATTGGAAATATGGTACAGATTTCTGTGTTTGTTTGTATGCTCCAGATTCAGAAGAAAATACTTTAAAGTGGGTTATCTGTTTTGGTGGGCTTTTGTTTTGTTTTTGAAAAATGAGTCTGCTTCTAAGCACTTAGCTTTACGAGAAGACACAGTTTAGTGTCTTAGGAAAAGCAGTCACACAAACTGCAGTGCTTTTCTTAAGCTGCATTAAGGAAAGGTCATCCCAGCTAGATGTAGCACTAATAGCACTAGCATTAACAGTATTTATTTGTTCTCTCAAAAAAAAAAAATAATCACAACACATCATTTTCACTTATGTTCAGTTAATCTGCATATCCCTAAGAATTGAGTATTTTGTATGCTGCTTGTCACTTTGCTGGGACAGTCAACAGTACTTAACCGACACATCTACTACTACCTTGAGGCTGCATGCAAAATAATCCGGCAGTAATGTGTTTTATCCAGAAAAGTGGTACATCAATAGTTGCCTAGCTTCTCTCCCACCTCTTGGAATTTATGGAAGATCACAGTAATAATTCATTGCACTGCGACTGAGAGTCCATCATGTATTAGAGCTCATCTCTTCTGTGATTTAAAACCACCTACACGAGTGCTTTAGAGCTATTTCTGAGATTCCCTGAGCTGTTCTAGTCTGTATGAATCATGAAGCCAGTAAAAGTTTTATAAAGTTTCACTGTTCTTTTTTTTTTTTTTTTTGCCTCAATGTAGAATGAGAGAGAGCTCCTGCCTGGGTCTTCTGGGGATACATGGAGAGGAACAAAGCTGAACCATCTGGGTCAACATCATTCTCTCTTCTGACATTTACTTCAGTGCAACATGAGGCTGGGAATACGAGACCCAGTGTTTGTGTACAGCTTAGGATAAACCCTAGGCTGTGTCATAAGTGTGTTTAGACCACATAATTTACAGACAAGGAACAGAATAAGATGGATTCCAGACATATTGATAGGCCACAGGACACAGTCTATGACTATTCAATCACTAAAAAATCTTTTTCAGTATGAAATAAAGCCACCTCAAAAAAAGTCTGTTCCCAGGCATGTTACACTACAGCCGGACCATCCTGGGTGGTAGGGGGTGCATCACAAGTGGTTAAATCCTCTCATTTAACCCAGGAAAGAACCTGGGATCTAGCACCAGATCCCAAGAAACATCTTAGCATCACTAGATGCCCTTGCTTCAGATAACTGACTGCAGCCAATACCTGACATATTTTGTTGATCCCATATAATAAAGAACATACACATACAGATATGCAGTAAAATATTGTATTTTCATAACAATCAAAGGAGAACCACAGCTGCACTTCAGAAGCAGAAGCATGTCTTTAGGGAGGTTAGAGAGATAAGATTAACCTGACTATACATGTCCAGAAGCATTTTCTCCCTCTATAAAAGCATCTCAATAATGCAAAGTTAAAGACACAGTGGGAAATAGATTTTCTTTTGTATAATCAAAATGGCCCTCTAAGCTTTAGCAGCAAAGCCAGTGGGCTGAACTTCCTGCTAATAAAAATAAGCTATGGTATTAATCACAACTCAGACATCAGCCGGAGAAGCCAGCACGTTGGTGTGTTGGTGTCACCATCACAAAGTAGAAATGTAACTCACCAGGAAAATCTCACTGTACATGGATTGTTTTTAATAATACTCCAACTTTCTCCACATTCCCTTCAAATCCAAACTACAGAGTGGAATTTGTTGTTGTTTTTTTTCAAGTCTGTAAGATTACTTTTCCCTTCTCTGTGCCTAACAGCACTCATGCAGTTATAATTAGGTGTAGCTAGATACCACCTAAAAAAAACCTCACAGAACTGTGCTTGTTCATCTCTCTCATGCTCTCTTGTGTACAGAGAAATGAAAGTAGAGCAAAATCCTTTAATCCTTTTTTTTTTTTTTTTATAAAAGGGTGTGTGACTGCGTGTATGTACGTGGCAGGAACAGTTCTTTAAAATGGACATATCCACTATGATGGATTCCACTGTTATATCATCTAGGGCAGCAAGAAGCTAAAATCCAAATAAAATAAATTTATTTCACTCGTGAGCTACCAGAGCCGTCAACGTAACAGATTAGCTCTTTTCCAGGAAAGAAGCTGAGACCACCCAGGAACATCATAAGAGGACACTATGTCTGGACTTCAATAGGCATATATAGTACCCAGCAAAAGCATAGTCACAGGATGGTGTTTTATTTTGTTGTTTTGTGTTTGTTTGTTTTGTTATTGTTGTTTGTTTTATGTACAATAAAACTACAAAAAAAGCTCGAATAGTTAAAAGCTAACTGTAACACTCAACGGTATTTTATGCCTTTTTCATAAGTAAATGGCATACATGCACTGCAAACAAAGGTACAAGGTAGCATCCTGCAATATGAGGAAGCTGATTAACCACAATAGCTGGAAAAAAAAAAAAAAAAAAAAAAAAAGGCAGAAAAGCAGAAGGAAGAGTTTCCAGGTTCTTCAAGGCTTCTGACACATCTTAATTTCCCTTTCTAATGCACAGGAAAAATGAAGGTAGTAGAATCCAATTTTCAAATAAAAAACTTGGGATATCCCTAAAAATAGGGTTTGGTGATTTTCATTATCTCAATGGAGACACCAAGTCTCCCTTCCAGACCTGGGTGTAATTAGACTCACTGCCATAAATTTGATCCATTGGTTCAAAATTGGAAATTCCCAATTTAGGCAACTAGGAAAAGTACATGACAAAATACTGTGACTGAACTAACCACGGATGCTTAGAAAGACTGGATGCTTCCAGGTTTAATGCTAATAGCACGCAGTTTACAAGCACCTCAACAGCTGAGATTCCTTCATGAAAATTTAAGGGACAATTTAAAATAACAATAAAAAAATGCAGACAGAATTTGCACATGGATTATTCACAAACAGGAAAGAGGCCTTTATTAGTCAACTTAATTGTTCTTTCAAATTGCACACACAGCACTCTGAGCGTTGTTTTCTGCCATCAGTCACTCAGAGTGCACCTGTGGGCAACCATCCTGGCAGAGCTGTTAATGTTGCTCTGCTATGGAGATTATTGCCTCTTTTCTTCTTGTAATCATATCCAGTAACATGAAAAACAAAATCACTTAGAGAAAAACAACAACAATATATATCCTCGTTTTGAATTTATTTTTCCCTTATTATAAATTAGCACTGCTGCAACCTACCAGCATTGTTTCAAGTGAAGTACAAGCAATGAACTTTCAATCATGCATACCATGTGATTTGCATATTTGTACTTCTTTAAAGATCTGGACAAAATATTAATGTGACAAGCAAATGTAAGGTAAGAAGTAGCCAAGCATGTTAATGCATTAATGCACAGATCCTATTTCAAAGAGGTAAGATGACACTTTTGGACAGTTCAAGTAGATGACTAATTCAGAATGAAAGTAAAACCTTTGCTCTGATAGTTTAAGTCAGAGGAGTCACAGTAGACATTAATAAGTCAAGAACTGTATTCATATATTTGTCTTACTTCTTATCTCAAACGTCCAGCAACAGGGGAATGCAAAACACAATTTAAGTCGCAGACAGTAAATGAAACAAATAAGTAGATGACTATAAATGAGTCCCACCTTTATCATTGCCGTGTTGTCTGAGAAATTGAGTTATTGTTTACGGCTGGTAAAGTGTACTAATGTCAAAAATCCTCACCAAAATCTACACATTTAGCTCAGCTTTATTACAAAAATGTCCATGTTTACAAGAAGGTAGAATCTAAAGAATAAATACATTCTCTGTAATTGATCGTAGATTCTCCATTCATTGTCCATAATCAACCTTAGCCTCAAAACATCTTTGACAAGGTTGCTTTGAAAAGCTTGCAAAGCTGAAAAAAAAAAAAAACCAAAAAAAAAAAACAAAAAAAAAAACAGACAAAGCCATGAAGTCTCACAATGCATTGGTACCTTGTAATGAGGTACTAAGTGCATCTCATCTAAAATACATGATTGTAAGGAGGGCGCATGCTAAATTTCAACCTACCAGAAGGTTATCCAAAAGCAGTGGAGTTAAAGTATGTAACAGCACAGTATATTCTGACAGAAGATTGAAATGTTGAAACAATTTTTTTAAAGCCTTCCCTTAAAATAAAGCTCCCTTCCTGGCTCAAGAAAATTGAGTAATATTTCATGTCTACAATTATTTGTGATGATGAAAAGGAGTTCATCTGCTGACAACCTGTCCCTTATACATCAAGCACTGCTGTAACAGTATGAGATAAGGAAGACAGTAAAGTGTAATTCAAGTGAAAAAAAAATCAAGTCTCTGTATATTTTAAAATAAGGGTTGATTATACTGCATATGCATGCCCATAAATTACTGTACCATAATTAAAAGTTGTCGAAACATGAGAGTCTTACTCCACCCCCATCCCCCCGCCCACCCCCATTCCACAGATTTTCACTATGTTTCTACATACCGAAGTAGCAGACTTAAAAATCCCCCATACAGGTTATAAATTTATCCTCACGAGAGATAGAATTCAATTACATCTGCTTCTGAAAACCAGGCTCTTTAGTAGAACACAACACTTGTGAACCAGCACAGCAGCATTTTCAAATCAAAGGTTTCTAGCTTGCTGCTGAAAGCTGAAAGTTTGTTTTCAGGCTTTTTTTTTTTTTTTTTTTTTTTTTTTACTAAGTCAGAACTTTCTGTAAAGAGCATGCATTTCTCACACAGAAAATAATTCTAATAAAGAAAATAGTTTCAAGAGAATAATTTGTGCCCCTTCCACAATGAAATCATGCTGGTTTGCCTTTTACAAAGCAACAGCATGAAACCTCAAGCTTCAGAGCTAATCCAGTTGAGCAGCCCAGTGAAATTTAATCACAGAAGGTGCCCAGCACACCCACAATGACCAACCTCCATTATTCATTTAAATCAACTATGCCTTTCCCCTGCCCCATTGCTTCCCCCCTACCCCCAAAGAAAGGAGAGTAAAGGAGGAAGAGAGGGCCCTTTTTCATCTTGGTGGAGCCTTCTACATGCGATGCATTTGAATTACGCTGTTTTATCTCAGGTGACAAATCTGTTATACTTTGGCTGCACCAACATCTTAGAGGCACGCTATTTCTTTCATTCATTTCCCTTGTGCTTTTACCTCAGTACCTAATGTGCTGTCAGAATCCCAGAATCCATCCATAAGTATTATGTGATGAGTAACTGCAGTACATGCAAGCACACAGGAGAAATGAGCTTTCCTTTTTTCATTGCAATCATTTACATAGTGAATACGATCGCATATAAATTACTTCCTGTCATCTCTTTACATTTGATCAGCTGAAGGATCCTTCTATCAAAACTGGGGGAAAGAAAGAAAAACTACCATTTGACACTCCTTCATCCTTAGAGTTTGAAGGTTTGTACAGCTTTATATTCAAACTGCTATACTTTCTGATGGTTTCTCCTCTTAGAGAAGGATTCCTTTGATAGTCAGACAACTTATATTCCTCCAGGCTAAAAATCCATTTCTGTGACTTTCTTTAGAAAATCAGAATTTCTGTATACCACAATCTTAAGTGGAGAAGTGTTTAAGTGGTTATAACCTGACAGCAATGCCTTAGTTGTGGAAGAACTGACAAAGAAGTACACTTCTGGAGGCTGCAAGAACTCACAAAGCCTGTATTACTGATGTGAAGCTTCCTACTCTCAATATTTCTCACATTAACATAGGTCTTCAGCCAAGCTCTCAAAAAATTTATCATGGAATTACACCTTGACAGGATTCATCCTAAATCACATCTTTGTCTACATTTCTTAATACAAAAAAATCCACTTTGCATTAATGTGACAAAAGGGTATGATTTAGACTCTTAGCATAAGGCAATTCACAGCTGAAATAACTGAGCTGCATGTCTTTTTCTGTGCAGGTTTTACAAGGCATCTGAAATTGATGACTAATACTGATACCATTTAAAAAAAAAGATATTGTTAATGAATATTTTACAATGTCTTTAAAATGGGAATGTGGGGGGTGGTGTGGAAGTGTTTTTCTCGGTGCCATTAACAATCTGGGGCTTTCTCAAAAAAATCTACCACAGAAAGTTCACTGTCCTGAGATGTTTAATGGAAATGATGGGACAGGTTTCGGTTTTGCATGACATTAATTCAAGAGTCTCAGAAATACTAATGAACATGAATAGGTTGCCTTCTTATTGTACTCAGTGCCATTAGCAGCATAATTCAGAGGATGAATGCAGTGAACAGGATTTGGCCCCCAACATTTTCCATTTTCATGCATGTCTATTATCCAGATGAACAGCTCTTAGCACACAACCAGACCAAAAAAAAAAAAAAAAAAAGTTATTTTCCTCCTTGAATAAACGTTTTTCAACTACGATCCACTACTTTAAGAAAACCAGACAGTCTGCCATCCAACAGGTTAAAATTTATTTATGTGACTATTGAAGTAGCCTTGCAATGAAGAGCATGTAAGTGGGCTCCCTTCAGACTGTAACAGCATCACAATCAGCCCCTGCTTTTTGTTTGTTCCTTAACCAGATTTTTCTTTTTTTTTTTTTTAAAAAAAAAAAAAGTACTAATCATTGGAAATGATTATTCTTGCTTTAGCCAGATTAACTCTAAAACTCCACCTGTTCTTCATATAAACATCAATCAGTTCCCACAGAAACATGAGCAGGGTTGCTCTCACATACCCTAGCTCACATGAGCTGTCTTAGTAATTTAAACTCCACAGCACAGATGCACAAAATTTAGATCTCAAGCATGCACCTTAACAGATAAATGAAATCTTTTATTTTAGTGCTATAGATTACTTTTGAATGGGAAACCAAATCTGTGATGAGTGTCAAGTTTAGTTCAACTTATACTGAGAAGACAGGATACATACCTGAAGTCTGGGAGGTCCCTTCTGAGAAAGCAAAAATGGATTGCAAATAAAGGAGCTGCACAACCCCTGAGAGAGATGGCACAATAAATGAAAGTAATAAATAGATAAAAGCAATCTGATTCAGAAATTGCATTTTCATTAATTAAAACAATAAGATCTAATTTGAAAAGATTAATTGATCTTCCCAAAGATTTAATGTTAATACCAGTGTAGTTGCAGAAATTTTATAGCTTTTAAGAATATATCCCAAATGTTGAAATTTTTGAATGTAATTCTTTCTTCATCCATAAATGAGCATCAGTTATTTATCATCAATTATTTTCATATTTAAATTTAAAATTTTTGTAGTGTGACCCAGCTCACCACACTCGACACAAACTCATGTAAGAAATTAAAAGAAGTTTGGAAGTACAATGATATAAGAATTATTCAAATTACCCCAAACTGCTCAAAATAGAAAGCCTTCAAGGAACACCATTACTGGTGATCTGATAAATTTTCTGATCATTGAAAGGCCTTAGTTTGTGTTAAAAAAGCAAACTAGATAACTCTAGAGGAACACACAGAGGGCTGTTTGACTGCAGGAGTCTAAACAAAAGTGACAGAAGAATTTTTCCATTTTGCCTGTCACTATTGTATCTTACATTTTCCATTGTGAAGTAGGAAGAAGGTCTAATAACCTCATTTGATTTTATTTCTGCAATTCATACCAAATCCAGCCATGACCTCCATTAAGTTTTTAAGCACAACAGCCTTATTTAAATGTATTTTATTTCAAAAGCTCAATTTCAGGTTGAAAAAAAACCACAAACACAGAAGTCCTAAACTATCTTCACAAAAAAGGTCTCTTTTTTTTTTTTTTTCCATTGAAATAATGAAGGACCAGAAAAGAAAAAAAGATGCATTTCCTGGGAATTTGGGAAGATAAACTGCATTCTTGAAAAACAAAATCCCCACAAACCTGTGGCCACTAAGCATTTATATTACCCTTTTAAATCAACATTTCTAGCAGATTAAGCCCTCTGAGTTTAGGCATCAAGGCTTCTTTACAACTACACACAGCATGAGACTCCCTCTTACAGGGATGCTACAACACAACCCTTCAGAGGAGAAAAAATGCATATTGCTTTACAATGCGCTGGACAGAAATCATCAAGTCATATATCTATACAACAACATGCATAATAGAAAGATGCACTTCATGAAAGCACACATTTTGTTTGCTCAGCTCTGCCCAACTGATGTGATGTGTCTTGACAGGAAAACTAATACAGTCAGCTTTAGAGCAGGCCTCCCCTGTATTTTTGTCTATTCTGGACAGAGTGTTACAGATGTTTCCCTGCTAGCTCTGTTAGATCAGTTGGGAACCAAACACAGCAAGATTGACTTCTGCCCCTTTAAAATGTAAGATTTCTAATTTTGCAGCTGTTGTTGAGAGCAACATAACAAATCTTGTACCAGAAACTTGACTGCCTGGTATTGTCACTGCATTTGTTTTACTGCTTTTGTTATCCTCCTATCATCTAAATTGTTTGCCATTACAATCCATGCCCTCTGCTATATTAGGTTACATATGATCTGAACTGGAAGTAGGCTCCTGTGACATTCAAAAAGACTTTTCGAACAGCAATGGCATGTCTTTGGGCAGGAAAAAGTCTGTAAAGGAAAGCATGCATCAGTAGCGCAGCCGAAGACCGGCTCACACATTGAATGAATTTGTGATGAGTATCATGCAGAGGCTTGTACAGGCAGTCATGCATCCACCGTACTCTGCTCGCTGCTTCCCGCAGCCCCCGTCAGCCTCATTTAGGAGGAACATCTTAGATTATAACATTGCATTAGATTACTGGTTCACATAATGCACATTTTTCAAAGTACCTCTTTCTTGCTTTAAATATTTGAGTAAATCTGCAGTTTCCTGACAGAAAAGGACATACCAGGCACATCAGGTGGGGGGGGGGGGGAAGGTAAAACCATACTCTTCACACAGCTTTCAAGGTCTTCAGGGCACTAAGAGGCTCTAGTGACCTTGCCCAGCTCTATCTGGTACCCTCACCCCCCTGCCCTCGTCCCCTCCCAATCCTGGCTGGGCTTCCCACACTGATGCTGACCCATCACCTCTCCTCATTGTGTGCTCCCTGAGCTGCTGGGGAATCCTGTCTTGGTCACCTGCCCTAATGGAGTCCCAGGACACCAACCTGTGGCTGCTGCCCTCCCTGCATGTGTGGGGGTCATCCTTAACTCCATCTCAGCTTCCATTGCAGTCAGCCCCACTTCTGCTGCTCTCTGATAGCACTGACACGCCTTTCATTTTAACATGAGAACACAAATTTTCTTATTAATTGATTTTATCCTGGAAAATAGAAAAAAAAAACCACTACTACTTACAGAAAAATAACATTTTTTCCTACAAAGGTACCACTGATAAAAAATTCAAGGTGAAATTTCTGGTCAAAATCAACAAAGCAGTTCTTATACTACTACAATAATGCATTAGGCACAAGCAGAATTTGCAGTTAAGTTTTCTGTATCTCTTACATGTGTCCAAGTCACTGACACCTTAGCTGCATGTCCATGCTTATGCTCTCATATTCACAAAAATTTCCTGTTTAGGTATAAGTGCAAAGACATGCACGGTAAGCTGATTTGATATCATGGTAAAATTTGGTATTTTAGGGGCAGGGTTTGTTTGTTTTGGGCTAGAGAGGGAGGTCTGGATCTGAAACGTTTTAGAAGTTCTCATAAGATGGAACTGGGGGAAAACATCCTTAATTGGTTGGGGGTTAGTAACCCAAGGAGTCTGAATGAAAAATTAGCAGGAAATCAGACATATTTTCAACATGGAATGTTGAAGTCATGCCATCCAGGCAGATTTTTTTCTTGAAACTGAGTCCTTTTCCTGTTTTGATTTTCACAAGTTGGTGAAATCCAATTAAACATTTTTTTCATAAAAATGATTGGATAATTTCCTTTGAGAAATAGTAACACTTTCTGAAAAGTCACCTTTTTGTTCAGTGACTCATCCTCCATTCACACTCCTTGTCATGAAACATCAATCTGTATCTGCAAATGTTACTTCTTGGTAGAGTAATATGGGAGAATCTGAAGAATCTGTCAGCTACATGTACTGCTATAATAAACAGGATGAAAGGAGCCAGAACAATATCAGGACAATCCCAATGGAAAGATACAGAAATCCTCTAGATTTTAGTTTGAGGATTGCCACTTTGGAGGAACATTCAGCTCCATCCTATGAAATAATAACAGTATGGAAAACATTCCGGGCTCCTCTAAGACAACAAAAGTAACAAGACGCCTATATGATCTATTTACTCTTCGGTCTGATTTCGAGAAATAGCTCTTGACAGTAGGCAAGTTGATAATAAAAAGTGATGCTTTCCCACTCTTCTTCTAAGCACATCTTTAGATGTTGTCTCTCTCTTCTCCTCCCATTAAGGGATAGATCTAAAGACTAAACAGGAACTGAAGAAGTGGCAAGATCTAACGCCTGTTGGACTAAATACGTAAATTATGAAATCAAGTCTCAGAACTGGAAGACCCTAAGTCAGAGTACTGGTAAATCAAGAAAGTGATGAAAGCAGTGTTCACCATTAGATAGGATGCTGATTTTATCTGTGACATTTCTAGCCCTCAGAAGTCTACAATATTTTTCATATAAGATCAAAGAAAATGAATTAATATTTGCATATGGTTTTGCAGCATATTTCCTTCCTTCTATTTGCATCTCTCTCACTCCCCAGCTTCAAACACTGGATAATACTGAAATCTCTAGTTTAAAAGCAACAAAAACCCCTCCACTTCAGACAACTAAAATGCATATTGAAATTAACAGGAATCATTTGATTCCTTCCTGTGACAAAATAAAAATCAGACATTTTCTGGAAAAGGCACATCTTTAATCTTCCAGGTGAAACATGAGAGCAAAGTACTGTGGTTTCCTAATGAAAGCCTTTTTGTTATTCTCACATTTTTCTGCATGCAATTTTTACAGTGTTTGTTTGTATAACTATGAATTTGCTTATGTTGTTTGAATTTTTTAACCAAGCATTTTGCTTTTATTGTAATACAATTTTATGATAATTAAAAAGAACTTGTCATATTTAAATATTTTCTACATGACTGGCATTAAAACATTCAGTGTGAGGAATTAATGAGAATATTGAATTAAACATGTCAAAAGCATTCAATTTTTAAAAACTCTATGTAACACACAAAGCAAAAGAGTTATTTTGTCGGCATAAATTATATTCAAAAGCTTAGAGCTGTCTCATTATAAGGTGTGTTTTAATATCCAAGATGGGCTTATTATTTATAGCATTGTGGCCCCATAATGAACCCATTCCTCCTTTTATTGAGATGTTCACATTTTTCTGTTGCTTAAGAGTGAAACAAACCTGGGATCTGTCCTGCAACCATTAACAAATGCAAGTGGCTTTGCATACATGATCTCTGTTGCCTACCTCCACATTACAAAAATAAGGCATTCCCAGATCTGAATGTACAATCCAGCATTTTTGAGTCCCTGGTGAAGCTGCACTAGCAAACATCAGCAACCCCACTTCTCTGCCCAACCTGGTTTTCATGCAGAAAAAAACCCTCAGTCCTATTCAGCAGAAACTGAAGTGTATTGGTCTGAAGATCAATCATCAGGTGAATGAACATCTCAAGACAGACAGAAGTATTGTAAACATAACAGAGGGTCACGAACACAGAAAAATTACCATGAATGCTGAAAAGTAAAGATACAAAAATATTCAGTTTGGGTCCACATAGTAATATATTCTTACTAATTTGAGTCTAATAGTGAAAATCCTCCCAAAAGCAGGTTACAGAATTAAAATTTTATTGATTTAAATCAAGCTTTTAGACAGTCAGACTTTGCACTTGGTCAGCTACTTTCCACCTGTTGGAACGATCATACATACCACTCAAAGTAATGCCCATTTCTCCTCATGGAAGGCCCTCAGAAAAACCATCCACAATAAAACATTTTACACCTGCCTCTGAGAAGTAAACAATCTCAAACAGAAAGTAAAATCCTTATAACAGAGAATCCAACCAGTTTTGTTTGTTTAGTTGTGATATATTCCCAACTGAGAAAAGAAAACACCTAAAACAAGGACTTAGCAATGTGGGTCTGTCTTCCAGGAAGAATAAAGGTCAATACTTAACAGCTCAAAACCAACAGGCAAAGAGCTACATTAGGACAATATTTCCCACGCTTTGAATTTTTCCACGAGCATACTATGACCATGAATGACTGCAATGTACTGAGCCTAAGACAGAGATTGATAATGGAAATAGTAATTCTCAGGCTAAAAGGTACGCATGGAATTCCTACACAAATAAGAACAAAAATACACTTAGGTTTTACCCAACTCCAGTGAATGATCAGGGCAAGTTCCAATCAAAAGGGTTTTTTTGTTGTTGTTTTTTTTTTCTTTTATATACCACTGGCTTTCCAAAAGTATGGATAAAAGTTAATGCTTCGTGACAGTAAGCATACAGGTTAAATCGAAAATCCTATTACATACCTATGAAAAATTAGGAGTGGAATGACATAAGACACAGCCTTCAGCTCTTAACAATCTAGGAGTAGTTCATGTTCAACCATTCAGAAAATCCAAATTATATATAATTCTACTAAATTTCATCTTTCTCACAAATCTCTTAATGATTGCTCTAAGGAGACTGGTAAGGAAGAAGGGTCCTGAAGGGTCATTGGGTCCTTTTTTTTTAATGTTACAGTAGAAATATTCATAGCAAAATAAAATAGCTGGCATGACTAAATATTATGAAATATAACAGGGTCTAATGAATTGTCATATTTTAACATCCATTTTGTTAAGCACAGCAAGAAACCATCTATTTCCTTTGTATATTAATGTATGAAAACACTGGTATAGCACTGGAATATTTTCTGTGATTTAATCAGCAAGCAGTGTTTGCCTTCTAAAGGCTGATAATGCATAGCTCTTTCTAATATCTACATTTAAGAATGATCAGAAGTAGATATTCTGTAGGACAAAATTTCTCATTTTAAGTGACTTTGTCAGACAACCATTCTTTAGACTTAAGAACACAGTCAGGGGTGTTCTGGTTAAGAAAACATTTATACACACGCATGCACACATGCAAATAGGAAAGAAGATGTTAGACTTTCAAACCTATTTACAGAAAGTCGGAAGCATCTCTCCATCCACATTACAGCCATTTGGGCAAACTAAGGATTGAATGCAATTATTTAGATACGATGTTTACCTAACACGAAGCATGAAATAAAAGCCCTGAACAAATAACCTTTTAGCCACTCAGAGGTCCTTTAAGGCACAGCCAGCCAGAAGAGGGAAGTTGGGCAGGGCAGATGCTTTCACCACAGAAGGACTCTGAAATCTGAGCGGTGGGTTTCTGTGCCCCACGCTGCTGCAGAGCATTGTTATGCTGGAAGGTGTTAATGGTTGTCAGCAAGTGTGCCTCTGATCCATGGGAAAACCGTCTCTGCAAGCTGATGTGCATACTAGCAGCCCTTTGTTCAGAGGAACTAAGTTCTTTATTAGAGTAAAACAGCTGAAACAACAGAAAGCCATGTGGGAAGGCCCAGGGGATTGATTGAAAACGTAGCGTCCTGTATTGACAGGAGGTTGATGTGTTGGTACATGTAGGCAGAAAACCACCAGGAAGCCAGAAAAAACAGCTGTAGGCCTGGCCTTAAGAACAAAAACAGACTTCCTTGGGTGCAGGATTGAAAGGAAATTAAAAGCCTGAACTAAGAAAACTGTCCATTATTATTCATTTCTGCTGCATTCAGGAAAAGAGGATACATTCACTGCAAATGAACAAGGGATGCTCAAATGCCTGATAAATGTAAGCAGTGTCTCCTCCTCAAGAAGCAAACCACTAAAGCCTAGCTAACAGAAGTAAGGAGCTGAAAACAACAGTTCACAGTGTTCAGCACACAATGAAAGGATAAATTCCTTTAAGAGATCAAAGGACAGTTCAATTTCCAGTTGAGCAGCAATCAGAACTGCTTGCTTTCAAGAGCTGAAAACACTTGGTTCTTGGTATTTGCTCCCTGGAGTAACTTGCTACTGATAAGCTTCTCCCTAGAGTAGCCAATGGCAGAGGCACCTCAGGGCAGGCAGGTTCCCCCACGCCACTGCTGGTCACATCTGTGGTACCAGCAGCTTAGAGGGAATTTTAAGGACTCCTCACAACTGTATGTATACAGCACCAGCCTATATAGACTGGCAATGGTCTGTATCACACAAGCATGCATCATTCTTGAGCACTGTGGTCTCTTTCCCTCTCTCACCCTGCTCCCTAAGTAGCCCTCATCAGCTCTTGGAGAACTGCCACCACCAGTGCAGCTGGTGGCCAGGCCCAGGTACCAACCTTGAGCAGTTCCACCTCTGCATTTCAAAAGCAGAGGTCAAGCTGGGTGTGAGACACAGGGAACAGTATTGAGAGCAGCACAAGTACAGTAGACATAATTCGAGTGAAAACAGAGGTCTCATTTACATATAGGCTTAGATAACCTAACAGAAAATATGGACAGGTTGGTAACCAGGTTTATTTGTAACTTCCTGAGGGACCTAGGCATTCACCAGAGCCATTACAGCAATGTACCTGAATGGGCATAGCAGATACAATTAATTCTGCATCTTTCTAGGACTCCAGCATATGTTTGGGAATGCAGGCACAGAGTGGTAGAGACCCATTACAGACTGATTACATTCAACAAACAGCCTTTTGGCTCAGGGACGTGTGTGCTGTGAAGAGACAGGCTGCTGCCCCGCACCACAGTATGGTTTATAAATGAGAACTTTGTAATGAAGATGGATTATTCCTAAATCAAGTCCTACTGAAGGCAGTGACCAAAGGTAAAGTTTTCTATACATGACTTAGGTATTTGCAGACAGATTTATGAAAGATTTCCAATAAGTGGACATCGACCTTCTAAAGTGTTTTATACACATGGGTCCATACCAGTATGGGCCCAATACTTCAGAGCAACTTGGGCTTTCCAAATCTATGCCATCATTTAAAACCAATTGGTCTAAACAGGAATACGTTACCACATTTTTTCAAAGGCATTTGCCATGCACCCAACATATTATGTTTCTCCATATTGCTCAAGATAAAATATTAACAGCCACAGCAACAACTAAACACACACATTTGTATTGTAGTTGTTCATACTTGATACGACAGTAATACCTACTCTAATGCCAGATGATGAACTTTATATTCCAAAACTTTATTTCTCCCCAGTTGGATTCACTAAGAGGGAAGAGAAGAAAAAAGAAATGCTGCTAAGCCTTACACTGGATGTATTGTTGACAGCACAAGAACATGTTTATTTTTGTTACTCCTTCTGGTGCTCATTATAAGCACCATACTTTTGGATGAGTTATGGCCGAAGTGTCTAGCTATCAATAAAACATGGGTTTACAGAATCTGTAGCAACATGACGCATAAGCACGGTAACCTCCTGTTTACTGATGGCACATTATATGACATTATTTTTATTCAGCCCTGGCCATTAGAAAATTAAAACAACTTTGATCACTTTTGGAGATTCTGGGCTAAGATTTCCATTTGTAACTATCAATTATTTAAAGTATAGTTTTAAAGTGCTCTTAGAGCTTTTTAAAAAAATTATAGTAATTTAAGCAGCAAATGCAGATGATTACAAGTCTTCAGCTTTATATGGAATAAAAAGTCTGTATAAAATAGTCACATTGCCATCTACTGACAGCTCTTTATAAAAAGACTTGCTCTTTTCATTAACTGCCTGACTATATACTTAATATTCTCTCTCTTGACGTACAGTAGCACAAAAAATTAGGGACATACAATGTATGTTGTTCAATACATCCCACTGAAATAATCCCGCTTCTCTTCAAAACTATTTCAAGCCATTCAGGCTTTCACAGTTATATATTGCAATTAGATACGTTTATTAATGGCATTATTGCACAATATTTCATAGGATGTAGAACAGTTTACAAGAAAGTAACTACAGAAGAGTATGTTAATAAATCTGTGCTATATGCACAGAACATAGGGACTTGCTAATAGGATTTCTATAATAACGGCATTTATCTGCACTTTTTATTATACCAATCACTGGCAACTACAGTATTGTTATTATGCAAAAAAATAGGATTTCATGTTAAGGACAGATCATATGGATTAAAACAGAGGTGTCACTGATGCAGCTGTATATTCAAAAAGCTTTTATCTCATCTTTATATGAAAATATATTTTGGCCTCAGCCTTAATGACTTAGTTATTACAACAGCTACATGTAATCGAACCTTCAGACTGAATCTAGCCCTCATATCAGTTCTACCTTACTGCAACATCAATCAGTGAAGCCTAAAAACGTCCTGTAAACAATCTGACACAAAACTCTCTCATTAAAACAAATATACAAAGTTCAGGTTTCCTCACTGCTATCCAATCAGCAGGATTAATCCTCAGCACAAACTGAAGGCCATCCTTAGCTTCTACTTGCCTAGTTCCCTGCAAAGAATTTCTGCGTGCTCTCTGGTTCATGGCATATGCTGATTTTTCTTCACCCTTGCCTACTAATTGTAAGCTCACATTTGAAAGAAGGAAAAAAGAAAGAGTAATCTACCAGGTATCACATAACCCATACGATTTGCACCCAGTTTTTCTCAGTGCTAAATTTGCCATTTACAAAGTTGCATTTGAACTCTTTAGCGCTTTGGTTATTTCTTACACCTATTTGAACATACACTATTATTTCACCTTTTGTGAATGGCCCAAAGAAGATGACACACTTTCAAACATTGGACATTATAATACCTTACTGAAAAACTTTGCACTAGTGTTAATCTTAAAAGTGCCTTCCATGTACTTTCTCTTTACCCAAACCAAGGACAAGGTAGTAGCATGGAAGCCTACCTCCATGTAGCACAGTAGGTCTGGATCAGGGAATTAATCCAACTGCTGTCACAATCCTCACACTGTTACTCAATCAGTAAACAAAATAAGTATTTTTGAGGAAGACACCTTAAAAGTACAAACTAAAGCAGAGGACTATCTGAAATGTACCCAAGTTAGTTTACTTATAAGGAGAGTAATAAGCAGACGGAAGTATACAACCATCCAGAGTCTGAGTTCACAGAACATAGTTCCTGAACATTAACCCCTTGCACACACAGCCTATGAAAATTAAGCTAAGAGTATCCACAGAAATACCAAACAGGAGTTCTCTTGCATACTTATGCCCTATTTCACCTTGTGTAAATTACCCTCACACATCACAGTATCTTGAAAGGACATCCAGAATGGATTGCACAGATCTAACACATGTTTATCACACATAGTCCAGTATGTACAAACATTTTTTTTTGCCTCTTTTTCTGGAATTAAGCAACTGCTTAAATCTTTTTAGAGCTACTGAGCCATATCTAATCACCACTCACTGATATATCTGTAATAACTAGAATAACTAAATTTCCAGATAGAATAATTAGCATGCACAAGGTATGAAAAGGAAGGCAGGCTGCTGCAAGGTAATACCATGTTTGGCTGAAATTCATTTTGTTTACAGATAAATAAACCAACTGCCAGATTTATCACTCTGCAACTTCCTATTTTGTTTTTTCATCTAACGGTTACTGGCAATATCACCACCCTGAAATCACCCTGAAACAAAGCTCTTGCAACTCAACAACTGCAGAACAAACTGTGAAAGTCATACTTGGCTCTCCCTGTAAACACCAGGTTTCCTAACAAACTACTATATAAATGCAACTAATAGAAATATATCAACTTCATAAAATTGTCCATTGTAATAATTTATAAGACAGCTTTGATGAAGACTGAATGGAAATCATTTATTTAGGAACCAAATAACATTCACAAGCTTTTCTTGAAAGGAGTCATCCACTTAACTTCTTAAGGAATGCGGATAAATATTTTCATTGCTGAAACAACAACAAAAAAAATGCAACTTGCACATTTAAATGGAAGCATATTTTGGAACAAAAACTGTATAATCCTAAAGGAAAAACTTGAATCATTTACTTCCGTGGGATTGTGATGGAGAAACACAGTAAGATGTGAAAACATAGGGTACGCATAATATTTCTTCCCTTGGAGAGCTCAAATATGAACTTCACAACAGGTGTTGAAGGTTTTTTTCTGTTTTGTCTTTTTTTTTTTTTTTTTTTTTTATTAAACAGTATGTGTTGATAGCTCTCATAGAAAAAAAAAAAAAAAAAGAAAAAGTAAAAACACAGATCAAGTAGTGGAAAGCTGTTAGCCAAAAACAACACCACTTGTTGGCTGTATTTCCTAAGCAGAATAACCTGAAATTTAGCTACTCAGGCTCTGTTCTCCATATGATAAGCTGACATGGCCAAGAAGCACGCAAAGAATGTAAACAATCAATTAATACAGTTCAGAAGTGAAATTACTTCCTTTGTAAGGCAGAGAACACACAATAGTGATAAATTACTACTTTAACACTGTAACAGCATCTGTTTCACACAACCTTCAGAGCTAAGATGCGGCCTTTGATCTGCATCACTCACACCGAAAATAGCAAGGTAAGCAGGACAGGTGTAGGACAGTACACAGCTATAGAGAAGCTAAAAAAAAAATACTATTAAATAATTACATGTTTGGAATTTCTTGGTTTTTGTGCATGCACACAGGAAGCACGCATGTAGTTTGGATTTGTTGTTGTTTGTTTTTAAGACAGGATAAACATGAAAAAATCTAGCTCAGAAGGCAAGCTAGAATTCTTGTTTCCCACTACTTTATATTTGTAGTACATGAATATATACAAATATGCATACATTCAAAGCATGAATGAATGAGGGAATGAAACAGTTAATGATGGTGGAGACCATCTTTGAGTGATATGAGACAACCCTTTACAGCTATTTAATTTTAGAATAATCTCCATATACTTAAAAAACAACCAGCAAATTCCATGGTGTCAGAATTGTCACTTCTGCAGTACAGAAGGTCATGTCATTCAGTACAGCATCCTGGGAGAGCCTCTGAATTAAGAGATCGTTCTTAATTCAGAACCTATAGCTCATTAAAAGCTAATTTGAAAGTCTCAACGTTTCAAAACCACCAACCATGGAAAATACAAGTTTGGAAAACATTTAGGAATGGTACAACCCCAAGGGACTTGCATTTCTGCTTTTCAAGAAATCACTTGATTTGATTATCTCCTGTACCTAAAATTAAAAATATTGCAAAACATTACAAAAATTAAGCCTCAAAGAACATTTCTCCAAAGATGTTATGAACAAAGTTGTTATGAAACTTTTCAAAACAAATGAAGGTTTCATTGTGTCCCCTTATCACCTGGATCTGCATATTCAGAAGAAACGATCCAAAAGAGTCAAATAACTTTTAATTTGTGCACAGACAAAAATATAACTCAGCTTTCAGACTTACCCATACCACAGCATGAAATGCCTTTGGCAGTGAACTGAAGGCACAAGCAACAGGATGTAGCAGTGTAATTGTCATCCTCGATGTCTTACAACACCAGTGGACAGGGCACATTTCTGAAGGCTTCAGTGGGTGACAAGATACTTTAAGAGAAAGGAAAATGAAAGGACATTGACTTTTTTATACATTGTCATTGAGTAAATCAAACTATTTTTTTGTTTGTAAGGTCATGGTACTGGCATTTCATTAAGGATCCATTAACACAGATAAGCATTAACTGCTACAGGGTGATTTTACCTTTTGAATGGCTAGTTAAAAATAAAAGCTCTGTAGAAAAGAAGGATGCTGGGCTGCCAAAAGAACTCAATGCAAAATATGCTCTGATATCTTTTTTATGATGAATGCTTTGAATACTGAGTAACTAAAGAAATTCTAGTTTTAGAAAACCTTCTCAACTTTGTAGTCTAATCATATTTTTAAACATATATATTAATATATATACTGCATATAATACTTTTAATTATGTCACCATTATTTAGTCAAAAAATTAGTCTTATTTTCCACTAATGGCTTAGATCCAGCAAATACCTAATTTTAAGCTTGTGCTCAAGTGTGTAATAAAGTAGTTCCATGCTGGAATGTTTAAATTACCACAGACGCATTCAGAAACTCAGTCTCAAACATTTCAAATATGTAGATACTCCTAAAGCCTGGGGTGAGGCTAAACAGCTAATGTTTGCAATACTATCTTTTAGTAACCTTCTTATGCATCTGGCACAGTGGGCATGACTTTCCATATTCAGTGAGCGTGAAACACCCTGCAACCAAGACATACATACTGTCTTTTGTTTTGAGAATGCATCATTCATACTAATAAACTCTGCTAGAAGCCACAACCATCTGCAACAGTTTACATTGTTCATTATGTGACCCGGTGTTACAATTCTGCAATCATAAGTTTGACCCAGACCCAAAGAAAGCAACTGCAGTCAGTGCAATTAAGGTACCACTGCTATCACTGCACTGTGCTGGCTAGCCGATGAATGAAAATGTGGTAAAACCTTTGCACCTCACATTTCACTGCATGTAAGCCCCAAAAGAATCTACATGAGATACATCATATTTTTATAAACATTTTATGCAAAGTTTAGAAAAAAGGTGAGATTGCCTGACCAAAGATACTAAAATCATTTATTGCTTGTTCGTTCCCAGACAGAGCAGATAAGATCATGTTAACAAAGGGGTGGGAAAGGGAGTTATAAATGAGAAATGGAAAAAAAATCACAATCATTAGTTTACTGTATTAGCACCAGCTACAGCACCTTAGTTATAAGGGGAAGGGGGGATCATAAATGCACATAATTCACCATCCTATGTTCAGTTTGGTACCCAGGCTGTATCAAGCGCTGTTTATTAGAAATTATGAAAATGTGACAGTATTGAATATGTCCTTCAGTGTAGAAAGTATCACAAGTGTAAATGAACCCTGTACAAATCTAAGCCCTAACTTCAGAATCACTAATCTAATTATTAGGTAAGGTTTATTATTAATATTCTCTGTATTGCAGCACTTTCTCAGCTACATAATACAGCCAGTGCAAATCTAACATGTAAGCCATCTGCCAACTCAGAAATCATGCATTTTACAGCCTGAGTTCTTAGAAGCACT
The DNA here is from genome assembly GCA_011075105.1 of Heteronetta atricapilla. Classification (NCBI taxonomy): domain Eukaryota; kingdom Metazoa; phylum Chordata; class Aves; order Anseriformes; family Anatidae; genus Heteronetta; species Heteronetta atricapilla. Next base: position 59,910,854 of record CM021734.1, read on the forward strand.
GATAGTCTTTATGACATTTTTAAAATGAAATAATGCTATGCTTGTCAGGGGAGCTGGAAAGAAAAAAAAAAAAAAAAAAAAAAAAAAAAAAAAGAACACATTGACACATATCTAATCATCCTGCAAAATACTGCATCTCAGAACTGCAGGGGGACAGTTTAAAAAGGCTGACAGCATAAGGTGCTTATCTGAGATGTGGTCCTGAAACCAACATAGGTGAGCATTGACCAGGCCATTTTTTTTGTGCTGAGGAACTAAAAATGATGGGATGTGGATAAGTTCAGTGTAAAGATATCAAATGATCACCTAACAAATATATATCTTGAGAAGAAAGTATTTGCTCCCCATTTATTTCTACAATATTGCAAACAGCTTTGATTTGTACTGTACTCCAAGCCATGCCAAGAAAGATGATGCACAACAAATATGAACCACAGACATGTTTACCCTCTGCCTCTTATGCTTCCAGATGTCTCAGTTTTACATGCCAAACCACCTCCTCCTCTTTCAAAGCTCTACCTCTAAAATTCTGAAAAGTTCTTTTCCTTACTCCTCCACAAGCCATAATGTAGAAACAACACTTTATTTGGAAGGCATGTTTATGAAGTATATACTGGCTATTTCCAATTTAAAAAGCAACCACACTGTTATAAACAGAAGAGCTTATAAGTGCTTAGAAGTAAAATGAACAAAATGACAACAGCATTCTGTTCAAATATGCTAGCAACATTATGTTTAACTGTAATTCATAATGGATAAGTGTTCAATAAATATTTCTGCTTTGTACTTCAGAGATAAAGCAGTATGTCTGAGGAAGTGATGAAACACTGTATTAAGTCAGGAAAATGTTAGCTAGCAGCTTCTGAAGTCTGACATTTTAAAAATCAGCAGGTCCAGATAACTGAAGCATTTTAAAAGAACCAGCCAAGCGTCTTTCTAGGCTGTCAGTGACTTCTGTCACAGCAGCAAAGCTTCAGAAGACTGAAGAGGAGGCAGAGTTGTACCAGTCTGACAAGATGGGACTTAAGAAAATCCCACAATAACTATCATAGAGTAAAACATTGAGAAGAGCAAGCAATTCACTTCTCTGAAGTTAATTCCATGTACATATATAACTCCTGTGTACTCAAATACAAAATTAAGGGTCTTGTGGTTTATATCAGTCAGAAGTAGAGACTGATGTTTGAATCAAAGCTCTGGTTAAAAAAAAAAAAAAAATCCTTTACAAAAATGTATGAAATTCTGCTTCCTTAAATATAGGAGAAACGAAGCGTTGGTTACGTCTCTCACAGCATCAGAACTCCTCCATTCATCACATCGCAGAACTTTGCCTTGGCAGAACACTACTTGCATATGTTCAGGTGGCATAAAATATTCCTTCTCCATTTTCAAATTCTGTCTCTGTTCCCTACATGAGATATAACAACCACACAAACATACTCCTTTGCTATCAGCAGTCAGCCAAACTCTCTTCATGCAGCACATCTGGATTTCTAGCTAGCTGCCTTCATTTCGTTTTAAAATGCACTTAGGTGTCTCATAGCTACCATAAAATATAGGATGATAATTAGCTCCTCCAGCTTCTACTGCATTAACTCAACTTATACTACTATATTCAACTAAAGAGGATAGTGGTAAAATTAATGTTCATTGTTTTCAATACATTTTATATTAGCCTAATTGACAAACGATCCCTCATAAAAATAAGTAAAAATTGCAGCTTGCTCTGTGGTGAAAACACATAAACATTTATTCCTTGAAATGACTCTGATATATTAAAAGCTATCTATAATTGGCTAACAGAGGCAAAAGATCCCAAGGTTATTTAAAATCACACAAATTGTACGTGATGGGCAATGTCAGTCTCATGGGTTGAGCTGACTCCCTCCAAAAGAAACCAAACTAGCAGAGAAGCTGATGTTTAGTGGTTCAGGACTGTAACTTAACTGGGCCTAATCTACACAAGGGTGATTTTGGAGCAAGCATTGAACTGCAGTAGTCTTTAACAAACCAAAGTTAGGCAGCTAGAGAACTGGGAGAGAAAGTGGTCTGTTTTCACGTCCTGCTTTATTTTAGGTTGCCAGCTCAGGCCCCTTTCCACCTATCCAGAGGAAATTCTACTGTCACAGGACATGAAGCCAGAAGAAAAGACTCCAGACAGACCTCACTGCAGCCTTTCAGTACTTAAAGAGGGCTTCCAGAAAAGATGAAGAGTGACTTTTTACTGATCAGAGGTTAGGAAGAAATTCTTCACTCAGTGGGTGGTAATGCACTGGTACAGGGTGCCCAGAGAAGCTGTGGATGCCCCACCCCTGGAAGTGCCCGATTAAATTACTGATTTTTTTCCCTCCCTACTTGCCCCATCCTCTCAAAACATTACTTTTGCCAAGCTCCACTCTCTGTCTATATAACAGGGTTCTACAAGGACTGAGTCGTCTTGCCATTGTTTTTTTCCCCTAAGAACTGGATTGTCACGTACTAAAGAGTTTTTGTTTCCTGCACTCATTATGGGAAAATGTCTAGATAGACCACGCTGCTGAGACCCCTGCCTTTCTGTCTTACTCTTCTCTGAGCATTTCTGAAAATACTTCTTAAAAATGAACTAATCCTGTTTTTATATCCTATTAACTTTATGTAGTTATATACCCAAAGTTATATACCCAAAGTATTAAATGCTAATTTCACAATATTAAATATCACAATATTAAATATTGTGAAATTAGGACTAAATATAATCAGATCTGTGTATGAGAAAACCATTAAAGCTTAACAAGCTACCTGCTATTTAGTGTGTATGGTCTACCAAAGCTGCCAGGCAACTTTCCCAACCACAGTACCTCCAGCGCTAAGTTGAGGCAATAGATACCTATCAAATAGATACCTATTGCCTAGGCAGGCAGATCTTAAAACAAGCTAAAATTAGCTTAGGCCAAGAAAAGCCCAGGCAAGTCCTGACACCTCACATTTGTCAGGTCAGTACAAAGTCGAAAGCCTCTTGCTATTAAAATCACATATATAGTACACATACAGCAAATATGAAGCCAAAATGGAACAGGTTAAGTATTATCACACAACCAGATAGAATACCAGTGGTTCACTGACTGATAGCTTTTTATTTTTTCTTTTAAAAACATTTGTTTAAAATAAAAATTACTTATCTTACCACTCCAATACTTTATGAGGTAGGGCTTGAAGCAAAAGACAGTATTACTGGAGTTCACATAAGGATTTCAAGGCATAAAAGACAGCACAGAATAAAATAAGGTATGGATAGGAGAAAAGAGCAAAGAGAGTTCAAGCATGTTATCTTCTAAAGAGTGAGTAAGAGACAAAAGTATGCAATTTTGGAACAAATTTTACATTACAAAAAAAGAAAAGGGAGAGATTCTCTTTCCACTAAGTGTTTTTGACGTATTGACCTTGTGTATTTAGCTTTTCACAATTTGTGTTTATTTCCTAAAGTCTGCCTTCAAAAAGTTATATGCTTTTACTGTCTTGGAAAGCACAATGGAAAGTGTAATTGCTACAAAAAACTTTCAAGTTCAGCCACGGCCTTTATGACACCATGGCTCAGGGTGCTCCTCTTCCAAGGAGTTTCTTGTTGCTGTTATGTTGTGAAGTCTTTACAGCCTTCCACTGCTAAGTGCTTTAAAACAGGCCCCCTTCTGAGTGCATTCTCAGCGGTCTACAGAAGCTTTAGAACTTCCTTTTAAATGAAAAGGATGGTTATCTGCAAGCATTTACAGAGAGGCTGAGCTCAAGCATACATTATAAAACTAAGGAAGTGCAAAATAAAACCAAATTACTAACATCAAAGATTCCAGTTTCCCTCTTCTGACAGTAGTTCCCAGTGAGAAATAACCTTCGCTGCTAGGTTAGAGCTGGGAAGTGGCAGCAAAGAGGGGTGGGATACAGATCAAAGCTAATGGTAAGCAGAGCATCTGCAGGCCCTTTGAACTCCTCCTCCACTGCTCTTGTCCAGCACCTGTAAGGGCAGCAGTGGAGCCAGCATCATGCCCCGGCTGCTAACTTCTCATGTGAGGAAAGAAAACTCTGTTTCAAGCACAAGCAGGGTTCCTTGGTATGAGCTCTCTGGGCTGTGCCAGAGTTCAATCACCCCGTCCAGTGTACCTCAGGGTAAGACTGGACAAGCCCAGGAGACCTCAGCCACTCTGCCACTACACTAGCAATAGCTACCTGGTATTCTTCTGAATGAACATTTACACCTTCAATGCTTCACTCACCAGTTATGACCCCAGCGGAGCAGAGAGCAAAGAACCTGTGGTACCCAGAAAGTCACCAGTCTGAAACCAAGCTGGGAAGCAAAGAACCTGCCTGCAAGAAGACTGCTGGCAGGGAAAGAACTGTTTGTAAATCATTTTTTACTCCTAGTCTCTCTTTCACATCACTTCAAGATTTCTCTGTTCAAAGCATTAATTATTCTAATTTATATTCTAATAAACATGGCTTTCATCTTGAAAGCTTTATTATCTTCTTTGGGTACTCACTATATAGCAAAAGAATAAATAGGTGTGACCCAAAGCTCTGGCTGCCAGGGGTCGTCACTAATGCATTACACTTATTTACTGAAATTGCTTTTAAAACATTTTTATTTCCACACAAAAGCATAAACAGGTAAGAGCACTGCAGGCCAACTCTTCCTTCCCTGAATATTAAAAACATTATGGAAAAGTAAATTCCACTGTAAGTAGATTCAGTACTCACTTTTAAAATGTTCATACATGAACATTTCTATTGGAAGCTGGGAGCAGAGAAAAAAATAACTAGACACTGCTGACACACGGAAAAAGAAGCTTGTCACAGCAAGGCGGTTTTAGATGCCAAGGTAGTACCAGCAAAGAAAAAATGGGTTGGGGGAAACAGCAGCTTGTGGACAATTTTTTTGGAAGCTATTGAAATACAAATCATGGCTGAGCTTAAAAAAATCTACACTTGGGTGAAATTGAGTCTGACAGCTTCCTGGGTTTAGTGCAATTACAAACCTTCCTACATACTATTCAGCTAAGCAAATAATAATACAAAAACTACAACAGGAAAAACTGAACATCCCTGAACGTACACAGATGGTGGATAGTAAAATACAGATAAGAATTCATATCACAGAAAAATACAAATATTGTTGATGGCCAAACACATGTGCAGACGGTAAAATCCAGCAGCAATGGCCACTAGATGACAAGATCCGCTGCAGAGGCAGCCCTCAGCTTGTGGTCTTTTAAGTTCAGGTAAAGAAAAACAGCATTGAGTGATAATTATCAAACAAAGGACTTGGAATGGAAAAGGGTTCATTTCATGGCTGGTAAACCTTTCAGAATTTTCTTCCCTTCTCGATATGTTATCTCTCTGGACTTGTATGTCCAGCTGTGAAGGGACAACAAAGGGAAAAATTTCTTTTTCAAATTATTTTGTTTGTTTTACCAGAAAGTGGCATTTTAAAGAGAAGTCCAACTTACTGGCTTATTACTGAATTTCTCAGCTGACAAAGATGATCTATTCTGAACCCCCAAAAAACTGTTGTTGTATAAATCTGTCAAAAAAAAAAAACTATGACAGTGTCAAAATAAATCAAGGACACATCCATGAGACACTGACGAAGGTTGCTCTACAAATACAAACTATTATCAAGGAGCAAGCAAGACATGCAAGCAGCACAGCATCCAACCATCAAAATGAAACCAAAGTTCAAAAAAGTCGCCTGTTTTCACTGACATGTTTCTTTCACACAGTTCTGACAGGAGGTGAAGAGCAGTCAACCTGATCTGAAAGGACACAACGAGTGGTACTTCCCTTTAGTGAGTACTTAACTTATGCAGCAGAGAGCAGAAGTCATCAAAGCACATCTTAACTGCCAATTTCAACAGGCAACATGAGATTGATCTGAATAATGAACTGCATTGGGTTGCGTGCCACTTGCTGACTTACTAAACTGAGGAAAACAGCCACATTTTAACAACAGCTGTTGTCAGACTTACAGGAACATCACCATCTCAACAAGCACTTCTTGCCAAATTTACTACTTTAATTGACTGAGGGATGAATACTAAGAATAAGTGCATTGCATCAGTGGAGTACTCTAAGGCCATTCACAAATGATCAGAAAGTGATGCTGCCATATTTGAAAAAGAAGAACTAGAAAAAAACAACTGATGATGCTAAAAAGGGATGAGGCATTGGAAATACAGGACAAAATCTAAAACAATAGTTCCATAATAATAAATAAATATCCAGTTCAGACTTTTTCTCTTTCTTTGGAGTTTGAAAATGCAGAGAAACTATGGCCCAATGTTAGGTGGACAGTAATGTTACATATAGCAACAGCTCTTAAATTTCATATTAACAACCTGTAAACCTTCCTCCAACAACAACTACTCTAGTGAGCAATGTCGTCCAGTAGTAAAAGACCTGTTAGTTCTTGCTAAATTTCAGACCCAAAGTGCTAGAACAGTCTTAGGATCATTTTTAATATGCAACGACCACGAGACTGCCATAAATTTGCATAAAAAGCTGACATTAAATATAGTGAGATAATGGAAAAATACAGCCTCAGAACTAACACTAGAATGAGTTCATTTTGGTTTGCTGGGCTTAGAGGGAGGGGTATCATTATTATTTTCATGATTTTAAGATTTGGACTTGCATTGCCTCTACGCATAATTTTATGGCAAACTCACTAAAAAATATATGTATATGCAAAGCCTTCCCCACTGTAGGAAAATAAAACACATCTCAGTGGGTACGTGACCATTCCAATAAGATGGCTACTTACCATCACATTTCTAAACTTTATACTTTTGAAACAGATCAGTTAATTTCTAACTATTACATAGCTAAAACTAACCTTTTGCTTCCACTGCTTCTTTCTTGTACTCATTCATTGTGGCAATAGTTTCTTCATGAGCAACGTTGCCTCACTCTTCCTAAAACTTGCATCTGAGAACAGGCAGCTTGAACCACTCTCATCTTCAACTTCCTTGTCTGCACCTATCCACTGCCTCCTGCTTTTTTGTCTGATGCTTAATATTTTCTTAATCCCTGACCAAACCCTTCATTTTGAAGACAGGCATAAGCCAACTGAGTGACTGCTGGGAGAGGAGCTGTTCCTGCACCCTTCAGTCCCTCTCCTTCCCAACAGCACATTCCACACCTCCAGCACTCATTAGATTCCCCCATAACTCAAAACACCTGAGAAGCCCAACAGAAAGTCAGCTCCACAAAGAAAATGGCAAGCTGGTACAGCTGATGAAATGATCAATTTGATACTAACGCTGGCACAAGATAAGCAGCAGGACCAAGTACCTAGATCACCAAGCAGCCTCAAATTCACTTTTCTCAATGCTACCTACCTACATGCTTTGGAGCTGTGTCCCACCTCTCTGTTTTTTTGCATGGAAAGTTTAGATCTTCTGAATCATTACCAATTAAAGACATGACAAACACACCCTTAGCACCCTTATAACATAATGGTATTCAGTAGTGAGGAAGCACAAGCCACAGAGGAAGAGGAGAAGAGGGATGCTCATTCTCTATTCTGCTACTGCTCAGCATGGAGGTCTTCAGCAGCCTTTGAACATCACCAGTATTCTTCCATTGCCCCAGCTCCCAGTTTGTAAAGACAAACTGGGCAAAACTGATTTTCTTAAGCCTCAGTTAACAGCTGCTTTGGATTATTTTCCTACTAACAGCTACACATTAGCATTTAATGACTGCTTTAAAGATCACCCTAGCTGCCTAAAACATTTTGGGGGTTATTGTAAATCAAATGCACTCTGACAGACATTTATATTGGAATAAAGTTTGTAAATAATACCTGGAAAACAATTTTGTCATGTCAGAGTTTGTTTGATGAAGACTACCCAAACCCTTGGTCATTTTATATGAAAAAAACAGGAAATATTTATGTTCATGATGAAAACTATTCCCATTCCAATTATGTTGAAATTTAGACTGGATGAGATACAGTGGTACGTTAAATATGGCAAGTAATGAAATAAGTATAAACAAATGTCACATTAGAAAAATCAACAAAACTAGCTAGAATTAATATTGAGAAAATCATTAATAGAAGGGTAAGTAATACTAATGCACGCTATCATTAAACACTTTTGGTAATGAAACTGACAATTATATTTAGAGACTTTCTTCTAGTAACAACATATTTTGTAAAAATTGGAAAACAAAAACCTTGAGATAAGGAAGTCAGTTTTCTAATTAACAACTATTTATCTGAAAAATCATATTTTCAATTGCATCCTACTATTAAGAATAAAATTTTTCCAGAAAATAGGTGAGTTATCACCCAAAGCTGAACTTTTATGCATTTGTTGAAAGCTGTCCATGATGAATTAGGTACATAAACTTAGAAGGACATACAGACAGCTACACAAATATGAATTGCTGTTCAAGTATAGACAGCAATTCAGTGACATGCACTGTTAATATATGGAAACACTGAAATCTTTTTGGTATATCATATTCGGGCACTCACAACACAACATGTAGTTTCTAAATACCTCACCACCATCAAGTATGGAGCAAACGAGTAGTAGAATTTATTACCTAAAACTTTTCACACATCTTCTCTTCCTGATGGAAAAATACTTCAAAAGTCCCAGTTTTTTTTTTTTTTTTTTTAAAAAAAAAAAAAAGTCCATAATGTGCATAGCCTGGAAAACCAATGTAGCTATGGAAATATGTAACCTATTTCATCTTCAACATTAGTTTATACATGGGAGAATAAAAATATCAGCACAGGAAACATATCATTTCAGCTGCAATAGCAATTCTTCTAGTCAACAGATTTGGTAATGATTCCATATTTAGAGCTTTTCCAGTTTGAATTATTTTAATATTTTCACCATCCTAGGGAGGGGGGTTATTATTTTAACAAAGCAAAGCATCTTTCAGATCTTACAGTCAACTGTTCTTATCATCATGACTTGAACACTGATTTAAAATGTTTGCTTTGCCAGTAATGAAATCAGGAGGAGGATGTTTCTAATCTGCCTTTGAACTGTTGATTAAAATACATACACATATATATATATATTTATATATGTATGGTTTTGATGGTTTTGATCTACACTCTTGACACTTTGATCCCCCTTTACTTTGAAGATGGTTCAGAAAAAGAAGTTTCTAGCATATGCTCAAATACCATTATTTGCATCAGAGATCCTGAACTACTATCAAAAGATATGTCACTCTAATACAAAGGGAGACAATTGTTTTAAATTGATTCACTTTCACACAAAGTGATAGCAATCAAATGTTTTAGAGGCCCTTAGGCTGCACTGAGTTTTTCATGTTATATAATGCATTATATCTGACAATTCATTGTGGTTCCAAAATTATTCTAAAAGATGATTCGAGTAGCAATAGTGGTAGAAGAGCAAATACTTTAAGCATTACAAACTAATAACTTAATTTTGAGTCATTTTCATGTACCAAACACAAATCTAAGCATCAGTTCAGTTTTTGCTCTCGTGCTCAACACCAGCTGCAAAATTACTTACATCTTTGTGGCTGTTTTTCCAAAAGCTATCATGCTGAAGGAGCCATGTCCCTGGAATTTCAGCCACTGTTTCTAAAAAGCTGACAAGCAAGCATGGTCTCCAACGAGGACTGCAACGTTTCAAACAGGTGATGCACACGTTAAATAGCCAACTAGCTATCTGTCTTCCAACAAAACGGACCTTGCTTACCACAGGTCTGCTCTGTGTTTAGTTGTAAACCTAGACAATCAGCACAGAAAGTAACTGTGGTCTTGTGCAAGTAAGAACAATTCTCATGCATAAAAACAGCTAGTGAATTACTGTCCTTTCATTACAAGTTTATTCTATATGATGATAATATGGATGTAACAAGAAGGAAAAAAATCCAAATACCTTACAGTTGCATTAAAGGATGAAACTGAAGTTGGACTGGGTACAAATTGCCTGCAGAACATGCCTGGTTGGGGAAGGGATGGACTTAATTGCAAAGATATGCACGAAATAAGTTTGTATGAGAATATCAACTTCATCTCAAGGCATCCAGAACTGCGTTGCAGGGAGAAAATCTGTGACATCCCCTGCTGTACTGAAGTATCGACTTTACTGTGTTTCTGAAGCTTGGACTCAAAGGGAGACGAAAATGGATTAATGAATGACTGTCTATAATTTTGCTTTCATAAAACTTTTGTTCAAATTTTGTGTGAAGGCTCTGCAAGGAAAAATTAAATACTTCATTTAATGTTTTATTATATTTACTTGGTACCATCTTCATCCTAATTACTTCTGTCGCGATTTCTCCCACATTTTCCTCCAACTAAACAAAAATCCCAATTTATACACAAATACATAGATTATTCTCAGACACTGTCTTTCCTTTTCTTTTCTTTTCTTTTTTTTTCCTTTTTTTTCTCCTCCAAAAATGTGTGTGGTAAATTCTTTGTGTTACCCATCCTGGTAAAAGCAGAGGTGAAGCAGGTCTGTTTTCTCACAGTATGTGCCCAAGCAGTCTGAGGACAACAGCATCAGATCCTTTACAGCCACTGAGAACTGCAAGGCGGTTGTGAATCAGTAACTGTACAGCATCCCTAAGCACAGATCAGCTAAATCTATTTCATTTCATGCTAACCTACCCTATGAAACATGTAATTGGTTATGCCTTTTGCATTATTTCCAATCGAGCTCAGATTTGCATTGTAAACAAATCAATTTGCCACTTTAATTGTTTAGCTCTGAGTCAACTTACAGGGCTGAGAGGGCAGACAAAACATAATAAATGGCTTCGTGTCCTGATTTTATCACAAGGAGCAAAACTAAATAACTTATGAGCCCAGTCAGTTCTACTGAGTTATGAACTAGCTCTTCCTCCAGAGTAAATTAAAATTCTTATTGCATACAAAAAGCCTAGTGAACACATTTTATTACTCTTGGAGGGAAGTGCAGAAATAATGGAGGTAGAGCTAAGGTAAATATATAACCTGATGCCTCTCCAGTGGATTGTTTGCTAAACCTTGTAATTTTATGCACTGGTATTTGAATGTTGTATTTTCTGCCTGTGTATTCAGAGGGCTCTGTAGAAAAACATAAGTTGCTGGAACATGGCAAAATGAGAGCTTTGTGATGATAGACGATGCTACTGTAAACAAACAATATGTCCTAAGAGCAATGACAATTTTCTGCTACATTTTCCAATAAGCAATCTCATCCCAATTCAGGAACAATGAGTATGTTAGTTAGCATTTGGGAAAAGAGCATAGAGCATAAAGTAATAGAAACTAAGTAAATGGAAATGTTATGGAGTTCAGACAGAATGGAAGCTGGCATTTATTCCACAGTAGAAAATCATAGTTTTAGAAATATACAACTAAATATAATAGTACATATGTAAAACAGAGGAACACACACTTGAAATTATTACCAGAGAGCAATGCTGAAGTCCCTAAATGAGATAAGCGTGCACACAGAGGAATGTTTGTCATATGCAATATGAAAACGAGCTACAAAAAGGTGATAGCATGATTCTAAAGAAAAGTTACAGGAAGGCAACAGGCTAAAATTCACTCCCCTAGCAGCAAAATTCTCATCAACTTAGTAGGTGTAGGATTTTGTGCATGGAAGAAAACTTTTGCAGTAATTGAGATACATGGACTCAGTGATACAGTGATAGAACAAGCTTAAACTTTATCATTTATCACTGACATTTGAACAAAGTAATCTATTCCAACTTTTTTTCCACTGCTATGATTAAATGAACCTACAGCCATACCATGCATGAATGACAAAACACATTTTAAGTTATTATTTAATAAATGACAAGCCACATGGAAAAAACAGAAGTCCTAATTTGGATCTGCAAATGGGAAAGGCTAGTGCTAATCACACAAGTAAAATTTTCAGCACAGTAAGATCTTGGAAGTGACTGGACAGAATTTAGAATAGAGTTCTTGAGAAATACTTCTTAATCATGTAACTAATGGGATTCAAACATCTAAAGTTGAAGATTTCAGATTCAAACTGAGCAGCAAAAAACAGTCTAATCTGTTGATGACTCCAAAAATAGCTAAACTGAGCAAGAAGAATGTGTATTAAATAAGAATATCACAATTATATAACAATTCAACTTCTGTTGCATAAATTACAGAGCACTGTTAAAAATGTGTAAATGAAATAAATGTAAAATAAATAAGGACAAAATATGGACTAAAACCCAAGCAAGCCTCAACAGGAAAGAATATTACAGACACCAACCTACAGAAAATATCTAAGGAACAGAAAGCTCGCTCAACTGAGGAAAACATGAAAGCCTATAAAACAGGGGAGGACAAGCTTGGACTGGAAAAGAGGAGAATAAAGAGAGATTTGAAGAGCACCTTGCACAGAGCTTTCAGAGTAAAAAGTTTGAAGATACTTCAGGGGAAGAAGCCAACAAGGGACTCAGAGAGACAGTTCAACAACACAAGTGTGAAAGAAGCACCTGAGATTGCCAAGGCAGAGAATTCAGTCACTGATTTGAACTGGTGATCCTTGCTGAAGATGCTGGGGATATTCTCAAAATCAAATTATTTCTTGTAGCAGAAAGCTCTAAGGAGCTAAATCAGCTAGGAGAACAAAGCTCTAAACCAGATGTCAGGAAGTCTAGAAGACCTAATACAATTCACAAGAGAATACTGCAGATATTCACAGTAGTAGCAGTTATTAAAGAAACTTAAATGCCATTGGAGTCAAGTTTATTTTATAAACATTTTTTTCTGAATGGAAAAAAGCCAGCAATTGCGTCCCCAGGGATCTCTTCTAGTGCCATTTCTATTCAACTACAGTCAAGAAATTCCACATTAACTAAACAATCAGTTTAGGCAGGATGTAGCCTCTGATGTCCCTGATACAACTCCCAGCACTAAGGCATTAACTGCAGAAAGTAAGTCAGCTTACATGCTTTCCCTTAGGTAGCATCTCTTTCTCTTTCTGTCATTGCAGGAGACAATACAGGCAAAGAAAATTCTGCACCAGAAATAAATGTGTTTAGAGAAACAAAAAACAAATTTATAACACATTTAACTTAAATTCTGTCTTCATTTTAATGAAAAGGAAAAAGGATTTTGCAATCAGTTTAAGAAATTGGAGCATATACTCTGATTCAAATACTCTCATTTCAAAGTAGTGTTATCATCAGCTTAACGAAATCACTTGTGACATAAAGACTGATTGATGTATGGGTTTTGTGGTGGTTGTTTTAGAACAGGACTCTGTTGGCTTTGACATCCTACTTCAATGGTGGGATGAGAAAGAGCAACCTTAGCAGCATCTGATTACCCTCTTAGGTGCTTGCACAGTCTTCATCAAACCAAACATGAGGATAGCATCCTTTCACCAAGCAAGACAGACAATACATCAACTGACAAGACAGCAATACACAGGAAATACGATAAAAAAATAAATAAATCATGCTCTCACAAGTGGTTTCAGGTATAAATTATGGTGCACCTCAAGCATAACAGTAGAGATAAGATCTTGACTCCAGAAAAAGCTTGATGCTGTGTAGAACTTGCTTTTAAAACTTGTCTGAGGAAGGAAATCTTTATATAAAATGTGGGACTAAGTCCTCACCACACATTTACTACAGATTTTTAATCAGCCTCTGTTCTTTCCTCTGTCATAGAATCAAAAAGAGGCTATAGGTTACACTTCACAAAAAAGATCCTTAAGTAGTGAGCCAATGCCAGGAAATGCTAAACAGTTATGTCCATTGCTGTGAATGGCCCATTAGCCATTCTTCCCAGTCAAGATTTCCTATTTGACTATTTTGAAAAGACCAAGAAAAAAATATTTTCATCATGTTCATCTTGATAGCATTTTGCTTATACAAGCACTACAATGTTACTGAAAATAAATTCAAATAAATTCAGACATGTCATAACATTGGTGTTACTTCATTTCTTAGCTCTAATTTCTATTCTACATCAGTATTTAGTTTGTTTGGTTTTCTCCTTATAGCCACAATTAGGACAATGGATCAAAAGTGTCACAAAGAGCTGTTCTTCAACTGCTACATGGCTATTACCACCATATATTGTACTATCAATAAAAGGGGCTAGTAATAACTGTTATTTCTGAAGAAGAGTCAAATAAGCTCTTTATGGTACAGCCAAGAGCAAGATGACTTCACTAATAGGTAACAAATTGCTGCACAGATTGGAGCCAGCTGTCTAGCAGGAAAAAAAAAAAAAAAAGGATCATACATAGATGTTTCGGAACGCCTGCTTTTGTAAAATGTTGGCTGGGTGCAGCACTTTTTATATTCAGCTCTTTTGTGTGCTGCATTTGAGACAAAATGATAACTACCATCTTAAAACAGCTCTAAAGTCATCTCTACCATGAAATCGTAACTGGGTTTTGTATTGTTGTATTTTGTATTGTTTTCAATTACAACATTGAAAATTTACAATCCAAAACAAGCAGGTATGCCAGTCCAGCATTTAAAACAGCAGTCTCCAGAAAAACTGTCAGCTCTTGCATTTATTCTATTCTACTTCAACTGGCCTACAGCAGATTTTCAATGACAGAAATATGAACACTTTCCCTTTCTGAGGCTGTCCCATCTTTATGTTCCTACAGCCTGATAAGGAAGGGTAGAAAGAAAAGTGGAACAGAAAGGGCACTTGTTCACTCATTCCTCACCACTCTCAGGCAGTTCAAGCTGACTGCATGCTGGCAGACTTTCATTTCTCAGATCCATAATTGCTTGCCCCAGTTGCATCTCTCTCAGAGGCCACCTCATTCCTTGCAGATGCCTAAGCAGAGTTATCGAGTTTGAAAGGCAAGTGAAGGGAACAAAAAGCACCAAGACATTTGACTAATTCTCTTTGTGCGTTAATCTGAATGCAGATTTTTGTCTCTTATCTACTTAGACTTGCCAGGTGTACAGCTTCCTCTCTCATTGTTCCTTCTTCATCTATTCCTCTCACAAGGAGGTAACTGGTTTGCTCCATCCCTGCGCAACCCCTGCAGTTGTCAGTCTGATAAAGCACGATCCATCCTGCTGGAACCTCTCATCTAGCAAGCTAGCATTGTTATGGACATGTTTCCATCTAGCAGGAGACAGTAGCATTTTCAGGAGGGAGACCAACAGAACAGGAACAAAATGCAACAACCATGTTGTCTCCCTCCAGCACTAATTCATGCTTGTCTCCTACCCTCAGTCCCAGGTTTTGGAAGCTTAGTTTGTGAAATATATGCTTTTCATCACTTTCTGAATAATTAAACAAAAATGCTTTGGGACTGTTCATTATAGACGTTCCAGCAAGGTGGTGGTGCTCTGTTTTTTTGGGGTGGGTAGTTAGGGAGGGGAATATTAAAGATCTGAGGACCAAGCCAATAGTATTGTTTATGTTCCAGTTAAATGTATGAGTTAGAGAGGAATAAACATTCCTCCGAAATATAGGCACAGTCTCTTAACGACAGACAAACATTTTTTCTTCTAAAACATTTTCTTTTATATAAGATGATATGTGGACATATGTCAGTGACATTACAGGCTTAAATCAAAATGAAAGGATAAGATTGCCTGAAGAAGCTACACTAGTTTAGTAACTGGTGGGGGTCAAAGGGGTTACAGACATGCTGCTGGCTTTCCATGCGTATGGCTCATGCTTGCCAGAGGAAGACAACTCCTGGCAAACCACTCACTTTTAATGAACTTCATTTAAGAAAACAACTGTTCTCCAGAAATGTGCCCAAAAAACGGGTTGTCTGTTCACATTATATTTTAGTGTTCACAGAAAAATCACATGAATTTATGGCTTCATAGAAATATTATTTTTTTTGTAAAGACAGTGACAGTGCTCTGCATATGTGGGCCAGATCCTGAATTCTTGCATGCCTAAGTATTCTGCTGGTGACCACAGGCCTCATTTTGGTCTTTACTTATTGCAGCATTTTCAGGATAAAATGAGTGCCATTTTGGATTCTTACCTATTTTCCTTCCCTTTTTCCCCTCATTATTACAACATCACAACCTTTAGCATAATAATTCTTTTTAGCACTAGAGGCTGGGAGTTTAAAGACATTTATTATTCTCCCCTTACAGGAAAACTGAAGTATAGGAAAACTAAGACTGGCCCAAGGCTAACCAGATCCAATGGAGGTAAGTTAATGCAAGGTGTCCCATGAGAGGTTAGGTTTAAGCAACAGATTTTGTTTGTGTGTTTAAAAAAAAAAAAAAAAACACAGATACAAGATCTAGTTACAGATCCATAAACTATATTTACAATATTTACAACAACAGAAGTATGCATTTTGTGAGAAAACTGAGATTCAGTAATAAATTGATTTGTCTTCACTAAAACTGAAAAATCAAAAATCACTTGTTTCTCCTGTCCTTTATCTTACCAGTGACAGTGAAAGAAAGATGAAAGCAAATGTTAGTCAAATTCCAATATATCAGACGCTTTATCTAAAAAGCTACAGAATATCAAGTCAAGCTCACCAGAACATACCTGTAGGGGGTTCAGGTGTCAGGGTTTTGGTGGGAGACTGCAGGGTGGCATCCATGCATAGAGGCCCCATGCTGGACACAGCTGGCGCCAGCAGCCCCACCGTGGGGCAGCCATAGGCCCAGCATGCAAGATGGCAGAGAGGACCATGCAGGAGTGCTCTATTCTGTTTAGTGTACAATGTGACCAACAAAAAGGAGTTGGAAGTCCAAGCCACCATTAACAACCAATTAAAAATATATATATATTTGATGGATATATGTAAAGGATGGCATTAGTTATGTGCAGTCTGACAGCATTCAAGCCACATGACTCAATTCTTTCATTGTAAATCCTTGCCTATTTCACCAATCTTCTGCCCCTTAACTTTTCCTATATTCACACTAATTAAAGCCAAATTTGTGCTATTTTAAGCACATATGGAATTTCCTCACACCAGTAGAATTCAGTATTTACAAAAGGAAATGCTACATTGTTAAAAAATAATGACCTTTGTTTTTTACAACATGGGGAAGTGCTTGAGCATTTAAAACGAATAAAATTATACAAGATACAAAGGACTGAGGTTACTGAAGGTTATCCATTATTTTACATAAAAGTTGTGAGGAGGAAATGAACTTTTGACTGCAAATTTGCAGTCACTGGTTAACATGCTGGACAAGCAACTGCAATTTAAAAAAATCAAGGAGATAAAGGATGATCAAGGAGATAAAGGATGATTTGAAAATGTCACCACTTTCCTAAGCTTATGGGAGAGCTAAGTACACACAGAAAACAATTGGGAAATATCACATTTGCCTTGCACGTGAGAGGCAAACATGAAAATAAGACATTTGCAATAGATAAGCTATTAAAGGCATTTAAATGAAAGTGAAACTCTCAGGAACAGCAGAGCGTGATGTTTTCATCCTCTGACTCTCATCAGATCCTTTTTTCCTGCCACACCTCCATGTTCTACAGACTTCTTCCATCTCACCACCTAAGCCAAAAATAGCAAGCATTTCCAAGGGCTTGAAACTAAATCTTTTGCTCTCCCTGAACTTGAATTTGTTGGCCTAATATTTATGGAAGATGTTACTTCTTGAGAGACAAACATCTAATGATATATTACATCCTTTTAATCAATCTAAAATGCAGTCACTTATCAGTAAGCTCTTCCTTGGACTCAGTCATCAACTATTTGCCACTAGGAGACAGGCTACTTCTGAAGATTTATCCACACTGCAGCCGTCGTCTTACAAACATGCCTTATACAGCTATTCAGCTGAGGCTCTGCTGGCTGTGTGGCTGTGCTAGTACAAAACACATCACAGGGTCAGACTTAGTTATCTGCGGTGGCAAAAGCCCCCAAGCTACACTTTTTTCCAAGGTAGGCTATGCACATCTGCATGAAAGAGAATCACAGTAGGGACTGCAAATGCAGACCTACTCCAAGAATTCATACCTGCAAAGAATTCTCTTCAGAGAAAACAGGCAATTAATTCCCTAAATCAAAATGGATCCTGAGGATCTGTGCAAAGGTCAAGAAGTTTCCTTTAGTTTTATGCTATCCACAGCCTGATAACAAGAGGTTCTAAACAGCATCCATAATTTCAGAAGGGGTTTGTGTGTCACAGCAATGAAGAGTTTCCTTCCCAAAATATGATCATTAGCAAACCAGCAAAATTACTGCAGACTTCAGAGGGGTAATGTAGAAAACAACTGCTCTACTTCCCCGATCTAGACACTCACATTAGTAATACTCTGAAAACGGGACAGATTGCAGGTGACAGAAGCATTAACCCTTACCAGTGGACAGCTCTTCTCCCTTACATTGGGCATTTCTGATAATTCTGCTGAGGGGAGCAAGGACTAGAGAGATTTTACTGACTTAACCAGAAAAAAAAAAAAAAAAAAAAAAAAAAAAAAAAAAAA
>CM021734.1:59929365-59974733 GCA_011075105.1 Heteronetta atricapilla
TTAACAAAAAAAAAAAAAAAAAAAAAAAAAAAAAAAAAAAGCCAGTGGATTGAAATAGTTTATTTGGAAAGCATAACCACACCTAAGTCACACCACAGCAAACAAACAAAAGTTTGGTTTCCCCTCCTACCCCCCATACTAAATGCAATACCGTCCAGTGCAATAAACACCAATACTCTGTAGTGATTCTCTGTGTTGGTAGAGCCAGAAACTTGATACAGTCACCACCATATAAAAACACTTCAAGTAATTTGTACATTCAAAATGCTTATAATAAAACTGGAAAAGATCTTCTCAATGTAGTACAGTACACAAATAACTGCAGAGAAACAATTGTGTGTTTTTCTGCCTCCTGGGTAGTTAACACTGCTTTTAATTTCATCTCTGTCATTTCACATTATCATCTGCAAAAGCTCATGGCCAAGAGTTTGCCCTGGTAATAGCTGTCTGTTCTCTTTGATATCATCACTCCTTGCTCTTTATGGACAGGCCAATATTCATTGTGATTAGCAAGGGACAACCCTGTCTATCCAGATTAGTCATGAATACTTAGCAGTTCACTCCGTGCATCATCACTAATTGCTGTAAAAGGAAAAGTCTGGAGTTTTGTGTGTGTTTAAAAAAAAAAAAAAAAAAAGAAAAGGAAAGAAAGAAAAAAGAAAACAGGAAAGACCATAATTTTCTCTCCCCAGGGAAAACAACAATGCACCTATGCTTTGTATGTATTCATCACATTTAATGAGAATTTGTTTAAATCACTAATTCCAGCAAATACTACCTTATTGGTGTGCTTTTTACTTTTTGCCTGAAATTTAGTGTTCCATGACCCTGTACTAAAATATTACATTCTAAAAACAGATTCAAAATTGTCAGGAATTGTCAGGTAACTCAGTTATTCCACTCCCTAAGCTACACAACCACACCTCTCTAAAAGATGATAAACCTAAGGAAAGTGGCAAGCCCTTCTACCAAGTGAATGAGTGTGTTTGACAACATGTATGCCTAGTCCTTTGAAGATATAAAGGCATTATTTCTACTCCCAATTTCATGTTCCAGAAAGAAGGGAGGCATGAGGGGCAGGGTGTTAGCAACAGCAAGGCAAGAGGAACACACTTAAATGATATACACAATGTTAGCTTCCCCCGTATTTGCACGCTTTTTTTTCCAGAAAATTTATCTTTCTTAAATGTTATGTTCATAAAATTATCAGTTATTTTTCTTGTCTTCAGAGACATTTTGAAAATAAGCATATATTTTTAACATTTTATTTTGCTTTGGATTTAACCAAACTGTTATTGAAATGAATCTGTGGTAATTCTCATGGATTTGTTTCAGATGGTGAGTGACGCACTTTACAGAAAACATGGCCATACAAGTATAGCTAAGTAAAGGAATACTGAGCTGATATGAACCATAACATTTTACATTATCATTCATTAAAATGAAAGCATCTAATCAGTTACATACCATTTTACCATAGGACAGCTCTTTTTTGTCAGATAATGCTTTTTCCAGACTTTTTCCTGCAACAAAAGAAAACTTGTGTAAGACTAGATTTATAAAATTTTATCTGCCAGTAAGGTACTGCTGTTTACTGATACAACCTCCTCCACCAAGAACTAACTTTCTCCTATAAAGTAGCACTGGAAATCATATTGCTCCATTCATAATTCCTTCATTTCCACAATATATGGCAGGTAAACAAACAAAAGTGCTACTGCGGAACTGTTACAGATTTGACACTAGGTTTGATGCAGGCAAGAAAGCAAAGAAGTGGATAGTTCTGTACTAGTTTCACCCACTTGCCTTTTCTGTAACCCATCATTTGCCATACATGATGAATACCTGAACTCTACTAGTTCATGCCAGAAACTCCACTTCAGGCTGAAACTCTCATCTGGCATTCATTTTTGACTAAAAATCAACTCTGATCTTCGAGCTAATATAGCTAATAAATCCTACAGTCATCAGTGGCTATCTCTATATCAGTAAATGGTATAGTCCAGAAAGGAAATATCAAGAGCAAGTTAGCATGTACTGAAAAACAAAAAAGTTTATTTTATTCTGAGTCTAGCTTTAATCTGGTCCCATGAAGTGAGTGCCTGTTAGCCATTAGGGCACACTAGATGCTCTCCTAAGTGCATCTTCCAGTTTAGGATTATCCAAAAGGACAGTTCTGACACCCTGCAACATAACACAAACCAAAGCACAGGCAGTGGAGACAACTAAGGGATTCCCTTCACAAACGCGTTCCTTATCCATATTAAAGTACTTAAATAGACATGCTCATGATGACCTAAAAAGAAGCATTATATTTCTTTTAAAATAACATAGATTTATGCACAAAGTAATTAAAGTATGGATTTTTTTTGCATTGGATATGAATGTCAACTACCATGATGATAAGAAGCTAGTACAGCACCTTCTATCAAGACTTAATTTAGCTTGGCTTTTTGTTGAACACCTGGCAGATACAGATGAAGAGAAACACTTTTGCAAATGTCCTCAGTCAATCAATACACATGAACATCTAGAGAGAACATCTAAGAAGGATTTGTGTGTCCTATTTAGAGTTTTGACCTGGAGCTGTCACTATTTAACATTCACTATAACCCCACTTTGATTAATATTGTTAGACTCTAAACAGAAGAAGATATAAGCCACATAAGTGGAATATTTAAGATCTCTGCAGCTCTTCTGCAAACCTGGTAATGAAATCAATCTGCTAATTAACTAGTATTATTCATTTCCCTACAGCCCATTAGTGTGCTGTCACTCTAGCACCTATATATCATATTAGGTTTGTCAGATTGTTTGTTACTCTATTCCACATTTTTTCAGAAGACCCATTGTGGACATTAATGCCATACTTCAAATCCTCCATGGCAGCATGCATAGGCATGTTATTGATATACTCATTGCCTATAGTAATTTATTAGGAAGCTGGAAAAACTTATTGGAAATTCAAGGTACTGAGATTCTTGCAAGTCCTTCTATATTATGATCACATTCTTCTGTACATTTCATTCAGAAATCTTTCTAGTGGATCTGATGCTAAAATACCAGCTATTCTATACAACTATTCTAAATTATGTACTTCTAAGAATATATATGAAGTTTAAATCTGTGCATAGCCACTATTAATGTTAACAGGACATAGGAGTCCAAATATACAAACCAGTTGGAGAAATCATGGCATGAGACTTCAGCGAAGAATGCTATTTTTCTAATGATCAGCAATGCAAATAACCCCTTAAAAACACATCTCCTGAAAGATCTCTTAGTTCTCTAATCTCTAGCATTCCTAAATGGCCTAGCATGAATTTAATACATGAGATTTAAAATAGATTTTGACTTTCAGTCTAAAACATCTAGTCATCTAGGAATTTTAAAGATATGCATCTTCAGCTTTAACTTTTCTCATGACCATAGTGTAGTTTTATTTTAAGGCACTTTAATTGTGAACATTCTGATTATCAGCATGATAATGCTGTAAATTCAGGACTAAGGGTATCTGAAAACAAAACTGAGTAAATAAAGGCCCTGACTGTCACTTCTGCATTAACCCATTGTTAACAAATCTGACTATACTTCTTGCATGCAAGAGAGGTGAAATAAAGTGAGACGTGTACACTCCTACTCTGCTTTATCTGCAAAAATTAAGCTATACCTTAATTGCTGCTTATGTAGACAATCAAATGCCCAGCGCACCTGTGCTGAGACTGTTTGTGTCTCTAAAGCACATTTACTCATACACTATCACTTCAAATACAAGTCAGCTTTTAAAAAGTTCATTTCCTCTGTGGTCAGTTCACTAGCTGAGGTGCAACTTTGGTGGTGTTGGAACTACAGGGGCAGCAGTGGAGCCACAAAGACCTCTTGACTGGGAACAGGTAAGGGAATGCTCAGCATGACAAATTCTTTCCCTTCTTTCCTCTCCATGCCTTTTCCTTTCTGCATCCAAGCAGAGAAGGTCATCTCTTTTCTGTTGCCCGCACACACATTTCATGTGTTCAAGACTTCTGAACAGGGAATACAGCTCTTTCTCACAAGCAGACTCCCATGCTGGGAGGCACTGCTTCTTCTGACAGCTCTGGAATCTATAGACAATGGGGTTTTTTTCCTCATGTAATAAGACTGGCAAAGTGCCACCTGGCATCCAGAGGTCTGGTCTGGGATTTAGGTTCCAACTCTTGCACAGTGGGAGAGTTCCAGTAAGTCTGGTAGGTTAGAAAGAGTCAAGCATACCCTTGTAAGTCAATAAATTGCCTGGTCAGAGGCTGAAGTAGGAAAGAATGCATCTTATGCAGCTCCTGACATTGCTCCTGTCTGTTCTGTAATTCCTGATTATGGGGCTTCTAGTCAAGTTCCCCAGGTAGACCTGAAGATGGGGATCTGGCCTTCACACCAAAAACTTCCTAATAAATCAAGAACCATTAAAACGTCTCTGATGAAATCCTGCCAGGTATTTGGAGCCTACATCCCACTAGGATACAAATGTATAAATGAAGTTGCAGCCTTCCTCCATAATCATTATTACCTATATCACAATGTTTTTGTTTCAGTACATGCAAAAATTGTCAGTTCATGTTACTACAGCTTACTAAAGTGTCCTAAAAGTGAAAATAAATTTGTAGATCTATTTTATTTCCACAGATATCAAGAGACTTTAGATTGCATTAAAATAAATAAATAAAAACCAATCTCAATTGTTTCCAGTTTCTCTTGGAGTCATTTCTCAACGTATCTTTAGTGCCAAGGAAATGTTATCTACTCTGTTATACAATCCCAAAGGAGACATGATTCTCTAGCTTTTCACAAGGAAAACCAGAGAAGGTCACATATGGAAGGAATGAGGGGTAGAAGGAGTGAAATATATGGCTATGACAGACTAGATAACTAGTAGAAGAAACTACCAACTCTTAGCTATGCTGTGATTTTGCAGTGTTGGCATATGTTACTTATCTTGCTGTAAAACATAAAACATAAATCTGCTTAATAATGAAGACAGTCTACAGTTCACTGGAAGTAAGGCACTGTATAGTAATTTGTACTACTTGCAATGGTGTAAAATATCTTCCTTCAGGTTAGGCTTACATAATGCACAGCAAATTCACATTCACTTAGAAATGAATGGGTGACTTGAACCAAGGCTGATTTCAGCAAATTCATTTCTGAGATAAATAACCCAATTTAGTATAATGAGTCTGTGAAGCTGCCTGGAGTAAAACATATGAGTAAGTGATTGCATGATTGAGGCCTGAGACATTAAGAAACATACTGCTGCTACCCAGTAATAGTGCCATTAATGCAGCCATTTATTGGTTTATTTTTACTTAGAACAGGAGAAAATACATTGCCCTTCTGAGACCACAAGAAATCAATACATTTTCAGCTTTTAATAACATGATCTAAAACATTTGCTATAGTCTGCAGTGAAATCCATTGTGGGTATATGATGCCATTCATTCTTCTCCACAATATTATTTGCATTTTAACAGACACAAGCAAAGACATTACTGAAGCAATAATTAAACTTATGCTACACTGCCCAAAGTGAAAATTATGTGCATTTTAAAAAGCCTAAAAAGTTATTTTAGCATCTTTATTTTCATAATAGAGACAAATAGTCACCAAAATGTATGTGTAGTACAACCACTAACTCACAACAGCAGCAAACATAGTATTAACAAGGTGTCATTGACTACACTTAACACTGTAAAAAATGTAAAAACATCACATATGTAAACCCATGCTGAATCAAATGCCATTTATATTTATTGGAGCTTCTGACACCCTACTTTAAGGAGATCTGCCGTTACATATTAACATTTTTATATGAATATTAATAGACTACAAATATGAAATTGCATGACTTAGGAGCTTGATTATGATATTAAGCCATAAGTCCCCCAACCAAAGCATAACAAGGACTATCTCAAGAGACACTTTATCCTGAACCTTCAAAATGAAAGAGGCACCACTGACTCACTCAGGGGAATTGCTTCAGAAACATCACGCCTCCATCAGCAGGAAGGTCAGAAAAACAGGGTTCAGTAACTTCAGTGCACATCACCATTCCTGGCCAGCAACGCTAAAAGCTTTAAAAAAGTAATTTACATTTAATTTTATTCAAGAGCTTTGTTATTCATAATTATTCTCACAATAGCTGGGCTGGAACTCACAGAAACACCATGGATGAATCCTTAGGAGTTCATATGTACAACTGTTTTTTGGGGGTATTACATTTTAAAAGATGAAAACTTAAATATATCAGTAGTAACCAGGTTCACCTAGCTTTGAAAAAAATAATTCATTTGTAATGAATGTAATTCAAAATAAAAAGCTTAAAGAGCAATCATAATTTCTGTGACTATGATTTCATTGATTGAGGGTGATATTACAACCTTCTCCTCCATGCACTTGGTACCCACTGTTGGCAATGTTTAATCTCATTCACAACTTTTTTTTTGATTTACAGCATAAGAAAATAACACTTTGCTTATGTCCAGGGCATTCATCCTTTCAGTCACACCAAGTCAAGTTTACAGATGTTTTACACATTGTACCTAGTATTTTTATCACCATTGTTAGGACTCTGTCATAGTATTTCAAGAGCATCTTGAGGCTGTGTCTGAGAGTTCCTACATTTTTAGCATACAATTTCCCTTTTGTTTTAATAATTAATCGCTGGTACTTCCCAGAATGTAACTGGACAAGTTCATTTTGGCCTCTCTATCCAACTATAAAGGCTTCAGTGCTGCAAGTTTCATCAAACAGAAGGAAATCTGTGGGACTCCAACACAGGCACAGATAACGTGCCATAGGACGTATTAAAAATGGAATTGGAAAGAGTTGTTTCATCTCAAACAATAAGGTTGCTGCTAACACTGTCCAAACGTATGTGCACACACCACCACCACCTCCAATTAAGAACTACCCAACCATCAGTTTGCAATCAAACATCACTCATAATCAATCAGCTTAGGCAGAAACTTACTCAACATGTTGGCTTCTGTGAATCCTAAAACCTTGGTGCCAATGAGTTAAAGGGGAGTGCAGCTGAACCACAATCAGTGAACCACAGATACTGAAATATTTACAAATATAAACTTGAACAGAGGTGACAGACTTGAGAAATCCAACAAAATGCAGCCATCTGATGCTTCTTATTACTGCTTAGATAGGGATTTGTAAAGAGAGTTTTTTCCACCTACCTTTGCAACTTCACAGTAACAGTGGTTCTCCAGTGTGGTACTGAATTAGGAGGCATTTTGTTTGTATTGTTAGAGCCTTAATTGAAACAGTCAGAGAGAAATGTCTCATTATAGAGGAGAGAGAAAGGACTTTTTTTAAAAAAAAATAACGCTCTAAGGAGACTCAGTTTTAATGATGCTTAACACGATGTTTTAAACCACACAGTACATCTACACGCTATTTCTTGTTAAATGTTGGTTATTTAACAGCAGGCTGGCACCAGATTGCCTGCTGTGGATAGTTAGGGCTGCCTTTTACAAGTTCTGACAGTCTCAACACTGATGAAAGACAGCATCAGTTTTGATTCTTACAGTATATCACTTCTTGACACCTCCTTTGTCAGACTACTGTTTATAACAGATGTTCTTAACATGGCAGTAAGCATATACAAAAATACAATCAACTACTAAGCTATACATCCTGACATCACTTGGAACACTAGCTAAGAGACCAAGATTATGAAAAGTAGATACATCTGTTCTTCATAGGTGCTTAACACTCAGCAAGTTTGATACTGTTATGAAAATATGGAGGAGATTCTAATAAAAAAAAAAAAAATGTTAAGAGTCAGCAGTTGAAAAGGTCCAACAGAACACAGAAACCCAGAAATGTAGCCATTTATTGTTTGCTTATTTTTATATGGTTAACATTAATGAACATTGATTATGCAAAGTTTTGAAAAAAGAATTAACAAAACATTTTCATTTAAATTGCTTAGCCACCATCCAGTTATATTTCAAACCAGTTGACTACATTTCTTTTTCAAACTCTCTCCCCCGTTAGGAGAATTCTTATATTTTTATTTGCAGGGTTTTGGCGGTTGGTTGGTTGTTTTTGTTGGTGGTGGTGGTGTTTTGTTTTGCCTCCTTCTAAAGGACACCACAAAACTTCCAAAAAATCTTTAAAAAAAATCTTTAAAAAATATTTTTTTAATCTTCTTGTTGATTACTGTGTAAATAGAAAATGGTGGATGCCCCCATTCCTGGTGGTGTCCAAGGTCAGACTGGACAAGGTCCTGGGGAACCTGATCTAGTTAGCGGGTGGCATCCCTGCCCATGGTAGGGGGGTTGGAAGTGGGTCATTTTTAGTGTTCCTTCCAACCCAAACCATTCTATGAAAGCAACAGATCCCACAATCCACCTACTCCAACTTTTCCATGTCATCACCGCTCAATTTAGACACTACTTATTATGTACAGCTCTCACTGGAAACGCTCACTGAAATTTAGTGCTAGTGAGCAGTCTAAAGCAATATAAAATAAATGAGTACAAAGATACATAACATGCATTGAACAGATAGAAAATATGGCTATTTCAAAATTATTGTTGATATTTTTGAGTAAATCCATATAAAATAAGAAGTCACTCCTTGCAAGACTCATCTGCCATCATAATGCTCTCTCCAGAGATGACAAGCATTATGCAAAGTGATTCTTTTGTGTCCTTCTATGGACTAAGGGTATAAACTTCTATGGATAAGGGTATAAACAGCACACACTGAGCTCACGTGACAAAGAGGTAGAAATTTTATCTGTAGAAGATGAAAACAGGAAGTAAATGAAATGCAATCCAATACAAAGTGACAGAGCATTGAAACTTGATTCTTTGCTCTTCTTTGCTAGCAAACTTTAAGGCAAGCTCTTAAAAAGTCTACGCTAATTCTGTCAAAATACAGTTCTCTAGCACATGGCAACTTGATATGCATGGCAAACTTCTGACATTCAGACAAAGAAAAGGTGGGAGTTCAAAACTAATAGCACAAGTCATGGACTGAAAATCTGAACTACAGATACTCAGAAACAGTGACAAAATGCAAATAGGGTGTCTTTAACCCGTCTTTTAAGGGAATAAATACTTAGAGTTTTGCTTTACTTCTGTTTTTTCCCCAAAGCCCATTCCTAAAAGGCAGCCATGCCCTAAAGAAAGGGGAAAAAGTGAAATGTTGATAAGGTGACTCAATCAACTATGGGACATATTAGCAGTGATAAACAAGGTTGTCTAACCAGAGCATTAACCTTCAGGAGAAAGAAGTAATAAAATAATCTAAACCCTCCAAGCACATCAGTTGGTATGCAAATCTAATAACCAGTTGCTTCATTATTGATGCTGACATTCCTTTTGTTGCTTCAAGAGAGGAATTTGCATTCTATGGGCAGTATATAAGAAGTGAAGCATCCAAAAAAATCTATGTAATTGTCAAAGGCTTATATAAATGAACTAAACACAGCATAAAGTAATGAAAGTAAACAACTCAGCTTTCATAATCAAGGTCATAAGACATACAGTTTTTCTTCTATTCATTCAAAGCAGGGCAAAAAGTGATACATTAGAACAAGGAAATTCTTTCCAGATGACTAGTAAAAAAACATGCACACCATACCACAAGAAAAATCACTGCCAAACTTCTCACTTGAAATATTTCAAGTCTGGAATACCTGTAATTCCATGTAAGAAAGAAAACAGTCTCAATCTAGAAGCCCACCAGACTACATATGGAGTAGTAACTAAAATCAACGTTTCCAGAGGCTCAGTACTTTTCTCCAGTATGGGTTAAGGCTTGGGCCTTTGCTAAGGCCCCTGGGTGCTACAAGAGTGATGCCAAGGGAATCTGAACCAACTTGGAAAAATGTCAGGAAATGTCTATTAGTTTGTTTCCTCCACGTAAGTCGAAAAGCAGCTGGGGCAGGGATGAGATACAGCAATATATATGCATTTGTCATCTGATGAGGGATGCTTATCAAACAGGCACTTCAACAGCAAGAACACTTGAAACATTCTCTGCTTGCATATGAACAATCAGAGCATAGTAGGTTCTCAAGCAATATCAACTTCAAATGTAAGCACTAAGATTTGCACGCAACAAAATTAATTTGCAAAACAGGTTGGAGCATATCAATCCTGATACCCAAGTATTTAGGAGGGAATGACCAAAGGTGTCTGGATAGGCCATGTGCTTGTAGATGTGCACCCAAATGGAACATGGGTTCTGGAAGGTGTCCCTGCCCCTGGAAGCGGGGTTACAATTAGATGATCTTTCAGGTCCTTTCCAACCCAAAGCACGATTCTTACTGAAAAGCATACTCAACATCTGACTCAATCTGCATTAAGTACTTGACAATATGAACAAAATAGAGTTACAAAATTAGCATGAAGATATAACCCTTATGCTTCCACCTCTGGGCATTCTGAAGTTTAGTTCATTTTCTAGGCAACAACTCCACGAGCAAGATCTATCCTTTTCAAACATTTCTTTCCTCACACATGCATATGTGCAGATCAGGGATAAGAACATCCATGGCCTGTTACTCCATTCTTTCCAAATGCCTGTCTTTTCTCTGCTTCACGTCTTCTAATAGTTACATTTTTAATTAACCCAGCAATGGGTTCTCCGTGGCTTTTCTGAGACCACCATTCCACATTTTAAGAAATGTCACTGTCATGGATTTATTTTATTTTTTTTGCTATTCATCATCTTTATTTCTATCGTTAATTTTTCTATAGTCAGTTTAACCTTTTTATTTTCATTATGCTGCTTTGAACCACATTTTAAATTTCTTGTCTATTCAAGAATTTGAGATAGTTATCATATCCCTTTAGTTACTATTTCCCTGACTAATACATCTCCCCTTTTTTGGCTGTTGTCCCTCATTGCCTCCAAAACCACAAATAATCACAAATAATCTTCTGTGGAATTTTGCCTGCATGAAAAGGGCACAATCAAACCATTTAATCTTTTCCCACTAATTGGTCCTTTCAATCTCCAATCTCTTTGGTAGCTTTTCTTTCTGAATTCCTTCCAGCATTTTCACATTTTTGTTGTGCCAGCTCCAACAGTGCTAGCATACGTAGGCTAATACATGAGTGTTTACACTGGGAAAAACATACATGCAAATGATGAGTACAAAACAGAATTAATTTAGAACAGATTCTGGACAAAGTCACACACTAGCACACATCCTCTGGAGAGCACCCAACTGTCCTGGAATTAAACTTTACCCTAGGAAACAGCTGGAAGTGAGAATGTGGTAATATATACCTCCCTGAATCAACAGTGGCATCAGAACAATGCCTGTTTACATTGTATGAAGATCCAATCTGAATATTTCCAACATTTTATAATTTTCATATATTTATATACTTGATTAGTTTAACAAAGACAGTGTCAGATATAATAAATACAGAGACTACAGTATCCATATTTGTAAATTAGACAATAAGTATATTGCACATTGATACAAAAGCATCTTACATTGATGTGACACAAGCTGAAGGACTTAATTCTGAAGGATTAAAACCACCTATACTGTTAGTTAGGGAAAGAGGAAATAGCTTTCTTCTAGGATCAATCAACTCAACCTGGTACAAAACAGATTTAGGAGAAAACCTACCTTCAAATATAGCTGACTGATAAATGTAAGTACTTCCAGAGAGGACATTTAGTAGCATCTCTGTAATCACAAGACTTTACTTAAAATTTTTCAGTTTGGACATACCAATGAAATCTACCGTGGTGTTTGCAAGGTGAAATCCAGAGCCTAAAACAATCTCTGCTAACAGACACTCTTCACTTCTGCATGTCTGACCTTCTCATCCTGAAAAATTAATTCTGCTAGTCATAAACAACCTTTTAACCATACATATGCTCCACCTTAACCTTGTGGCGCCTCCAGGTAATTCTCTGTGCTGATTTTTCTAGTCTGACATCTGTGTGCTGGGATTTAGGCTAACCTTTTATACTTCCATAACAGATGCTTCATACACTCCAGTCAGGGATTTTGTTAATTGCTTCTCCAATGGTGAGGACATCTCAGCTGCAAGGGATTAGGAAAGATTCAGGAAATCAACAACAGGTAAATTAGAAGTGGATCAGATACTTCCCCATTGGAAAAAAATGTAAATGTTAAAAGCTAAATTTGATCCTCATGTTCATGCATGCTTTCAAAATAGGATTTGTCAATTTCAGATGCAAAGCAGCTCCAATTTGATATTACTGACTTTGTCTAGTTTATATTCTGAAACATTAAAACTGCAGAAATGACCTGCCAAGTACTGATGTAAGCTTATTGACAAAACAGAATGCTTCACAGTAAGGGCATCATCTCACAAGGCTCCACACAGTGACTCTGTAATTACTGTTTCAGGCTCTGCATAGCAGATCTCTAGCATACTGTGCTCGATTCACCAAAAATAAAAAAGGAAGAATTAGCTGATGTAAGTAGGAATAAATTATCTGAAACAAATAATTCTTGATAACTCACATAACCAGAATTATTCTAAAACAATCAGTTGCACTTTTTTTCAATAAGGTTTAGAAATAATGGATAAACTCAGCAATTTATTTAAAAACTCACTAAATCCTTATCCAGCAGAGCAGATTGCTACCAATTCCTCTAGAAAGCTACAACAACACACACACAAAAAAAAAAAAAAAACAGGAATGGAAAGCAGGTCCAACTAGACCTGCATACCTCAAGTCCGTAAATCACTTCTGTATTTGGTTGTATTTGGTTTTGTCTTCTTTTGATTTTCAGTGTTATCTGGTATGTTCATTCTACATTCCCACTTACTTCCCACTGCTGTTGCCAGCCTGCCCATGCTTTACAGTTTGCTTATTGATCAGGAACTTGATCAGGAACATTTTCATTATGCTACTCCTTGACAATAAAATTAAATCTTAAAAAGAAAATCAAATGCTTTATTATTTTTAATCACCTGTGAAATGTAAGTAACTTCTCAAAGTCTTTTGGGAGTGGATATTACACTGATCTCTCCTGCTGGCGAACAGCTCCAACAACTGAGTTGCCGACAATCTCCACTCATCTGGCTTTGGATGTTTATTGGTCAACCCTGCTGAAGGGCAATCTCAATCTCATACATAAATCTACCTCAGAGAAAGGCTTTCACCATCTTGAAAAATCAAAATGAACTCTGAAGACAAAGAAGTCAAGCAGGTGGGCTATGAGGAATCATTTTTCTGTGTAAATAACAAGCAGAACATGGCTTATGTGTGCATATCAATAACCCATCATTCCATGGCTGGACCCACAAAACTATCCAGCACTGTTTATTGCAAATAAATAAAATATTGTTTAGTGCAAACTTTGTTCAATTACCCTGTTTCAGAAAGTTACTTGGAATTCCTTCAGGTTTTTACCCCTATTAATATTCATCTTCAAGAATGATGTCTTTAAATACCAATAACTGTCCCGCCTCATCCATAATTTATGAACCTCCTCTTAACACAAAATCCATAGGTATCACTTGCTGCCCCTTGACTCCAAAAATTAAAGCCAGACAAAGCTGTAGTGAACAGCACAGGAATATAACTGTCATTTTCTGTAATCTCAAAGAAACCTACAGTTTAGATAAAGTTCATATTTGTTTCACATATAAGACAAAAAGCTATTAAAGGTACCCTGTGGCTTCAAATCCATTTTGTTTATTTTATTTACATTTTAACAATGTTTGACAAGGTAAACCTCTGAAGAAATTTTGTATCATTTGTGAGAAAT
Organism: Heteronetta atricapilla; assembly: GCA_011075105.1. Classification (NCBI taxonomy): domain Eukaryota; kingdom Metazoa; phylum Chordata; class Aves; order Anseriformes; family Anatidae; genus Heteronetta; species Heteronetta atricapilla. The sequence continues at coordinate 59,943,134 of CM021734.1, forward strand.
GGTGCTGAATCTTAAGAAAGCAAGTATTCTGAGCCATTACAAACAATTCCCTCAAAGGATTTTTTTTAATTACAGCTGTCAATCAAAACATGACTTCATTCATCGGTATTCAAAGACTAGCTTTCAAAGGGAAGAGTGATGTTAAAAAAAAATTAAAACTTTATTCAAATAAAGATGCACAGAACACTAGATAATCAGAAATGTTTCAGAGAAAAAGATGCAGGTCAAGTCTATAAACCAGGCTGAGAAATTTTTAGAAGCATTTGCTAATATGCACTCAGGTTACCTACAAAGTAAGAGACATTGTTCCTGTTGGTATCTTCCAAACCTAAAGAACAAATTCAGTCCACCACATAATGCAGAAAACAATATTAATTACAGGTTAATAATAAATTTGAAAGACAAGGAAGGACAGAAAACATGGATGAATAAGCCTCCACAATTCTAAAGTGTCAAGTATAAGACTACATATTTTTATTCACTTTTTTTAAATCTTAGCACAAAAATATAGTAATATTTATGCCTGGTTGAATTGAAGGAATTCACTGCAGACTGAACTTTGCAAAGATTCAAAATGTATTTTTCCAGAAAGCTTCATAAGGTCACATCTGCACAGCAGTTCAAAGATCCCTGAACTGACTGAGACCCAAACAAGTCATTCTGCACTTTCCAGCCCAAAGAACACCATTGTTGTTCTTACAACACTGAACAGCAGCCTACAACAACAGCCCTGCCTCCTGGCCCCATGCTAACAAAGACAGAGATCCCAACCTGACATGGCCTGTACCCAGCCCAGAGTTTTCCTATCTGCAAACCTCAGCACTTCCAATTTCAAAGTCAGCATGAGCAGAAGTGCCAGTGCCCACATGGCAAGGCAGACATCCTCAGGGCAGGAGAGCCTCCAAGTCTTGTGGTGATGCTGGCAAACCATGCACTGGGGAACTCCTTGGCCGGTACAGAGAGGGATGAAGAAGAGGGATAAGAAGGCAGCTACACCAAGGCAAACTAGTGGACAAGTCTTGTTAATGGAATCACAAGTGCAGAAACAGTTTACAGACCAGATATTGTTGTTATATGTCCACATAGCTTACCCTATAAGCTACCAATATTTGTGCTCATGCAACACAATTACTGTTGTCATAAAAGATATTACAGACCAAGAATACAGTAGTTCAGCACCAAACTGTTCACTTAAGCTGATTCTGTTATCATTTTAATAGTAATTCCTACCAGAGCACCAGATAGACATGTTTTTCTACAGTTCCACCATTCTAACATAAAATCATACCCACTTAAGTCCTCCATCACAGGTATCATATGGTCTAGATTCCACTTTCAGCAGAAATTAACACAGAAATCAATATATAAGTCCCAAATATATGCATGCTTAAAATAAGTCTAGTCAGTGAAACTGTCAGGAAAAAACAGTTTAATACAACATTAAAAGGGTAAAAATTCAGGTAAAGCAGATGTCTCGTAGTGGTACAATGAGTCTTCTAAATTTTTGATGTTCCATTGACAATAATTTGTTTGGTCTGCTCTGTTTTTACAAATACATATATGCATAAAAACATTATACATGCACATACCACCTGCTTCTCATTTTAAAAAGTGCTCAGTATCTGAAATCCCAGTGCAATGAGACTTGGTAACTGCAGCCAGCTGACCAGGACAACAGGTCGTTCTGTAACTCTAGTGCCATGAATTAGGTTTTGGGTAGTATATGCAATTGGTCTATAACTAGGCTTGCTAAAAAGGTAGGTTTGAATTTTACATGAAGACTTTAATTTGTAATAAAGAGTGGCTGAATGATATACCTACATATTCTTTGCTCAGCCTTCAATCCTTTTAGAAGGTATTCTTTTGCAGATCATGCAACTGCAGAGTGAGTTTCACCATTATAATGGCCAATTTTCTGTGTTGTTAGATTTAGGCTATCAAATGTAAATAAAGTTCTGTTACTCTGAAATTTTCTCAGTGTCTCCCCAAAGGCAATCCACAATGACTTCTTGCTGAAAGGATTAAATGTAACATTTTTCATTTTCCCTCAGAACAGTTTTTTTCTGCTTCAGAGATATAACAGTCCACCTGACTGAGCTGTCAGAAAGGCATACTCTGAAGCTCACAGTGAACCAGGACAGATTACAAACTGGAAGGCTATCTGTACGCACATTCACAGAAAGCCAACCACATTGTTCCAATAAAACTTGCATGAAGTCAATTTGTATGATGAACAGTGATACCATATCCTGTGAGATGATTAGGATCGATCTGATGGGTTTCTTTAAAATGAAGAGCAATATTTAAGGAAGTGAGTCTACCATACAATGCTAGTGTGTTTAAAATATTAAGTGTTTCATGGCTGGTATGCTTTAAGTATATTAACAAACATAGCCCATCCTGCCTGATTTTCTTCCTGATATTAGCTAGTGCTGAAAGAAATATAAAAGAAAAAAAAAAAAAAAAAGAAAAAAAGAAAAAAAAGAAACCTCTATGCTATATTTTGCAGTTATGCTAGCAGTAGGCTCCATAGTCCCACACCAGGAACCACAGAAAAGCTTTCACCTATATCATGGAAACATCAGCATTTTTTCAGATCTATGTTATGTTGGCATGAGCATGCACCAATGCACAAGCTCCCATACACCCCAAAAGCAGATCTCCAGCCATACAGACACACTCAAATATACATTAAGTAAACACACACCAGCCTCACAACATGCCAGGCAGCTTTGCCTCTTGCTGCTGCTCTGGCTACACAGAACTAAATGTCACCCAAACACTTCAGAGTGGCTCCTGCGAACAGGATGGGCAGAGGCAGCATTCAAAGAGGTCTCCTTCACTGTGTCAATAGCAGACATAACCATCCATGTCAAGGTTACTCTCTGTACTTCCCTCCTAGACATTGGCCCTCAGAAAGGAGACAATCAGCTATCCTCCAGAAGCTCAAGAAGGATGCCATCATCTTTCAAGAAACAAGCACAAGTGTTGGTGTTACGAAGGTGTCAACATGCAACCAAGCCATGTCTTCTGCTTCTAGCAGCTACATATTGCTCAGTAATAAAGTCTAGACAGACAGTATACACAAAATGAGTTATGTTATTCCTGTTGGTAGACTGAGGAACTACTTAGTGGCTATCTTGGATAGAAAGTATTTTTTTCCTCATGTAGTAAGAGTAGGTATGTTGCCAGCATCAACAAGTACGCAGGTTTCTAGTTTCTTTCCTGTTCACTGAAATTCTGGTTTTGAACAATATCTACTATTTACATCCAGCAGTAAAATCTAGAAAAGACAGGAGCTGGATCAGCTCATCACCACAAGTGCAGAGGGATGAATGTCAGTGCTCTAGAAACTCTTCACATAACTTTGTTCCTAATTTCAATATGCAGATTCTACAGTGCATGAAAAAGTGCATTTGTAGGGATATAGATATTTGTTTTCCCCTTTCTGGCCTGCATTTTTTTTTCCCATTCCTTCTACTTCTAACTGAAAAAGTAATTCCTTTTCTTTTCCTGTTATTCTTTGCTGCACATTTTCCATTTGGAAGATTTTTCATTTTTTGTTTAATTTCACACAACAACAAAAAGTTAAATGCTCTCTTCTACAATTGTCAAATAAACCTTATTACAGTAGGTACAAAGTGCTATCTCCAGAACTGCTTTGTTCCCACTCTGTTTCACAGTCTAGAGTTTCCTTCTACTTAAGTTTCCTTCTTCTTTGGTAAATTGATTTTTGTACAGCATGAGGGGATGTGTTCTGCTTCCTACTACAGATTTAAAGAAATACTACACATCACCTTACACTGAGTAAAAATCTATTTTCTACCTGTAGGTGATTAAACTTTCTCAGCCCTGCTGAGAAGGCATATCTCATCAGGTTTAAGTTCATAAAATGGTTCATTTCACTAACAGCAAAAATAAAAAGTACTAAATATATTAAACAGATCACATGTTACTTAGTTGTTCTTTTCCAAAGGTTACCTGTAGTTTTATCTATCATATTTAATATTAAGCTTTCTCCTCCTCCTTTTTGTAAGCTCAGTTGTTATCAAGAGACTTTGGTCCTGGTAAAACCCCAAAACACACTACATCTGAAAAATGCAAAGCTGTTCATCTCTCCCTTTCTCCTAGTGATAAAGGGCATCCTAGAAAATGAGCTGCATTAAAAGCTCAGATCTGAATGTGAGTACAACAGAAAGCCAGCTGTTAAGATTTGGCTGTCGACTGCTGCAAAATTACCTTATTTGCAAAGCTTGCTATGAGGTGAGGCAGATAAATGATAACACCACGAACTAGGAAAAGGCAAAAAGCTTTATTCTTCATGTATCTGGGTCTGACCTAAAATTTCATATTGAATATGTAACTTTGAACATATATATTCATAAACATTCACCCCAAGCAGATCTGCACATGCAGCATTTTAATACGGGTAAAGCAGCAGTAAGCTATTTCCCTGCATGACGGTATAGAAACAAATTGTTTAACATTTAAGTGGAATAAAATGTTAGTAAAAGAAATAGCTGACAAAAAAAAAAAAAAAAAAAAAAAAAGGCTCACTTCTGGCAAAGGATGCATTTCTAGACAAATGAGAAAAACTCTTCCCTGTCAGTCGATCAATCAGTGCATAGTTTATTTTAAGCTGGTGATAACATGGCTGTGGAGATTAGAAAGCTAGTGAGCTACAAAGAAGATCAAATTAATTTTGCTTAAATGAAAAAAATAAAAACCTTCAACAAGCAAGCACGAAATTTAACCCTCTCTGTCAAGTTCAGACTGGAAAAACTACATTACCAAATATCAGTTTGGTCTATGTCAGGAAGTGGAACTAAATGAGCCAGATAAAAAGCAGGAATTATGTGCCACATGTCTGAGGTGGAGGAGTTGATTATCATGGTTTCTTTTGTTAATTGACTACTTAAAAGAACTATGAAAGTGCAGCATGAAGAACAGAAAAAGGTACTGCATAGACAGTCTCAGGCAGAATTTTCAAATTTTGGTCCTTAAACTTGAGCACTTTAACCATAGCACCCTCATTTTCAAATCAGGTAGGTACCCACAAAGTGTACAGCTGCAACAAAAGGTGTGAGCCCAATCCCCCTGAAAATAAAACAATTTTGATTCATATTCCTAAATTTGGGTTTTATGTCTAGCACTCATTTGATAAATTTAGTCCTCATTCATTTACCAGTAAAAAAGCAACACGTCATATAGGAACCAGTTAATAACATCCTCTGCAATCTGTATGGGAGATGCCATGCACCATGAAGATGATTTAGGAGCTTGCAGCATCTCCCCACACACCCTTCAGGTATTTTGTGGGCACCAGCTTTAAGGCGCCCAAAACTTGATGATGGAGAAAAGTGCAGAAGAGGAAAGAAAAAATTGGGGTCCTTCCTTCCTCTTCTTCCTTGAAGAGCTGGCTGAAAGTTGCTTCCAGTTTTGCATTAAAAAATGTGCTATATTTTTGATCAGCTGTATCTTCATCACTACTGATTAAAAAAACACCCCATTTGATTCCCCAAGAGAGGATCATAGCTAAAATGAGACAAAGATTATTTTAAATGGTGGCACAAACCCCAAAAGAAAACATGCCTTTCAAATAAGCACAGCAGCTTTTAATTTCTGAATTGTTCAGTCAAGCATACACATTCTTGTCTGATGAAGAAGAATATAATTACCTAGGGGCATGTCAAAAAAAAACTGTTGCTTTTCCCTTCCTGTCCTTTCTTGGGAGAGGAGAGATTGGTGAGCCAATCAAGAAATTGAAACTGACATATCACAAACTGATAGTCATGTTACTATTTATTTTTTTGTTTGCCTACTTAGTGTGAGTACAGCTATCAGGCATATACACAAAGAATGTGACACAGCCTCCAGCAGTATCTGAACTAATGCTTAAGAAAATTAATTCCTTGAAAAATAAAACAAGAAATCTCAGGAGGTCATTGTGCTGTCTTGCATCATCTGTAGTAAACTGAATGCCTTCAGTTCTAGTGTAAACTATTTCAGCCACCTGACTTTCATTTTAAAGACATCTCATATTCACTAGTTAAGAAAGTTCAAGTTCATCTTGATTTTTCACGTTCATCCTGATTTGAAATGGACTGGTTAAGGGAAATGCAACAGGCTTGTTTATTTCTTTTCTTACTTAACTTTCACCCGTTATCAGCAAAACTATTTTGTACTCCTTCCTCACTACCAAATAGGATGTTCACACAACTTCTTTCAAATAAAACCTTTCCAAAAGGATTAGTATTTCTCTTATTGATCCAGCATAGCACACTGCAACAGATTAGATTTTGGATGTCCTAAATATTCATCTCCAAGCTCTATTTTTATGTTCTGTTGTCTTTCTTGTACATTAATGTTGTTTTAAAGATAGGGACCCAAATTCATTGGTCAGCTCCAGAACTCCTGGCCACTCTATGCTTTGGATTTCAATAAGTTACTTTATATTACGCTGCTGAATAGCTGGTTACACGGCTGAAAGCCGTGTAGGTTATAATTTAAGCTAGTTGAATGTCCAGGATGGTTCATTTAAAGAACAAATTTGTAAGCAAAACAGCCTTGTCCTACAAAGCCATGAAATATGAAGAGTGTTTGCACAATTAAATTTTAACCCTTGACACTAAGCCTCAACATACATGTATTAATACTTCCATTATAAAGACTATCTATCAAGATGCCAAGGATCAGAAGTAAATATTACTGTTTTTCTGTTACAAATTACATCTTCCCCAGCAATACCAAGAGATTTTCCAAGAATTATAAAGAACCTTTTCAGTATCCAAGATACATGTTTATTAGCAGTCACACTGTAGTATGTTCTAGAAAGGATGGTTTCCTGAGTTTTGCTCTAATGCATTCTACTACACAGAGAGATAAGAGGTGGGGGTGGGGGAACCAATGAATATTTAGAAAGTTCTTCATCTGATATTGATAAAATTTCAAGTAAAAAAATCAATTTCTTTTAAAAAGTTATCATGAATGAAACACTATTTATGAACTATTCAAGAGAAATCCAGAAGTTCTAAAGTGTTGATCATAGTCTGTCCTGTTGGTTGATGTCCACAGAGAACTCTTTGATCAGTTTGAGCTCATACACCAGTTCTTTTCTACACTTGTATTTTATTTTACTTCAAAATGAGGGACCACCCTGATAACTAGTCCCTTGATGAGCTTCCAGCTCCTTTGAGTTTTCAAAGCCATTCTAAAATAAGCTATGCAAAAGGCAATATTTCTGTTTCCTGAAATACTTTTAAAGTTCCTTTGAAATTTAATAGAAAGTGAGTGCACATTTCTAATATGTATATAGCACTTCCTTATGCATGAGTCAACAAATCTTACTAACAGTGGCCTTTAAGGTAATAATTCTCAGAATACAGTTTCTGGACTGTGTTAATTATTGAAAAGAAAAAAACACAGACCTTTCCTTATGACTGGCAGAAGACTCTTGTCTCTGAGTCTGAAAATGAAGTTAAAATTAATTCTCTTAAATATAAATTGTACCTTGATAGTTACCAATATTTTCTTTACCTTTTAATGGTTCCCAAAAATAGTAAATGGATGTGACATTAGCAGACTTGCTATATTAAACAAAAGTCATATTGATAATTCCCAAAATAATTTAAAATTGATTAAAGATTCCTACCATGATGAACAAAAGTACTACACCTAGTGAGACAGTCAAGATCATCTTGAGTTCTGAAGGAACAGGCAAGATTTACTTGATTTAGAAGCAACACTACAGTAATAGTAACAGTCTAACAAAACTTTTTCTGGGCAAAGTGTTCTGAAGGTCTGAAGAGTTTTGGGTGCTTAAAGAAAGCAACTTCTAATATCTAAGTGTCAGGCAGTTTCAGAACTCCTACTGTTATGGTCCAGAATATTCTTCAATAGGATGTGTAATGTGGGAATACTCAAACTTTCTTCAAACAATTACTTTGACCTAGTCAATGATGACACATGTTTTCTGGAAAGAACAGAAGACTGCTTCTCCCCACTCCCCAGCCCTTAAAAAAAAAAAAAAAATTCCTTCGTTAGCAGCCTCTGAAACAATGTCTTAGTGGCATAAAACTGTGTATACAACCACTTTTTTTTAGTAACATTTAGATTAGCTAAGTTGCTCTTAGCACTCTGGTCATGACAATGTAGATTTTATCTTGAAAAAATCTTACTGTAATGAATGCTAAATACATACCTCATGGCACGAAATCCATTCTTCTCTCCACTGGAAGAGCTTTGCGTTCTTCTTAGTTCCCAACTCTGTTCTCAAAATAAAAGGCTAAAAAGAAAAGAGATGTCTTACTGCAACTCCTTTCTTAAAAAATAAAAAAATGTCTTTGACCAATAACTCTCAGCATTTCATAGGATATTTACAGTATCGCTAACCATAGCTGAATGGCTTATGTATTACAAAAATCTCTGTAGCCTACAGTCATGCACTTCACATATATACAGGCACTCGCATGCATCTTTCTCAAAACAAAGTGATATTAAAAAACAGAACTAGATGGAAGTTACATGTAATGACAGTTCATTTTAGGTATCTCATTAACTTTGATCAGGCTAAAGCAAGTTAGTAATGACCTCTAATGTATGAGTATAATATAACTAACTTCTTAATAAAATTGTTATAAAAAACATCAGTTAAAATGCAAGAACACTCATTAAAAGCTTATGGACTCTGCCAACAAGTAGGAAATTTTATCCTGATTTTATGAAGTACACGGCCAGTAGTACACAATAGCAAAGAATCAGCCTCTCATTTCTCTTGTTGCTGAAATATTACTGTCATGTTCCAGTTCAGTGTAACAATATTTAAACCTTACAAAAATTATATCAAGTGCATTGGTTTCTTTGGTAGAAATGGAAAAGTAGTTTGCTTTAGTGTTTTGTTAAAAACAAGTCACACAAAATTTACATCACATTCCTTCTGACACAAACTCAAAATCCTCATGTAACTCAACAGTTAATATTTGCTTTGTGTTTCAAAAATCTGATTTACTGAGATGTTTCTAAACATTGTAAATAATTGAAGAACCTGCAAAGGTTCACAAGAACCTTGAAAATTCTTTTGTTGCATTATTTAATATAGTTATAAATGTCAGGTTACTGTTCATAAAGGTGTATCTGTTTAGAATGGCATTTGCAGAATAATGTTTGCAAAAGTTCATATGAGTACTCCTGTCAGTGCTTCTGGCAAAAATTTCTTTTTTTTTTTTTTTTTTCTTCAAATAAATTCTTTAACATCACTGGTTGCTTTAAAGGAGATGCTTCATCTTCGCCGTTTTCAGTTGTGTGTATCCTATGGGAGGTCAAAACATTTCCTAATACTGTAACTTATTGTCATTTTTGCAATGGGTCTAATCAGTAAGAGGATTCTCCATTGCACTTTATACTATACAATTCTGATTAGAATAAGAGGCCTCTGCTCTAAGGGGTTTCAACTCAAAATGTAAGAAAAGAAGATGAAGACAGAGAGCAATAGAAGCAAATAAAAGAATTTGTTAGGTAGTATCCAAAAGCCCAGGGGAAGATTTTATTTAATTAAAAGCACCGAGCATATGGAGTACAGTAAGCCATAACAATCACTCAGGGCATTAGGTTCAAAGCGTCTGTCTAATCTGTTTTCACCATGAACTTTTTTTTAGTGACAGAAATGATTATTGCATATCTTTTCACCTAGTAATTACAATCATAGAAACAAACCTGAGTTGTTAAAAGTGCCATCTCAACCATTACTTTGAAGTTTCTGAAGAATCTGCAGGAGAGAAAAGTAGAGAATCTACAGGAGCTGAACGCTTAATAAAACTACTTAACAAAACTACCTGCTCTTTTTAAAGATGCTGTACATACTGTTCAAGGCATTTGAACTTCTTATGACATATACTTGTTGTTCAAGGGCAATTACTCAGAACACAGTAAAACATAGTCTCATATTGCAAATGATCAGATCAAATTAAGTGAAAAATCTGACTCCCAGGCTTATATCAGGCTAGCCAAGATCATGCCTAGAAGGAATTAATTAAGGAATAAGACACTGAAAAAATAAGAAGCTATAATGCATCATTGACTGCTTTCTGATATTCTTCAGCTCCACATCTCTTGCAGGCCTACTGAAATGACAAAGCATGAAGTAATAATAGTCAATATACCTGCAGCATGTGGTGTTTCATATAGATTTTTTACAAGTTTACTCTAATTTGACCTAAAGGATGGGTTCAACTGTTTACTAGAGAACAATTTTACATACATAACTGAGATGTATGACTGAAATGAGAACAATGAAATAGCATTTCATTGGATATGCCACAGAAGCAACAGATTTTTTCTTTAAACATCTACACATGAAAATATGACAAATACTTGAAATGTTGAAGCTGTACCCTAAAACTTGTTGAAATAGGAGCACCCTATAGACATTTCAGCAAGGCCCTTGCTGTGATCGTCATAATCTACAAGAACCTTGCTTCACCATCCTCCCTTTCTCAGTGAAGATTTGCCTCCAAGCTTTGGCACAGCTTACAGGTTTAAGAGGCAGACAGACAACGTGAAAGATATCTGTGAATCTGATGGTTTCAACATTGATGGTCTAGTCATCCAACACTGGCAACATTGCAAGTTCTTACACAAGTCCTGTAATACAGCTTCCTTTTCCTACTGGAAAACTACATGTTTTTCCACTGCACAACTTGGAACTCTTTCATACATATAACATTAAAGAATAATTGATAACCATACAAAAGAGTTAGTCATTTTGAACCTTTGCATATAAAATATTAACATGACTTAGAACTTAAGACCCAGCTTAGTTACTATGCGATTTTAAAATATGGTTGATTCACAGAGGAAGAAAAACTGTCAGATACTGGTCACTGGAAATATTTCTAATCCTAAAATCTGCTTTCATTCCAAAGTAAAAAAGAAAAAAAAATCTGAAATCTTACTCCTTCTCCCTTCCCCCCAAGATACGTATGAAAATCTAATTCTCAAATTCAATTTCAAGTTTTATGTTTTTGTTTTGGTTTGTTTTTTTACTACAGAAGTACATTTCTTCAAGATCTTTCCTTTTAATTTCTTCTATTTCAGTAAGGTCTGTTGTCACATAAAGCTGCTGGAAGCAGGTGTGGTTTTTTTTCTTATTTGTCAGAGTGTTTTCTTTCTGTTTATATTTCTTTACCGCAACAAAGCAAACTATTTTAAAATGAAATTTTTCTTCATATGATCTGATAAAAAATTCTCCTGATAATAGCTTTTCCAAGGGAAAAATTCTTAGCTGTGTAACGCCAAATTCATACACAGAACACAAGACAGATGCCTAGTAAACATCTTTCATAAATTACCCTAGTTCTGTTTGCTTTAATAAGTGAAATAAGAATTACCTAAATAACAAAAGCAAACTAGAAATTTTTGAAAAGGTTAACCACCTTTCAGCCTGGCTTAGTCCACAACTGAAAAGCCTAAGTCTGAAAGCACGATTTATCCATGTGATGTATGTTGCACTATAAAACACAAATTGTTATCTATTGAAAGCCACTGAAGAAGCCGTGAAGCTCCTAAAAGAAAAATTATCATCAGTAGTAAATATGAGACACACGGTATGGCAAATAAAATTAATTAAGTCAAGTTCTAAGCTACCAACATTGTATATACTCTTCAGACGTTTGCAAGTTTCAGCAAATGCAGTCCAGTATCAGTTCTGCTCCAGAAGCCTGAGCAAGGCTTAAGTAGTTAATAAAAACATGAAATAGTGTATGCATAATGTGAATAAAAGCCTTGTTTCCAGCCAGACCCTTGGGTACTTGACAAGAATCACGGCAAAATATCTTGTTAGAGTTCACAGTAAATATTTAAGGCTTACTCTGATCTTTATTTTGGCAATGTAAAGTACCTTCATATATATATATCAAGTAAAGTATTCAAAATGTATGCTGACCAGAATCCAATTCATAACACTAAGAATGTTTTAATCTCATACACCATGGAAGTATCTCAATGTCCATATTAAGCTTCACCAGTTTCAGAGTTCCCCATAAAGCCCAAGGCAGGCCCATGATGTTTCTTCAGGCTACTGCTGTGCAACTGAGAAAATACATTTCTATACGCTTATGAATGATTTGCATTATGATTTTCATAGTCTTTACAAGACTCAACGTTTCATACCATTTACAATATGAAACACTGTTAACTATTGTAACACCAAGAATCAATGTAAAAAATAAATTCCTATGACAGCACAGGTTCTCTCTCTATACTGAGTACATCTCAATATATATATATTTCAAAAAATGTACTTACAAAAAAAAATATATTATTTTCTTACCAGAGATGATCCTGGACAATCTACTTGACTGACAGAACTAGATTGGAGTCTTTTAAGTGAAGCATCCAAAGAAGGGAGAAAGATTTAGGTCTTGATGTAGAAGGGATTCTCCAAGCATTGATGGATTTCTAACAAATAAATTAAAAAGAAAAAATTAATGGCAAATAAATATAGGGAGGCATTAGCTGTTCCAAATCTGTTTATTTTGTCTCAGCTGAGAAAACAATAGAGAAGCATAACAATAATGCTCACCTTCAAATGCTAGTCCCAGTAGACTATTCTAGACTCAGTATGGTAGAAGAAGAGCTTGTGAAAAAGTTTTGAATTCCTGGTGTCAACTTCTAAAAACATGAATTTATTGTATCTTCCAAAAGACCCATTTTCAATTTAAAATGAAATAAAACAACCATGTAGCTTTTGCTATAGAAATATTGTAAATTCTTTGTCTCTTACGTGTCATCAAAATACAAAAGCTATATTTTTGTAATTGTTCTCAGTAACAAACATCACCTATTTCAGAGTGCCCTAAAAGCACTGCTTGGTTCTTCTTTATTTTCTGGAAACAAACTAAACATTAAACCACAGAAATTCAACTCCCCCTAAAAGTTATAGGTAGTAATAATACTGGGCTGCATCAACAGAGGAGTGACCAGTAGGTCAAGGGAGGTGATTGTGCCCCTCTACTCTGCCTTTGTGAAGCCCCACTTGGAGTGCTGCATGCAGGTCTGGGGATCCCAACACAAGGAAAATGTATAGCTGTTAGAACAGGTCCAGAGGAGGGCTATGACATAGGACCAGAGTACCTATACCAGGAAATCTTGTTTACCATGTTTTCTTAGTTTCGTATTTTTATGTTTAAACTACTTGGTGCTAAAACTGGAGAAATAGAGACCCCTTGTCTCAGCATTGCTCCAAAAGGTCTAGGAAATAGAAATTTCAGTTGAATCAAAAACTTTAGAGGTAACTTGCTAAGAACTAAAAAGCAAGCGTTTGGGGCTTTCTGTTCTGCTCTCTGGTTTCATTACCCCTACTGTTTTGGATTCTAAAGAGAAGAGGAGAGAAGTCCTTGCTGTCCTCATTTCACCCACCATCTTTAATTTTGTCTGTGACTTTAATTATATTTCTTCTCATAAGCTTGTCTTGCCTTTATTTTATTTTTAAAGAGATAAGAGCTTGCAGCAAGGCTCCCTAAAAAACTTTCAGCTCCATTTTTAATGCACACAGTAAAGTCAGAAGCATACATTACAAAAATACAAAGAGTAGCTGATTATTAATTCTAGTTAAAACTATTACTGAGAGAGAATCACTGATCAGAATTATACTAATTAATTTTACATATTCAGTGATTTTCTACAAGAGCAGCTTTGTGAGTACTTACAGTCTGTCAGGCTTTGCTTAATGTTAAACCCTCACCTTTTGTGCTTGCATGCTTTATGGTATTGTAGAAGAGCTGTCGACAAAAGTAACATTTAAACTTTTAGTATGTGTGCGAGCTAAAAATGGAATTACTTCCTTTTGACATTAATTACTGCTTTGGATCACTAAGTAGGAGAAATGTTTATTAATCTATGTACAAAGTTCTCTTTAAGGGTAATCATTTTATCGCTTTGCAGCATGATTCCAAAAACACAATTCAGCACTTGACAGCTTTTGTTAAGCTTGTTTTTGATAATTGGATACAGAAGTCGCTTGTGGCCATTTGGATGGAACTGTTCTAGTTTCATGGAGCTTTTGAAAAATGATCAGACTTAAACACATCACTCATTCTGCTGAGCCAGCTTGACAGTTTTGATAGCCCATTACAGTAGTTTATATGTCATTTCTGGAAGATTTCACTAGACATCTCAGAACTAGGGTACCTTGGAAGCTCAAGTTCCAGTGGGCTCAGACTTTGATCTCAGGTCATCATTAGTTAATGCAAATAACCCATGGCAAGTTCTTCCATATTAACATTAACTGGGAACTTCTGAAGTACTACTTTCTCACACCCTTCTTTATTTATAACTGACTTGGACAGCTCAAGAGGCATCTTTGTAAACGACCAAGAACTATTTCTCCATCATTTGATTAATAATTAAATCAAACAATAATTAATGGGTATGATATTTGTTTGATTAAAAGCAAGACAGCAGTAGCCTTGTGGAAAATGAAGTTGTTTGCATTTTATTACAGAGAAGTGAAAAAGAAATACATATTGTAAATTCTGTCTGTTCTTTTCCCCTTTGAAATGGTAATAGCAACGCAATAGGGAGAGAAGCTGGATCAGGACTGAGCAAACAGGGGGAACATTATTTGTGAATACTCTATAATGTACAAACCAAGTTTTGACATGGTATTATCTGTGCCCTTCTGTTTAAGATCTTAAAGATTCATAGGGCCAGTAGTGGCAATAGTCAAACAGTAACAGTGCATTTCCATCTGTCTACCCACAGAGAAGGGAGAAACACTTTTTATATTTCTCAAGAACAAAGAGAAAAGTAATAGTGTAATGTGGCTCAAAAAGCAGCAGCAATTAACCCATCTGAATAGATGCTCTGAGGGGGCCAGCTTTACAAACATGTTTCATCAAAAATAGTAATCTGACCTGGCTTGGCAAACAAAAGAGCATTTATGATCCTTTCCCACAGAGGAATACAAACACTCAGGAAACAAAGTTTTCTACATACTAAAGTAAAGTATGCTTTTTGAACTGCAATTAAAAAAAAAAAAAAAAAAATCCCATGCAAGAATCTGCTCAAATAGTCCAATCAGTTTGATGGAAACATCTCCTTGTCATACTAGATGTATAACATGATTTTGAACTCTCATCTTTCTATCAAAAAGTCCATTCAAATTACTGTCCAATATAAAACACTAATTTGAACATGCATTTACATCAGCTAATAATCTTTACTCAATTTTTAAATCAAATCTCTTCATTTATGCTGTTTATTTAAAAATACAAAGTAATATGAAAAAAAGAAGAAAGGGAACTACTCTATTCTCTTTAGGATTTTCAATGTGAAAACGCCTGTGCTAAACATTTTTCTCTTGTTTGGTGAATACATGAAAGATCAATGCCAAATATGAAGAAATAAAATATCTAATAAATGTGATATGCAATAATTTACTCTCAACCAAAGTATATGGAACTGAATCTTGTTGAAATTGTTCAGACTTATGTAGCACATTTCTAAACAATCTGGAGAAAAAAATCCATACATTAGCATATACTTTAAAAAAAATCTACCAAGTATGACCAGGAAAGGTTATTCTCAGGCACCACAGAAAGATTATCTGCTGCCTGCCTCTTTATTTATTCTTCACCTCCCACACCTCCCTACTGATGTTTAGATTACATTTAGGCAAGCACTAAATTAAACCATGCACCCAAAGGTGAGAAAGACAGTTTTATGACTTTTTTTGCTCTCCTCAACATAACAGCACAAGCCCTCTTTAGAGAAATTTGTAGAAGGATTATAAAAAGGCACAGGCCACCCTATCCAGTCCTATCATTTCCCATCTCACTCAGAATAAGTGAATGCTAAAGAGTAAGTTTCCATCAGAAGAAACTTACACTGTTTCATACCACGAGTTTTCCTCTACTAGGAGAGACACAGGTAGAATAATGCATCTTAAAACTTTTGCAAAGTTATGCTTGAAATCATTTACCTGATACAAATAAATTGTCCAGGGATGATAAGGACAGAATTAGGTCCTCCAAAAACATTAAAGCTGCTATTACCAGCACAATATTGTATCAGATGCTACAGGCAAAGCTTCTGATATCAAATCCTACTTCTCTTTACCAACAAATTATATAAATACTGTTAGTTGATTATTCTTCTCCATGGTAAGTACACTGATCTTCGGTGCTTGGTGAGCATCAGGGAATAAAGCTTTGCATAAGGCAGACAGTTACTTCTCCCGTTTTTATGTGGAGATAAATAAAGCTCAGAGAAGACAACTGAGTTACTCCGTTTCACCTTAAGAATCTCATGACAGAGCCAAGAGCTGAATATTCTTAGCCCTGTGTTTGGATTATAATAGCAATCATTAATTTAGTTGTAACATTTACACATATTTAAGTTTTGGCAGTATCTAGTTAAGATATCATTATGCAGCAAACACTTGGATGTGTAGATAACACGTCTGGATGATTAAGGAGGGAATCACATTCTGTGCTACCAGACACTGCAACAATGGGGCAAACCAGAGGGACTACCAGCTGACCACGAAAAAAACCTTGGCAATATCCACTGCAATATTAATTAAAAGGAACAGTAAATTAAAATACTGTCCCTAAACAGTTAAACGATATTAATACCCTGAGAAGACTAGTAGAGGGTTTGCCAGCATTCTTTCTAGACTTCTGGTACAGATCACAGCTACAATTTTATTTTCCCCAGGAAAATAAGATATAGCAAGTAGAGGTGACAAGGTATTTTCAGCAATGAGGGACAAGGGTTTGTGAGTTTGATGAAGTGTGCGCATGTGAGAGACATTTTAAATCTATATTTCAATTCTTAAGATTCAGTAGACAGAGTCTTGGATGTCAGCATTTTGTCCCAGTTGCAGTGTGTTTGCAAGCAAATTGTAACTCTATAACGTACAAACATTCCCAATATTTGCAAGAAAACAAGGTCTTTGTGAAACAAAATTCAGGTTGTTTAATAGAAAACAATTATACTGGGCAGTGACACTGAGATAAATAGATTTCAATGTGCCTTAAATTTTTAATGTTGAATTTTGTAGTAGCAAATCACTAGCATTAAAAATCGGAACTCACAGAATCACAGTGTGGTTGAGGTTAGAAAACCACCTAGTCCAACCCCTTGCTCGAGCAGCATCAGCTACAGTAAGGTTGCCCAGGATCATGTCCAGTCAAGTTCTGACTGTCTTCAAAGTCATTACTTCCTGTGCTTCAGTCTGTGCCCCATTGCCTCTTGCCACATCATTGGATACACTGTGACAAGTCGTGCTCCATGTTCTTTATTCCCACTGATCTAATATTCACACATATTGATGAGATTCCTCCCAAGCCTTCTTTTCCCCAGGATGAGCAGTTCCAGATCTTGGCTTCTCCTCACACATTCAATGCTCCAACACTCTATACATCTTCATTGCCGTTTGCTGCACTTCCTTTGCTGTCTCTATCTCGTACAGGTGAGACCCAGCGCTGGTGCCACCACTCCACATGTGTCTCACAAGTGCTGAATAGAGAAGGATCGTCTGCCTCAGCCTGACTGGTACACTTTTCCTAATGCAGCCCATGAGACTGTTAGACTTCTTTGTTGCAAGGGCACATTGCTGACTGATATTCAGCATAGCATCCACCAGGACGTTTAGGGCCTTATCTTTAAAAGCTGCAGGAGGTTATTCATCCCCAGCTACAGGACTCTGCACTTCCTTTTGCTGAACCATTTCTCCAGCCTGCTGAAGAAAGTGTGTTGAATTCCACACACTCTATGATTTGATGAAGCTTCTTCACATTGCCTCCAGTCATTTCACCAATGCTTTTATTAAGTAGTAGCAGCATACACTGGTATACACAGGGAAGGTTTCTTTACATTAATTTTATCAGTACTGTATTGCTCTCTACTATTTAAAGCATGCAGATGAAAGCTTTCTGCACCTTAGCAATAGGTCAACAAAATCTTCACCACCTTTTCAAAATCCACAAAACTGTACAAATAGTGTGGGATGTACTTTGCCTCTTGAATCAGGAATTTTTCTGTAGAACTGTTAAGTCTTTCCATGTTTACCTTCCAAGTTTTCACTTACCAATCTCTCTTGGTGATTAAGTCTGCCAGCCTGGATGACAACTTCAGTATAAATAAACAGAGTATTTTCAGTTTCTCTCACCCTTGCACAGAGAGTTATTCTTAGTGTGAGATCAGTTTGAATCCCTCTTAAATAAAAACACAGATCTCAACACATACTTTAGATATTTAACAGAGCACTGTACATTTAGGCTGATAATTTAAAGCTGTTGAATAATCACAGAACAGCAGCATTAGTTCAGAATGCTTTTAAAGGGACATTTGAAAACACAGTCTAAAAAGTTATGTTTGGACATACTGAAATCACAAGAGTGGATTTTCTTTCAACATAGACTATAAACATGGGCAGCACTGCATAGCTTAAAGATGGCTTCATTCTACACTGGCTCTAAAGATGACTAATGTCAGTGAAGCCCAAGTGCTAGAATCACAGAATCGTTAAGGTTGGGAAAGACCTCTAAGATCATCTGGTCCAACCATCCTCCCCACCACCAATAACAGCCACTAAACCATGTCCCTGAGCACTATATCCAAATTTTCCTTGAACACCCCCAGGCACGTTGACTTCACCGCTTCCCTGGGCAACCTGTTCCAGCATCTGACCACTCTGAGAAGTTTCTCAGAATTTCTAGCCTGCATGGATGATACCACACAATTAACATTAGCATCCTAGTAGTTTGCATAACATTAATTTAGGACCAGCCAATCAGAAGTAGGCATATCAGAAATTACAAAGTCTAAGAATTTTTAATACCCTTATGATAAAATTCTTAGACGGAGCTTAAGCAGAATCAAAATGAGAAGAGAAAGGTATATACATGAAAGCACTGTAGTCACTCAGTAGGGATAAAACCAGATAACCAGATAAAAATAAAGCTCTGTTCAGCCATTTTCTCCCTCTTCCTTGTTTCCTTTTCTCTGAATGCACACAAAATATTTCCAGTGGAAATGTCATACTCCAAGTCATAACATTACCAAAGCAATTAATTCTTGTCTTCTGAAAGCAGATTTTCCAACTGCATGTCATTTTTTTCATAAATAGGAAAGCCTATGCCTTTTCAGAGGAAAAAGATTGCTAGGTAAGAGAGAAACAGTAGATGAAGCTTTTAGAAAGAACAGTAAAAAGAACTCATAAAAACACAACACAGAAGAGTTGGCAAAACTGCCAGCTATTCTCTTTCATGTCTGGGATATTATTTTCACAGGAATTATGCCAACGCAGTTTTGATGCGTCTTCTGGCTGAATGCACCAAGTGGCAGCAGAGGTAATAGTCCTAAGGGAGAGCTTTCCATCAGTAACAGCACCTCCAGAGGTCTGAATGTTGGGCTGAGATCCAGATAATGTAGGACCGACCTCCATGGATGATTTATTTGTTGTTCCTAATGAGAAGTGACTTACATGAACGACATTTTATTATCATTATTTTAACAGGAGTTTAGGCTAGGAGCTTTGACTGGCAAGGGAGGTTTTCTTGTTCTGAAACATTATTTTCATAATACAGTTGAAGTACTTGCTGACGTAAATTGCTCCATATTTAAAAGGCCATCTATTTTCAGGTTGGGGCTTTCAGATTTCTTAGACACTGTAGAGGTAAATCCCCTAGTTATTAAGCTGGTATTAAAAGTCAGTACAAGTAATGGAGATTGAATCTACTCAGTGGTGGTCCTAACACTTTTTAGCTGGTGGACATCAACACCAGTGTGTACTTCCCCAGGGTGCTGCAGTGCCAGGCTTGCAGTTTGCAAGGGTGCTGATCACACTTCACACTGGAGGGAAATAAGACCCCAAGACCCTGCCATAACAGGCTGTAATATCCTGAAGTAAAAGCTGCTCCTGCATTCACTTTAAATGTTAATAGTACTATCCAAAACTTCAGGACTGCATGATTAGCAAAAAACCTGCTACAGCAGGGGAAAGTACAAATGTCATTCTGGGAATATTTTAGCTACCGATACTTTTTCATAAATGCATTAAATAGCACTTTGTAGAAGGTTGTAGAAGAAATGTATACAACAATTAAGGAAGTCTTACAGTAATTTCACCTGTCTATATAAAACCACAGTATAAGATAATAATAATAAAAAAAACTTAAATGCTAAATTTTAAGATAACCTTGTCCTATTTATTAGTACAATCCACTTAATTTTATGGCATTTATAATAGATGTTAAAGACTTATTAGCATAATAAAGAATTATAACCTGCAACAGTCAAGATACTGAATCACTGCTTTTGCATTTAAGATTTACATTGACAAATACATTGACCTTCACATTATGTTAAGCTTAAAGGTTAAAATAATTACATTATTGTCAGCTTTGTCTTGTTGGATGCAAAATTTCCTCAGAAAGGTCTATTGAAGGACAAAAGATTGAAATAAATTGGTGGGAAGAAAATTATGAATATCATGGGACAACTAACACAGCAAATTTTCCACAAGCTCAAGATTACATACGCCCATAGGAACAGAGAATGTGAGTGGAATTTAGTGATTTTTTTTTTTTTTCTTTTTGCCTTTCTAGGGATGCTCAGCTGAGAATGGCATTTTGGGTCGTGACTTTTTTTTTTTGGTCTACCTTGTCCTGACCACAGTGGTAATTCATCTGTTACGGGTTTTAGAAACATGTTTTATTCATAGAGATTTCAACACACTCTCTTACAGCATCTTTTCTGAAAAATTCAGATGGCTTTTCAACTGGAAGTACCACCAACAATGCATAGCATCAAAGAAATGTTATACCGCAACGTACAAAGTTGGAGGAACTCTAACACAGGATTTATTGCCCAACCCTTTCTGATTATACTAATACAATTATAACAGCCAAAAAAAATACAGTCACAACATCTTGTAAAGCAAGCTTGAATTTGAGAATGCTAATGATTCACCACAACCAACCATAGTATTGGTAACTTAACCTCAGGGATCAAAGTTATCAGGATCAACTTGCCATTGAAGGAAATAAATCACCAAAAGTATTTTGCTCTTCCACTTGGGAGGGTTGGGGTGGTGGGATGACAGAGCCTTATTTCTGGTTCAGTTTAGGAATCTTCCTCATATTGTTATAGCTATGAATTTGAGAAGCCCATAGCAGTGCAAAGAACTGGGGAGGGGGGAGGTGATCCTCTTCTGCAGAAAGCAATGAAATGGGAATGATGCAAAAGGCTTCTATTTCCAACCTGATTCAACTTGAGCATCCTTGTGGCAGTAGCACCTTCCCTCAAAAGCACATGGACAGATCTGCTGAAATTCCTTTCTATAAAGATTTTCAACTAGCTCTTTCCTTTGGCTTGCAAGCAGTATGCTAACCTGGGTGTTTGCTGACTGATCTGTTAGGATGTTAAACTCACTGTGCATTTTTTACTGACTGCCTACAATGTGGCATATTGATTTTGCCTTTCCCTGGTTCACTTCTAAAACCTACACACTCAAAACTGTTACTTATTTGAAGCTTTCTGCTTCTTCAGCCCTGTTCTGACAGATATCTGTGTTCTGACACCATCTGCTATCTTCATATTCCATCACTGAACCACAGGCTAGCACTTCTGCTGTGACAGCTTTTGAGGTGTAAAACACACTTCTCTTGACATCTGCCTCAGCTCATCCATCCTCCAACTGAAAATATTCTTTAGAGATATTTTACATTTTAATTTCTCTACAGGATCCTTCTTCACTTAAAGGATGCCAGCTTTCTGTGGTTTATTGTCTTCCCCATTTTGAAGAGAACTAATATTTTTTGTATACAAGTATACAAAAATATATATATTATTATATATATATATATATGTATACAAATATATATATATATATTGTATACTCAGAGTGCGCTAGGCAGGGAACACTTGATGCGCTGTATGAATGCCGCTTGTTACTATGTGTGGCTTGTAAAGGCATACAAAGACCTGCACATGTCTCTTATAGGCATAAGAAGGCTAGATATCCCAACACTTTTGGCTGCAATGACACATTTGGGTTAACAAAGCCATCTGTTACCCTAAAATGATATAAAAGAAAAATACCAAGCAAGTTGATGAGATGTGTTATAGTCTACTGGACTAGAAAATGGAAGATAATCCCATCTGAAGCTCCACCTCCTCACACAGTCAGTCTACCTAGCATCTTTACCTTTCAAGTTTTGATGACATTCACCCAATTTCCTCACAAAAGTCTTATGAGTTAATTAGTGCTGTAAAAACAGTTTGATAATTTAGGATCTAAGATATAGCTCATTTTCCAGCCTTTAATCACCATGATGCAATAAAGCTATTCCAAGAGCACCACATGTTTTAAAATTACTTATCTTACTAAAAAATAAACAGGGACACCTTTACAGATGGAAGGACTGAGGTTTGCTGCTATTTCTTTTCAAATTATCTGACCTTTTAATTTCAACATAACCAGATATATACAAAATACTTTAGAATTAGGTTGTCGAACTTGCATAGTAATAGGTAAGAAAACTTACAAAGGAAAAGTTTCAGTTGCTAAAGACAGAAAAAATCTAATAGAACTATTATATTTATTAACAAGAAATCATGGCTAGGAACTGGTGAACTTCCATCTTCACTAAATGTGTAAACAAAATCAATGTTTCTGAATATCTGTTCTTTTGTCTCTTTTCAAGTATTCTGAATAATGAAATAGTTTTTCTTAATAGAATGCCTCTTTTTTTTTCATATTTTTAACGTAAGGATGAAAAACAACGTTTCCTACCAAATTGGAGTATGTGACTCAGAGAGAGTGCAGGCTTGAAGAAAGTTCCAATAGATAAGACAGTCTATCACAGAATCATAGAACAGCTTGGGTTGGTAGGTATCTCAAAGACTACCCAGGAAGGTACCTCAAACAGCACCCCCCGCCATGGGCAGGGATGCCACCCACTAGATCAAGTTGCCCAGGACCCCATCCAGCCTGGCCTTGAATACCTCCAGGGATGGGGCATCCACAGCTTCTCTGGGCAACCTGCACTTTGAGTGAAAAATTTCCTCCTAATGTCTAATCTAACTCTCCCATCTTAGTTTAAAAGCATTTCCCCTTGACGTGTCATTATTTGACTAAGCAAAATGTTGCTCTCCATCTCTTTCTACAAGCCCCCTTCAAATATTAAAAGGCTGCTATGAGGTCTCTCTGGAGCTTTCTCTTCTGCAGGCTGAACAGCCCCAGCTCTCAGCCTTTCTTCATAGCAGAGGACTTGAAGCATGGAACAGGTTGTTTTCATTCAGCTCAAGAGTTACTATTGAAATTAATTTCTTATAGGTCTTCAAACACATTTAACTTATAAACAGGATATTTAGCAGTCTGTGTTCACACCTTGCCAGAAAGAGTCATCTCCAGTAATGTAGTTTATAACACATTTTTTTATTAAGTATATTGACTTCCACCTCTCTTCATTGTTTCAGCTTCCTTATCATCTCTCTTTGAGTCTTCCTTTGCTCATTTTTCCTAGCCGTACTTTCCAGCAACAAATTTGTATGTTTTTTAAGGAATAAAAGCTTTTTCTTCAAAGTTCTACAGATGCACTTTTTAATAGTTCTTGTCAAATATACTTCTAAAGTTTATGCTTGCCTAATGTACTGTCCATATACTCCTATTGTATCCAAATTAAATATATGTTCTGCATCAAGAAAAAGCAAAATAACTATGTTTAATGCTTTCTTACACAGCAGGCCCAGGGCTCTCATAATAGTATCTGCAAATAGTCTGCCTATAATAATTCCCAACTGATCTAAGTGCATGTATCTAGCTAAAGTACTTCCTAATTTACCTGCCAGCATGCTGACAAAAATCTCTCCATCAGCATTTATTAATGAAATAGATCTATAGTGTAAGCAGTCAGTCAAACTCTCTCCTTTTTGGCTATTGCTAATTTTACTTTGTTCCAAGAGAAGAAGCCTCTTACTTAAATGATCATAAATTAACCTATCAATGCAATAGCATGTTGTTGTGGTGGGGTTTTTTGGTTTATATTTTTTTTTATAGTCCTGTAAAGGAAGATACAGGAGTGTCTGCTACCTTGTTTAGCTAAGATCCTTTCACAAACATCCACACAGTACTTTGTAATGGAAGATTTTTTTTCATTTCTAAATGAGAGGTAGTAAATATTTTAGATAGTATAGTTAAGTGCTGTTTTAATTTCTCTGCAGAACATAATTCAAAATTAAAAAAATACAAAAACATGTTACCTTGCATGAAGTAATTACTACTTGTCTTTCCAAAAGTTTTATACTTTTTTCTTAACATTTCTAAGACTTCCCTCACATCCCACTGTAGCTATAACTATATTCACTATATAGTATAGATAACTATAACATATAAATACTATTATATACATTTAATAACTATATACTTACACATTTATGTCACACTTGCACCTAAGTTCTCAGTTACATACTTAACCACATCCAAGACACTTTTATTTGAACGTACATTTTTTCAGATGAATATTGTAGTTTGTTCTGTTTTATCATTTCCCAGAGATTCACTAGCTCTCTAGCTTTGAGGAAGAGGAATTATTTGCTTACATTTCAGTTCCAGGAGTGAAAAGGCCTATTAGACACTAAGATATTTAAGATTTTTTAAGAGGGGAAACTTCGCTAATAAAATCACCTATAACTACACTCTGCAAAATGTCATTGTATCTGAGATGAAGGAATTCTATGATCATAAGTCAAACGATACCCTATGGATCAAGCAGAGTTTTGCTAGTATTACCATGGATATGGTAACATTCTAGTCCCATATCTTATCACCTAAAACCATAAATACATCCTGTTGTTATACCTATTAGCTGTTTCTGCATTCCCCCAAAGGTTTAAGTTCACCTACACCCTGCACAAGGCTAACTCCTCTGGCTCCATGAGCCCTGAGCTGGCTGCCCCTTGAAAAGCCAACCAACTCCCCCGCAGGACCCCGCAAAGCAGGCATGCAAGGGACTCTCTCCCCCACACACCACTTCCTATTTCAATGCCACCCACATTTCTCTGTCTCTACTTCCTTTTCATCCACTCCTTTCTCCCTTCAGAACATGTCCTTCCTACCTCCTTCTTGATAACAATCATGGAAAATGAAATATCTTCCTCTTCGTATAATTACTTTTTTTTCTTCCTAGCATATTACTACTTAGAGTAACAGGAGTCTTCTTAAACAATTTTAACCTCATTATTTTTCTTACCTTTTTCCCCACCTTCACTTGGGGATCATTTTGCTTTTGGGTTTAGCAGACTGGCAACCTACACTTCGGTGCAGTCTCACTATCTATGTGGAAATAGCTGAATTTTCAGGTTCTCTTCCACTAAGTTTAGTTTCAAGGATTTAATCCTTTCCTTTTTCTTCTTTATGATGTACTGCTGATCTTGATGTGTTCAAAAGGAAAAAATCTCAATTTTATATTTTCTGTTTCAAGACAGACTGTAATCTTTCTTAGGTCTTTCTTCCTCAGTGTAGTTTATGACAGGTCTTGAAACGCCAGTACCATATGTTTTCCCAGAGTAAGATCAGAAAGCTCTCTAGCCTTTTTTTTCCTCCCCTCCCCTCTCACTCCATCTCTCTCTCAAGGAATTTTCCACTAAAAATAGTGCAGTTTTAAAATCGTTTCCTAGTCTACCTGAATTGAAAATAAGGACGGTAAAGAAAAAAATCATGTCCTCTAATTATGATGAGCTTTGTAAATATTTTCTGTTGTAGAAAGGCATAAGTCTTGCTTTAAGATTTAACGAAATCTTTCATATTATTTTCTTCCACAGTTTTCTACAGTGTTGCAAGATCTTTTTCTTCTTTTTAGTCATATTGATTTTATTTTGTAAAACTAATGTATTTGCAGAGATTTATTCATATTTATCTGCAAGATAAATACTTGATTTTTACCTTCAATTTTTAATCTCCTATTCATTTTTCTCAAGCTTCATATGCTACAGACTTCAGAGACTTGACTAAAGTGCACCCCTCAAAGCACTGCCTGGTAGTAGGGACCATCCTGTCTGTTAGCTAAGCACACCCTTCTTCCTCCTGTGCTGGACATTTTTGAGCATCATGGAAGTATACCAGGGAACAAAACCCAGATCCAAGCACACATTAGAAGACTTCTTAGAAGTTCAGTGTCAAAAATATGCCACATGTATTTTCCACCATATGAAATAAAAACTGGGCCTAGGGCCAGCATGAAGACCTTGTGTTCCATCTCATTTCACATCCACTGTGCTTTTAAAAACTTATTTTCATTAATATGGAGGTCATGTTCATAAGTGTAATACATCTTACATTACATGCATTAATAAGGATGCTTTCAAGCTAACAGTAATAATTCAATGAGTATCCAAAGTATTAAAGGGGGTAATATATGTAGTTCTGGACTCAAAATGGCTATGTGTAAATAGGGAGGATTTTCATAAATCTCAATACAAGACTTTCTCTCAAACTTTTCCCTCAGATTTAGCTAACTGTATTCCTTGAACATAAATTTACCAGTGCTTCAACGTACTTCACAAATGGTACCATAGACAAATTTAGTGACTGCGACCCTCCAGGAATAAAGCACTGCAAACTTTTAACAAGCTTATAAAAAAGCAACTTTTATAACAACAAATTAAAATTGGTAACTTTCATTTCCTGTAAGTTTTAACCCTGCACTAAGCTTAGCTCAAAGTTTTATTTGCAATACTAGTAGACTTGAAGCAATTTGGAATAATGTTTTAATAATAAAGTCTAGAAGAAAAACCACAGACCATTCACTTTTAAGCAGGCCTATAATCATGCACTTCCCCTACCATCCTAACTGTTGGACATTCTTTCCTGAATGCCACCTGATATCAAAAACATCTGGTTCTTTCATGGAACACTATATGGGTACATCTGATAGGTCAGCAAACCCTAAACAGACATCAAACCTGCAAAGACATATGTCATGTTAGACTTCTACAGCTTTTTTACCCCCCCCCCCCCCCCCCCAAATATCACCAGGCTTTGCACGGGTTCACTTTGTGCAAATCCCACTGAAAGATCAGTCTGTAAGGTGACCATCACCACATCTACCTCGTGGAATGAAGAATGACACAAAAACAGTAGACCTGGCAGAAACCTGTGTAAGGAGCAGGTGGTCCACTGAAGCCTCTACAAGTACAGGTCCATGCTAGACCTGCTGGCTCCAGTCTAGAAGCACGTTTGAAGTTACCCTGCACAGACACAATCCACACCTCGTGAAACAGCACTTCTCACCATGAGGAGCACACAGCTTGTATCCAGTGCACAGGCTGAAAGAGACAATATGGCATGTATCATCAGCCAAGGCACCTCAAACCTACTCGTGAACTGCAATCTTGCAAAACTTGGGAGAGAAAAACTGGTTCCCCTTTCCCAGGTCTAGGCCCAACACAAATGTTACGCTTGGCAAGACAACGCATTCAGTTCCTTAAGAAAAATCACGTTAGGTTTATAGTATGTCCTTGATAATATGGAATCCGTGATCCTTAAGTATAACACATTTGAAAGCTCTTGCAAGAGAACTGTGTTTTTGCAACCTTAAAACAAACAGCATTTTAGTGACATTTAGTGTCACCAAAATGAAAAATAATTACTCACCACTGGCTATAAATTATATTTATTTTGCCAAGGGCAATATTTACTAGAAATTGTAAATAGCAAGTAAGTCAGAAATCACGTAAATCATGACCCTAGCTAATTAAATTCTGCATCTAATGGAGTGAAATTTATCGACAGCTCACTAAAATGAATTAAGAAAAGCAGCAACTGCATTTGCTGAAAGTAATGAAGTTTTGGGGCATGTGCATGTATTTTGTTGTGTGTTTATTTGTTGTTGCTGCTGTTTGTAGTGGTTTTTTTTTGCAAGCACTTAGGTTACTATAAAATTGCTTTGGCCACACTTAACATAACAGCCAGTTACTCTCTTTAATCAGAGAGACTATCCTCATTTATTGAAAAATAACCTATTTGCACTATAGTTTCTATTTTTTATTCCTGCTTATGACATTGGACACTTATTAAATATTGAAACCTAGGCAGGCAATAGAGAGATGTCAAGTTAATGATATGCCTGTACCTATTCACATGGTATTAGCTTTCTTCAGTCATTTCATTATTCCCATCCTCTAATTTGTAATAAACTAACATAAACATCTTTGTTATTAAAATAGCAAATAGCCTTCATGGTGGGAGAGCTCGTATTGTCAAACCTGCACAGAGATTTGCTATACGGTTACCAAATCATATTTTATCTTTACTTGCAACACACACTAAATTCCAACCAGCCTGCCCATTGAATAGCTTAAGTATTAAGTCCCAGAACAGAAATCACAGAGAGTAGCTATTCTGGCAACAACAACAATGTATATATATACATTATATATATATATATATAAGAAAAATATATATATAAAGAAAAGCCTGAAGAGAGAAACATATTAAAAAATTGAAGGAAGAAGGTCTACTGCTCTGAAGTGTAGATAACAATATGGGTATGTATTAAACTGCAAATAAAAGATACATAAATACAAAGAGGGCTAAAGGAATAGAAATGTGCAGTTGACTCGATAGAGAAACATTATTGACAGCTACACTAGACAAAAATAGATAATTTATGGCACAGAAAGGGCATTCCTAAAGCAGCTACTGAGATGTTACATGTAGGAACTGGATGTGTCCTGCCAAGAAAAAAAGTAGATGGAAATACCCAAGGAAACAAAAAGGTGTTTCCAAGGTTAACAATAAGTGAATAGATGTCACTACCATCTGCGCTAATTAGTAAATTTGAAGATTTGTAGACAACTTTTCAGAGATTGCTCCTATGCAGCTGAAGCCAGCAGATTAGCAGCTAATTACCTGAAAAGATTTTTACATGAACAGTGATGGCCAGCACAGGAACCATGTATAGCCATCTTTAATGAAGCTACACAATGAATAACTATGCCCAGACATTTTTTGCACAGCAGTCTGGTAAATTATTTGACAAAGTTTTCCACTGTGATTTTTATTTTTTCACTTTTAAAACACTTGTTTCCATTTGATTTGATGTTTAGATCACAATTACTTTGTACTTTTATGTAAAAACTCATCAAATACTTTAATTCATTGACAATATTTGTCTTCACTAGCACAAAGTGAAGGTGCAAGTCTAATGCATTCCCTTTAACGACATATAATACCACACTTTTCTTTTGGCCTGCCTCCACAAAAATGAGCTCCAGCATAAAACTCTTCACTAAAATTACATTTCTAATGTTCCTGCAATAACAGGCATGCCTTAAATGCTGAAAGCAGAAGCACTTTTATGTGTCGCCCTAAAGCTCTTCCTCAGGAGAAGGGGAGCGCTTCTTTCACAACACTCAACAAGAAGAAATGCTGAGGGTGAGAGAAGAAGCTGAGAGGCTCCAAAGCCATGGACACCAGCAGCAGAGGCTCCTCAGTCTAGGGTTGAGCAACAGGCAGCAAGCATCTCGCCACCAGGATACATGTCTGTGGTCACCAGCCACAACCATTTACAGACTCGGAGAGCTACAAAAAAACTAAAAAATAGTAAGAGATGTATGAATCCTAAAAAAACTAGTTTGTGTTCAGTTGTAACACATATTTATAGCATACAGCCACATATATTTCACTCCAGGACTCCAGGGCCATTTCTCTGTTTATAGTCTGTTATCCCAGTGAATGTCAACAGAAAATGCAATTCAGTCAACAAAAAGATGCCCAATGACTACTTTAAATCTGTCATATGGTTCTTCTCACAAAAGAAATGAGACTCCTAAAGAAACCTACAGGTTAAGCAATGAAACCATTCCCTTCAGACAAGCAATAAGTGAAAAACCAATTAAAGTATCTCAAACACCGCAAGTCTGGATTTACATCATTGTTAATCAAAACCAAAGAAATTGACCTTGCACTCCATTCTTGAACCTACCTATGCCACCAGGCTTAAGCATCTATTTCATGGACAAAGTATAATCATTTTATTTCTCCTTCCTCAGACAGGCTAACATGAAAAGCATATACATAAGAGAAGCCATTAAAAAAAAAAAAAAGACAGTATTACAGAGTTAACAGCGCAGTTTCTGACAGAAATACTAAGTAGAAATTTGTCTGTATGGTGTCTCACCCTATACAGGTCATCAGAACCAGTATTGCATCAGTTTTTCCTATCCATCTTCCAGACCAAGTATGTAAGAAATTCTAAAAAAAAAAAAAAAAAAAAAAAAAAAAAAGAGAGAAAATATTTGGATCACTGATTTTTCTTTTTAAAGCCATACATAACTACATATAAAAGTTTGGATGGCTGCTTAGCAAACCAGGTTTCTGAAGATATTTTAGGAGGCATTTCCACTTCAGATGGATGTGCTGATCTGCAGTATCTTAGTCGTGGTAAATGGAGTCAAATCCAGTTGGAGGCCGGTCACTAGTGGCGTTCCCCAGGGCTCGATGCTGGGGCCGATCCTCTTTAATATCTTCATCGATGATCTGGACGAGGGCATTGAGTGCACCCTCAGTAAGTTTGCAGATGACACCAAGTTAGTTGCGTGTGTCGATCTGCTCGAGGGTAGGAAGGCTCTGCAGGAGGATCTGGATAGGCTGCACCGATGGGCTGAGGTCAACTGCATGAAGTTCAACAAGGCCAAGTGCCGGGTCCTGCACCTGGGGCGCAATAACCCCAAGCAGAGCTACAGGCTGGGAGATGAGTGGTTGGAGAGCTGCCAGGCAGAGAAGGACCTGGGAGAGATGGTTGATAGTTGGCTGAATATGAGCCAGCAGTGTGCTCAGGTGGCCAAGAAGGCCAACAGCATCCTGGCCTGTATAAGAAACAGTGTGACCAGCAGGGCTAGGGAGGTGATCGTCCCCCTGTACTTGGCTCTGGTGAGGCCACACCTTGAGTACTGTGTTCAGTTTTGGGCCCCTCGCTACAAGAAGGACATGGAGGTGCTTGAGCGAGTCCAGAGAAGGGTGACGAAGCTGGTGAGGGGCCTGGAGAACAAGTCCTATGAGGAGTGGCTGAGAGAGCTGGGCTTGTTCAGCCTGGAGAAGAGGAGGCTCAGGGGCGACCTTATCGCTCTCTACAGGTACCTCAAGGGAGGCTGTAGCGAGGTGAGGGTTGGTCTGTTCTCCCACATGCCTGGTGACAGGACGAGGGGGAATGGGCTTAAGTTGCGCCAGGGGAGTTTTAGGTTGGATCTTAGGAAGAACTTCTTTACCGAAAGGGTTGTTAGACATTGGAACGGGCTGCCCAGGGAGGTGGTGGAGTCACCATCCCTGGAGGTCTTTAAAAGACATTTAGATGTAGAGCTTAGGGATATGGTTTAGTGGGGACTGTTAGGGTTAGGTCAGAGGTTGGACTTGATGATCTTGAGGTCTCTTCCAACCTAGAAATTCTGTGATCCTCCTTCAGAGAGCAGGGCCTGGGGAACACAGTTTTTGGATGGTGATTTAGAAGTTTTCTAAGTGACATATTAGGTATACTTTCCCTCCTGTCTCTCTTTGAGGGAAAAAAAAAAAAAAAAAAAAAAAAAAAAAAAAAAAAAA
>CM021734.1:59974833-60222716 GCA_011075105.1 Heteronetta atricapilla
AAAAAAAAAAAAAAAAAAAAAAAAAAAAAAAAAAAAAAAACAGGAAATGAATAAGAGATGGTGAAAATATGAAATCTTTGAAATCCTTCTTATTATTCCCAATTAAACCATCAAATACAAACACACAAAAGTAGTACTAGGCAGGAGCAGTTAACATGCATTTTGATTGGTAACTAGTAGAAATGCAACTAGAAAAATGCCAGAGATAAAAGCCAATTAAATTTAATACACATTCACTTCTTTGTGATAATACATCATGTAATATTTCAGTCATATGAAACAAATGGCCAGCTATAGCTCTTATGTAGATATATACTACATACAGAACTAGAAACACAAGCTATTCTATACAAGAATATATTGAACCATTTCATAGCTTGCACACAGAACATGTGGGAGACAAATGGATATAGCCAGCCTCTTTTCAGTGGTTTGTGGGGACAGGATGAGGGCAATGGGCACAAATGGAACACAGAAAGTTCCACACCAACATGCAAATGAACTTGAAAGAACTTCACAGTGAGGGTGACGGAGCACTGGACCAGGCTGCCCAGGGAGGTTGTGGAGTCTCCCTCTCTGGAGATACTCAAGGCCCGTCTGGACACCTACCGGGGCAGCCTGCTCTAGGGAGCCTGCTTTGGCTGGGGGTTGGACCTGATGATCTCTTGAGGTCCCTTCCAACCCCTACAATTCTATGATATTGAAAATCTGGTTATCTACTGCTTAGTTGAGAAAAAGTTGCCACTTTCTTTCATCAAATCTGATGTATAAGGATCCCTTTAAGTTGCCATCTTCAATTGTGAATACGGGGTACAATACAGCTGCCCCACATGTTCCTTCACCCTGATGTGGCATCATGACAAAGCATTTGGCAAGCCACAAGCAAACAGTGGCCAAGTGCAGGTGCCTACGGACATTATATCATGCCTGTAATAAAGGAAGTAGATGAACAAAGTCATCTTGTCTAGAAAGAGTTACATTTTTTTTTGTTATTCATAGGATGGAAATAACCATATGTACTACCAACAAGATACACGACCTTAGCTATAAATACACACACCCTTCAGTGTATGCGTATTTTTATTTCTTTAATAGAAAATCCTTACTTCCAAAGCCTAAACCCCAGAGCATTACACAGCTCTTGGTCATGTTCAGCTCCATCAGCATCACAGAAAGAGCCATAAGTTCAAGGGAGACAGATGCAAGTTAAAGAACATTTTTAATTATACTACTACTTGTGGTACAAACAAGTCATACACAGCCAAATAGATCTACATAAGTTTCTGCATCATTTAAAATGAAGATGACTTCTTTTTGAGAGAAATTAGAAACAAGAAATCAGATTAAGTTACCATATTCCTCACACGTTTCCTTAGACCAATTTAAATTAAAAAAAAAAACACCTGCTAAACAAGATCCTGCTCTTCCAGAATTTAAAGGAAAATACTCTTATTAGTTATTATAAACACATCATGCCTTACCAAGATCACCAATGTAAAGAGAACACATTCAAACACTAAACCATGATTCTCAAACACATACACAAAAGGCTGAAAATTTGAAGAACACTGTAGTAAGATGCCTAGATCTCACAGAATTAAATGGGAGTTCAGCACCTAATTCCTCTAGATTGCTTTGTAAAGCATGTGTGGAACAATCACTCAACAACAACAATAACAAAAACTTAAAACATCACAAGCTGCCCAGAAATACTTTACAAACAAAAGGAACTCAATTTAGATGCATTCATATCCACAAATAGTACTACCACCTCCATACAACCCTGCGTACCCTATCAATGAAAGACAAGATCAGACATCTCCAATTGCTCAGCATATGGTATACAGAGAAGAACCACAACAAATCGGAGATCAATTTTTTAAGTGCTTTTTATCTTTGCTGTATAGGATAGTTTCTTGAGTTAGAGAACCTTGTCGCTGACTTTTCCATTATTTACATACTTAGTGAGGTACAGTTTCTCCTGACTATTACTATATTTTTTTAAACAGCTGTAACTGAATTTTATGTTTGTTAGTGATAAAAAAAAAAAAAAAAAAAAACATTAAGGCAATATAACAGAAGATAGGTGAATTTGGTTAATTCCTGAACTGTCTCTCTGAGGGGAGGCTGTTTAAAATGTGCAATTAAAGAGCCTCACAGTAATTTTCAGTCCCCACAGAAATAAGAACTCATGGTAGAGCTTTCAAATTACCTTTTATGCAAAGCTATTTACATTTTATTATCTAAATATAAAAATTATAGCCATTCATTAATAACAACCACTTTAAATACTCTGACATATAGGATTGCTTCTCTTGACTTTGTTTGTAGAATTACAGCAATATGCAAAAACTAAAATTAGTGACAAGGCACGATAAGCAGAGACATTCACAAACATTTTGTAATGCCAGAAGTTTCCTTCATATTGCTGTCAAAGACAGAAAGAAGTCACATTCTTTGTTTAGAAAACTAAGCCTACTCAGACATTTCCCTGCAAGAAGCCTGCATGCCTACACTGATGGCAAAGACACAGAAAAACACTGGTCCTGCAGCCTGATCCCAAAGGACCTCAAAACATCCCCGCAGACATCTCAAATGCTAGCTTTGGAGAAACTAGGGAAGGAATGCTCCCTCTGGACACCAAGCAACAGCAGCAAAGGAGTAGGCAGTGCTTTGAAAAGTTACTGGGCTATGTCAGGGACCACAGTTCTTGTCTATTACTGTTCATTTTCTTCTACCTTGCCTCCCACTCTCAGTTTTCAGCAGTCTTGGGACAGAGACCAGGTCTTCACCAGAAAGTCATCCTCTGCAGCCTGATCAGCTAGAACTCCAGTTAATTTTCACCTTACGAAGTGTTGTGGCACCCATATTGTAATACAGTGCAGGTAAACCATCCTCATAGAACAAGCTCAAATGGAACAGGCAGAACTTAGGAATTCAGCCAACTGATGAATGAAACAGTGTCCCCAGGTGAAAAGACCTCTGCAGCAATCCATCAGCAAAAAGTAATTTATTGCAGTGATAAGCTTTTTGTCCCTTGCATAATGCATCTCACAAACAAATTTGCAAAGATAGAAGCTGAAAGAAATGGTGTGAGGTTTTGCATTTTACTGAAAACTCCCCAGAATCAGTCTAGTATGTCCAAAATCATAGTGAGAGACAATACTTTCTCCAGATGTTATGTTACACTAATACGGTCATCTTCAAACTGCCTTTTAGTACACGCATCTTACCAATATATACACAGAGAAAGGAGTATTATTTACTTGGAACTAAAATATTCCAAGTTACATTAAATAACTATCATTTTTTCCCCTTCTAGTAGAATCATTTCCTTTAGATCCCATCAAATAAAACTGCAAACCTCACATTCAGGTCCTGGTTGGATTTTAAGCTGCACGTTTCCATACTAACTCAAGAAAAACAGCTAAAAGAAATTACTATATCACTTCTAAAATTAAGAAAAAAAAGAGTTCTAAGTTACTTCAAGTTTAGAGATGCAGTAGAAGTTCAGAGATTCCAGTGACTCCTTTCACACATTTCCAAGAAAATCCTGCATACCATTCTGCTCAATGAATTTGAACAAAACATACTTGAGATCACTGTCAGTCTGGAGGTAACAGCATCAGCTGAACAAAACTGTGCTCCCCAGAGCTGGTTTTCAGATA
This sequence comes from Heteronetta atricapilla, assembly GCA_011075105.1. NCBI lineage: Eukaryota > Metazoa > Chordata > Aves > Anseriformes > Anatidae > Heteronetta > Heteronetta atricapilla. The sequence goes on from CM021734.1 coordinate 59,978,502, forward strand.
TTTTTCTTTGTGTTTGTGAGCACGAATGCCATGCTACCAAAGCTACTACGCTTGCAAGAGCCACAAAGTATACCTTTCACTCCTTTTTCCTAAACACAATCTTCTCTGCTTGGAATGATTTCCCCTTACAGCCAATACTATAGAATGGCCAGGATCCCTTTTTCCTTTTCCATCCTAGAAAAAGCAGTGCAGTTCAGGCTTCAGAACAGAGAACAGTTGCTCCCATCTGAGCAACCACTGTGTGGATATTTGTTCTGAGATCAGAGAAGAGAAAGTACTTTTTGAAACTTCAACCAGTATTTTCTCTGGAGAGAACAGACATCTTTCCAAAGAATAAATTAAGTATTCAATTGAACTTTACAACAGGTGAGTACTGTTCTTACCCTTTTGGGGAAATATGTTCAATAATGCTATTGCAGTCCCCTGAAATTAACTCCAGTAAGCCACACTGAACTGAGAAATTCTGTTCTCAGCTCCATGTTCAATATAAACAACACATTTTAAAAGTAAGAAAAATTAAGTATTTGTTATTTCTTCAAAAATACTAAAAGATTGATGCCAAATACTGGCACTATACCAGACCCTGTTCTGTACCTGCAGTGCTAGGTCAGGTGAGACTTGTACTTCTGTACCATGTGCATCAGGGCTTCCCATTCAGTTTCTGATTCTTTCCTTTCCAGATGCATATATATGAATCCTGTTGTGTTTCTAAATACAAAACAATGCTATTGAAATTCACAATAATGTGTCATTAAAGAATTGATTTCTCTCCACTGATGGAGAATCTAATTTAGGTTAAGTAACTATGCTTTTGAAATAGCTTCAGGATTTATTGTTTTTAGCATGATAACTCATCAACTACAGATTAGCTTGGAGGAATTTAAGCAGAGAAGTTAATTAACAGTAATGTTCTAACTGCCAAAAACTACTATATAGGTTCAGTAAGTATTCTATATACATATGAGCATGAGCTAAACATAAATAAAAAGATACTGATTCGAGACCACTGAACTTGTTAAAATTCTGAGCAATATTGAGAGATATTTTAATAATCCAAAATGGTTAAAGGCAACAATAGTATCCAAAGGTAGAAATACTCCTTTAACTTTCTGTTAAAACTTTGACCACGGTGATTCAATTAAGGCAGCACATGCATCTCTAACTTCATTGGGGTTTAAGTGTTATGCTGGACAGTAGCTGATAGTTTGAAAGGAGTTCTCCAAGTGACTCGTTTGATGAAGTAAAACAAAAATAAACCAAAAGTAGTGAATCTATTTTTACCTGATTTAGTAGTTATTTATTTATTAGGACAACCTAGGATGGAATCATAAACAGAATCAACAAGATTTGTGTGTGAGTATAATTCAGAAAAAGTATTTGATATATCAATATAAAAACATGTGTCCTATTACAATATCAGACAGCAGGGGGATACTTAATTTGCACAACAATAGCTGAAAGTTCCAATTTTACAGCAATAAAAAATGTTCATTTCAGACATTTTTTCTTTGTTTCTAAACCTAAAGATGCTCTGGAATGTATGACTATTAATTCACTTATCAGGTCCTATCCCTCTTGAACTACGATACTCTTGGTAGATCATACACAGCCTCTGCATGCAAACAAATCATTATAGGACTGGTCCTTTTTCACAGTAAAACCCAGTTGACTGTTAAGAAGTCACAATAAAGACTCACAACAAAAAACTGATGCAAGAGTAAACAACAAATAATTTATAGTAACTTACTCTGAACTACAGCAAGCAGTTCAGAAGACCAAGCAAACAAAAAAAGATGTAGCCACTTGGGTAGTTGTGAAAGTAAACACTACTTGTGTAAGCATTACAAGATTGCATCCACAAAACATTTATTAGCAGGCTAAATTTAACAGGACAGACAAGATGGAAAGAAAAAAAAGGTACATTTGTATATATGCTGGTTACAGCCCCTGCTTACTTGACTAGGGTACCGTGATCAATCTAACAGATAATGCATTGCTGAAACAGCATTTTGAATCACAATCATAGTATTATTTTCTTAGTTGTAACTTCTGGTATCTCCAAAATGTGTACAAACCTGTAAAACAGACATGCAATAGCAGGTGAGAATGGCTTCCAGCTTAGCACAGCTCCAGTAGTGCCACCAGACTTGCCAATGGGATGCTGGTAATTGGTTGATCCTGCAGGAACCCCTTTAAGTTGTTCTCTGCTGGAAATTACTTACATCTAGAAGCAGGATGGCAAACACTACTAATTGGCTTGTCTATTTAGAGAACTGGAGCTGGCAGCCAAAATCATTGGCAACAATATATTACTATTCGCTTCAACACTTCCTAAGCTTTCCATCCAGGAAATATTAAAGGGGAATTTGCATGAGTATCGCTTCAGCATTATCAGAACACACATTTTACATGTGGTCAGTGGAAAAATATCATGCCAATTTTCCACAGCTCATTTGGCATCATCAGATTTTCATGTAATTTTCTCCAATGAAATACCATCAGATTTTCTCTGGTATAATAGTGCAAATAAGCTGAAGCACAAGATACAACACCCCTTGGTTAAGATTTTTGGCCTTTGGTGAATAAAGATTCACATCCTAACTGATACACAGGAAGCCTACACACGTCTACCACAGCTTTTTTTTGGGGGGGGGGGGGGGGGGGGAGGGGTGATATGGTGATGGTGTGGGGGTGCACATATGTTTGAACCTTCCCACAGAATCTTGGAGTATGGAAAAAAATGTGACAGATGGTTACAAGATGAGAAAGATTAGATCAGGAAGAATGTGCTTTAAGATGCAGGTTCTCAGACAGAACTGAGGCAGAATATAAAATATGAATATGTTTAAACTATCTTCGCCTTCCAGGAGCCTGATTTCATGTGACAGAGTATGTCTGCAGTACAAAGGTGTGACTGCTGTAGCTGAAGGGCTGCATTTAGTACAGTTACCTCAGATACCAAAAACTCTCAACTCCCATCACCACGAATTTCAGGATGGAAATTAGGGAGTTGTACAGCCGTACAGGACCCTGTACTGATGCTACTCTGGGAGCCCTGAACTAGTGCTGGTATGCCAAGCTGCATGGGGAAACACAGAGTAAACATAGTTTAAGGCTAAAATAGAAATCTGCCTTAAATTACACCTAATCACAAGAACTGCCTGACCTCAGCTACACACACCTTCATCACCCCACCCTCTCCCACGAGGGATTCTCCATTCCTAGACAACTGGAACACCTTGCCACCACCAAAAGCCACGGAACAACCCAGTTAGCAGCAAGAAGACAGTCATGGAAGCTGCATTTAAGATGTCAAGATTAAGGTGATTTTAGTGGGAGTCGACTGAAATCCTGAAATTAAACAAAACCATTAAGCCAGTAAAATTACATGTCAGTAGGTGTGATAACTGTCAGATGGAGGGGAGGAAAGAAAAAAAAAGAAAGAGCATAGATAAAGATTAGAGCTTGGGTGTTCTGCTAAAACGATAAAGTGCGTGGGAAGGAACTGAGAAATGAGCTCCAAAAATGACCTAGGTGAAAAGAAATATATGAAGAATGTAATTCTGTATGACTTGAAGACTTGGCAGCTAATTTTCAAGATTGGATAATTTTGAGATTTTTTTTTATTATTATTATTTAAATATAATTGAGAAGCCACATTGCAGCTGTGGTTAGTAACCCAACAATATTACACCATTACCTGGAAAGTGCTCTAATTATTGTACTTTGGCCTGGCACTATAAAGCTCCTACATAGATATGCAGTTAGATTAACAGGCCAAGGTCATCTGTGCAGATCAGACATAATGCTCCAGCACATTTCTAGATTTAGAAAGCATCCTTTAACTGACACTACACAACTCAAAATGCATAGAGACAGGCTAAAATGTTTCAAAGAAAGCTATTTTTAAGGACTTTTTATGCAGTCACACAGGTTTAGAAAAGGATAAACAGAAGTATAAATTCACATATCAGATTCACAGACTGCAGAATAGCCTATTTGGATTTGAAGAGGCATCACTCCATCAAAAAAAAAAAAATCAGCATTGGTAATGGCACTGCAACTCCTTTTATTTTGTGCAAGCCTTCAAAGTTCCTATACATCCACATCTTCAGAAACAGCCTCAGAAACCTCTGAACATAACAAGAAAGCTCTATATGGTGAAGCCTTTGTATGTGTGTGAAATTACATAAAGATGATAAAGAGAAGTTAGAGGGAAAGAGGATTGCTAAGGTGAAAAGCGGGCATGGAAAATGAAAGAGATAATCCACTTTATTTTTGGTGTTTGCTGCATTCATGAATTTCAAGCCAGTTTAGAAAATAACGAACCATATTCACTCACAGCTAAGGAGCATGTGATTGCCCAATCCAAGGGTAGAAAAGCAAATACATTAAACACTTCAGTGAATTTATTCAGTGAGTTTATTTATACAGTGCCTGTTAGGACAAACATAGTTGCTGCAAACTGAAAAACCAGTTCCTATGCCTATATCCTTTGACCCATGAAAACAAGAACAAGTTAGATGCTCAGCCTCTTTCTTCCCCCCCAGCTGCAGAGGCAAAAGCCTTGCTCCATTGTGCTTGCTTGCTGTCTGATCCTGTGACTCCTATATTGTTGCTGTAGAGAGCCTCTGAGCTAACCCTAGACAGAGGAAACTGTTTAAAACTCTCATACTGGAAGCATAACCTTCTTTCTGAGTAGCCTGATGGCTTCTGCGTAAGAGGACAGCAGAGGTGGGAACAGTGTTATATTCCTTCAAAAGAACTGTTAATAGACTCAAACACTACCCAGGAAGACAACTTAATTCAAACACCCAACTGCCCCAAGGGCACGGGATTTAAGACCCGACCCTATACCTCACATATGGGCAGCACACAGTTTTTGGCTACCACACAATTGTACCCAGTGAAGCACTGATGTTCTGCTCCTGGAAACACAACGAAAACGAGACCTTCCAGGAACTTAGTCCAGTCACATAAGTATTGACACACTATCTATTCTTTTTCACTTGTTGGGAAAAAAAATGGAATGGGATAAATGTGGCTCCATTGTAGCTCATATTTATCCCATCAGACATCTCACTATGTTTTGATGTTGCTGGTCCGCAACTCTATTGCTACAAGGATAAATGAGTTTACTAAAATAGCTCTGGCTCTTATTCCCAGCTGACACACAAAGCTTCCAATAGACAACTGTTCTACGTGTTCTGAACAGGAGGTACACCAAATTCAATCCTCTCTTCCACTTTATTCTACAACTGTAGAACCCAGTAACACTTACCTGCCAGCTTCTGAACTTGAGTCGCTTCCAAACTACTTCACAGTGAAGTCGTACCACCAGGGTTTTAACATACTGAGGAGGCACCACCAATGCAGCTAGCTCATAGAGTCCCTAAAACTATTTCACAGAGATGGTAGAAAACATGAAGAAAAAGCAGCCTACTGAAGAACACCGAGTCCATTTCACCACAGCAGAAAAGCACCCTAGATTACCTAAGCCTCAAACTTCCCTGGGAAGGCAAATCCCCACAACTCCTCATGCTTCCTATATAGCAAAGGCCAAATGATCCACACCTGGCAGATTTCACTTAATAAGGGTGGAGTCAAGAAACCTTGTGGAATAGGCTCATCTACCTGGCTTCAGTCTTGAAGGTCAATTGCTCCTTATCACTAGTAGAAATAACCTGACAGAGGGTTAGTGGTTAGAGTTGACCTAATGAATTAACTACAAAAGGTGCACCATCATCATATTTCTGTTAGTCATTCTGTGAGGAAAGTTAGTACAGAGCCTGTTAAAATAAACAAATAAATATGTAAATAAATAAATAAAAGAAAAAAGAAAATGACCTTAAAGGCAAAATTGCTATCATAGATTTTCATCTGTCTAGTCATGACTGACAAAGCAATCAATTACTTTTCTTGACATTAGAGTTGTTTAAATTTGCCTTTCTGAGATCTCTTCTTTATGTAGGCCTTTTCAAAATCTAGCCCCATGACCTCTGACTACACTATTTACTTTGGCTGCGTATAAACTATCATGTATAAATGCCAGGATCCGGATCCTCACCCACTATTCAGGTCAAGCACTGGGCGGAAGGTTTGTGCTTTAATTTGGTTACATGCCTACATTTCAGTTTCCTGGCAGGTCATGGGAAGAAGATTGGCTGGCTTGGGGGAGTTTATGTACACAAGGCTTTTAGGCTGCAGCCAAAGCGTTCCTCTAGATCTGGAAGTTTGAAGAGGGTTGCAGTCTCCAAGCTCAGATACAACCACATATTAGTCTGGCACAACTGATTTTTGTGTTCCTTGCACTAGCTGTTCCTCTTCAGAGACAAAGACATGCATCTCTTTCATGTTCCTTTGTTAGTAAACAAATCAGGATAGACAAAAGCCTCTTTCTTCAAGTCAGATACTGGGCTACGAAGATGGTGAAGGGCCTAGAGGGGAAGACATATGAGGAGCAGCTGACGTCACTAGGCCTGTTCAGCCTGGAAACAGGAGGCTGAGGGGAGACCTCATCGCGGTCTACAGCTTCCTCATGAGGAGGAGCGGAGGGGTAGGCACCGATCTATTCTCTTTAGTCACCAGTGATAGGACCCACAGGAATGGTGTCAAGCTGAGGCAGGGGATGTTTAGGCTAGACATCAGGAAGAGGTTCTTCGCTGAGAGGGTGGTCTCTGGACACTGGAACAGGCTCCCCAGGGAAGTAGTCACTGCACCAAGCCTGTTGGAGTTTAAGAAGCATTTTGACTATGCACTTAGTCACATGGCCTGAATTTTTTGGTAGACTGGTGTGGTGCCAGGAGTTGAACTCGATGATCCTTACTGATCCTTACGGGACCATTCCAGCTCAGGCTATTCTATGATTCTATCCCTTTGGTTTCAGTGAGAATTCAGGCCCTCACAACTGAGGTTTCTACTGGATGGTGTTTCTTCTGAGAGACACTGTGGCATAGAGGTATAATTTCAGTTCACACCAGAAGACATTCTTCTCACCGAAGTACAGTTAAGCCCCACAAAGTGCCAAAAAACCTGCCAGAAAGTAATGTATTTACAAGTTTGTTTTACATGTTGGCATTATTTACTTGTCTGGTCTTGCATTCAGGGCTTGATCTATCTGGGGAGAAACATGTAATGCCATGCAAGGCTGTTTGGTTGTATGACTGACAACATGACTTTACAATTTTGAACTGTTTGTATAGAAGCAAAATACACAAGAGTAAGGGAAACGTACAAACTACCTGTTGCTTCTCAGGTTTAAAAGTTAAAAGGTGTAAGCATCTGTTAAGGTGTAAGAAAAAGTGTAATCATCTGTTTGAGCGCAATTCTTACATATACATGAACATTTTCCTCTCCAGTTTCCAACTTGGAGTGCAACATTTTTCATCGTGCTTTTAGATCAGGCTTCTGATTCTAACAATGCTTCCTAGTGCAAATTTCCAAAGAAGAGAGAAGCAAACCAGTCCTGACTGCTTTGAATGAGATGGAAATGGCAAACCAATGTAAATGAAGAAAATAAACCTGTAGGAATGTTTTCAAATAATTGTCATTGTCCAAAAGCTTTAAATTGGTTAAATCCTTTAAAGTTAATTTACGTAAACTCAGGTTGCATCACTGAATTTAAAGTAGTAAGATAGACTTGCACCATTGCAGAGCCTCAGTCACAGTTTAAATCAGCACTGCCTCTAACTTCACAAGAATGAAAGAGAAAAGCACATCTTTCTACCTTGTCAGCTCCTGACAGACCTAGAGAAAGAAAAAGCAAGAGTTGTTAAAATTAAGAAGTAATGTTTTTCTAGGACATTTCACCAAACATGTACTATTGAGGAGTAACCAGACAACAAGTGAAAGGGAAGATGAAACAGTAGAATATACTTGCATGGCCTTAATTTACATGGCAATTGACAGTAACCACAATCTGCAATGATTTATAAGTGCTTTACACCATTCACCCTTGAGACAGAAAAATGGGATTCCCATATCATGTAAGGGGATTGCAATCCTCCTCAAAATATGAGAGTCCGAACCATGTCAGCACCCTCAAAATTAAACAGTTGACTGCTCTGTCAAATCGTGTTCCTGGTGAAAAAATTCTGGGGACCAGAACTGGGGACATTTATGTGAGCCATAAACGTCTGATGGGATAAATGTGGCTCCATTTCCTTGGGTATAGGTGGAATGAAGCTACCTATTGGTGCAGAATCTTCAATAGTAGGTCCAGACATTAACAGAAGATATACATGCATATATGTGATTATATATATTTTCCGATTTTTATAGTAGTTGTTAGCTTGTATCAGACATGCCATCAATATAACTTGCTCCATCAACAGAAAAATCCCAGTAACCTCAATTCTCCATTATCTACATGTTAAGCAAAACACATTTCAATTCTCCCAAAGTCTAACCAACATCAAAGACTGACATAGCACTGTTCAACTACTGGTAGACAGGGAAAAGAAATTTAGGGAGGTCATTTACTTCTCTCTAAGCATTCCTTACTGCTGAGCTTGTTTAATAGATCTGAAATTATGTGAACCTTTTAGACCTGAAAACGTTTATTATTCTCAGCAATATCTGCTTAATCAGTTCATAACTTTCAAGTATGTGTCAGTTTCTGAAGACCTGAAGGACAAAATAAACAGAAGCGTTAAAATACAGCTGGTTCAGGAAGGACTCTTGAATAATCACATTGATACACTGAAGTTGGAAAGGGATTAAATGCTCTCTGTGTCTCAACTTGAATTCTTTTCAATTCTGCGGGAGAAAAATTGCAGCTAACATCAAATCTTGTAGATAAAGTTAGCACATATTAATAGGTATAAGTACTTCTCCTGATGACCAAAAAGATGAATCTTCACTGGAAACTCAAGAATATATGGACAAGCATCTGTCATGAAATAAGGAAGATGAAGAAAAACAGAGAAAATGCAGTCAAAAGTAAGAGCCAGTAGGAGGAATTAAATATGGAAAAAAAAGGCAGGCAAAAGAAATGAGAGAAGAATGCAAACTGTTGGCAGCAGAACACTACCAATGGAGGGAGGATGAAAAGAATAAGCATTTAGTAAGAGATCTGCAATGTGCATGTTCTTCAATGCAAAAACATCCCAGTCAAGTGATATTAACGCTTGGTTCATTTCAATGAATTGCAAGCGTGTTGCTGGCATTCATTTAAGTTTCTTTCAGCTCCTTCTTTCCATTTTCCCTGAAGTCAAAATATGGGGTAAATTAAATCTTCTAAGGAATATTTCAGTTCTGAAGTATGCTGTCATCTGCTCCCTGGTGGGAATTAGACTTGATTAGTAGACCTGGAGGGCATGCTGCAAGGCTCGTCAATTTTTACAGCCTGCTACACAGAGTGGGGTTTGAATCAAGGTGAGATTAGAATACAGGAAAACAAGTTTATGTTGTTGAATGGCTGAGTTTTGTTGATCCCTCTAATTTGTATTGCTGATGATGAAGATTTGGAAAACATTTTTGTGTAAATCAATCACAGACACTCATCCTGCTGAATCATCTCTGTAGACCCAAATGGGATATCTTGTGGAAGATCCAAAAAGTTGCTGTAACCTATAAACCATAGGCCAGGTTTTATGTGGAAGTATCGAACTGTAGAGAGATGAAAAATAAATAAATAAATAAAGTCCATTTAATGACCACATCGTTTCATCTCTTTTTTTTTCCCCATTTCTTTTACCAATGAGATCAACTCCTAGAGAACAAGATGACAGCTCAGCTTCAGTTTAGTTTCAGGTCTTTAGTATGACCTTTCAGGACAGCATTTGCTATTGAACTGTTGTTCATCACTATTAGCATGTTTTTGTTGTTGTTGTTGTTTTCTTATTTTAAAGAAACTATCAATGCTCAGCAAGCCTTTATACTCAAAGGAACTGATCTGAGATGCTCAAATCAGATGTTACTATGCTATTACATTAAAAATAGGATAAAAAAGTAGAAGAGTCACCTGTATCATGTGCTCCCCACTGATCATTTGCATCCACTTCACTTTCCTAAAACTAAATGAAATTAGAAGAGCTGCCAAGGAGAACAACTGATTTATATCACCAGTGTGAAAAGAGGTAAGCATCCAATGATAAAACACTAAATTATATGCATGCATGCTCAGTTTGGGCTTAGAAACACAAGGCAACAGTCCCCACTTGCACGGAGGTTTTTGAGCATGCTGCCCACATTTGCTAGTTTGAAAAATGGTTGTTTCATTTACACAGGACCACTGTGCCCCAGGCTTAAGAAATTATCAATTATGTATTTATACATTCACAAAAAAAAAAAAAAAAAAATGCTGAAAGAAATTATCACTCCAACACTAACACACCTTTATAAATCTAGATATCTAAGTATTAGTTTCTCTGGGAACTTCCCATTTAACATTTGCATTATGGGTAGAATTACATCCAGCAAACTAATCAGTCTTTTCCAAATAAAAATATGTAATTAAGAATCATAGAATATCCTGAGTTGGAAGGGACCCTTAAGGATCATCAAGTCCAACTCTTGACACCGCACAGGTCTACCCAGAAGTTCAGACCATGTGACTAAGTGCACAGTCCAATCTCTTCTTAAACTCAGTCAGGCTCGGTGCAGTGACCACTTCCCTGGGGAGTCTGTTCCAGTGTGCAACCACTCTCTCTGTGAAGAACCCCCTCCTGATGTCAAGCCTAAACTTCCCCTGCCTCAGCTTAACCCCGTTCCCGCGGGTCCTGTCGCTGGTGTTAATGGAGAAAAGGTCTCCTGCCTCTCGACACCCCCTTACGAGGAAGTTGTAGACTGCGATGAGGTCTCCCCTCAGCCTCCTCTTCTCCAGGCTGAACAGGCCCAGTGCCCTCAGCCGTTCCTCGTACGTCTTCCCCTCCAGGCCTTTCACCATCTTCGTAGCCCTCCTCTGGACACTCTCCAACAGTTTCACGTCCTTTTTATACTGTGGTGCCCAGAACTGCACACAGTACTCGAGGTGAGGCCGCACCAGCGCAGAGTAGAGCGGGACAATCACCTCCCTCGACCTACTAGCGATGCGGTGCTTGATGCACCCCAGGACACGGTTGGCCCTCCTGGCTGCCAGGGCACACTGCTGGCTCATATTCAACTTGCTGTCTACCAGGACCCCCAGATCCCTCTCTTCTAGGCTGCTCTCCAGCATCTCATCGCCCAGTCTGTACGTGCAGCCAGGGTTTCCCCGTCCCAGGTGCAGGACCCGGCACTTAGAATAGCAGTAAAAAGATTTGACTTATTCCCAACTTGAGGTAAACATTCCCAATGCATTTTATTTTCATTCCAACACTAAGGCTTGCCATGAATCTGCAACTCATTCTCTTCCAGCAAGATCACCTTTTATTTCAAAGGATTATTTACAGAATTAGGTGAGTTATGTGGCTCATGTCCAAAGCTATGATCTTGAATACAATTCCCCAGCTGCTGGAAAGGCACCTACACTTCTCAAATTTTAAAAAGTCTCTAGGTCTCTAAAACTCCATTCCTTCAAGCATCCAGCATCATCTAATATTGGCCAGTATTATGCAGCCTGACATTTATTTTGATGTTGCTCTTAAATATTTACACCTTGAAATGCAACAAAGCACAAACTGTAAGTTTCTGACTTAACCAGATTTACAGAGTCCCTATTCACTAACCAAAACACATACAATATTTAAAACAGATTTGATAGAAACCAATGACCATTTTTGCTAACCATGTGTTTTACAAAATATTTTCCTCACTTTTCATTTAATTTGTGCCTGCTCAAGAGATTTAATCAGCTGAACTAATTTAATGAGGCAAAATGAAAAATCTAGGATTCATTTTTAAGCATCAGTTTAAAGAGGAAAAATTGTTTCGCAACAGCTTTAGAGGGAAGACTGTGCAACCATTGCAGATGAGGGGGAAAAAAACATGCTATCCTGGAGAAAAGAAAATTTAATCACAGCGAGCACTGATTTATGAAAAAATGATTACATTCTTAAGGCTGTGCTTCTACCCTGAAAGTGAATAGAAGAATAATACCGTGATATGCATTGGTTACTGAGTGTAATAAAGACAGCCTGAAGTTTAAGAACAATGCAACCTGACAGTGCCACAAGGTGTCCCCGGATTCTCAAAGCTTAACTGCCTTCTGCCCTCATCATCGACAATAAATAGAAGACAGTCCACTGCCACGGCTATATTTTGCTCCCTTGGTCTTCAGGGTTTTTGTATTGTCTATTAATACTGAACATCTTATTAAGTCACCTAGTAAGCAATTAGCCAGAGACAATATAAAGGGAAATGGAGAAACAAACTCTTTAATATACACGTCAAAGCAATAGGTAGCCATATTATGGCTCTTGGGATGTTGCCAAGGCCTCAACAAATTTAATTATCATTCCTTAGTCTAGATTCACATGTTGCTCTAGAACTGTGATCATTCAAAGGTCGCTTGTGAAATCATTATGGAGCATATATCTCATTACAGTCTGTGAAATAAGTTATGCTTTCCCAGTAAACCTAGATAAAAATACATACACACACACCCCAAAGAACAGTAAGGTAATAAAATATGACAGTCTGACAATAAGAGAAAATGTATCATAAAAAAAAAAAAAAAAAAAAAAAATAAAATTGTTACCTAGCACTTTTTAATCTCAGTTACTGAACTGTTGCATCCTGAGGAACGTGGCTTGTTTTAATTATTTATTGGGAGTTGATGGTTTATTTGGAAGAAAATGCAATTATATCCTGACACTTTAATCACTATCAGTTTGTTTTGTTCCCCTGCTACTGCTAAAAGGAAAGTTACCTTCCTATGGAAATTCTGACATTTCTGTAATTGGTTTTGCAACTCTTCCAAGAGGCTGTAAAATATTCATAATATTAAATTTGTACAAAAATTTAAGTTACAATATTATTAAGATTGATGGTTAATAACACCAATAAACTGAACCTCAAATAGATTAAATTTCTTTTCTCCTTTCCTGTTAGATATGTGCTATATAGTTTTGGGGAAGCAAAATCCCCACTGATGGGGTGGAAAAGGTGGAAATCAAGCATTGCCCCTTTACAGACCCACCCAAATAGCTTAACATCAACAAAGGAGAAAAAAAAAAATAAATAGAAAAATAAAGGACTAGGAAATCAAAGGCTCTTTGAATGGATGAGAACTCAACTGCACTGAAGCTGAAGGAAAATTTACTAAACTTAGACTTCAGGTTAGAGGCTTGCTCTTATTAGTTGATCAAAACCGGGAAAAGTAAGTGACATTCTCAGAAATCTGTGGAAAGTATTAGCTAGTTACAGCATTCAGAATATTTCAGAATATCCAGTAAAATATTTCCATGTCTGTTAGCAGGTGAATTCAATATCAACTTGTTCCATTCAGAGATTTTAACGTTATTTATACACAACCACATGATGAACCTGCTAGCCATCCTTCAAGGAGTGCTACATGTGCAAGCATAAAAGTAGAAGGGGAGAGGAAAATAAAATGCCATAAGCAGCTGGACCAGATCACAACACTGTTTAGGCTGACTTCAGCTCCCATAGAAGAGCATTTTAATCTTCATGTTACATCACTCAGGAATCTTAATTCTAAGATGTTTTGCAAATGAGAAGCAATACTGGTTACAAGGTCACTCCTAAGTGACCTAAAATGTCTTTCCCATCACTGAGCCAGAGCTAATAGACCACAATTTTCAGCAAGGTTCATGCTCTGGCTTAGTACTGGACAAGTGGTTACACAGCTCCTGGCCAGCACAGTGCAAGTGCAGGGCTCCCTGAGGAATACCCTGGAGAGGGTCTCTTTTACCCTCTCTGAAGAGGATAGAAAGCGTGCAAGAGCAAACGAAGTAGACATCAAGTGCCACACAATTTGATACCGCACCTAAGAACAGGGACAAATGCATCTTTTCACTCTGGATTCTCACCACCACAGCATAGTTCAAGTGTTAAGACACCTAAGTGCTTATCTCTATCAGAGCCAGACTATGTGGCCTTAAAGGCTTACCTATGTCAATCAGCAAGGTAAAAAGTAATCTGGGGTTGCGAGAAATTGGATGGTCCAGACACTCAAATTTTCATTTCCTAGAAGCAGACGATGTTTGAACAGTCAACAGTTACATCAAATAAAGCAAAATCAAGAGTGATTTTAAGTTCTCTGTGTTTAAATCAGACGGAATAGTGGCAAAAACACATGGATGAAACTGTCAGCAAGCGAAGCACATGCCAACCCAAACAGCATGAACCACTCAAAGACAGCTGACTTAACATATTTAGCTAATACTGAAGTAGCAATAGGTAATTCAAAGAAAAAGATGTACTTGACCAAATTATCCCCCATAGCTCATAACTACAGCTCTTGGTGCCCTTTGGAGTTCATCAGTGTTGTGGAAGACTTTTATTGACTATTATTTTCCCTTCTATTGCCAAGCTCACCAGGGTTTATGCAGTTACTCAGCACCTCTGATGCAGCCAGGACAATGTTTGACTGAAAAACACATATATTTTAACAAAGCAAGTATCAAACAGCTTAAGGAAATAGTGACAAGAACTGCTTTCACAGTGTCACAGTCAGTAAATGCACAATGACAACTCTGCTCTTCACATCCTACAAGGGCAAAAGCTAACCAGGTGCTGAGTGTCCACAGAATCCAAATAAATTTAGTCACAGAATTAGATAACACTCCACACACACAAAAAAAAAAAAGTGACTTACTGAAGTAGGTTCTCATGGAAGTGATGAATACTGACATACTTTCTTCTGAAGAAAGGAAGCCATCTTTAGCACAATCACAGTGAGGTAGAGGGAAGGAAATTAACTTCCTTGTGATTTTTTGATCCTGCTTATTTAGTCACATAAATCTTGCGCCGGACTTATCTAAATCCATTTTAAGACTTCTTCTATCTTTTAGCTTCATTTTTTTATTCTAGCTTTCATTTTTGAAGATTACTTTATAATCTACTTTATTATTGCTCTTATTAGACAAGACAATTATACTGCCAGGTGCAGGTAATTTCTTATAACCTTCTCTTAGTATTTCCAGGCCATCAGTTTCTGAAGCAATACAATGAGCTCAGAAGACAGACATACAATATAGAAAAGGCAAAACAACCTGACTTGGCAAAAAATAGATGTTTTGTAAAATATTGTTATTGTACTATGTCTAGTGCAAGCCACTACATCTAATGCCAGCAAGAATTAATACACATCCATTTACCTGATTCAAATGAAAGGTTTTCAAATTTACTTCCTCTGTTTGCTAATACACTGAAACATTAAAAATATTTAAGCTTATTCCCAGTTGAATAGTATGAAATATCTAGGTCATTCACCTGCATGCTATTCTTAATTACATAGCTCTTGGTACTCCCACTGAAAGAATACATTCCAGTTTACACCTATCAGTAAACTGCTAAAATAGCATGCACTAATGAACTCCAATTAAAAGGTTTTCCAATTAGTTTACAGCTTTCATTTAAGTCTCTGTAGCCAAGATCAGAATAACAAGGATAGACACAGGAATACACACTAAAAGAGGAAAAGTCAAATCTATTTCCTACAATATGGCTCTGTTAACAGATGTGAATGCGTGTTTTTGGTCTTAATACTCTCACTATAAAATGCAGTATGCCATTAAGACAAGAATTTGATCAATTAACGGAGTATATTCAGTACCTATTATCTAAATAACATAGATTAACATAATTACAACATGAAATGATCAAATGGTTAACTGAATGAAGAGTCTGTAGAAATTGAGATGACAAGAAGGTGCTTATTTGTACAACTTAGAATTTTGAGATGGGGACTATACCACTGATGAGCTTATATGAACAGCTGATCTATTCCAAAAATGCCAAAAACTTCAGAGGAGAACGGTGTCCCACTCAGCCCATCAAGGTTTTTTTTGTTGGTTTTCTGTCTGCTTTTTAAATACAACACTCATGAATGTGGTATTATGTTACCATACCAGAAGTAAAAAAAATAATCAAGATACTGACCTCTACAAGAAACTGAACAGTCATAATCTCAAATCCAGTCATTAAACCCCTGAAATTTAAAGTTTGCTCCTGAACATTTTAATCCAAAGCTATTCTCCTAACATTTTTGGCACAGTTCAAAGTCAAAGGAGGATAAGACCTATTTTCTAGATGTACTTCAAAAGTTAGCCCAAGCTGGTTGAAGTCTGAAGAGATCGGAGCTTTGTTTTTCTTTTCCCTTTTTAATCAGTATGATAATTTTAGTATCTCATGTTTAAATAGACCATTTCACTGCAGTTGTCAGCCATGTTTTTAATACTCTTCTCATATGGAGCTACTTCCTTTTACCTTCCATGAATTCAACAGATCCAGACCATCAAAAGAGCACATTTTCACCTTAAGTTTGCCTTCATATTAATGCATCTGTATTTTGCTGTAAGAAACATCTGGGACAACTACAGACAGCCTTGCAGAAATATGGTAGCCCATATGGCAGAACAAATGCCAAGAGAAAAAATAAATTCTCTTGTTATTGTCATTTAGTTTCGCTTGTAGTTAAAAGAATTTATTTTTTTTTTTAATGGTGTTTCTGTATCCAACACCCTGATTTACTGGCACAGTGTACCTCTAAGCTAGAAAACAAAAACATACTCCTCTTCTTGGCCTAATCACCTAATATCAATAAAGGACTACAAAAATATTATTCTATTAAAAGATGGGATTCACAACCAAGTCTAGTATTTACCATTAGAAGACATCACACTCTTCCTGTGGCATTTCCCAGGCAGCAAGTGCAAAAAGCAAGCTGGACCTTCTGAGTCTTACCTATACCAAACGCCACCCCAGTCTGGTGAGTCCTGGAACATCTTTGCTGTTGATATTTTATGCAGATCTGTTTGAATGTGTGCCTCAAACCTAAAATCTTAGCTACATGACAAACCATAAGAGACAGCTATCATAAGACATCTCTTCTACAAAGACAATAATATGCAGGTCTGGAAGGTAACTTCTATATCTTGCAATGAACACGTTATCTAGAATTCAGATAACAGTTAGTAAGGGCTGGTGCCCATGTCTTCCCACTTGCTTCTAAACACTTACGATGATCCCTGTTTCCGAGGCTGGAGCATTCTCGATTTATAATGATCAGTTCTGGTCTGAGTATACATTGCATTGTTTTAAAGCTTTACCCAGACTACACAAGTATCACAGATGTTTTAACTGAGATTAAAAAGCAAATTTAGATAGTATTTAAACCCTGCTCTATCACTACAGTAAAGGTAACACTTAGCTCAGTAAAATACCAGCTTGCTGTAAAAAAGTACAACACAACCAACTAGCTACTTTTTATTTTTACTGTAATGACTAAAGTATTACGCTTAAACTGCATGTGCACAAAACAGAAAAATAATCAGGTTTTATTCACAATTTTAAATTGCTGGTACATGGTATATCATATCCCAGTAACACCCTAAAGACACACTAGAGAAAAATATTTTACACCAGGTGGCAATCCTGAGCATGCAGCTCATGCATTAGATTTCTTCATTGTAAGAATTTCTGTGTGAAAGTTACATCAATAACAGATCTAGCTGTTCTCTCTGGGGAGGGAGGCATGGTAAGAATGTATCAAACAGCCCTGAACAGGCAGCTACATAACAAACCACTATACAAACTCTGATGCTCAGAAGCATCACTGTAGCAGAGTTTTGCCATTGGTCCCTTTATGAAAGGGAATTAATAGAAGCCAGAGATATACTTTAGCTGAACATTTTTTAATGAACTAATTTCCTTATGGGCTCAGAGCACTAGGAGAGGGGGGGGAGGAGGGAATTACATCAAAAATGCAACTTTCTCCTGCCCAGCAAAACATAACAGCAAGCACATAGGACACTCCTAGATAGTTCTTTATAGGTCACAAACAAAGAGGAAAGGTGAAGGCAGGTTTCCCTAATAGCATCATGCCAATCAAATTCCCATTTCAACTTAAAGCAGCAAGAATTTAGTGTCTCTTCACTGACTGTCAAGACCCAACCTAGACATCAAAATTTCACCCCAACTTGCTGTGATTATTTTCCTACATAAAGCAGATATTGGTGAAATACTATAACACTACTCAGTTACTGCACTTTTCACAGTGAGCCTCTAGTACTTTTTAGAATAGTATTTGAGCCATTTGGCATAACTGTGTTCCTCTCTAAACAGAACTGTGTACTTCATAATTTTTAATCGTAGCAGATATTTTAGTGTTTATGGTATTTTGTGCAGAACATTTCACAGTTAATAGAATGCAACAGCAGACCTTTCTCCTTAAAAGGCTTTGTACACTTTCCATGTGCTTCAAGAAATCACATTGTATGCTGCATTATATTTTTGCATAATACCAACAGCGTTTTTTTTTGTTTTTTTTTTTTTTGTTTTTTTTTTTTTTTGGCGTTTGCATAATGCCAACAGTTGTTTAATATCCCTAAAAAATCCCTAAGTATCCTCAAGCAGAAGTTAAAGAATCCAGTCTAATGAAGAACTGGTTGGTACTAGAACTATACAGCTAACAATGCAGCTGATTTTTCTGCAGATTTCCAAGACAACATTTTGAGCAAGATGAACGTGTCAACCTTGACTGGATTACTTCAATTGCTGACCTTTCTGCGTGTCCAGACTTCTGTGGATTTGTTAAAGGCTTCCACTACAGGCTTAACAGAACGGGGTACTAATTGAAATTTTGGTTTATCACCTCCATTCATACAGACTTCTTTGTCAGTCCCACCCTCCAGCTGAATGCAAGCAAGATCACCATTCCAGATTGCCTGTAAGGCAAAAGAAATCAAAGCATCAGGTCATGAATCAATCTTCTTACTTCCAACAATCTTTAAAGAAGAGTTCAAATGCTGACTCAGTACCAGGCCTACTTTGCTTTGGGAATACAGCAGCTGACTGAGAGGACAATTCTCTCTGCACAAACTACAGATCTGTTCCCAAATGGATTTCGCTATTCCCTTTTTCAAATTCCTACCTCCATGTTACACTACTCTCAGGCTTACAGAGGCACAGCTGATCAAACTCACCCTTCCTATTAACCCCATTAGAAACCTACAAATGGCAGGCCCAAATTCACCCAGCCAAAACAGAAAGATAACTTAAAGCAAATTCAGAACCACAAACAACAGTAAGGTCCTACACCTTAACCGCAGGCTGCACTGCACTGTCACCTGTGAGAAGTGCAGAGTCCAGAGCACCAGTCAACAGGGGGGCAGCTGAAAATCAACTCCATTTCCTCACAGTTTAAGTAGAGGTCATCCTAAAGCAACCAGCCTGAAAGTCATGGTAGGCAGCTAATCAAAACCAGAAATTGCTTCCCTGGTGTCAGCCAAGATGGAAAAAGGAACCTGCATGTCATTGCCCCAAATAGCTAGCAGGAGTTTTATTTCTGTGCAATGGCAACTTGAAGTAATACATAAACAGAACAGTATGGGTCCTTTTTTTTTTTTTTTTTTTTTTTCTCCTCTCTGTAGAATCTCTCAGGGCACTTGCACTAGACTAGAAGAAAATCCCATCCATAAAATTGTGTTTACTGCATGAAATAAAGTAAGCGCGAGATACCTCATGCATCCTCCAGATACTGAAAAGGGTATTGAGAACTCTGCTGAAGAAATAATAATAATAAAAAAAAGCTATTGTAGTGAAGCAGGTATGTTATCTATTACTATTTATAACATGAATCATTAACACATTAAAGACACACTAAGCTCTGAAAATGTCTGAATCCCCCCCCCAAAATTTTGAGGGCACTGTTACACTGTTCAGTGTCCTATAACAATCAAAAAAAGGTTATGCATTGTTATTCTACATAAAAAGGGTAGAGGATAAGGTGAAAGATTATAAAGTCATCAGATAAATCAACATTACACTCAAGTGGTATATGGTGTTCACCTGAAGATTTATTTCAAAAAGAAGAGATGATAGCTGAGGAATTCAGAGACAGGTGATAGATGTGATGAGAAGTGCTCTATGCCCAGATGATAGGGAAATGAAAAGATTTTGAAAGAAATATAATAAACTGCATAGAAAATATAATTTATTAATTTCTATTCATCTTTTCTTGCAAAGCAAGACCACTCAGAAGTGGGAAAAAAAAAAAAAAAAAAAAGAAAAAAGAAAATTCAAAGCAATACCCATTAATCATTCTCTCTTCTCTACATAGGGCAATTAGTCTGAAATTCATTGGTACAAGGTTATGACCTAAATGACAACAGCAGAATAACTAAGTGGTCAAAGTAAATTTTTATAATCAGTCAGGAGTAATGACAAATAGAAACCACCAACTGAATAGCAAGGTCATCCTCGTCCTGTCCATGAGTTTATGGAAGAAATTTTCTTCGAAACTATCTTCAGGGAGTGTTTTCAAATCATCTTAGTTTTTTGTTTGTTTGTTTGTTTTTCCCCCTCCTCATCTCCTTTTTAAGCCACTATTTGAAGAGGAAAATTTCAAACACTCAGGTTTTAATTAAGAAGCCCAAACATGATGAAGGATATTCTTCAGTTCACTGTCTTCCCAAGCATTTTTCATATTTAAATACTGGATTTAGTGATCACAGGCCAACTGTTTCCATTCCTATTAATTTTCAGGACACCGTTCTTCCTGCAGAGATCATTTCATTTACCACACAATTACATTTTTACAGTGGGTACTGTGTTTAAAGAAGACTATTTCATGATGGAACATAGTTCCACAAATATATTCTTCTTGCACATATCTTCATTCTTCCCCAGGGATAATACTTTCTTTAAGCATCTCTAAAGGAGGGACCCATCCTTGGGTAGAAGGCATTCTGTTATAAAATTGAATCTAAAAAAGAGTAAATGAAGCTGAATTTTTAAAAGAAGGGAAAACAGCTTGTACTTTTACTAAAGAAAATATTTCATTTATACCTATTCATGTGTTTAATCCTGAACACATCTTGCTGTCTCTTCAGAAGCATGTGTTCTACTTCAGCATCTCAATACAATATATTATCAAATTAATCACCTTTTTTTCAGCTCTACTATTTTTCAGTTTAAAGTGGTTATCTACATCTCCATTTTGATTTTCATTATTTGATGGTTCATTATTCCCCTAGTTTGCAGTCCTCCTTTTAAACTGGGAATCACCTCTGTTTTCCAGAGAAGACAAACTGCTCAGCCTGTGATGAACTTCGTACTGTCTTAATCTATGTGGTTCGTATATGGTGTAGCATTCTTCACAATAGAAAGCCTATATACCTTTTTTAAATTTGGCTTCAGGTAGCGTATTTCAAGTATTAACAACTGTGAGATGAACCTGAATTATCTTCTGCTAAGAAGACAGCCAATTTGACAGCACAAACATGCTGTCTCAGATGAGCGTGACATTTCTACTGGAAGTTGGGTGGTTAAGCCAGGGCTCCTGCCTATGTTTTCCCACTGGCCTACTCTGCTGTTCGGTAATGAACAGAACAAAACAAAAGCCTTAAAGCCAGCCTTAGAGGAGCGTTTTCATGTCCACATTAAAATGCTATAATCTCTAAATTGGACCAAATAGTGACCTTCATCATTTGATTGTTAAATACCCTGGATACCTAAAGGTATGTCTCCAGGCATCCAAAGACTTCCAAGGTCTAATCAGACTGTCTGAAAGACCAATCAAAACCCAAGGACAAGGCAGAGGAAGTTCAGTATCTACCCTTTGGATACACATCATGCACACCAAAAGGAGAGCACCCCTCACATTGTAGCAAGGCTGCACCATGTCCTCAGAAACTGCAGGAGCCAGGAATCCTCAGTATCAAGGCATACACCATCATCTGCTGTGCCCTAAAGGATGCAGAGCCAAGTTTGACACCATAGCCAGCAGGGAAGGGGGCTCACCAGCCCCATCCTATCTCCCTCAAGTGGGACAGGCTCAGAGATGATACCTCACTTCAACCAAGAGCCCCAGCCACAAGACAAGGCAGCTCCAAGATCTGACCAGAAAGTCCACAGATCAGGACAAGACTTGAATCTGGTCAGGGTGACTAAGGTCAGACATCCCAGTGATCACCAAGCAGGCTTCACAGTGAAGCGCAACAGCCATGGTGGAATGTGCCTGTGCTTCCTAAGTCAGTAGAAAGGTTGCAGTCTGGATCAACAGCACCCCAGATGCATTTCGTCTGCTTTTGTACCTGCCTGGTAGGACTAGGAGGAGTGACTTAGAGCCACTACTGTCTAAGAGAGAAACCCAGACAAGGATGTATGACGTTCATTCTGTATTTCCAAATATGCAGCTCTATGATCAATGTGATCAGTTATCTATTTCCCTTCCTCTCCCAGATATTTACATTACCTCAATTTCTCTCATCTATAGACTTCAACAGCAAATTCTTTTTTTCTTCCACTTCATTGTGAAGTATGAAACAGCAGAAGGCTAGACTTCAAGAAACTTCACTAAAAACACAATCTAAGATGATTTCTGATTTATAAGTACATTTTGAGCCCTTTTCATCCACTTAATATTCACGAGCTGACTGCACATTTCCTTGCTTTCTTAGCTGAAAAGCCAGATGTTAGCAAGTCAAATGCTCTAAATACTTCCATTGCATCAATAACACTATAGTTGCAAACCAAACATGTTATCTAATCAGAAAAGATAAAGTTAGCTGAAGAAAAATCTATCATCTATAAAAGTATGCCAATTGGCATTAATTATCTTATAACTTCTTATAATTGCGTTAATTGAGTCTTGTATCAGGCTTTCCATTATCTTGCCTGGATTAATGTTGGTCTGACAAGCCTATAATTATGCTGGTCATTGAATTTACCCATTTTAAATGCAGCAGAGCATTACCTTATTTGCAGTCCTCTGGAACCTACCTAATATTCTGAGGCTTTCTGAAAATCAAAATTCTATTAATTTCTTCCTACTGCATATTTAATTGCCTGGATTCAGGATTCAACTTGCAAGTCTTTTTGCACATTTCATAGACAGACAGAAATATTATGTTTCATACTCATTCCACACCTCATTTTCTAAACAGTATCATAGAATATTCCGAGTTGGAAGGGACCCACAAGGATAATTGAGTCCAACTCCTGGCACCACACAGGTCTACCCAAAAATCAGAATTCAAGAGTCAGAATTCAGTATCTCCAGCCTGAACAATTTGAACATGGAAAATTTAGAGAGAAAATGTCTTCACCTCAGACTTAGGAACTTCACATTATTTCTACATACTGCAGAGAAACACTCCCTCCCCCGAGTAAAGCCTTTTTTTTTTTTTGTACTCATTCCCCCAAATGATACACCTTAATGGTTTATTTTAGTGAGACACTGACCTCTATTTTAGTAGTTGGCTGGTTTCATTTTCTATTATCCGTATTATTCTTGCATAAATGTCTAACTTCTGAGTTATTGGCTGCTACTTTTCAATAAACATCACAAGCTACTGTTATCATCTGTTTTGACCACAAATTAGCAGAACACCAGCATATGCATGATTTCAAGTACATAATACAAGAAATTAGGCTCATGAATTTTCAAGAACTTTACATACATTTGAAAGTGGGGAAAAAGTAGTAATTTTTTCCCTCAGTTATAAATTTGCTTCCTTGAAAATAAGCATATGTAATGTGGCTTTGATATACTATGGAGTCAAGATTTAAGGTGAAGTTTCCTCTGACATTTGTAAAATGCTAAAATGGTGGCACATTTCCCTTCAAATTCTAGAAAAAATAAAAATGTATCCCTTTTCAACCAGGGATAAAGATCTTTATCATATATCAGGAACCATTTTAAATTTGTTCAAATTTTGATGAAAAATTGTGCATGCATATCCTAGTTGCTTTGAATACAAGCAATTAGCAAATAGTCACATTCTATTCAAACAGGATTAAAAAAAGGTTATAAAAATATTCAGCCATTATCCCAACAGTTTTAAAACTAGCTACAATTGAAAAAAAAAAAAAAAAAAAAAAAAAAAAAAAAAAAACCATGATTTTAGTCTACTTTAATTAGGACCAGTTCCAATCTGAGGCTATCAATGTAGCAACTTAAATACATCAAATATTTAGGAGAGATCTTTCTACACACTACAGCAATTTCAAGAGAAGAACTTAGGTTACTGTCTTTTTCATTTTCATCTGGTAATATTTAACCAGATAATTCCACACACCACAGCAAACACCTTAGAGAGCTGTTTTATGTCATTTGGTTTCTAGCAACTTATTTAAGGACTGAGTTCACTTTAAGAGAAAGTTCGTATTAATTATATTTTTGCTATATCCTCTTTATCATTTGGCTCAGAGACAGAATATTGTCAAGCAGTAAGTCTTCTCACTATCCCAGAAGCCCTGGCTCTCCATTGAAAAACATTGTTTACAAAATATTTCTGGCACTCTGAAAGAATTAGAAGCTCTCATTTAAGTTTTATGACACAGAAGCCAGAAGCAGCATTAGAAGTTTTAGCTCTGGAAGGGACATCCAAATGCCATCACAAATTCTAATCATATGCTGCATGGACATCTAGTCTTGTAAGCAAAAGTGTCTTCTGGCAAGGAGAAAATCCTTGAGTAAACAGCACAACCTTGCTTTCACATCCAGCATTTCCAGTTGGAGCATTTGATTTCAACCACCCCTCACTTTCTTGCTTGCCTTTAAGTCATGTGAAAATACTGGTATATTTTTGTCTCCTCACCGCACAAGAGAATAGAGGGAGAAAAAAAAAAAAAAAAAAGTGATTTTGATTTTGACAGGTCAATGGGAGACTACACCCCGAAGTTTTCAACAAGCTAGGAAAACTATTTTAATATCAAGTACATGCCAGCTGGAATTGAGAGTTGCCCCTAGGTCTTGGTTTGGGAAAGCACTTCAGCAAGTGCTTAACCAGCCTCATCACAAGTTTGATTTCAGCATCTCTGTAACACCAGTTTCAAAGCAACAGAAGCGCACACAGCCCCACATCAGCCAATATCTAGCAAAACATGTTTTATTCTCATCCCATGAGATATCTGATACTTTCAATGTGATTAGACACACACACATACCCAAGCAGCCAACAAGTGCTTGCATGCTCAGAGCCTCCCAGCGCAGCAGCAGTTTACAGCCAGTGCCTTCCCCTTAACATGGCAGGATCAGAGGACTAGGAGCTACCCCCGAGAGCAGCACTGCTCTTGTCAGCACCCAGCTCTACGGTGCTACTATTGCTGAACTCCTTCAGGATTTTCTTCCCTTGCAAAGTGTTTTTCCACTGCTGTTGAGCTAGTCACCAACATACAACTAGTATTCATTCTCTGTTTTCACTACTAAACTACTTTTAACTGAAATGAGATCAGTCTTAACCCTCTACTTCTTCATCCTCAGTTCATCTGGACAACATGGAAAGGAGTTCAGTTCCACAATATCAATTGACAAAACTGATATTAGCCAATATTGCCCTCCTTTATCATTAATTCATTCTTCTTGGATCTTAGTAATTCTGTGACAAAACTTTTTCTGTTTTCTACTAAGCAGTATTAGAACATCCATAGTATTCTTCTCAAGCACTGCAAGAATTAACGTTTTTGCTCACTTTTGCAGGAGCTTCAAAGAAATAACTATTACAGGTACCTATCTCCCTACAACACAAAATAAACTAAATAAAATGTTGTTAACACTCTTCTTTTTAATCCCACACCTCCGTCTGTAGTGTTTTTCCAAAATCATCAAAACCCTAACCTCCTGTAATTACATAAATTCAAGCTGATTTATCTTTGTTTACCTTTTAAAAAATATATATTTTCATTTTTAAGGTTACTGAAGATATCTTCAAACTCTCAGTTTCAATGTCAAATCTTTATACAAGCAGCCTTTAAAATGATCTTATAAATCACCTAAAAAAACGTGAGAGCGAATTTCATAGCAGGGGAAAATATAGAGAGTCAGACTTGGGCTTGTTTGGTTGTAAGGGCTTCAGGACATCAACCAACACCAAAAGTTTCACTCCTTGGCTAGATGAAATCAGAGCAGATATGCACACAGTGACTGAGAGGAACAGACAGCTGAACACCTTGTAAACCCTGAGCTTAAATATTTGTTTTTACATCCTGGAAATCAGATGTTCTCATGTAGACACATGCGGCAATCTAGAAGCTATTCTGTAGACACATGACATTGATACCTTTAACACTGCATTGTGAAAGTTTCACCTTCCCCACTCACCACCACTCTCAAACTCTCGTGGTCTTCTCAAAATAAACAAAGGCAAAAAATATTCTCTCTTCAGGAATAATAGGATAATAAAAAAACAGATGCAGGGAAACATTATGTGAATTCAAATACTATAAATCTTGATTAATATATATTATGACTCTATTTTACAATATATAATATTATGGAGAGCTCTTCCTATGCAAAAATTGCCTTTTCCTTGTGGTTGACCTCATTTCATTCCAGCTAATTTTGTTACACATCCCAGCGATTAAAGCTATAGTCACAATGTGCTGCTTTGATTTTATTAATGCCAAAATGCCTCAGGGCTTTGTTTGGCACCAGTACTACTAGATTTGCCAGGAGCTTGATAGTCAAAAACAGAGTAGCCCAGGGACTTGATACGAGGAACACTCCATGAGATGCACTCTTCTTGGTCCTCATTTAGTGTTAGTAGCAATTATAAAGCTATTAAATTTCCATGGCCTTTTTTTTTTTTTTGCCTAATATTCATAACATTTAAAAGAACAGAGAGAGAAGAGCATAAAGTCATGAAGGAAAACAAAATTATGGCTGGGTTTTCTTGTATCACCACTTAAGCTATGCAGGCAAGTTCCTTCACGCTCATTTCCAGTGGGGGGGTTGGGGGGGGGGAGGTGAACAAAAAATGAACTAACTTCAAAAAAAATACACTTCTGCTAAATAAAGTTTTGAAGGCAGAAGAGGAAGGTTAAGCGTGTTAACATCCACTTAGCTTGGGTTTAGCTCTCAGTACAGCAAGCATTCCACCTTTAAAAGAATCACCCGGGGAGAAAAGTAAAACAGCATGATTATATGTGCACATTTGGTTGCTTGAATAATGGTGGGGAGCCTCATTAATAAAAAATGCACACAAAGATATGTAATTAAGAAGAAAAATACTGACATTGCTCCTAGGTTAAGTGAGATTGCCATAAAATATTCCTAAACAGAATTTAAAGCTTTCACTAGGGTGAAAGCAAGCTTTTCGGGTTTTATTTTTGTGTTTTGTTTTGTTTTTTAACCAAAATGTGATCCACATAAAAACAAAATTGAAGGTATCCATTCAACCATATTTGAAAAAATTCAGAGAATCACACAGTTGCCCATCCAGTGCTATAAAGCCATTCTTTTTAATCAATTGCTATATTTACTAAGCCCATTTTGAAACCTCACATAAAGTTATTGTGTAGAAAGCCTTGATTTTTGCAGTAAGCATGGAGAGAGGATGCAGACAGAATATAAAGCATGGATCCATTTGATAATCTGACTGCCCTGATGGGACAGCAGTGCTTCCATCACTGCACATCTGAAAAAAAAATCTTCCCTATGCACATATTGTGTTGATAAAAACTAGAGCAATTGCATTTTTTTTTACATGCACAAAGATAAGCAATGACTTAAAAGCTGTTGCAAGTGATCAGTGGCACACTGAGTGATCTGCATCTGCAGATATGAAGTACATGACTACACCTCAAAGCCTGCTCCCCTGCTGCTCCATGAGTGCAGCTTCACAGACAGAGCACACTGCCAATTGAGAAAAGCTGGGGAATGAGTCCCAGATCTGTACAGTCATCTTTGCCAATTTACAGCAGCCTGCCACCTTTTTTTCTTTGACAACTGGAGCCATTCAATCCCATGTCATCTTGAGACAATTTATTCCAATTCTACTATTCTGTTGCATTTGCCAAATCTAAATTGCAATTAGTCCAAGAAATTTGTCTGGGATTTAATTCATGGATGCAAAAATCAAGTGAAAGAAAACTCAACCCTATTCAATATACTTGTAAAAGAGAAGTGGAATCAAGTTTATGAGCTATGACATAAGGAATTTGCAGCAGTTAAGTGTTTGCTGCAGAATTGTTCCTTCTGAAAAGTTAGGAAGTTGTTTACGTAGAAATAAGGCAGCTTTCAGGTTCAGAAGACAGAAGAAATGAAAAAAAAAATCAAAAATATGCTAAGTGGAAGTCTGGAAGTCAAACATTTTAAAAGTGTACTTTTTAAAATAAATATAAAAAAGAACTATGCATGGATAATAATAGTCTGACTACAGAGACAGGGAAGTCACTGGCCTTGACTATTAGCTTAAGCAATAAATTTCAGTCACAGCTGTTTCTTGCAGAATACAGAAGACACAGTCAGCCTGTGTATGCATGTGCGCAAGAGTGAAGTGACAGCCTTCAGCATCATTACATGTTAAATTACTGGCAAGTTTAACAGAACAAGAGGATGATATATTGAATTTAAGTCTGTTGATGACATTTGGTTACCCTTTACTGATTATTTTGTTGCTACCAAAATAATTGCAGGGAGAAAGAGGGATGGATGTAAAAATGAAGTTCATGAATTATAGATTTTCTCCACCTTTCCTGTTATTTATTTACTTTTCTCCTCCTTTTCTGAAGAGAAAGAAAAGGACTTCCAATGCTGAATTAGAATGAAATAGGCATTAAAATGCCCTGTCTAGCTCATCAGGTCCTCATACTGCAATCTTTTTTCATATTACAGTGGATTGATTAAAAGTTTTCAGTCAACACTTCTACCAATAGGATCAAATCACAAAGTCTCCCATAGCCATCCCTTAGTACTAGTGAACAGCTGTCAACAGAGAAACATTATTTCCAACATTTTGGTCTTTCAAAGCACTCAAAAGATTTGTAGGAATATACTTGATCTATAGGCTGTTCTGCACAGAAACTGCTTTGCGCAACTACTGTTCAGACTGGGCAACAAATACTTACTGGTTGCGTTAAATGCCCTACTTGAACAAAGGATGCATTGGTACTGGCATTGTGAATTTTCCACTGAAACAGCTATTTAAAAAAAGCTATTTAAAAAAAAAAAAAAAAAGCGCAAGTATTTTTATGTACAAAACTTCAGTTAGACACAGCTGTTTGAGAACAAGCATATGACAAGACAGGGAGATAAATTTTCTGTTATTATTGTCTACGATAGGAGATCAGACCAAGAAAGGAAATCATACCATTGTTATGCACTTACTTCCCCTGCCTTGAAAGTGGAGTATAATCAACCACCTCTTTCCACACCAAGTAGAAAAGTGGTTCCAGAATTAGGCTGGTTTCAATGTTTGTTGTTTTCTGTGTGGATTGCACCTAGGGAACTGCTGCAGATCAAGAGACCTGTCAGTGTCTCGAAAGGAACAAAGGCAGCCATGCCAGGTCTCTCCAGATCTACTTCCATGCCCAGCTCGCCAAGAGAGCTTTTGCACTGAATCAATAAAACTAGTCACATAATCTGTAGAGGGAAAACATTTACTGAGAGGGCTGACCCAAGAGAGACATGCAGTCCCTTTATTGAAGTCTGTAAGGATCAGAGCCCCTGGCAGAAACCACTTAGAGGAGAAGCCTGGTAGGACTCTGACAGATTGGCTCAGGTATGCCTCTGACAGGTTTTCTGCACCCCTGCAGACTCTATTTGCTGCAGTGTCTCAACCCAGAGACAGACCTTTCCTTGATGGGACATGGTGGAAAAACTGCCTTCCCCTTAGCATCCTTCACTTCACAAGAATTCTTCAAACTCAGGTCTATGAAAGCATGTTTAAATTATTCTAAACATACTTGAACCTGGAGACCAGCTAGATGACTTCTGTTCAGTTCTATTGAAGAATTAACCACTTCTGAAATTTACCATTTTCTAGGTCACTTAAATACAGAAGTAATAAGACAAACCTAACATTGACCTGCATGGTTCATAAATGGTCTGTCATTTATGCCCACTACAAATCAATAACTTTTATCCTTTTGCTTTCCGTCCTTAGAGCAGTTGAGCTGTTCCAACATTTTCTGCTCATATCAAGTGTCAAAACGACTAGTGATTTAGTTCAACTGCTTCTCCAAACTTTGTAGGCTCCCTGTTCTCCTTTGTGACACTTCTGTACGTTTCTTCTTCCCCCTACAGGCAAAAACATACCACGAATTTCTCTGCAATACAGATAAATATCTCCTCTTCCCTCTCCCTCAGTATTCCAGTTGATCCTGCTCCCTCTTTATATATGATGTGCAATTTTGTTTTTACTTATGAAACATACGTATAAATATGGATGGATTTCTAAAAAGGATTTGAAGTATATCTGTAATAACTTACACTATTATGCAAGTATTGTATGAATAGTGTATTTAGTATGGGCTAAATACACTATTAGCAAGTATTGTATGGATGGACTACATAATTATAGAAACTTTACTTTTTATATAAAATAATAGTAATTAAAAAATGTATTACAGCTACAGTTCAGTATCTGGTGCCCTGAAATTTCACCCGTTGTGTAACAAACTGACACCATCCCCAATAAAGTATTCATTGTTCCTCCAGGTCCTGACTATTTAAAGGATACATGCAATTTAAAATATGTAGGTTTTCCTAGCCATTAAACAAAACATGTAACTGAGCATCAAAAAAGAAAAATCATTGCTTGCCTATATCAGCTGCTTTTGTCCCCAAAATGATAGATTACAATCCTCAAGTCCCATGCTGAGTCAGAGAATGTGTTCTAACCCACTGCAGCACTGGCTTTTTCTGTCCTTATACGCTGAGTTTCTTCAGCACTATTCGCTCATGCACATGTTTATGATTAAAATATTGGGGAAACGGCCGATTAACAACATCCTAGCACATTATGATTCAATAAATTTAATTTGGTTGTATTACATTGGATTGGAGTGACTCCCAGAAAGCGCACTTTTAATTTACGAGCAAACACAGGCTCAAACACCATGGACGGATGTAGCAACTACCCAAGTTACATTTCTGTGTATTTCCAAAGCAGTTAGAATCACAGACAAGCTTGAACTGGAAGGGATCTTAAAGATCATTTAGTTCCAACTAGTTGAAAGGAGCTGGAAAGGCCTCCACCATACAAATGCCCCCAGAGGGGCCCTAGAAACAAAGCTGAGAGAAAGCCAAAAGAGACTGCTGCGAGGGGACTCATACGTTTTTAAATAACAGATGATGGCTTTGAGTTCAATTAAATTTAATATGTGGTTACACTCTTCGGATAAAGAATATTAAAAAAGCACTAGTTTTTGTCACCAAATTCTCCTCCTAACAGAGACAACTTGAAATCAACATCAATAGCACTAATCTCTCAGACTGATTAATGTTATAGTACATAAGACAGCTGAAGAACAAATTTGCTTTCAAATCCACCCCTCACCATTTTTTCACTCTAACTGTGAAACAAAATGAATACTTTTTAAGACCAAGTTTAACTGGCTCACTATGTTATTTTGATTACATCACTCGTTAGAATTAGACAACCAACTCCCAGAAGCAGTCAGAGCTGTTCGCAAACTGAAGGCAAAAAAATAAAAATAAAAAAATCAGGTCCTTCACCAAGAGGGGGAAAAGAGAATGAACTGATACAAACAAAATACCTATAGAAAGTTACATATGTGAGTTTCTCATTGACATGAAAACCAATCTAAATGAGAATAATAAAAAAGGTATAAAAATGATTTACAACATCTCCATAAAAGCTAGCAACTAGTATTTGTTTTTTCCTTATTAAAAATCTCTCAATTTGTTAAAGCCTGAGCAATTATCTTGAAGCAAACAGTACAAACATCATTTAACAGCCTTGACATTAACAAGCTACTTTTTTTTTCCTCCATCAAGGTAAGAACATGCCTACAAGCTCCCTGTAGGCCTTCAAGGATTTTGCCTGCTTAAAACTTTAGCAAGAATATCCAAGAGAAAGATACCACCGTATTAAAGAAGTAAGAACAATTTGGCAGCATTTTGGTAGCAGAGGTATCATAACTGGGGCAGTTCTTAAAAAATGCAATACAGACAAATCTGTCCTGAGGCAAAGCCTCCTTTTCTCCAACTAAGACCACACTAATGGGGTAAATCAAGTCCCACACCCATGAAGGACCAGTGGCTGCATACAGCAAGAATCTTTGCCTTGCAGATCCACCACTGCTTGCAGCTACTCTCAATTATATTGATGGCTGATGGGTGCTGGCATCCAGTGCCCTAGTTTTAGCCTCAGGCATGGGTAGCTCTTCCACATTCACCAGTATAAAATAATTGTTCATTAATCTAGTGTTTACATTTCAATGAAAAATAAGGGATTTGAAATAGCTGATGTACTCAAATTTTGTCTATTTTGAGAAGTCTACGCAAGCTCAAATGTGGAAGCAGCGCAAAAAATGTTAGATGTTTTACTACAAAGGTGGAACTTTCAGAAAGATTAGGAGTTGTTTCTGAGAAAATACATATATATTATTTCTACATAAGGATTATTCAAAATAATGAAGTTTCTCAAAAAAATAATTATAGGACAAATGCAAAACTGCTTGAAGGGAAGCTTAACAGCATTTTCAATAAATCCAGACAGTTTCCTGATCAAATAAGCTTTTTTAGCAAAAACATTGCAACTTTTAAATCCTACATCTACTTATTATATAATGGTAAAGTACAAGTGACTGGTTTGCTAATGACACAAAGCGATAAAGCATATTGGGTCCTGAAAATTAACATCCCTGGCTCACCATTATTCTCAAATTGTTTCATTTTGTTTGATTCAGGTTAAGATTCTTTGGAACATACTCAGAGCATTAAGTTCTCTCACATGAGAAACTTTCAGATACTAAGACTTACTGCTAAAAAAAAAAAAAGAGTTTTTTGTTGTTGTTTTTTTTTTGAGATATATGGGCAAAGCTTATAGATAGAATATTAACGCATACTATATATTACCAGGATATATACTGAGAGCATGCTCTGTATATACTGAGAATATATATGAGAGCATGCTTTAAAAGCAGTTAAAGAACAAGTCTTTTTGAATCATTTCTTAGTGACAGAAAAAAATCAAACTATCAATTGAAGTCGTATGAATTCATAAAAATCAAAATACATGACAAAGAACTGACCTTCGGTAATGAATTTCAATTAATGCATTGCTAGATTAATGCTTAATGGTGACAGTTAATTATTCATTTTTCAAAGTCATTAACACTCATTTTAACATTCAAAAAACAATCAGAAGACAGATTTTAGATCTAATTTGTTTATCTTAATGGATGATGCCCATTCTTCCTTCAGATTGTGTTATGAGACCCTTCAAGTGAAAAGGTGGAACAGCTCTTCTTTGTACTGTAGGAGCAACTGTGCTTTCAGAGAAGAGGGCAAACTACATGACACCTTGATTTGCTTTCTAGAACTATGCAAAGTGCTGGTTATTCAAACAGACCCAGTCTGCAAGGAGCAAAAGTTTTCCTGTACACACAAAGTGACACTAGCATCACAGCTTGCAAACAGAATGAGTGGGAGGTCTCATGCTACTACAAACAATTCGGCAATAACCAGTATTTCTATAGTCCCAAGGACATAGAAAAGGAAGAAAGAGACCAAGCTTTTTAAAATTATTTACATTAAACTTAGGCAATCAACCCTCCAGGCAGCTTTGCAAAATGAAGCCTAAAAATTCTTTTTATCTTAATCTTTGTTTAAAATTCTAGCCAGAGGAAGATATTCAAGGGTACCTTTTCTGTGGAATAATGCCATCATTTATCATCCAGGCTGATACACAAAGTGACAAAGGATATGGAAAATTTCTTTACAAGATATGGGATAAAATCCTGGACTCCTTGAAGTTTCCAACAAAATCTGCATGACCATTCATTGGACAATGATTTATTTCCCAAGACTATGACTACTACTTTTCCTTTTACAAGGAAATCCTAAAACATAAACGTGTAATTCATGCAGCTATTTTTACATATATTCTTTCTAACATTCATTCTCTAGAGCACATACTTCCCCCACCCACAGGAAAATATTCAAAATCAATGTTTTTCAGTGCACATATATCTTTGCATGTTAGCTTAAAGATTAAAATACTTGGCAATTTCAACATTTGATGGTGTTAAAATAAATTGCCCTTATAATTTTTACAGTAGCATATACCATTGATTTAACTCATGTATTGCTCCGACCCATTTGCTTATATCTACCATGCATATATTTTAAATGCTATTGAGATTATCATTTTAAAGTAGCAGGACATTATTTGAATCTTACTAGACATTAGAACCAGCAGTTTATCTTCCACCTTGACTACCTGCATCCCTGAGGAACCTCCTGAATTATTATATGTGTAGGTAGAATTATCAAGTTCTACTACAATCTAAAACATTTGTGTATGAAGTTGAATAGAAGAAGAAGAAGAAGGTTAGCACTGTAAAAGAGTGTGGACAGGCATTACACTGGGTGGAAGAACGAAGGAAAAGGGCAGATGACCGGCAAGAGTAAAACAGAAAATGCAATGATAAACTAGAAGAGAAAAAGATGAACTGAGCAGATCTTCAATCAGATTCCAAAAACGAATGAGGAGTGCACTCCCAGTGCAGGCAAGTCACAAGCCAGATATGTGCCGGGAACAACTTGGGAGAAGGACGATGAATTTTACAAATATTCTCAAAAAAGAGATGGAAGATAAGTGGCTTGTCAAAAGAGGATTAAAAACAGAAACTGAGGGCTTAATTATCACCTCAAAGGAATAGGCTGTTCATACAAGATATGTAGAGGTGAGATGGATGATAGGAAAGATTTAAGTCTAGAATGTTAGATGCACAGTCAAGCCTCAGAGACCATTAGTTATAAAGTGGATGTACCAAGTTGGCCAGAGAGGATTATGAAGTACATCATGATGAAGTTGTCAGAGCTGTGCACTGCTTGCTCTGTAAAGAATGATCTACAAGCAGTAGTACCATCTGCCAGACAACACTGGGGGACGTAAGAGGAAAAATTCATGTTTTAAGTCTTGTTATTCTTTGCAAATATAAGAATGATTAGAGTACAACATATTTCACTGGAAATACATGAAGGAAATCTGTTAGGAATTGAGAAAATCTGGGTCTGAAACATGTACATGATACTGTTTTTGTTTGTTTTTTCCTAGTGCTTTAAGACCCCACATCAGTAATCTCATTGCAAAGTTACAAGCAACAGCAGTTGGCCATGACTGGATCTGTTCCAAAAAAAACCTGAGAAGCATCTCTGGAGCACTTACTCAGGTGACAGTATTCTAAATTAACCCATGCACTGGCTCACATAGCTGCATTGCCAGTGTGGCAAGTTCCAGACTATTGAGTCTCACATGAAGGAAGAAAAAAAAAGTCAGCTATGAAACTACTTAACAGTCCATTAATTTATTTTACAAAACTATACTCATCACTAGAATTGTTATTTTGCATACTTTAAAAAGCAAACACACACAAGCCAGAACAAGCTTTTTTTTTTTTTTTTTTTTTTTCTTAAAAAAATAGATTTTAAAAAGCTTTGATGATGCTGTGCTTGGATCAGACTTGAAAAATGGAAGAGATTTCCTGCCACAAACAGCGTCCCTGGAAGTTAACAGACTTTAGAGAAACTGCTTTGTACAAGTTAGAACACAGTCTGAGTTAATCTCACTATTTGAATAACATTTCCCAAAGAACGTGGCCATTCTAGGCATACTCTAGCAGCTGCAGGATCTGAGCAGAATTCCCCTACATTCTGCATCTCTGGGCTGCTGTGGACCATAAGGTCTGAGATGGCTCTCCTACTGAGCAAACCTAGCAGAAGAGAGGAATCAGGTTTAATAGACAGACAAGACCTGAACATTAAACATATGAATAGAATGAAACAAGAAAATAAAATGCAGCAAATGAAAGTTAAAAGATAAATAAAACCTATTTAAAGGGCCTATTTAGTAAACAGACTAAAGCTCAAAGCAATTGGCAGTAGCCGTGAGAAACATGGAACAGACAGTCCAGAATATCAAGACAATAGACAAGAAGGGAGATAGGATAGAATGCTAGCATCTCCAGTAAAACCAACATACTCCAAATTGAAGAGCATGGACACTTCATGAGACACGATATTACTAAAAAATTATTTTGATGAACACAGCTAAAAGAAAAAAACTGATCATCTGACTGATCTGTCTGGTGGGGGGAGAAAACGCTTCAACTTAAACAGTAAACTATGCTACATACATCTACATATATTTAGATATTCCTGTGTAACATTTTTTGCTAGAATCAATAACTCTATTTTGAATACTTTCATTTTACTTGGAGCAAATAAATATGCCAAACAGATAAACACATATGACCATCTACAATAAACTTTCAGCCCAGCTCAGCATTTAGACAGCCATCAAAACAGCTCAAGTTTGCAGTCAAATCATTGCAGGGAATGCTGGAAGCTGCTAGCTGGAAATAACACCACAAATTATTTCCACCTTTCACTTTTCTCTTTAGCAGTACGGCATTCGCGAAGCTGCCATTTGCTCCATTAGGATTCGTTTTTATGTACACAGAGCCTCCCACACAATGATATTGCTATTTGCCACCTCAAAGTAAGCTAATAGCATTTTCAAAATGCAATTAGAACCTTTCAGGAGAAAGCTCACGCTGTGTTTGGATAATATGAAGTTAACTCTACTACATTTCACAGACAAGCACACCAAAGCTAATAAATTCTTCTCATGTCTTCAGATTATTAACACACCTACTGGCAATGTCAAGATGTTAGTTTAAAGAATTTCAAATATGAAACAGTTCAATAATCTGGTTTACGACAGCTGACTGACAAAGCTAATTAACTGCCTGGAGAAGATTCTTTATAAATGAAGCAACTGCTGTCTGAACACATTTCCAAGAAGAACAAAATGTTCGTTTTGTCTTTCTCCTTTTGCCTGCACGTTCTCTGCCTTCTAGCCTTCCACATCCCATCTAATCTTTGATAAGAGGTTTCTTGACGGTGTTTATAAATTGCTCTTCCTGTGGTTTTGCTGATTTCTTACTTCCCTGTGCCCTTTGCAGCTTCCTGATAGACACTTCTACTCAGCTCCTCCAGGACTTTATGTTAAAAGTGATGTTCTCAGGCATGCCACACAGAGCACTTCCACATCTCTCCTTCTGTCCTGTGGGAGGCCCCATGTGAGCACCTAGGTCTCCTCAGCTGTGAGGCTGCTATTTAACATCCACCTGCTTCCTCTATTCTCATTTACTGGCCTTCCACCACACAGCACTTCCAGAAAGAAGTCAGTTCTCGTTGTATTGAATCCTAGTTACACAGAAGGCAAACAGCACTTAGGATTTTTTTCCCTGCTTGACTGACGGAATGTTTTAATTGGGGGAGATTTTTATGCAAGACTTTTATGGCTGACACAACTCCACTTACTAGGCATATTGCAAGCAGGCATTGTGCAAGCACTGTATGTTTCTTCGTCAGTGCATCTCAGTCTTGGCCTTAAAGACATCATTATGCCGATTAGATGGTCTGTCTGTAGTGACAGCAACCTGACAGAGCAGAAAAAAACATCAGTTTCATGAATTAAACATAGTAGAGTCAGAGTTACCTGTTGCATAATATTCATTACAACTGAAGGGTACTTACTCCTTATTCATTCCCTATCACAGCTTTCCATGCATTTGCCACACAGTTTGGGTAAGTATTTTTTGGGCAGCACATTGTCCATAAAACATCCATTTGGAGCAACTGTCATTCAGTTTATCACAAACTTAAATGCAGTTCACTTACTGAAATGATGGATACTGAACCACATCTTAACACACATCACCATGTGCAAACTATCTCACATCAGGAACTCATCATAAATGGGGAGCTTGGCCAGGCACTTCCAGACCTTCCTCCAACTGCACAGCAATTAATACATAAACGTGGGAGGAGGCAGGTGCAGGTATGTGTCATTCCCCTTCCCCCCTCCCCCCCCCCCCCAGCACCCCTCCCATTCTAAACATGCATAGTATGGCATTCAGAAATCTAAAATACACAGATGTTGCCAGACAGATCTTCCCCATCTCATTCCCAGCTTCCAACTGTATACATTTGTTTTCAGCCACAATAGATTGCATTGTGTTAAAATGCCCTGACTCCAACTTTGCACTTGGTAACACAGAAGTAACCAAAGAAGGACATTTAAGTATTGACTTGCCTACATCCTACCAGTTGTGCTTTTGGAAATTTAGCACTAAGAAGGTTCTTGGGGCAGATGTACTTGAATCCCAACAAAAAACAAAATCAAAAGCACAGATGAGTGAGACAAGAAAATACCTGCAGGTTTTTGGTTTTGGAGTTTGCAACAACAGAGACAGTTGTTTTTATAAAGATGAACAACAACCTCAGAAATTTGTTCCCATTAGAATCCAGATCTGAGCCTAAGTATTGCTGAATTGGAGCATTAGAAGCAGAACAATAGGAGCAGGACTGGAAATTTTTATTTTTAGGCTGATGCTAAATGGTGCCTGTGACGCAGACCATCAGCAGCAGATGATTTTATCCAGATTTTTTTTTCCCTCTTTTGTACATCATGAGTTCACATAAAAACAATAGATATTCTTCACACAGAGCAATTTACTGCCTAGACTGCCTAGATCTTTTTCTAACACCATCACAGTAGACTGGCTTAAGTGCTGCAAACCAGATCCACTATTACTGTTCTTCTCCACTCTGCCTTTCCCAGAAATCAGAGATATTTGCATGAAGATCTGCTTCACATCAAATATTGGATTCTCTGGATGTGGCTACTCTATCAGCTAATATTTTGTGGAGTTTCAAGCAAAAATTAGACTGAAGTTACCATCTTGGTTTCTGTTTTCACATAAACCCAATTTGAAGGCAGTTCTTCAACAGACCAGCAGGACATCAGGTTTTGTGGAAATAAAAACCATAGGTACATATGTGTATATATATGCACGTGTTATTAAAGCATAATTGGTAAATAATCCTTATTAATGAGTTTATCATGCTTGAATCAGAGTTCAGCCATACGAGTCATTTTTTTCCATCTCCCTTTAAAACTCTGATTGTGCTTTGCTTTAAAGGTCTACACTAGCTAATTAGAGAATTTCAGTAATCTATTTTTAATACGTACCACCTTCTGTTCTTTTTAGTGCAGCCTTAAGATAGACTTTTATCTTTATTGCTGTGCACAGATCATCTGAAAATATAAGTTCTCTACTACATGACAACTCATAATGAGCCTTAATGAAGCTTGGGAGCAGCTGTTAAAAACTCCAGTTGAATAGGTTTGCCCAAGCAGCAGTAGCTTAGGATGCTTTTTCTCTTATAGCACTGTTGAGTCATCTGCTCACCATACGTATAATGAGAAAAATCAAAAATGAAATACTAAAGCAGCTTAATCCTTTTTCCTTAGACATTTTATTTTAATCAGAGCTTTAATAAGTACATTATGAACCATCATCTCTTAAGCCTTTCACCTTTTTAATTATATTCCTGCTCTGAACATCGACAAAAGCAAATGTTATTATGCAAATTTTGCTCCAAATTCGTGTCTTTAGCAAGAGCATAAAAAACAGAGTTCAAATTACATTTTTAATTATACTATAGATACATGAGCTGCAAATTATTAGAAATTACAATAAGTTCTCATGATTTTACATGTTTCCTAAGTCAAAAGATGATATATTTTGGGTAGGGTAATGGACTTGGGGGAGAGAAGAGGAGGAAAGAACTCTTACTGGCCTCATTCTTTAGGCACTAAGCAGTACAAGATACTAGATACTCAAAAAATTTTTGTGGTGTTTTTCTGATAACCAGGATGTATAGATTCCCTCCAGTCATCCTCTTTTTTATTATTATTTTTAAAGCATAATATACAAGTCATTCAATCAAAACACTCAGGAGCAAGTACCATTTCACATATCAACAGCAAAACACTACTTCAGGAAGCCTCACAATTTTTCCTCCTCCAGTATGCTGATTATCTGTTCTCGTTCCAGTAACATCTATAGGCCTGATTCC
The DNA here is from genome assembly GCA_011075105.1 of Heteronetta atricapilla. NCBI lineage: Eukaryota > Metazoa > Chordata > Aves > Anseriformes > Anatidae > Heteronetta > Heteronetta atricapilla. The sequence goes on from CM021734.1 coordinate 60,018,457, forward strand.
CACTCTACTAGGCATGGTACAGGTGCAGAAAAGAGATTATACAGTTCAAAAGCACATAGCTTAAAAGTCTAGAGCCAATGGATAAATAAGAACTCTGATGACAGGAGATATGAAAAAAAGGACATAGATAGATGATTGCATAGGGCCTGATAAGCAGAATCTACAGAACACCTGATAAACTTTCCCTCCCCCACCCCAACCCTTTTTATCTAATCTTTCAATCAATGTATCCCAATAAAAGTTTTGAAAAGCCAATGCAGCTTGTCATTGCCAACATCCGGAACAGCTTCCAACAAGCTGATGCTGCCAAAACTAGCCATAACCATTGGGTTTCATATCTTCATTGAATTTAACATTTCTGAGCTGTGAATGTTCCCTTATGAAATTTTTCAATTCTTCTGCAAGAACCTGTCAGCAAATGGAAGACAGGATCTGTATTGGCAGGACAACAAAGCGTCTGCCTATGCCTTTGGCCCAGTGAAGTTTCACTTCTAACCACAATGGCACCATAATTCAGCTTTTCCTTTGCCAATTCTGAACTGTGGCATGCTATGACTGTCTTGCGCAAAGACGTGAACTGTTCACTTGTGCAAACATTATTATTCCATATTTTTCCAAAGTTACAGTCTCACAGTTCATTACCCTAGTGACAATGCCATTTTATTTTCATGATTAATGATTGCTTTGTAACATATAACACAACTCCACTGACATCTAACATATATAACTATAAAAAAAAAAATGCATCTGCACAAGTTAGACCTGGAGTTGGCAGCTTTTATACACTGGTTTCCTTTCCAAATTCTCACCTTACTAGCACCACTGCTACTGTAAGCTCACTGCACTCATAACTAATACACTTTATCTAATACTCTTAGAAAAGCATAGACTAAGACTATAATTCTTATCTACAAGGACCTTAACTGAAACAGCTGAAAAGAATGTAAAACGTCTTAGTAAGAATCTGATTCTAGGCAGCGTTGGATCTGCAAGTTCCTGTCAGCCATAGACCTATGCACCACTGCCTTCTGCATGGATCAGAAATCTAAAGCTGTTGAAATTCCTTTATTTTCAGAAGGTCAAAGTAAAAACTGAATAAGGGACAGGTGAAATCAGGATTTTTAGGCAGACACAGTATTTGAAATATCATAATAGGGCACATTATACACTTTTAGTTAGTGCCCTCACTTCCAAGAGAAACAGAATAAAGGCACAATGGTGGCCAATCAAGGCTCATAACATAAAATTATGAAGTGTTATAAAAAGCAATGAAAAATACACGTGAAAAATAGCAAAATGACAATGAAATTTTAGAACAACATTTAAAGCGCATCATAGTTCCAAAGTCATTCACAAATACAACCTTCCTTGCCCAAGACATGCCCCCAAAAATATTCCGCACAATTTGGAGGTTAGAAAATCTGTACACACTACCAGGACAAAAGCATCGTGCAGTGAAAACGAATGAATTTGAAGTCCAGAAGCTGTTTCAGGAGAAAGAAAAAAAAAATAACCTATCAATATGCAAAACTAAACACTTCATTTTGTAAGTCTCAAAGCAAGGTAGCTTTGTCAAGTCTATCAGGCTATTTGCCTAAAATGATACTTGGTGCCTTTAAGCATTATTCCCGAAGAAGATATTTAGTCACTCTAAGGAAAAAAGCTACTTCTGCATCACAGGAGAAAAAAGTACAGCAGAAACCTATGGGATCACAGTCTGTTTTGCCCAACTGCTTTATTTTCCCTTGACTCCTGCAGGAAAGAATTTGAATATCCCAATATACACATCAGGTACTCAGGGTTGGGAGGAGAGGGAGAATGAGACGGAAGAAGGCATTTTCCCCAGAGATTAGATATAGGTTTGGCTGGAGTGCAGGGAAGTTGGAAAGAGGAGTTGCCATCTTCCCATAGTTCAGGAGCAACTTTATAAACAAGAGCACAATATTTGCATTCTGACAAATTCCCAGACAACTTTTCAGCAAGGAGTCAGGTTCCTGGATCAATAGGAAATCAAAGTAAACAACATCTTTAAAAACATGCCAAATAGCCCTATTTCCTTTGTCTATAAACTTCATTATTTTAGAGGGCAATGGCAATAGGACCTCAGCACAACGCGCATAGGATGATGCAAATAGCTTCCCAGGGCCAGTCTTCACATGTACAGATTACCAAATATGGTAGATGCACGAGCAAAATTGCATTTTCGTTGTTCCCCACTCCCAGAACTGGGCCTGTATGCAGTGTCTGGTCAAGGTGTTGTTTATGCTAAGAAACTGAAGTAACAACCAATTGCAGATCCACAGGATTTTTTCCCCTCCAACCACACAGCTCTTCAACTTCTCAAGGGATTTAAATTCTCAACCATTGTAAACAGAAAATGCTATGAAATATGAAGTCAAACAGGAAGAAAGGAAGTCTCTAGTTTTAGTAATTGAGTCTCCCTAATGAAGTTACTCTACAAAACTCTCAGGGGTGCACCTTCTGTTTTTATTCTACTAAATGTAAATAGTCAAGATCAGCCTTTAGAATAAAGAAAACATGATTTCTTTCAGCAAAGAAAAGTGGAAGTTAACTTTTGGAAAAAAAAAAAAGTGGTTGAAAATCATTTGCTAAAAAACATTTTTCTCTTGCAGTTTTACTAAAGCAGATATTTATCCTGATCTTTTAAGGGGAGCAAAGGTCATATGCTATCCTTATTATCAACAAGTTCAGAAAACATTACTAAGATGCAGCTGAAATATGAAGACACAGCAGTCATCTCAGAAACAGAATACTCCACGTGACATAGAAATTAGCTGCTGAACAGAACTGACACATGCAGCGGCACTTTCCTCAGACACATCGGTACACTGAAATGAGAGATGGCTTTGGTAAACAGAGGGAGATAATATCACGGAAGACAGGCAGGTGTTTAGGGGCTTTGAAGGCACAAAGCAAACTAGGGTCTATAGAAAAGTAGTTCAAAACTTCTTGAACCATAACAAAATGTAATTTTCACATTCAAAGTAGGTTAAATCCATAGCCTTCTACAGACTACTTGGATCGCTGAGTGTATTAACAGCACATAGAAGAATCAAAAATAGGCCAGACACACTCCACGCCCTTCTCAATCAGATGTCTATCATCTATACACATGCTTGTCATAGATACTCACTTGCCTTCACCTCTGGGCAATTAGTCGTTTCAGTCATCAGGTATGGTTTCAGCTGAATAGCTTAATCTAATCCAGCCAAACAGAAATAAACAGAGAACATCTTGGAATTTCCAGAGCACTTGAAGGGGTGTAATGGTCTATCCCATTCCCACAAATGGGCCACCAGGGTTGACAGACCTTCTTGGAAACTTACCTGCATAATTGCTCATTGCTAGATGACTTTGGGTACATCTACACAGAGAGTAATTTAGCTACAACGGTAACATTCAGGTTCAGATCCCCTGATCATTTCTGTCACGTACGTTAATGGCTTTGGACTTGGGGTCTGTTTGGTGGTGTGAACAACTCCTCTAAAAAATACCAACACATAACACACCACATTTAATTGTTGTTCTAAGGACTATTCACTCCAGGAACAGCTCTTCTAAGTCAAAATGGATGGGAATACATTAGGCTTGACCCTCTGTATACAACACAGGTCTCCAACTCAATCCAGCTGGCACTGTGCTCTCACATTCTCCCTGAACATTCCTCTGATACAACACTACTCCAGTACTCACAACATATTGATTCATATAATTGGAACTTAAAAAGACTTTTTTTTTTTTTTTTTTTCCCCTGTCTTGGTAACTACATATTTATCAGAACAGACCTGGGCAAAAGCTATGGATGGATCCAGTCCACCACAGAAATGTTTAACCCTAAAGAGCATGAATATAAATCACTTTGCTCCATTTAAATTCAGGATCAGAGATGGCCCCTGTGGCAGCAACTTTGGAAGTGCACACAGACTACTTGACCACACAGAAAGCCACAAACATCCATGTCCCCAGTCCACATACATTGAACACTACGTATGGCAGAACACAGACACACCTGTAGCTCAAAAAGAAAGTGTCATAATTCAAAGTTTTGCACTTCTATTCTAGATTTCTATGGCAGAATTTTAAGACACCCTGTATACCTTAGGTAACATTCTGCCCTAGGAAGCACACTGGAGTTCTGACATTGGTTTCGCAGGGAACAGGACTTCTCTCAGTCTTTCAGCCAGGGTTTTGCTGATGATAATGATTAACTGTGCAGTGATTCCAGAGAAAACAGAAACTCATTTCAGAGTAAAATAACTCTACTTGATTTCCTAGCCCCTGATAGGGAAGAAAGTGATGTTGACTGACTACTAAGTCAAACCTTAAAACTGGTCATTATAAGGAAAAAAAAAAAAAAAAAAAAAAAAGTAGAATTGTAAATTATAGGCAAAATTTACTGCTTAAATTGTAATATAAATGTAATCAGATAATTGTTCAGTACATCACCTGATCCAACAAGCTACAAACAGCTTTGCAGCTTGTGTCATGGACTGGAGTTACCCTTAAGTAACCCATTACAAATGAAATGGTCAGTGCCAAATGAAAATACACTAACCGTGTCAGTGATCTGATCTGGCAGGGGAAGCCTCCTCCAGCTATGACAGTCTTGCTTGAAAAACAGCACACCATGAGCTATTGCACCAAGAAGTAATATAATTTTCTCTTTACATTATATATTTCAGTTCACGCTGAGGACAGTTGAAGCTAATATTAAGTCAAAAACTTGGCCACCTCATATTCCTATTTCTTTGGTCTAAATTGTACCTAATGAAATCTAACTGGTCTGAAGTTTTAGCACAGATATTCCATTAGTTTGAGAAAAACACAGTTATTGCCCTTCAAGAAATCACATAAAAGCAAAAATTGCTTGAATCTTAATGAAGGTATAAAAGAGCACAAAAAGAAATAAAAGACTGTTTAATAAAAATCTAAAATGTACTGGTAAAGCCATGAATTCCAGCCCTGATAAGCTCTGTAATTACATATTAGTAAAGACCAAAGCATCAAAACTAAGCAGTACCAGTTTGTACACCAGCAGTATGCTTTAATGAATCCCTAGAGCTACTATTTCAAATACCAGCTGTATACACAAATACTTTTTTTTATTATTTGATTTTTAGTGTAAGCACTCAATGGGTGCTGTGTTTCTAGACAGTGGAAAAATGTGCAAGTTGATGCTGAACAATTCACTTCAGCCTTCCATTAATGTTACAAGCGACACAACAGTTGCAAGTAACAGATGAAAGTCAGTAAATGGCTAGCAGCTTCTTTTCTGACTCACATTTCCTTTACTTTTACACATGCTTAAGATTCACATAGTTCTGCTTCTCATCTGTTCCTCCCCGTATTTGCCTAAAATTGAAAGTGAGTTTGCAACATTTCCAAAGCTACCACCTTTATTTCATACATTTGCCCTACTACTGTACACTCCCTACCAAATGTCCTTCCAAGTGAGAACATTCAAAAATAAATGTTAACATAACTTCTGATTGTGATTGCATTATTTTAACCAACACTGATTCTTTTTTTTTCTTTTACTTTTTCCCCTAAACCCATATTTAGCTTTGCTATTCTAAACCTTTCCCTTCTCCCATATTCCCACATACTAAAGGTTATTTCCTTATATTCTTTAACTGGATGCCTTAATATCATCTAATGCCTCTTTCTTTGTTTTTCTGTAATCCTAACAGCTTGTTTTACTGACAGCTTTGTCTGACTGCATAACATGCCACAGCAAGAGATCAGCGCACGTGATAGCATTTTATACAATATCTACTTACAAACAACTTCATAAGGTCTGGTTTGTTAATAAGTCTAAGAAGACTTTGTAAACACACCTAGTACTCCTGACATCCAAACTCTAATCCTTACAGTAAGTCAGTATTTCATTACACTACTAGGACTTACGAAGACAAGAGATCAAATTCTAGAGGCCATAACCCCCGTACTAATCACAGAGGTAATCAGAATACCACTAGAGACACGAACAGAAAAAAAAAAAAAAAAAAAAAAAAAATCTAATTTAGTGGTACTGCCCTTATTCTGAGCTGATGAGATTGCATGCACATGCAATCTACTGCAAAAGGAGCAGCTAGCAGATGAAGGACCGCTTTCAGGCTGCAGCACGAATGTCTCTGTAGCAATAGCAACTACAAAAAACATTGCTAACAAGTTACCCATAGCTGATACCATGGTTAACTTTGCAGAGAAAGCACAAAAGACTGAAGACATTACTTCCACTTCTACGCTGCCACTGCTTTCAACAGTATTAGAGATGTCTAGGGCACAGCTCCAATATAAAACCCCCTCACAAGCAGTGTTCTGAAAGGATGAGATCCCAGAGCATCATCAGAAAAGTCAAGAACAATACTGTTTTCACATGTATCAGAGCAATTGAAGGAAAGGTGTCTGAAATAGACAAGTGCACAACTGTCTGGAAACTGTTTCTCTCACTCACCTCTTACCCTGAGACTGCCGGAAAACATATACATCCTGCTAATTGTTCAGAGAAATTCAGAGTATTTTGCCAAGTCTGAATTTTTTAGTTGACAGTCAAGTTGGTACCAGGAAGAACATAAACATATTTTCAAGACCTCTTAACAATTCTTCCTAATGGGAGATAAATAGTACCACAAACTTTCAAGGCCTGTATTTTAAAGTTTCCATCACCTGTGCATAGCACAAGTATCTTACCCACATATCGTACAAAGATGCATATACCAATGAAAAGCTTTTTGGAGTTCTTTAATGTATGCTACCTATTAATGGGTTATTTTTAGCATGCCTAGAGACACTGTACAGCTAGTTATGAGCCCTATGTGCTTTCCCAATGGGGAAAAGAAAGTGTTCTAGCAAAGACTTATTACTTTTGCTCTACTTGTGTAACATTTATTCTGTATCTTGTGGCCAATGAAATCCTAGAACAAGATATTCCAGCAAAATTATGAGTTAGGCTAGTTATAAAGTATTCTATTGATAGGGAAAATTCCCTAATTGTCCACTATTAATTTAGAAGAGAAGCACAAAATAAACTCCAGTGTAAATTATCTTAAATATCCTGGATTATTTTTTTTTTTTTGGCCAAATACCTATTTTGTGTCCTCATTAGGTTGATCTTTCTCCTCCTCTTCTCTACAGATCAACAGGAAATACTCAATTTCACCATCCAAGACCTTGATGTGGGAAAAAACCCTACCACTGATGAATTTCATGTTGAAAATGTACCACACTTTCCTCCTTTAAATTAATGTCTCTGTTTTAAATACAAAAAAAAAAAAAAAAAAAAAATCTTATCTTCTATGATATGATGAGCTACCTCAACAACCATTTAGAGAAGAACTGCCATTATCTTTTTTTTACAAGTATGATTATCTAATAAGAAACCTCCACTACTAAATTATTATCAATTCATCCAAAGACAGACAGTTGAAAGAGGTAGCATTTTCATTCATATAATTTCACAAGTTTATTGGTTCTAGTATCTTTTGTTATCATTCTACCTTATGGAGGCCTTTTTTTTCCAGTCAATCTTCCTTATAAGGAGTACAATAACTTTATACATTTGCAGTGCCTCTTAATAATAATAATAAAGACCTTCCTGCAGCTTGGAAAATGAACTGAAAGACTGGTTAAATACCTGTCTTGCAGGTTGACCACTTCATATTTGTGTACCTTCATAGTTCTGTGATATTTAGCTTCTATGCAAGCTGACCTGAATTCGCTGTAAGGTATTGATCCTAGAGGACCTAGTGCTCACCTTTGTACCTGTGAAGCATCCCTGTGTTGCCACAAGCAAATAAACTTATCAATGTTATATCTAAAGAATGCAAATAAATACAAATAATTAGTACTTCAGAATAAAAATATATTTGCAATTTACTTCTTTCAGAGTAAAATATAGTTATGCTCTCAAGGGAACTGGCATTTTCAAATCTGCCCATATCCCAGTACTAGTCTATATTCATTCACCTTTTGGAATTATTGACAACTGCTTTGTAGGATTCCAACCCCCATCCCCAACTGCCATCTTTGACATGTTCAGTTACTTCTGACAGCTTTTTGTATAGGTACTGACACAAATCTGGAATGAAAAAAGATCAACAGAAGACATATCCATATCTTATTTACGGATCAAGACTTCAGGAAAGAAAAGTTAGAATTTACTGAAGGGAAAATCCTGTTGCTGTGTTCAATTATCCATTGGAAGGACATGGAGAAGATGGAGGTGGACTTCTCTCACTAGCAAGCAATGAAAGGACAAGAGACAATGGAAAAAGCTGGAAAAACAACAAAAATTGTGACGTTAGGAAAAAAAACATCCATTATGAGAATGATGAAATATTGGAGCAGGGCACGCAGAGTAGCTGTGGAATGCACCAAAGATACTCAAAACCCACAAGAACAAGGCTCTGAAAAACCTTATCTCAGCTGACCTTGTTTCAGCTGGGGGAGATTTTGAACAAACAACCTCCAGAGATTCTTTTAAGCATAAATTACTGATAGTCTGGTTTTAATGCAAGAATTTAACACAAGAACCCTGTGCATCTTGACTAATCAACACTGTTTTTCAGACCGTCTCATGACTTTTCAGCAAGTATAAAAAAATTATCCTTTTTTAATGTCTTCACCGTCAACACCCATGACTGAAAGTTTTATTGTTTTACCTGCATACTGGAACAACAAAAATATTCGGAGAATGAACTGTTGCTTTTTGGTGTTAAATAAAGCTTGCTTTTCCCATATCAGCATCAGTTGGCCTTACTTCTTTTTTAAACACACATACTATATTTTGTAGTTTCAGGCATTGCACAGAAGAATAAAACTTGGTTTGCCTCTAATCTTCTGCTGTGCTTGATGGTTTTGAAAGGGAGGATTTTGAACCCAAATTTGCTCACTATTCTGTGGTTGCCATACAGCACAATTTAACCTGAATATATCTGTTGAAAAATAAAAGGTATCTATTGTTTTGTCGTTATAGCAAAAGGCTGGCAAGTAGAATAGAGACTGAAGCATTCAAAGAAATTCTAGAGCTTTTTGTTGTTGGTATTGTTTTAGTTACATTATGGTTTCTTCTTTGGTTTTGTTCTTAAAAAAAAAAAAAAAAAAAAAAAAATGTTGCTAGCTTTCTCCTGGGCTGACAGGAGACACTTGCAAAAGAGTATCATTATTAGAACTACCACTGTCATTCAAAGCATGGAAACATATAGCCTTACAAAATAGTGTCATTCTAAATACTGTGTAGAATGACTTCCCCTTAAAGACCAAAGTGTGTAGACGTGAATATGTTCATTTTTCTGACTATTAACCATGAGGCATCATCAAGGAGATACAATCTGAGCTAGCCCCTTGCAAGTCCCTTTTATTAGCATACTAAAGGCAATGACCAGAAAACACCCTATTTTGTAAAAGATGGTAGATTGGAATAGGCTTCGTATTATCAAGTCACATAAATACACATAAATAATGGAAAGTTACTTATTATGAAACATATACTTTTACTACTTCTAAGTTCAGTGCACTGTATCTAGGCATCCTTATCTTCCTATAAATGCTTAATTAGGGTGCACATTTGCAATGGCTTCAGACCACTGTAGCTAAACTTTTTAATTATCATTACTCAGTTCTGGATGAAATTTTAACCAAAGTTTAAAAACAAAAAATAAATAAAAACCCTATCTTCAACTATCTCTACTTGTAGCATGGCTTGAAAGTAAAAATGAAAGACAAGCCAAAGCTTTACGTAATGTTTTTTCAAGGGACACATTATTTAAAATTACTAAACTGGTTGTATCATTTAATACAAAACCATTGGTTACCTAATCATACTGGAAATTCACAAAGATAATACAGTATCTGTATAAAAATGAATCCTTCACAAGTTTCTCATTTTACATGGTTACAGTACATACTTTTTAACTTAAGTGTACTTAAACGACACTGATAACAGTCACATAGTAGCTAAAGCTACTATCCTTCTGCTCTTGATCACCTTTCAGTTTCATGAGCAATCACAAAAATATATGCCATGGGCTATTGCCCTCAAACATATCCCTCCGTATCTTCTCCCATGAAGAACACAGTGTAGTTTTGGGCACGGTATCAAAGGCCAAGTTGCTTCCTCAAACTAAGAGATTGATAATATGCAAACTGAACACTGCTGGGATGCACACGATTTCCTCAGATAACACAGTTGGACTTTAAACCTCCACCACAATTACTGAATTTTCCCTAAGGGGAAGGGATGGGGGGGGAGGGGAGGGGAGGGTCTGGATAACTCAACCCAGTGCTACGTCATTCATTAACTGTGTTACTGTGGCTACACGTCCCAAGACCCTAACAATGCCTTTACAGGAAATAATGCAATCTTACCTTAAAATAACATGCCAACTTAGATCTGGGTGCACTTCCATTGAATCAGAGCTTAGCTAATGCTGAAAAAGACCCATCATACACCACTGAATTAAAACAGACTATTTTATGTGCTATAGCTTCTGATTTTATACTGATGCTTTGCCAAGTAACCAACTTAGAAAAATCAAAATGGTCTTTAAATCACAGTTTCAGTTAAATTACATTCTTCTACAAAACATGCTCACAACAAACTATCAGGCACTATCCTGGTAAATTCAAGGCATAGCTACTCAAACACAACCACTGTCAGATAAGCAAGCTAATTTGAATTTTTTATGCATACACACAGCTTAAAAACAAAACTTTTCCTTGAATAGAGACATGTTGCCACATGCAGACACAAAAGACAAAGTGATATAGCTTCTCTAGAACAGGTCTTTCAACTATAAACACCTATAATCTGAATTTAACAGAATGTATTTTTATAACAGCTTCATAAATTTCTATTGTGATGGAAGACGGTCCAAAATTTCCAAGTACTTCTCTCTGCAAGCTGTTAAGTCTTAAGGCACTACTGAAGGTATCAGTGTGGGAATAAGGAGATGAGCAGAGATGAAAATTGTTATCAGAACTTATATCCAAAAAATATTTAAAGGGGGATGAAAAAGAGCAGATACTTTTTACCTGTATCAGTAAAAGATACTAAAACACATTTACTTAAGTATATCACTAGTTTAGAAGAGATCAACAGGATTGCACGAATACTTACAGCTAATATCTGCTGAGTTGCTTTGTAATTCTAGATGTTGATAAGAATATCCGTAATGTTTTAAAGTTAATTTTTTGTTTCTCGCATATAAATGACAAGTCAGATGGATAGGTTGAACATAAAAAAAATCAAATATTTTCACTTCAATTTTTCACCTGTTAACCAACATACAGTCTCTGAAACAAGATTAAAACTTAATTTCTCTAGCTTGCACACACCCGATAACAAAATCTACTCAAAAAATCCTTTTCAAGGGACAGAGAATCCTGTGTTTGAACAGCAACATAGAATAGCCACTTTATTTAGGGAAAATTGTCTTGCAGCTAACTTTATTTTGTTAGCTCTCATTTCTCAGGCTATAGTTGCCAGGCATCCTTCTGTTCCTCAAATGCTTGAGGCTCTGTGGCAGTAAAATTGCCAAAATAATGGGTACTGAATAATGCCTGAAATTCTGGGAGCAGTAATGGGAATAAGGCAAGACATTCCCTGCTGTACTGCTGTGAAAGTATGCTTCAGTAAGTTGCTGCATGTTGTTATTAGAGCTTTCTTAATAAATGTCATCAATAGAGACAGAGAAGTGGTAAGCTATTTGATTTAAGATTCCATTTCAAGTAATTCATTTTATTTGTTGTTATTGGCTTTTATCTGTAACAGTGACAGACAAAGCAGTCATTTATGTGATTTAGACACTTAGACATCCCATTTTTGCACTACCTGCTCCAAGAAGAGGCAAGGAATTACATGCAATGTTGACAATTTACATTCAGCAAAGCCACTGTGTGACATCTCAATCTGTTGTGATATATCATACAGTTAACACCATAGGACACTTTAAAATTATCCTACTTTCCTTCATAACATCATGTGGGGAGACACACGCTGGCTTTTTAAGTTCTTGCACCTCCTCGCCCTACAGCCCTCTGTTGAGTAAAAATATCTGTCAATCTACAGATTTAACCATCATCTACTTTCAACATATTGATTTCCCCGGAGACCTAAGTCAATTGATTTTTTTTAAGCTACCTCTTCAATGGAGATGCTAAAGTAGCAGCAAAACTAGATACTTTCAAGCTACTATCCTATGTAAAACTCTATGCTGTTCTGTTTCATTTATGCTAACTCAATAGGCTTCTCTTTTCCAAAACAATCTTAATACATTACACTAAATCATCTTCTGGATATGTTACAGTAAGTCAATGGAAACCAAAGAATAACATTAGAGAACCAGACCTGCTAACCAGACTTGTAGTAGACGAGCTGTTTTTTCCTTACGCTAGTAATTAGCTGTGGATATTCTTCATGCATTTTAAGCAAAGTTTTCTTTCTTTTTGATTTGACACCACACAGTCAGCTAGGCAATATCAAGAAGATAACTTGAATACATGGCATTCACTCAGAAATTGAGAGATATTTCTTATTCCCCCCTGTCCAGCATACATCATCTTATCACACCCAGAACTCAATTAAGAATTCAACATACAGTTCTAGAAGTGAAAAAATAGTCTTGTAAAAAAGGTAATTTTATAAAAATGCTATAGATCAATATAGCAGACCATTTCTCTCAAGCAAATGCTGTGAAGTTTTATGAGCAGATACAAATGAACAGTCAGCAGAACCATAACGAGCTGGAAGAGAGACCTATCTGTTTTCAGCTTCCTTCCAGTGCATTTTAATAAATGCCTTGAGTTCAGGAAATATAAATAGAAGTGGAACTGCAATCTTAAAAATATGTACATATATATTCCGAGTAAAGTTTGACAGAACATTACATTGCTAGACCAGAACATTTTCTCATTCACCTGAATTAGTTTGTGACCCTATCACCAAAAACATGAAAGTTCATACTCTATTTTTGACAGTACCTTTTACAGCAAGGCATGTTGGCCAATCCATCTCTGGGTTCTGATTTCACTGATAAGAGTTTCAAAGCGCTACTAAGCAATATTAAACAACCCTAAATGAAAGAGCTGATAAAAGATGACAACACAGGCACATGTAAAAAACACATTCTCAGTATTGAAATGTTGGCTTATTTCCAGCTTTTCTGTAGGATTACTGTCGAGCTCTGAGGGTCTCAATGCTATTTAAGGAGTCAAGTACTCAAGAGCAATCACAGATCACCAAAAAACATCATTTTAGGCAGCAGCTTTGCATGCTATAGCCAGCTACTTTCACACAACATCGTAAACCAACAGCAAGCATATTTTTTGACAGATCTCTGTAAGAGCTGTATGAATGGGAGTCCATTCCTTGACAACTGGAGAAAAGCATGAGAATAAAGAAAAAAGTAAAAGGTTGGTAATTTTTCTGTACCAGAAAGTGCATTACCTTTCTTCAAAATAGATATTCAAGATCTAGATCTATTGCTGAGAGAAATCAAGTTATTAGTGTAAATTATTAGCTGTTTTACAGGTGTAGGTCATTAAGAGATCAATATGTACAGTACAATTTACTATTGACAAAGCTGTTCATCTTTTCAGTCACAAAATACTATGAGGTAATATTAAATTAAATATGTAATTTATAGTCCAGCAGACATCTATGCAATAGAAGTCCAGTACAACATGTTTAAGTGCCAACAACTCACTGACTACTACCAACACTTACTCAATGACTGCATGCATGACCTGGAATTCACAGTCTTAAAGACTCTTTACTAATGATTACCATCTTTGTTCTCCAGAAAATTATTATGGCACATCTAGAAACGTGATTCATAAGGATTCTTGCCCTCTTGGCAGAGATGCAAGTCTACTGATTATGTTGTATCTTTTTGAAAATCTAAAAAAAAAAAAAAATGTCAGAACAAAACAGCAATGTTAAGATCTCAGCAAAATACATTGAACCAAGTGAAAACCATCTGTATTCAGAAGAGCATGAAAGATTTCCCTGAGGATAAAGTTCCATGAATGCATTTTCAGCCTGTCATATGTATTCATTTTAGCATGTTACACCATGAATTATTCTCTTATAATCTCTACTACAGATTATTTGTTTTTCACTTAAGTCTCAAGCCTTCTCAAAGTGGCAGGTCTTTTCCCCATGTTTGTAAGTACTATTGAAATTCTTTATTTTTAAGAGCAGCATTAATGGTTTAAGCTGTGCTACAGCTACAATGCAAAGCAAGAAAATTGATTCACTGAGTAGACTTGTTAAATCTGGGTACATTTTTCAAGTATGTCCCATCTGAGCTGAAAGACCTCATCTTCACTCAAGACATCATCAGCTGATAGCATTATGTTTTGAATCTTGGTTTCCATATCATCACAAACTAATAGAGAGCAGATATCCTGAAGTAATTACAAACATCTGAGTTCACAGGAGCAGCTCATTCCTCAGTATCTCCCAAACAAGGAAAGCATTAGGATGAATCAGTGAGATATTTTGTGTCATAAAAGAATATCCTTGCTCAAGTCTCCATTTACTCAACTTACCTACACAACAGCCACAATGAAAATCACAACTAGCTTATGATTTCACATCAAGTCTTCGTAGGCAATGGGAGGTTTTCATAAAACCCGTAAAAGTCAGAGAAACTGCACACCTGATAGACAGAGAAATACCAGAAAACTGAAGTCCTAATAAACTCCAAAAGCAATTTCTTAAGTGAACTTTACCTAAGTAAGTCTACTTTATATACACTACCAAAGACATTAGACACTTGTTCAGCAGGCAGGCAACTTGATTTCTACAGTACTGATTTTATTATGGGAAACCTTATAGCCATCACCAAAATTAGAGAAAGGAGAAGAGCTAGGTGGATTGGTCTGTGAAGGAATGTTAGCTATTACTGTTTTACTGAAGTAACAGTTAGTATTTATTATCAGCAAATTTGTAGACAGTTGTCTGCTGCATTGCAATGACTGAAAGTCTCCAAACAAGTGAAAAGAAAGATTCAACACTTTCTCTGACTGAATTGACTTCTACATTCTTAAAATGCCAAAAGCTCTGGTTATTTTTAAAGGGATCATTATACTAAACAATTCAACCAGGAGACACTTTCCAGTGGTGAACTTTCCTACAAAAATAGCCTTTAAGTAAACCAAAACCCCTTACAACAGTCTAGTGATGTCTCTACTATCAGTGTTCAGCTGTCCTGGGATGAACACTACAAAACAGACTGGAAGAGCAAATTGTTCACTGTACCGCTCCTTCACCAAGACCAGGAAATCACTTCATCTCTAAACAAACAATAATAAGAGGAACCAACACAAACATTTGTTGTACTACAGGCAGTTCTCCAATTCCATATCCATATGGAAACATACCTCCACAATCTGACAGTCCAGGCCACTAGAAGTTTCCCGTTTTTCGCCCTGAAAAATGCGAAAGCAGCTCAGTTGTGCATAATACCCTTATACCTCTGCAAGAGTAAACTGCCTCCTTTCCCCAAGGAACATAGCAAAACTTCCAGGCACAGGAGAGGCAGGGAAACACCTTTCTCAAATATGATCATTAACAGCACTTGGCAGCCCTTCTTCGGTTAGAAGCACTCATTAGCTTCACTTGATGGCCCTTTCTGTTCCACCAGAATTATTTACTGCTGGGTTAAACAGGTTATTTGCTTGAAACTAGGATGTAGTCTATTCCTTTCTTGCCAGAATATGATCTATCAAAGGCAGATGCTTAAATTTCAAGTCTGAGTTTAGCAACTAAGAGAATGTCCAAAGAATAGAAAAGAAGAAAAACATTGTTAACTATGTAATGCAAGTTCTCATGAAGCTCTTTTCCCTCTGTACCAGCCAAGCATATGACTGTGCTAGGTCTGGCTGGGATGGAGTTAGGATGGAGTTAACTTTCCCTGCAGCAGCCCATACAGTGCTGTGCTCTGCACTTGTAGCTAGAACAGCACTGATATCACATAAGTGTTTTGTCTATTGCTGCACAATGCTGGCACCACATCAGGACTCCCTCCAAGCCCCCAAGAGCCAGCAGGCTGGGGCAAGTGATGGAGAGGAGACATTACCTGGGCAGATGACCTAAACTCACCAAAGGGATATTCCATGCCATGCGGTGTCACACTCAGCAATAAAAAGTGGAAAAGGGGAAGGAGGGGGGGGTGAGGCTCCCACGGTGGAAGCATCTGTCCTCCCAGACAACTGCTACACATATTGTCCCTGCTTCCAGGACATGGCCGAATATCACTCATTGGTGGGAAGTAGAGAGTAACTTTTTTTTTTCTCTCTTTGTGCTTCCACATGGCCTTTGCTTTTTTTTTCCTTCTTTCTTTTATATTTTCCCTCTCCCTTTCCCCTTTAATTAAATCATACTTATGTCAAACCTTGAGCTCTTTGAGTATTTTCTCCCCCTCCTCTTTGAGGAGGGGGAGTGAGAGAGCAGCTGAGGTGGAGGTCAGCCGCCCACCTAAGTAAAACCACCACAATGACTGTTAGAAGGTATGTCATGTTACTGCACCAGGATATGCATAGCAGCATTTCTTTCATTAATAGCCTTGTTCATTCCCTGCAAAGCATACAAGCTCAGTGCCTCAGTCTGTTTGTCGCATTATTCATTAGACTTATCTTAAAAATGCTTATAATTGCCTTCAAGATCTTCTCCCTCTTCTTACTTATGTTCCTTCCTTCTTTTCAGGAGCTACAATACCCAAGCATATATCCCTTTCTCCTGCTGTCACCATCATAAAACTTTTTGTAAGTTTCTGTAAGCATAAAAAGTAAGGGATTTTTTTGTAAGTGTAAAAATGTTGTAAGATTTAAAGTGGAAGTATATGTATATGGTGCATTGAGCATTCACTACAATTATGGCCATTGACTACATAGAAATGTACCACGTGTGCTTTTAACAATAATCAACATAGTGAAATATGTAGAAGAACTTTTGATCAAAGTCCTAACTTTATTATTTTAACATTAATACAATGTGATTTTACCTGTGCAATTGCATTAAACATCTTTGGCAGTTGGCTTAGTCTTTTCAGCCTTCTTAGGGCAAGCAACACTTCACATTTCAGAGTTGAAGACAACACAGTGAGCTGAACAATCCTTTCCAATACACATATCTGGGGATTATCATTTCTGAGTAACTTCCTTAAGGGTTTTCTAGAGCCCAGTCAACACATACAGGGGAACCTGAGACAGCTGAGCCATTGCTCTTCTGGGAAATACCATCTTGTAAGTAGGCAGGCAGCTCCCGTGTTTGATCTATAAGTACACAATGCCCAGAGCACTGCTACACCAAACAAATATTTTAATTGCACCCAGCAGTGGAAACACCAGTGCAGAACCTTCTGCTAGAATAAGGAGGCATTCGGTAACCTTGGTTTTTGTTATCCTTAGGAATAAATATCTCCAAAAAAATGCCATAATGCCATTAAAACAATCAGTCAGCAAACAGTAAATTGATAGGGTTCAAAGAAAGATGTATTCTTTCTCATACTTTGCTCACACTTTTCACCAGCATTTTCCAAGGTTTTTCAAAAGGTCTCTAGAACACTATTAAACAGAGCTCACTAGATTTAATCCATTCTGTATTACACAAGACATCTTTAACAGAGGCAAAGCCTGAAAATTGAGGTACTTACACCTAGCTTTACAAAGAGCTCCCTGCAGAGTAGCTCCTGCAGTCACCCCAGAGCCTGAATAGAAGAGAAAGTCTAATTAGGGGCCTAACAATGCAGTCAGATATCTAACCTGAGATATCCCCTTGAAAAATACCATCTCCCTAAGAGCTCGATTTGGAAACCTGATCAGAGAAATTTGCTTTAAATCTGCCCTTAAAAAAAAACATACCTAGCCTCTTTTACAGTGGGAAAGAGGTCACTAAGAAAGGTTGTTATTAATCATCCTCTTCCATGACACACTGCCAACATCACAAATGTTGTTTGTTTGCTCACAAATTTAATTCTCATTATAGAACTTTTGCATTTTTATTCTTCAGTACAACTAGGGAAGAGATCACTCTGTCTGAGATCAGTGTAATTGCAGAGAACTTGGCAGGTTTGGTATCCTTTTCTTTCTTGTTAAATCCCAGTTGTTAGTCTGAAGCTGGACGATCATGATTTGGCAGCATAATATCAGCAAAACCCACCTTTACACAGGTCTGGTAGAGCTTCTGTATCTGGGCACTTATCAGATAGCTGAGTTTGTGCACCCTAACAACTAGCTTGATTTCTGTAAGCTACAGTGCCAGCTCTTTCCTTGGCTTGTCCACTACTCTTCTTGTGCACAAGCCATTTCTGCTTGCCATCTGTTTGTGTAAATGAGATTTTGCAGCACAACTCCCCAGTCCTGCATGTTCAGACCTAATCTTCCAGACTCATCAACAAGGACATCCTCTTCTGGTGCTGTGCTCTGGGTTATCAATTAATCATTTCAAAGACACATGACAGCTGAATCAAACAATACATAAACTATATAAAGGTTTCCAAAAAAAAAAGGAAAATACACTTTAAATAGTGCAAAAGAAGATATAACTAAACCAAGCAACAAAACACTTGCACACATCTCTTATTATATTTAATACATGCTGTTAGCTATCTAATGTGAAACAAATAAAACTAGCCATATCCAGATGGCATTTAGCTGCCTGACTTCCAGTAAAATAAACAGGATTTAGGTATATGTGTGGTTCTGAGAAGCCAAACTATTTTAGAGCATCTAAGCATTTTTTTTTTTTTTTTTTTTCAAATTGGCTGTAAGTAGCTTTAAAACAGAACAGAGGAATAGCATTAATACTGGATTCTATACAGAGTGAAAGCCTGTAAAAGTTAAGTCAAACCTGCAAAGATATTTTAGACAACTGGTTTCTACTGAGTCAGAGATAGGAGCCTATATGATTTAGTGGCTGAGGATATAAGTACCTTTTAAGTACATGTTTTTTTCAGAAGTGCTTGTTTAGAAATTTGCCATTTTAGAAGCTTAGAGCTCATCACACTAGAATAAATTGTATCTGAGAGCCTTGACGTAACAGGAAATGCCTCAATTTACTCTATGGCAGTGCAAATCCACCTTTGGGTATTACAAAAAGAAGAAAGCAAGACTGATTCAAATCATTAAATACCTTTGACTGTGTGTTTTTTCTGGGGGTTTCTGTAGCTCAAGATATTATATTGACAGCCTGAGTAAGATGTGTAAAATATACATACCTGGTAGACTGATATCCAGGAAAACTGTTTTAAAAGCTTAAAAACTCACGTTCACAATTTTACAAAAGTCAAAAGTCACAGTATTATCAGCAGTCTGGAAATTGTTCCACTAATGCTTAAGATTACTGGAAATGAGCATTTGAAAGGTATAAGAACTGTTCATCATTTTAAAGAATACGTGAAGATGAAAATTGTTGCAACACGGGGTAGCATTTTCATCAAAAAGTTGTATTTAATGGACTCAAGTTTGAAATGTTGAAATCATGAGATATCCCACTTTCACATTATTTCATGGCATCAAACATCACTTGCTTGACTTGATGAATCTTATAGAATTACTGTCAAGCTATATTTGGCTGAGAGACGTGTTTATATGAAGATGATTTGTAGTTTTGCTGCTAAGTAAAAAGATAAATCCATCTGCTGTCTTTCATCTCACCTTTTTATGAAAGCCTGTGAGATGATGCCTGTAGTAATTTAAAAAAAAAAAAAAAAAAATCTTTCTATGGCTGTTCCATTTTCAAATATCAAATGAGGGCTTTTCAGCACAGCACACTGAAGATTCTCTCCACTGAGGTTATAAAGCATCATTAATTCTTAGCTCTAAAACCTACACATTCAAGATGGTCACATATTCTAATGCTCATCAGCCTCCTACTTCAAACCAAGGTTATGATGCAAGAAATGTCAGGAGCAGGTTCTTAACCGTACTGAGTTACTTACTTAAACTTCATTCCAAAAAGCTTATTACTTAGAGCCAAAGAAGAAAGGCAGGTTTCACTTCCTTAAAACTCCACATTTTGAATCCATTTAATATTTGGGGGCTTGGATTTAAGCTTTCAAATTAAGGTTGAACACACTCCAGGGCAAGTGGCACCCATTTGTTTCAGCATACCATGAAGCCACCCATGAGAAAATGAAAAGGGGCTCTAGTGAGACACCTAAAGCCATTTTTATCTGCAGCAGCTCAAACTTCTTACAAACAGCCTCAAGTTAAGGACCAGAATAAACATAAACTTTAAACGGTCATCTGATTAGAGGACAAGATCTTTGCCTAGCACAGTAGCAGGCATACTGAGGCTGATTGGAAGCAAACAGAACAGCCACCCAACTCTGCCAACTCTACATGGTTGCTCCATCTAGCAAGAGTCCTGCTAGTATTTATGGATCACAAAACAAGATCATTGCTCCTGGGTGCTCCCTATTTCCATGCCAATCCCCTAGTGCCACCTTGTGCAGACAATGCTAAGTAGAAATTCCACCTTTGTTGTTCAAGGAGAATATGCTAGCACTGATATAGCGGCACAATTTTTGAGAAATTTCGTTTTACATCACAGGATAAAGTTTATGCTAACATCTGGCAATAGACTGCAGCTTCGAGTGCAGGAGTTTAAGGTTTGGGGCTTTTTTTTTTCAGAGAAATAAAAAGGCTACATTTAGGCACGTAGACTTGAATTCATAGCAATCCTATCTCACTAAATACTGAAGCACCACAGAAAAAAAAAAAAAAAAAACAGTTACAGTCAAAAGTCAAAAATGCATACTTTGCATGATAAAGTGAAAGATTGCACCAGTGATGCATAAGTCATCACCTGTTGACATTTAATTTAACAGAACATTAAGAACAAGAATGCTTATAACGCTGGAAGCTGATATCAAAGAAGCAGAGAATTTAAACATTTAGGAAAGCAACAATATAGTCAAGAGAAAAATAATTACAGTGACTTCCATTCAAAGAAGTGACGCTATGCACAACTGCAATGGCACTATGTAGTATTAGAAGGGATATATCAACAAGCCTACTGCACTAATTCACAACTTTGTGACCCTAGCTACCTGTTCTCTGGGGAGGGACACAAGCAGCCCCTTCACCCTCCAGTCTACTCTTCCCCCAAAAAGTCCTTGGACAGGCAATGTTTCAGGCTGGTTTTGGACAGAATGGCTGACTTACCTCACCCCCTTGACTGGAAGTAGCTGTTTAAGCCATGATACTATTGCAATAAAAAGACTAGTGCTCTCTGGCAACAGCAATACAGATCTGCAGTGACTTTTGAAACTTGGAAGTCCCATTGACCTTACAAGGCACTTAAAAAGTGAACTGACTTTCTTAGTGAATGTAATTCAGTCTAGTTAAAATATACACATAATGCTATGCCATGTATTAACTGAATGGTTTTTGTTATGGTTGTGGACGTTAGCTTGGAAGGGAGGTGCAGAAACTGCCCCAGGAAGCACCACATGCTTTGTGACAACGAAGACCATCTTATAAAATGCATAACTAGAACATAAACAATGAATGAAACATAACTTTCCAGCATCCCACCTCAGGGAGATCTGTTTATATTACAGAAGAGATTCAAAATTCACAATTTGTTCTTTCACTCTTCTGAACAGAGAGAGGTTGATGCATGTTGAATATCCTCAGCATATTTATTTTGTTGTTTATCACTCATACAATATTCAGTTTGAGTATACTTTCACCTGAAGAGAGGGAACACAGGTTAGTTCTCATGTATCTTCTGAATGTAAAATTCAAGCAGCAGAAATTTCTAAACAGAGGGAAGAGACTAGAGGGGTAGCCTCTTGTTATAATCCTAAAATACTACAGAAACATGTTTTAAAGAGAACCAGGGAATAGTGCATCCACAGACCATTCCTAAGAGGTTCCTATGTTCACAGCTTCTAGCTTCAGTTACAGAGCATACAGTACTCAGGAGTGGAACAGGAGATTTGCCATATGCGCCAAATACTTCAAAATGCAGTAACACAAATGTTGACATGAGGGGATGTTAAACTATCATTTCAGTGTACTTTTGCTAAGCAGACTTCCAGACAAAAAAAAAAAAAATCAAGCTAGGTGTTGACCTTCATAATTCTCAAGGATTTGTATCTCGATTTTCAACCTTCTCTCCCATCAGAGTTTCCTCTGAGATTCTTGTAATTTATAAGACCAATGGGTCTGTCATTGGAAAGTTAAGATCACTAGTCTGGAAACTGCTGGTCCCTTAGTTTAGGCTGTAACTTTTTTCCCCAAGCACAAAAAGGATTATCAAAAATCTTTCATGTTTCAGAAGAAAAAAACTGAAAATCATTTCCTTCTACCCCTCAAGTTTTGCCAGAACATTTACAGAACACAACTTCTAAACAAAAGAAAAAATCTATATAGTTCTTCAGGATGATAACACAAATACATTATAACTAGATGAATGACTGAAGCACTTATGGTAAAAAAGGTAACCAGTAATGGCTCTTCTCCTGACCTCTACTAAATTCAGCAGGGTCTAAGCTGAATACATGGTCTCTAAGATACATAGTTCCATTATTCTCCATTCTGCTTTTCCAATAGTAGCTAAAATAATCAATTCTTGACAAGCATCATTGAAGATACAGATTATGGTACTCAGAAAGATCCCTGAGAATGCAACACCATAACTTAAATGCTTATTGAACAAAAGCATCTATCCTAAGTCTATTATCTTGATATTTCTGCATGATGGTGAACAGATCAAGGACTGAAAATATATATTCTGTGAATCTAGAACTGTTCCACAACATGTATATTTGCCAATGGGCTGCAAGAGGATTATTAACCACTTGTTGGTCTGCAGGATAACGAAAGATATATTTGCTATTACAATGTCTTTTCTACCACAAAAGCAGGGCCTCTGATGCTCTCTATGCAGTATACATGCAGGCTTTATTTACTTACAAGCTCAATAAATTGGTCTTTGCATGTGATGGCCCCATTTGGTCCTTCCCTTGTGTCTATGCTATGGTTCATATGGAATGTAAATTGAGAACCACATTTATTGTGTTCATTCCTTGGTTTGCCAAGTGACGGGTTATTTGCCATGATAGTGATGTCACGGATTTTCTTTGTGTTTCAGTCAGTCATCTCGAGTGGCATTTAGAAAGGGCATTTTCTGCCTGAAATCAATAGCTCCTCTAGCTGCTGTAATATTTCTTCTTACTTAAAGACATTACTCAGAATGTAAAAGCAATTGATTGTAGGCAGAAAATATACTTGCCAATTACAGATGGAGAGGGGAAGAATTCAAAGTGCCTTCCAGCTTAAATAGTTCCAGCTGGTGACACACCAGTACTAATCAGCACATGTATTGGAGAGGCACCAGAGCCTTCTCAAGCAAATGCCTGATTTTCCTTCTTACAAGTTGAAATCCAAAGCATAGCTTATTCCAATGAAAACGTGAATCCAGATTTCTAATGCAGGATTTCTCAGACATCTACTTTCATAACAACTGAATCCGAATATTCTGTCATTGAATTAAAATGGTAAAAATGCAAGTTGAGTTTGCTTATTTTTATGCAACTGGAACAGATTTAAAATATTGTCCTTTCTTCTTTGGAATGAAGTTAAAGTAGGTAATAAGCCATGTACTTGATTTTGACAGGTTGTGATTACCTAAGAGTGGCATTACTAATTACAGCAGAATATCAGCATATCTTTGGTTTGGCACAGTGCCAGAAAATTTTCCAGTTGTGCAGTATACCCTGATAGCCATAGTTTTGAAAGTGGAACAGCCACATATGTACTTGCCTTATTTCATATTTTACATTAAACCCAATTGCATGAAGAACACTGCTCCAAACAACCTTTTTTCAAGCCTTTTTGTCTTCTTACCTCTAAACTTGCAACCACTTAAGCACTCATGTTCTCCACTGTAGTTGGCTGCAAGGAAATCTCCTAGATTTCTGTAGTAATACTGGTCATAAACTGCTCCTTCTTGTGTTCCCCAGCCATGTATAGGGTATGCATCAAATGATGATAATAGTAAAGCAAGAAGAAGAAAGGTTTAAAAATGATTTTCAACAAGCTTAATACAAGCAGCAGCCAAATGACCAAATCCCCAAAGATGCTGGCTTGAAAAAGCTTTCACAATAATGTTATATCATTTGCTTATATGAATATTAAAGAATTCTTGTATGAGCTACTCATATTTTCACATGTACCTCAGTGAGAATAAAGTACAAGTTTGAGTGACATTGGATTGGAGCACCTAGCTCAGTCTTTCAGATTGAATAGGAATGAGTTCTGGTTAGCACAAAATCAGTTTTGCTTGCTGTTTTCCATGCAGCTTTCAGAGATTATAGGATTTTCTCTGGGCAGATGAGGCCATTAGACCCTGCTATTGATGAAATTCTGGATTCATGATTCAGAAACAATACTTTCAATATATTTCTTCAGGATATAAAATTCAAATGTCGGTGCAAAAGCTATATAAACTGTGGATTGTTCGCTTCTTACATATGCTAAATACAGCCTTTCATCAGAAAGAAGGTCTTACTTTCATAGGTGTCCCGACAGCATCTGTATATTACTTGTGTAGAATAATAAATATCATCATTTCAGAACTTATATTATTCTATACTTACACAGTTTCGTTACTAAGGATCTAAAATAAACCACTTGATAAATTTGAGTCCTCGTTGCTATATGTTGGAATCTAGAACCCAATTTCAAGTCTCTCTATATGCACTATTTCCTTATGAATTTATATATATTAATAGTCTTTGTATGTCCCAGACATTTACACACATTGGGTCCAAAAATGCTTTAGAATGTTTTTAGTAACAGCAAAAATAATTTGAAAAAAAATATATATTTAATTGAGAAATTATAGTAAAGCAGAGATAAAAGATGGAACAATTTTATAATAAAAAAAAATAATAAAATAAAACCAGATAATTAAAACCAGAAAAGCCAGCTTCTCTTCACAGCTAATTCCCTTTACCTTGCCTTAACATTATACAGAGCCATTAGAGCAAGCAAAGCTTTCAGTTACTACACTTAATAGTTTATTTACATTTAAAAGGATGTTTTGGAACATGTTCCATTCCAAGCAAGCATTACATAAAATCTAGTTTTATAAATTGGGCAGTACTAACTATTTGGCATGCTGCTGCAGCAAAGAAAATGTTGACAAATATGGCAACAAAGAGTATGTTTACGAAGGACCTAAAGTTTCATACTTCCCAAATGTTTTCTTCTGTTAGAAATTTTTTCACCCTCACCATGGGTTGCTAAGATGGTAAAGAAATAAACGAACAAAAAAGGAAAGTTGTGTTCAAACCACAAAACCTATTTTGCTAATACGGCAACCTACCAAAACTTGTTTTTTGCAAAACTCTTTTTACATCAGCTTGGTTTGTTGCTTAGCAACGAATTTAAAAACTTTGTCAGACTGAAGGATTTAGTAACCTGTCACCTTAGGCATCCCTTTTGTTTCAGTCATCCCACTTATCTGCTTTACAGTGTATAACCACTGTCCAGCTAGCAAAGTGCTACATTCAGCATCATTGCACTTGATCCAGTTTGAATCTCATGTCCTACTGCAGTTAAAGTCACTGTCCTTTCTGCTCAGACCAATATAAAATAGTTTTTGTAGGCTTTTTTCTGATGTGCTTTTGTTCTTCTGACTCCCAGCCAGACCTGGAAGTGTAAGCTGAACAATCAAGTGTTCCACAATTTCTGAGTAACTTGGAAATGAGAATTATCAGTAATCCTTGAAGAATTCCCCCATCCCAAATTTCACCTTCATTTTCCAGAATCAAATGCTTTGAGAATTTGGGGTATTAACATAAAGCCAGATGATTTTGCACCAGCTCATCAGACTCAAAAGGTAAGGATTATGCTCAGGAACTGCACTTGTGTCACTAGTTAGGATTTCTTCTGACATACCACTTACTCAAAAGAATTTTCCCTGCTGTCATTGCTCTAAAGATTCTTTTCACGGTTTCAGTAACAGTGGCATCTGCAGAGGGGAGCTCCAGCCACTTGAAACTCATTAAAACATACTTGAGATTGACAATGAATTGAAAACATCTGTCAGACTTGGCCAAGATTTCAATCAAGTGTGATGTTGCCTTGTTACTTTGGTACATTGACTTAATAAATGACTTGGCTGCTGTCAATGCAAGGAAAGTTGGGTTCTAATTACTAGCCTGATTTTTTTTTTCTGTATCTAAAATGTACTTTCACTTAAAGGTTCATAGTCTATGTGCCGTGCATTAAAATTAATTTGCTGAATCTAGAAGCTAAGGTGAAGTAATACAGAATAGCTCTTTAACTTGCTGTATTGGGCATCAGGTAGTGTCTAACATGAAATACTTATAAAGATTCTCTAATACACAGTAACTCATACTACTCCAAAGAGACCGAGAATGATAAGCAAGTTACTACCTGATACTTTCAGCTTCATTTTTTTTACTAACCTCAACAGGTCTCAAACAACCCTGAGCAAAAAGTTTCTAAGAAGTTAGTGTCATTTTTGAAAAATAACAGCCAGGAAAACCTCTGAGTTATTTTTTAAAGAAATGTGTACATAAATGAAGGTATGCCAAAGTCAGAAATGAAAGGGCTGTACTACTGTTTCAAATGGAATGGTAAAGAAGTAACGCACAATTAATTCTTATCTTCAGAAAGACAATGTTGTCTTTCAGATGTAAGTGAAGTGAATCCTGTCTGGGGACAGATGGGCTTCATACTTTCTCCTTTCATCCTAAAGATTTTGTCTCATTTTCTTTTCAGTACTTGTTTCATCCAAAGGCATTACAGAACTTCCTGAGCTTGCCTTTTTTGGAAAGGGTCCCATAAACATGAAACTTTAGAAAAAGAATTGTTTTATACAAGATACAACAAAGTACTAATATTTATGTAAAGCCTCATCATTCTGATGCAAGTGTGAATTATTCTGGTAGCTATTTTACTAAAGGGATTATTTCATGAATTTTATTTACAATAAACAGATTTGCTTGGTTTAGCCAGTTTTCTTTTTTTGTTGTTGTTTTTTTCATGGTTGTTCAAATGTTAAATAAAATAGTAAATGTACAAAGTAGCCAGACTTACTAACCATTCTGGGAAGCTTCTGCTTCAAATCAATCCACTGTAAAGGTTTGCCTGAAACCACCAGCACAGATGAAGGCCCATGAGAAGTGCTTTTAAATATCCTACCCAGGCTGCACACAAATATATATGAATTCAAATTCAAGTTTGCATGTGCGGCTAGGAACACTGAAGAGTTTACAAACAGTTCCTGTTCTTTAAAAGCCAATCTGTCACTCCCTCTTGCAAGCACTGACATGTTCAGACGGTATGTGCACCAAAACTGTAGCTCCAAAGAATGCTTTGTTTTTTATTTTTTTGGTGTTATTTTTGGTCTTTGAAAATACTACTTCAGTTTTCTGAAATGATTAATATTACCTGAAGGGAAAAAAATAAGAAAGACACTATTATCTTTTAGCTTAAGTATATATTATTCCCAATTTGAATAAACATCATTTAGATAAATAAAACAAAAATCTTGAATTTACTTCATGTGAAACTCTATATAGCCAAGGAAAAACTGTTTTCCTTTGTTTCTTGTGCATAATATTTTAAAAAGAAGAAAAAGGAAAATCTATTGGTTATACCCCATGGCCAAATCAAGGTAATCTTTTACCCTAACTGTCCTTTGAAACCACACAGAAAAAAATAAAAATAATAATAATAAATGAGGGAAAACATTGTGCTGTATTTTATTTTCTTTTACAGTAGGCAGCCCTACTCCATGCATGGTTCCTCTGTGAGTGCCTGGGAGACTTATGTTTGCAGCTGTATTATTTAAAAAATAAGTCTTTGTGCAGCCAGCAAGTACCTGTTCTAACAACTTTTCACTTCAGAGGAGCATCTCCACTTATACTAATATATTGTGACATGAAATTATATAATACACTGACCTCTTCTTTGCAGGCAACATTTTAATTATCCTTTTGAAATACACAATATTATTGCAACAACTTTTTTCTTTCAGCTTAACGACCACAACAGATGTGTTCACAATACATTACCCTGACAAAGCAAGGTGCTCTGCTATAGAAATTTGCAGTTCTTTTTCTTTGTGATCTAAAGCCAGGCAAAAAAAACTGCCAAGTGTCTTGGGTAGGGGGGTGTCAGGGGTCAAGTTCAGACTATAATAACAAAGTATGTTTTACCTAAGGGCTACTTACACTTCAGAGAATCTCACTCTGAGCAAACTAAGAGATCAGAGGATAACACAGAGCGTGGTGCAACCCGTTTCAGTTAAAGATGACAAAAATTTAATTTTAGAAAACCCTAACAAGGTTCTTTGAGGCTTTTTAGTCTCCAAGATTTAATAATAATATCCATTGACAGCTTAGTCATTGAAGTCCTTGGTGGTATACCAGGCTCTTTAACAGTCTTCCAGAGAATAAGTCTGCTCCTGCCTTAATATTGGCACAATTCACGAATGTAAATTTATATAAGAGAAGGCATGAATGAAGTTCAGTCATCCCCAAGTACAATCAGACAGAAATACATGTGTTAAGCAAACAGCCAGATGTTGTTATTATTTGTTGCTACATATAAATTACATATTTATATATGTTGCTACATATTTAAATTAATATATTAATTTAACATATTTAAATTAAATAATTTATTTATTAATTTATATATAATATAAATATATTTTATATATTTATATATAAATATATACTTATATATATTTATATATTTATATATATAAATATATATATTATATATTTATATATATATAAATATATATATTTATATTTTACATATATAAATATAATTTATTTATTAATTTAACATATTTAAATTAAATAAATTACATATTTATATATGTTGCTACATATAAATTAATTTCTATCTGTTTTCAAAAGAGGGACAGACAAGATGATTAAACAGATTAAACAGGCAATGTACATCTCCAAAATATAGTCAGGGAACACATCTTCATCACAAAAAGTTCTCTAGAAGCCCCTATAAACCACCTATATTGTCTCGTGGTCTCTGACAACATATTATTTACATTCACTTCTCAAAAAAGGCCACTTGAAAATATGGGTAAGGTTGTAATTTCCAGCTGATCTCCTGCCTTTCTCAAATATATAGAAGAGAACTGAGTGGGTGAAATAGAACAGAAAACCATCCTGGGCAAGGAGAAAGTATTAATGGCATGCTTCCCTTATGATGAACATTCACTAAAACTTTTGTTGAACTAACTTCTACAATTTGCCTATCTGTATAAAGTAGTTTTGCAATGAAATAATGTTCTGTACTCTGCCTTCTCAAGAACGTTGCATAAATGCTTTCAAATGTATTTGCTCTGTTCTTTATGTTCGGTATACAGCAGCTCTGCTGTAAATCTCTAACGTAACAGAACTAATGCGCTATAAATTAATAGTTACCATACTCTAGTTGTGCTTCTACCATCACTTTGAATAAAGTTAGCATCACTATGTAATTTTGCATTATTTTTATTAAATATCTATGGCAAGAAAAATAGTCTAATGTTCATTTAGTAGCAACAAAATATGTACCAAAGCATAGTCACAATACAATAAAGTACCTCTCCACAGGCAGCTGAAGACAAATGCAAGTAAGTTTTGTCCCTGTGCCAGGGCAACGTCAGGAAAGTCAGCTTGGTCTTGGTTTAGCTATATCAGAAGGACAATGCCTCTGAGCTAACTGGAGCCATTTTTGGAATTCCCAGTATCCTCCTTATCTTCTTTTATCATGCCTTGACTTTTATTGACAAAATGTTCAGCTCCTAGAAACTACACTATTTATATCACCTACCAATTACTCCACTGGAAAAAAAAGAAAAAAAAGAAAAAGAAAAAAAAAAAAAAAAGGGAATTCTAAAAGGCTCTAGAAGAAATCCAATCCTGTACTTTATATATATATATATATATTATTATTTTTTTAATTTAGCATGATGTATTATTTTGAAACAGATACAGGAACCTTGAAAAAAACTGCAGAAGAACATCCATTATTTAGCAATGCATACTGTACTGTTAGAGTAATACACATTTCTGTATCAGCTCAAAAAATGACATAAGATTCCCAAATTACACCCATGCAGGATGAAGCTCTCCTAAATTCATACAGAACTCCTAGTCTATTGAATATCAAGTTTTAAATAATAAAGTCTATGGAACATTTGTGGCTGCTCTAGAAAGAATTTGACTCATTAAAAACAAAAATTCATGAACACCATCACTTCAAAATTATCCTTTGTCCTTGTTTTAGTCTCAAAAATAAAAGATTTTTCTTTTGGAAATCAAAGTCTTTCTGCATTTGTGCTTCAATACCCCTTACCACTGCCACTGTGTAACTAGCACCTGTAGTCTCATGCAAAACTAAATTTAGCAACCCACAGCATTCTCAGGAATAAAAGGAACATCACAGTATGAGCCAGTGAATCACTTTCAAGGCCAACACGAGCCCATTTTCATGTCTTTGAATTCCATTCAAGTTCATCAATGTCAACATTCCTACAGACAACACATCTTCAATTAGAGATGTAAAAAACAGTTTGCATGCAATTTAAATCCTGCAAACCAGCAATCTTCTCATGAAAACCACAAACAATTATTTCCATTCTCATGCACCAGTACTCCTGATCCCCCATCATTTCTGAGTTACATGAATTGATTGTTAATTTCCAAGACAGAGAAAAAGGCTTGGCATTTTTGACAGCGGCTAGTGATTTGCCATCTAGTCACTGCACAGTCAAACTTACATTGTTAAGTTTAAACTACATGCCCAAATAATACTTTTCTCTACTAAATTCTTAATGTACTTCACGGATTTCCACTCCAGTCTCATCAAGAAAAGTCAGTCTTGTCTCATCTTCCCAACTAGAACAATGTAGACCCAGCTTCTGAGCATTTGAAGGTTGCAGCCTTTCTTATGCTGTCCCAAATGAATCACAGAATCACAGAATAGTCTAGGTTGGAAGAGACCTCTAAGATCGCCGAGTCCAACCTCTGACCTAATGCTAACAAGTCCTCCACTAAACCATATCCCTAAGCTCTACATCTAGACGTCTTTTAAAGACCTCCAGGGATGGTGACTCCACCACTTCCCTGGGCAGCCCGTTCCAATGCCTAACAACCCTTTCGGTAAAAAAGTTCTTCCTAACATCCAACCTAAACCTCCCCTGGCACAATTTTAGCCCATTCCCCCTTGTCCTGTCACCAGGCACGTGGGAGGATAGACCAACCTCCACCTCACTACAGCCTCCTTTAATGTACCTGTAGAGTGCAATAAGCTCACCCCTGAGCCCCCTCTTCTCCAGGCTAAACAGTCCCAACTCCCTCAGCCGCTCCTCATAAGACTTGTTCTTCAGGCCCTTCACCAGCTTTGTAGCTCTTCTCTGGACTCGCTCAAGCACCTCCATGTCCTTCTTGTAGCGAGGGGCCCAAAACTGAACACAGTACTCGAGGTCCGGCCTCACCAGAGCTGAGTATAGGGGGACAATCACTTCCCTGGACCTTCTGCCCATGCTGTTTCTTATGCAAGCCAGGATGCTGTTGGCCTTCTTGGCCACCTGAGCACACTGCTGGCTCATATTCAGCCGATTATCAACCCCATATTCAGCCGATTATCAACCCCAGGTCCTTCTCTGACAGGCAGCCTTCCAACCAGACATCTCCCAGTCTGTAGCTCTGCTTGGGGTTCTTGTGCCCCAGGTGCAGGACCCAGCACTTGACCTTGTTGAACTTCATACAGTTGGCCTCGGCCCATCAGTCCAGCCTATCCAGATCCTCCTGCAGAGCCTTCCTGCCCTCGAGCAGATCAACACATGCACCTAACTTGGTGTCGTCTGCAAACTTACTGAGGGTGCACTTGATCCCCACATCCAGATCATCAATAAAGATGTTAAAGAGGACTGGCCCCAGTACTGAGCCCTGCGGGACTCCACTAGAGTGACTGGCCTCCAACTGGATTTGACTCCATTCACCACAACTCTCTGGGCCTGGCCATCCAGCCAGCTCTTAACCCAACGAAGTGTATGCCAGTCCAAGCCATGAAAAACAGTATCACACAGCAATTAATGGAGACATATATTTAAAACAATTACAATACCAGAAGAGGAACTGAATTTTGATTTAAATACGTAATGCAGTGTTCATGTGAGACCAGGTTAAATCAGTACATCTTCACTGCCTTCCGTGAGAGATTCCAAAATCTTAGATCCAAAATCAGCACAGCATTTGAACAGGGCTTTAGTCCCAATGAAGTCAGTTGCTCTATATGCAAAGTTCAACACCAGTATAAGGTGTTGCTAATACCAGTCTGCTGAATCACTATTTTGCTGTCATCTAGAATACGAACTTTGTTGTTTAGGTTACTGAACCAGTGCTCAGAGTTGCATGCAAAACTGAAAATGGATGGTGAAATGTCACAATTCAAGAGAAGTTGACAACTGTCAATGTGCTGTTAAAAAGAAAATGTCCTGTTTAGCAAAAGAGGTAGAATACTGATCTGTTTTGATGAGCACTCATTCAAAATTAGGGCTCTATTCATTAAAATATCTCTTGGGGTGTTTTGGGGCTGTTTTTCCCAATGTAAAGTCAGAATTTCTGTTCCCTTTTAGAGAATAATACTTCCAAAACAGTCCAAAAAGATAGCATTTTGAAATTTACCATATATATTTGTTCTAGACTCTCAAAACATTTATTTTCTTTACCTTCCTGCCCATAATATTGAATTGCGATTGATTTTACTTTCCCACATTTTTGATGGCCTAGGCTGTTTTTAATTAACATACTTTCTCTCTCCTCCCTTTTTTCTTGCAGTATTTTGTCAGTTCTTGAGTCTCCAGATACTTTGCAAAGCACCGCTAGAAGATATTGAAGGTATTCTGTGGCTTGTGTTGTGTGTCATGACTAACTGGCCAAAAAAAAAAAAAAAAAAAAAATGATGGGAGCCATCTTCTATAGCAGTACAATACTGCCTTCAGCACCCCACAAACAGTGCTGTGTGCTCCTGCTTAGGCAGTATTAAGCATTTGCTCATAGACACTGAGTTGATTTCTAATACAAATTGTCTAAGTAAAATTAAATTTCAATTTGAGTGTTTACTATTAGTTTTGTTTGTTTGTTTTTTAAATTGAAATAGCACCCCTCTGTGAAACATTTTGATTTAGACAGAAGTGTAATTTTCAGAGAAAAACTGCCACAGGGAGCTTTTGGGGGTAAGTCTGCTCTAGAGTGAAAATAAAGGAATTCTTTATCATTTAAACCAGATCTTGCTTTTAAACATAATTGTCAACTTGTTTCAGACAAGCTGATTACTTCAAGGGTTTCTTCTTTGTATTCTTGCAAAAAGCACAGGCCCATTTTGCAAAACATCCTTCTGGGCTGAGAAGGAAGGGGGTAAGAGTGAGAAACTGTAGTAGAAACTGCAAGGTGAGTCAGTGAGAAAGGAAAGGGAGGTGGTGCAGCCTGTGGAAAGGATCATGATGGAGCTGGAGCAGAGGAGAAGCCTGGGGGGAAATGAGCTGCAGGGAGAAGATACTGCATCCTGACCATATTCTCCCATACCCCTGAGCTGCTCAACATTGGGTAGAGGGGTTAGGTATGAAGGAGTGAAGCCAAGTTTTGGAGAGGGGGAAAGTAAAGTCATTGTTTTAATGTTTGTCTTTGTTTCTTGATACTCTAGTCCACTTTTATTGACAACAAATTAATTTATCTCAAGGTGAGTATGTTTTGCCCACAGCAGTAGTTGACAAGCAAACTCCCTGGCTTTACCTCAATCCACAACCTTGTCAACCTCTATTCTCCCCCTGTCCCTCTGAGGAGGGGGAGGGAGTGAGTGGCTGGGTGGGAGCTTGGCCCTTAGACAAGGTTAACAACAGTGCACGAGACCAGATTTTTTAGAGGACTCAGGACTTGCAACTATATTGAATTCCTCCAAAATCCTACCGGTGGCTCTGATTCTGTAACTCATTGTATGCAGTAAAGACATAGGTCCATGCAGAGAGCCCTGTTGATTTCAGTGTACCTGCCTATAAGTGTATTTTCCATATGCAGAAGACCTAGTTGGAGCCAGTGAAGCTCCCTCAGAACACAAGGCTCCACCTGCCTCAAGACAACGGCAGGACTGGGATCATGAATTGCTCAAATGAACTTGAAGCCAATATAACTGTCAAAGGCATATGAACCAAAACAAGAAAATCTCTTAACAATTAGCCCACAACTACTTAGCTCTATGGTCATCAAAATACTAAAGAAAAAAATGATGCCAATACAGTCAGGGCTCTCTTAATTTCATGCACTGTGACTTCAACAATTTCTTCATTTCTCATTTTATTTCTCTAAAAGTGGCTTCATTTAAAAGCAGGGAAACCACATTTCATGCTCTTCAGTTTCATTAAAGATATACAAAAGCCCATACCAAAAGAAGACTCCTCTAATTAAACCATTGTAGCAGAAGGAAATATTGAAATGATGAATCCGAAAGGATTCTGACACGCTCTATATTCTCTTGCACATCATTCCTGTAGTATGCAAATAAGAAAGAGATGAGCTCCTCCCTTAAAGAAAAAAAAAAGTTAAAAAAGATTTAGAATCACATGATGAAACATGTAGCACTTAAGCTAGAGTAACACAAATCAGCTATCTCACAGATTCTCTAAACTGTCAAGAAAGAAAGTCATTGATCATTTTTTCAGCCCTGCAAGAACATAACACATGCTCAAAAAGTCTACTTGTATCTTCTTGACAGGGAAGATAAAATTATAACCCTTGCTTAAAATTCATTTCATAGGAAATGTAATATACATACCACAGGAATTACATAAGAGAACATAAGAGAAATTCAGCATCATTCAATATGTGTTGCTTAATTGGTACTTGAACTGAAGCATTGCTGAAAATAAGAAAAAAGTTCTTTCTCAGGAAGGAGTGAAAAACTAAGGCCTTTTTTTTTAAAAAAAATGATATTTTTCCAGAAGCAAAATGAATGACACTTACTGTTCTGAGTCTGACACAAGGAAACAGAACAAGGTGGGTTTTTATTTTACTTTTGAAGCATGTGAAATTAGGACTATGTTAAAAAGTTGGTTCACAGCAAACCCAATTTTCTGATTAATTAATTCTCCAAATTCTAAAACTATTTTAGGGATTCTTGGTTACAAGCGAAATATATATATATCAAGAGTTTGTTTCCAAATAGGTAAGAAACCATTTCTGTGACTGGTTTGAACCAAAGAAGAAGCTTGTATTTATTGAAATGCTATTTCATGGTGGATAAGGATCTTTAGTGCCCCTTTAGCATTCAAATCCTGTACTGATAAACACAAACTGCTGGCTGTTGCATCAGATGAGGCTGACAACTCTTTCAGATAAATTTCCTATTGGTGAAGATCTCTATCACAGTCTCTTCCTTTTCCCTCCATTTCAGATTGGTGTGCAAAACAGCTTGAAAAGAAAAAATGTTTAAAAGTCTCTCCTTTCTTTCTTGTAGATCTGTCCAAGGAAAGGAAATTGCTATAAGCTTTCTAATACATGCTGTTTTCCACTAACACTCCTGCCACCTTCAATCTCCAATGTTCTCCCCCTGCTCCCTCAAAGATGTACTGCCTCAGACTCCTATAGCTACAGCTTCCTGAAGAACCATCCGTAGAGTCCTCCTTCGTGAAAAGGAAATAAAGACTGGGAAAGAACATGAATATTCTGAGTCCAGACAAACCCTGTGCAACCCATAACATAGGGATTCTGATACCCTAAGATTTCCTTCTAGGTCCAAAATGACAGAGAAATGGCATCAAGACATTAACCTCATGCTATGTGTTGTTGTTTTTTTTCATTCCAGAAACAACTTCACAGACCTACTGAATTGTCTTGTTAGCTACACAAAGGATGAGTGAAAGATGCTGATTCTGTGCATTTTTTGATTCCTATTGTCTTTGTCACATTAGCCCACTGTTTAACAAAAGACCCAGATAATAATTTCCAGTAAGTCCAACTCTATTTTTAATAGGCAAGAGGCACAAGAGAACATATTCCAAGAAATTAAAGAAATCAAAATTAAGTTTATTTCATGGCATGAATGAAAATAAAAAACATTTTCTGTCAAGAAGAGCAGATGAATCTCACAAAAATGTCTCTATCAAATCAAGAGCTATGAAATCTTAATTCTGCTGTTTTAAATTCACTTTTGTTACTCTCCTTACAATCCACTGGAAATGCTGAAATACTAGAAATATCCAGCAAACGTATGTTCATAACTCTGGCCCTACTATCAACAGCGATCAAAGCAGTGAAGAGTGCAAATGCATTACTGACTGCCTATTGGAAGACTTTAATCTTTTCTCATAAATCACTTCTTTCCAGCTACCTGATCATTTGGATTTCAGAATAAAATGCATGTTTTCTGAAAGCTTCTAACTGATCTGAGTGGTTCACAAGTAGGACCATGAGGAGTCTTAAATGGCAGTGGCCACATGCCGTCCTGTTTTATATGTATCCATTCAGGAAGATTAGATTGCTTGAAATGAACCATAACATCAACTCATGAGGAAAGATTTCATTTTTTAAAGACTCTAGCTATCACAGAGAAGAACTATAACTAATCTATATTTTTTTCTTTGTAAGGTTTAGATGAAGAGCTATTGAAAATATGTTTTAAAAATATTTGCTAAACCCATACACTGAAAACTAATAGTTGAAAAGCTTGCAGTATATCTATTTCTCACTTGCTTACTCTGTGTAGAATAGTGGAGCACATGGTATGTATGCTGGTGGGAGAGTGGGTTCCCTAAAACATAACACGCTGGGAAACTGCGGTCTAACATACCTTGCCAATTCTGCCTGAAGCTGTTTCCATCAACAACAAAGAAAAGTAGGTATCATTGATTTCAATGGATGCTGGCTCAGATGCAAAGACAGTGTACACAAACAAAGCTTTAGGGACTATTTTTGATCACTCTGTTTTTTTTTTTTTTTTGTATTGTTGCTCATTTTTGCATTTCTTTATTTCGCTGAAATGCAGAACAGCTGTTCTCACACGCTTCCCAATTCAATGTTGTGAAGACAAAAGTTGCATCTAAATTTTCTTTTAAAAAAAAAATAATAATAATAGCATACTACAGATCTTATCTCATTCAAAGGAGAACAAAATAAGAAGTCCAAAAAAAGGCAGGGAAGGAAGTCAGTCTAATGTGCTGGTTTTGTAAAACTGTTTCTCCCTGCATGTGTATCTACAGACATATTCTGCTGGAATTTCTTGCACTCCAGTATGTGGCCAACAGTGCAGATACCATGGTGAAATGGCTCACATCCTAAGGAGTGTTCCCTAATTTTTTTTTAGTGTCATTACAGTGACAAACCTGAAATAACCTCAGTAGAGCTGGTGTTTTTTCCCAGACTTTTTTTTTTTTTTAAAAAAAAAAAAAGAAAAAATAAGTGCATGCATATTTTTCAGCAAATATGAACAGAGGCTAACCCTTGCACTGAGTTACAACACAGATGCAGATCAGCTATAGACACGGTATAACCAATATGAGCGTGTTCAGTGGACATACTCAGGTTTTCTGTACTTTCACCACTCCAAACAAGTATTCTGAACCTTTGCCTTCAGCCTCAAATCTCTGGGAAAACAAGTGGATATGGCCATGAATAAATATGAATATTAGCTGGGTATGAATCCCCATATTACATAGCTCAGCACGTACTATAAAACGTGGCCAAAATGTTGGGCAAATGTTTTTTGCTGCCACAGACACACTGCCAAAGTAGCTCTATCTACATGCTACGGGTCCCTGGAAAGATACAGGGGATAGCCTTCAGCATGAATCAGTCTGGGGAAAAAGTCCACTGACACAGCTACCATGTTTTAAGCAAAATGGCTTGCTTTGAATCACACTGTGCAATGCAAATAGAGCTGCAGCCTCTGAGCTCCCTCGTTAGCTCTAGTGTCACAGTAAGTGCCATAACAAAAGTTTACTTATATCCTTAAAGCAGGATATGCTCTGTAGCTGAGGAACAGGAGCTCCACATTTGATCCTCACTCCCTTTGTAAACTCGAGGAAACAAATTAAGCATTGTGCCTGGGTGCATATCGCTCAAGAGCCTGACTGCTGTGCTTTTCAAACCAAAAGGACAAAGATTGCTGGTTGTGCAATAGGTGGGAGCAGACAATTAGTGCACTGCACACACACAAGTGGCTATAAAGAGCTTTGTCTCTCTGACACAGCAGCAAATAAGGGAACATGACTTCTAAGTACAGCATTTTATTTATTTATTTATTTATTTATTTCCCTGCTGTCACAGACAGTGAAATAAGGCAGGGATGACATCTATCTGGTAAGTCGCTACTTACCTGAAAGTTAAGTGCCACACACAACCAGTTGGCAGTATAGTTTCCTCCACACATTAAGGGCCCATTCAAAATCCCAAATAATAATTTACCTCACAAGAGTTTGCTCATTATATACTTTCCCTGGCCCTTGTGCTTTTGTAAAACCCTCTTTGAGTAGGTAGGCATGAAATAATCTCCTGCTGCCTGTAGCATTGGCCTTTTTTTCTTTTCATGTGACTGCAAATAGAAACTCCTTATTCAAAAGGGAAAAGAAGGAAAAGGTTATTAAACTCAGCAGAGTTATTTAAAAAAAAAAAAAAAAAAAAAAAAAAAAAAAGATAGACATGAACTGTGACTGCAATCTTAAGCACAAGTCTTTCCTGGAAAGCTGCTTGATATACAAAAGGAGAGCAGAAAGCACAGATTCAAGTCAAGTCTGGCCATTTTCATGTATAGTCACCATTAAACGTACAAGACAGTAATCTGCTACCCCATTTTGTTATGAATGGTGCTTTAATTTTGGCTTAATATTACTTTTATTAAAGCTGCCTTCGAGCTGTAAGCTCTCTTGACATGAATCTGCCTTTTGCAAACAAGGCACACATTGCAAAAGGATTTAGATGTCCCTTGTACTTTACACCGGTGCGTTGCCTCGCTGATGTCAGTGACTTACATGAGTACCATGCAGGCCAGTAAGCCTAAGCCATGTCTGATTAAATCTTTATATCCATAGCAGGTCACCTACAAAACTACATCACAGTCATGACATAAAAAGTCAGCAGTAGGTAAGTCAGTGAATCGACACCACATTTCTCCAAAGGCCAAGCATTAGCTTACCTGCTTGTTTTAACTCAGATGATGAATGACAGTAAGAATGGCACTCATTCTTCATCTCTCTCATCCGTTTGTTTGTTTAGTGGCTGGACAACCCAGCTACAATATTTCTTTTACATAAAGCTTATTAAAAGCATTCCCAACTGGAAATTTTAATGCTATTCTCTCTGCTAACATCTGCCTGGTGCATAAATTGCCACGACAGTCTCCCAGCTACTGTGATGATTGTACAGTGCCTTGAAACAACACAGTTTCGGGTTAAAACAGCACAGTTTTGGGCTGGCCAGAATAATTATTAACATCAGTCAATACTTGATTGAAAATAAAACAGATAAACTGTATTAAAGCATCTTATTGCTAACTATCAAGAAATGAAATGAGCTAATTACTATTTCCTTTCTTTCCCAGTGATCTGCAATCCCTGGATGAATGCTGTATAAACCAGAAAGGTTTTGTGGACATCCTTTAGTAATTGACCTTTAGCTCTCCCCATTTCATTTGCCCTAAGTGTTAATTGACTTTGAAAAAGCAGTATATTATCCTTTAAAAAAAAAAAAAAAAAAAAAAAAAAAAAAAAAAAGTCTGATTTGTGCCCGCCAACATCTTAGAGCATCAAAGCCTTGTTAAATCATAGCACAGTACAGCTTGAAATGAGTCTCCAGAAGAAATGCAAAGAGGGCGGGGGAAGGAAGCAGCCTTGTCATTGAAAGAGCTTCACTGCCATCTAGAGAGAATCTGCACCAGTCAATTTTATGAAGGAAGAATCAGGTTGTTAGTCAAAACATTTCCATTCTGATGCTGTTTGGGGGGGGAAGGTAGAGGCTCTGTTTAGGTTCACCATACCTGTACATTTTATAAACTAACTTTGTAGCAATTTGCACTTAAAATAAAATATCCTGAAATATAATCTACCATAAATTCTACAGAAACCCTGGGAGATAGCTTTAAAGGTTCACTTATAGGGTTTTCTACAATGAGGTATATCTGTACAGTTATGTTTCAAAGAAGCTCCTTTGAAGAGGTAGGTGCTGTATCTTCGCAGAAGGGAGCTTCAGTCACAAACAATTTACATTTTGACAGACATGCTATGCTCCCAGCAGCTGCCGTTATGATATTGCTTGTCAGTTAGAAACAAAGAACGTGCTATTTCAGGCTATGATTTTTTTTTTCTTTCAAATATATAAAATTGTCTTTTTTTGACTGTTTGATATGCAGCAGCCTCACAGAGACTAAGTCAGACAGGGAGCAGGAGTCACCCATGAAATGCATTACTTATAGTAGTCTACCTGAATCCCATCAATGTCATCGAGTCTGTCCCTGCCCAAAGAGCAACTGAACTCCATTTAGTGAACGTTTGGTCAGCTGCTATGAAAACTGGAGCAATGTTCCTCACCAACTGCACCTAATTGAGTTACATTCTCAAGACAGCCGCCACACGGGTACATGGCTAACTGCATTTAGAACAAAAGAAATTAAGTTGTAGTTTAGGGTACAGTCAACCAGCAGAGAAACTGTGTCACTACTGAACCTCAAATGAGAGAGTTCATTACTGCTGTCTCATAAAAATACTCCTTGTGAATTGCAGACATCTTGTTCTCCATCACTATTATTTAGTTGCTAATTAAAGTGCATCGTGGGACTTTCAACAGCTAATAGTAGTCCACAGGTTCCTCTGTCTACTGACTTGCTGAAAATGTCAACCCCAAAACCTGTTGGAGGCCTAAGGATTGCTGGTATGAACCTAGCAGCAACTATTAAAATGCTGTCTGGGTATTTTTCATATTGCAGTGCATTTTGCATTTGCTTCCTTAGTTAAACCCTATCCAGCTTAAGTATCTGAGGTCTAAACAAGTAGTAAAGAACTGGGTGACTGTCTGCTTAACTGGCCAGTGAGGTGCTCCATGGCAGTGCAAGGTACTTGCCGACAGTGGCAGCAGTGGTGCACTAATAATACTGCACACAAGATGACAATGATTATACTGTAACTTAGACAATGTGAAACCTTGTGCATTATACACTTATGAAGGGCAGTGTCTGAATTATTCATACACTCCATTCCTGACTAAGAATGGAACCTCAAAACAGAATTATCAAGAAAATTAAACAGAGAAAAAGCATTCTTAATTTTCATTGAAATACACTGAAAGCAGAAGCATTTGATTCCAGGCTGCCCTGCACTCCTTGACATTTATCCGAACTGGATGCTAAATGAGACCATTCTGCATGCTCATTTTATATGGGCATGGGTGGCTACTCAAGGTGAAAGCAATGGAGACTGAAGCCTACAGAACCTATTATGCAAACCGTAAGGTTCACTAAGCCAAGAACTGGTCTCGCTGAGGGGACTGGCTGTCTTCTCATTCCTATTAGTGGCAACACTGACAATTCCTGGATGGAAGAACATAGTAATTTTGAGTGATGGGTTTATGAGGACACAGCAATGACCACTTTGATGGAGTATTAGGGAACACTGAATACAGAAGAATGAAGTGGATGACTGACTAGATAGATCTTCCAGTACAGACGCCTTGTAAAATGCAGGAGGCATTGCTTCCATTCATTACAACCAACAGACTTGTCAGGAGGGAAAACCTCAATGCACCTTTAAAACCCAATTTGTCCTTTTTGCTGACAAACACAATTAAGCTGTGCAATTCAGGGAGAGAACAGTAGGCATAACAATAGTTATTGTGAAAGGACAAAGATTTAAACACAGCTAGACTGTGCTCTTTGCTGTTACTGTGCTTCTTACCTTGCCCAGAAACCTTGAACACAGTCCTGAAATAATGACAAAGAGGGGAAGCTCACCTTGTAAATTAAGCTTTAAAACTGAATGTTATAAATGTCAAAAAACAGACAGTTGTGGACACAGTATTGCTACTGGTAAAGCAAAAGTATAGACTTTTCTCCTTTTTTTTTTCTTTTTTTTTTTAAGGCAGATAAATACAGCCCATAATACTTGCAATATGTAGACCAGCCCTTCATCTGCTATATTTCATATTTCAGAAGCTGTTTTAGGCACTATTGCCAACAGACAGTCCTGTTAATGTCAGACACAAGTACATGAACTTAAAATAGAAAGATAACATTCATATTGTGGAAATGAAAGGATAACATCTCTTTTGTGTCTGGAATTTATTGTGGAGTCAAAGGACACTAAAGAAATTCTGTTTGATTTGTACATGCCACTGGATATAATAGGATGGGCTTCATGAAGATATGAATCTCTCAGCTTTTTTTGAAGGTTCACTTACAATGTATTATATTTCAAGGGATATAAATAAAGCTCCTTTAAAGCCACTTACTTGCAGTATGACTGTAATCAATTTATCTCATGTC
Organism: Heteronetta atricapilla; assembly: GCA_011075105.1. Taxonomy (NCBI): domain Eukaryota; kingdom Metazoa; phylum Chordata; class Aves; order Anseriformes; family Anatidae; genus Heteronetta; species Heteronetta atricapilla. The sequence goes on from CM021734.1 coordinate 60,061,012, forward strand.
TTGATGCTTCCATTCCCCTTCCAGACTTTGTCTTGCTTATTGAGACTCTGTATTTCTTAGGGTAGACTGTCCCTCACTATTTTTTTGCTGAAATGACTGGTACAATGAGATGTCATGTCCACTTTAAAGGTAACTGTCATGTCAAGTTCCAGTCCGTATTCAAAATGAAATCCCCTAGAACATATTCATCCATGCTAGCTGGTGGGGTATTTTTGTGCATTTTAGAAGTCCAAGAAAGAAACACACACATGGATTTCTCTCCTTCTTTCACAGTCTCTTTCTGATAGGTTCATTGACTAATGAATCTCATTCCAGATGTTCATGCATAAACTTCTCATTAAATACCATCTAAAGCAGCAGTCTAACGTTGTCTGGTTTGTTCCAGTGACCAAGGTAAGGAGTTCCAACAGCCTGTTACTTAATTCTCCCACAACAAGTGTCAGGGACCTGCCCTCTTGCTTAGAATATCTTGAAGCTGACCATGATGGAAGATAAGCACAGAATCACACATGCACGTAACCATCATATCTGATATCAAAGTCACCAAATCACATTCAGCAATAGCAAGTATCATTGTGGCAGGCTATAAATGTCATTTACCACTTAAGCAGCCTGATCCAGGTGCTAATCAAGCATAAATCACTGTAACACCACTGAGACCAGTCAAGCTTCAGCAATTTTCACCAGCTAAAAAGCTGTCCTGTAATATTATGATCTACAGAAGGGACTAACAATGCAGAAAAAGAATGGGCAAAGAGGTAGCAAATATGAGTGCTTCAGAGCTCTTTATAAGTAACTCCAGGGATAATCTTGTCCCTGAATTTATTCACTTTTTAAAGAGCTTGCACAACTTTTTGGTCAGCCTGTTTCAGACCTGACGAGAAGTGATGTTCCACTTCTAATGAAGAGTGCTGTAAGATGCTTTGCAACCCATCTCATGTTCACTTTATAGGTGAGTTACAGGAGGTGAGCTGCTTGACTGGATTAAAAAACTAGGTAGCACACCAGAGCCAGAAGGTACTTATGACTAGAAGCAGTACTGAATGGACGGAGTTGACTTGTGGAATTCTGTAATGTTAGTATTGATTTTGTTTACTTTACAAACCCGAAAGAAGGAAAATGCTGTAAAGTGATGAAATGTGCTGATGATACAAAATGGTTGAACCAACAAATACACAATAGGAAAGCAATAAAATTCACAGCGACTTGGCTAGACTAGAATCATGAGCAGATAAGTGGCTTATGCAATTCAGTTTGGAAAAAGGTAAGATAATGAATCTGTGGACAAAATAACAAGAAAAGGGTGCTCTATCTTTAGTGGGCAGAGAAGCAACTGCTCAAAAAGTTTGCATTTTAACATTTCAATACAGGAAATGGTATGCTGTAAACTCAGGTTTCTCTAAAAAAATCGTTCTCTCTGCAGACCTTCCCGCCCCCCCCAGTAGTTGCTGCTGTATGGTTAAAAAAATAAAAAATAAAAAAAAAGGAGACTGCATTTAAAAGGATATTTGAGATTCTTCAAGTTTGGCCAATTGACTCCTTTTTTAATAATAATAACAATAAAAAAGGACGAGAAACAATACTTAAGCACATAGAAATTAAAGGAGATCATTCTAATACTGGGTTAGATTGGGTATTATATAAGTGACATTTATAATATGCATTATCACTGGTTAATGAAATGAACTAAGACTGGGAAAGTAAGATGTGAAGAAGAAAACAAGGAGAAATACAAATGAGGTAAGACAAAATTATTTAGGAAGTCTGAGAAACAGGGTGTAAATTTGGAAAGCAGTAAGGAAGATTAACCATATCACTCTTACTGGCTTTACAGAGGCATAAATCTCAGGATACTACTGTGACACCCCTAAACATACTATTAGTAGGAAAGGGGACAAAAAGAAAAATAAAAAAACAACAACAACAAAAACAAAAGCCTGACATCTGAGACAGGGATGCAAAATCCCAGAGCTGTCAGGATTACCTGGTATTCTTTTGCCCTTTCTTGTGGCAGCATTTCCACTTTGCATGTCATACCTAAATATTTGCTGGAGCAGAGAGAAGAAATCAACTATTTTGTCTGTACCATAATGCACCTTAGGAGAAAAAGAGTCACTTTCATAGCTCATATTGCAGCAGGCACTTCATAAGACTGTATGCTAACAGTAATGTAAGTCTGGTGCCTCATTCAACCCCCCTTCCATTCAATTCAGAAAAGGAAGAACAGCAACAACAACAAACTGAATTCCCCAAGAGCAAGAGCCCACACATCCACAGTCAACATACTAGTTCTCTGCTTCACACAAGTTGTTAAAGCATGAAGTATCCACAACATAAAACAAGTACCTGAACACTTTTCCTCCCGCATACATGTCCCTGTCACTGGAAGAGGCAGCATACAACATCAGACCCTGCAAGCTCAACAAATGAGCAATGAAACCCTCTTTTAACAAATAACAAATAGCAAATAACACATAACAAATAAGAGTCCAGTAATTTTCCAAATAGGAAAACATTTGGAGAAGAGCTACTTAATGCTTAGGTCTTGATGTTCATATTCCTAGGTCAAATGAACACACTTTGCATACAAAGAAAGGCTCTGTCTAATGTCCTATAACACTAAATTGATCTGGACCAAAGAGACAGTCTGAGGTCTTCCAATTTAATATCTATGCATTGGTAGTAATGTGTGCTTTTTTTCCAAGCCATTACAGTCAAATTGATCCTACGGTCTACAATCCTCTTGTATGATCTTCAGTATCACCTGGCTAGACCTGAACCTGACTGATTTAGGGCTTGACCAGCCATGCTACTAGAAGAGTAAACTCCTACTCACTGGTAGATACTATGCTTGCAACTCAATCTGTTCAATCTGAATTGCTGCTACTAAAAGAATGGCAATAATAAAAGTAAACAGATCTGACAACAGGGAGAGACAAGATACAAGAGCAAAGCTACATTTTCTTGCAGACGCAAGTCACAGGCTCAGTTTCAGTGGTGGTCCACTTGTCCTCACAGGAGTCACCCAACTGTCTATTGGTGTCTAGGAAGAAAACATTGCTTAGGCACCTTCAGCTTACAGGTATTTGTTTTGGCATGCAAAAACTTAAATCCCAGTAATACACAACCTACAGAACAGAAGAAAAAACACCAGCCAATCTAATTCCATGGTTTTCAGTGTCAGTTATAGTTACCGCCTTTTTCTAACCACATGCTCCTTTTACATGTTCCTAAAAGATATCCCAGAGCTCTCACCTGATCTACCATGACAGTGTCAGAAATAGTAACCTGTATTACACTCCTATATTAAAAAGGCCAATAGTCATAAGTACAGCAAAGCATACCCTTCAGGAAACATGCAGAAGTTTCACACATTTGTGAAATCTCTCTATGAATTACTCAAATGATTACATCTCATATTTGTTTTAAACAACCACAAAAGGTAGGCATCACACACACAGAAAATCCCTAATTTTCTAATATTTTGTGGATAATTACTCTACTGCTAAAGGCTGAATACTAATTGTCTGAAATCAAAGTAAAATAAAAAGTAACCCTCATAATTCTTAATTTGACAGCTGGTCATTTCCTCAAATCTGATAAAGGATTCTTGGGAGGAGACAACTTTCAGAACTTTGTAAGGTATGTTCCTGTAGGAGGCAAGATAGCAGCAGGGCTTCAAGGAGGGAACCTGATCTTTTTTTAATAGACTGGCAGCTACAAGAGAGACCTCCAGCACATTTGCAAATGTGCCTGTAGCTAATGAGTGCATGTGCAGCTCAGAAGGGTTACAGATCTCCACATAAAACTCTGACCTAAAGCTAACACTCAATTTAGAATCAAATTATAGGGGTGAAAAAAATGTGTAAATAATTCATAAGAATTTAAATTGACATTTCTTTTCTGTGGCAACAAGCACATTAGCATTATGGGTGATTACCTGCTTTTTAATCACTCTTTGTATTATAGCTGTGCATTATATAAACTACCCAGTCCCAATACACTAGAACAATTTAATGACCAATTCTGCAGTAGTACACACACAAGTCACACAAGCCATCCAATATCCTTTGGTGGAATCATACCAGTGAAGGCAACTTACCCATGAGAATGTCTTACACCATACCTTAATTCCAAGCCAAATTATGCCAACATTTTGTACTCTCTGAAGCCCAACTGGTTTCCACACCACTAATTACAGGGTTAGGTATCATTTAATTCAGGGGCAGCTGATCCTAGTGCTGTTTCAGGTAAGATTGGTGTCACAGCATGAGCGAAGTAACAGTACAGTATAGTACATTTATACATATTCTCACCCACTCCAAGACTTTTTATAACAGCACTTTACCAGTATTATTAAATCTACTATCTAAGCATCATCCTGTGGAGATATTATAACCTATCAATCTCTTTTTCTTAGCCTATGTTCAGGTTTTTTTCACTTTAAGCAAAGTCAGTGGTGCTAGCTTAATGCTATCTAAGGGTTCAATGTTAAAGCAGTCTGGGGAGAGGAAAAGTCATACAAGCAGTAAAACCTTGGCCTTAAGATCAGGTCATCAGTAAGTCTATTCACTACTCACTGGTCTTGGCCATCTCATTTCAGGAGAAGCACATCTGTATAAATTAATTTACACTCAGTGTATCATGAATGCACATCACCAACTTTGCCTCCAGTGTAAAGTCATGGGATAGAATGGGAAGTTATATCAGAAAAGAGTTTGAGATGGTATTATTAATGTTTTTTTTCCCAGATGCAATCGTGTGTTGATGGATTTCAAATTTCTTCGGAAGACCTTTGCCAAAGCTCTAGCACATTCCCTTCCACTGTTCTGCACAAGTCTGCCCTGGGAAAAGCTGGGGAAGATGACTGCCCAGGAGATTCTGGATAATTATTCTGCGCAGCCATAGCTTTCAGCATCCCCAGAGTTCCCAAATGCTCTCTCTTGTCAGGAAAAGTCATATCCCTAACACAACAAGGTCTGTGCTGTTGTATTGGAAGACGTTTTTACAGTGAGTATTATGTATGCATCAACAGAAGTAGCAGGAGAAGCATTTATGGGAACATATAAATAATAAACAAGAGCAAAAATAAAATGAACTGTGCAAGCTTAGAGATAAGAATTGTCTTTCTCTTTGAGAACTCTAAACATGCTGGCTGCAATGAGGCAGAAAGGAGATTTTTCAGTAAAATAACACCAACTGTCATTAATATAGTTCCCTGTGTCCAGAGCAATTAAAGCACCCAGTTCAGTTCTACATGTTGATTTACAAGCAATGCCCCAATTCTGCAATAATTTTTAACTCTGCAGGTAACTAAATCCCTGAGTAGCTCTAACTGCTAGAAAACAACTCACATGCCTAAAGTTGTGCATGTGCGTAAGCATTTGCAAGACTGGGTCCTAAATTACAAATTACATTCCTCATGCCTCTGTGATTGAGCATGGCAGCTGTTTTACCTTCATACATCAATGCGACACAGCCACTGAGGTGAGAGAGAGTCTGACCTCATGATACTACCGGGAGAATTGCAGGTAAGCTGATTAAAGCTACTGAGACAGAAGGAGACTTAAAATATAAATTATATAGTCCTGTCAATGCCATGGGGACAGACTACACAGCAACTTCCACAGACCCACACTCAGCTCCACACAACCATGGTTTGGGGGTACAGCTTGAACTCTGCTATCACACAGAAGAGAAGGCAGACGGGGCAGCTTCCTGCCAGAGCCTCGGTAAAGAGAAGATAGCAAAGCCGTCTGAATAATCAAGCTAAAAGCAGTTCTTTTAGTAACAATATTAATTGCATTAAAACTATAATTTTGAAATCTGGCCACTAGTAGATTAGAAGGAAAGTGCCGGACTGCCATCTGCTGGCACTACAGTATAATGAAAGTACTGCACTAAAAGGTTTTGGAAGTTCCTGCAGGACTTGGCTCTTGGTGTATTTGCTGGTGGTACCCTGCCAAAATACCTGCACTGATATGCACTGCCGAAACACATGGAGTCTACAGCAACTGCATTAAATACATCAAGAAATACAGAGATTAGGATGATTTCTGACGTGTATTGCAAGATGTAATATGGTGCAACAGAAGTAAAGTCTACAAAGAAAACCAAAAGAAAAGGTAAGATATAGAAACAAAGTTTTTTTTTCCTACTAGCAACATTGAAAGCATATTCTGCCCCAGCTAGTATGTAAATTCAATACCAAATGAAACTCCAGAAAAACAGAAGTATTTATCAACTTGAAGGCTATTTTTGTCTGAGGAAAATAAGCACCTCTTGATGTACACTCACACTACATGTTTCCATGCCATACATCTCCATATAAGAAATTGTGTGGAACCTTCAACTCATTGCATTTTCTCACACTAAAGTTAACATCTAGTATAAACTAGTAGTGTCATGTCACTCTAAATTCATAAGCTATTTTGATTCAAAAAGTTTTCATAATAAGAAAAGAAGCAACATTGCATACATTTTCTCTTAATAATCCTCAGGGTCATCCCTAAGCTATGAAACCATTTGTGGCTAAAGTTAAGCTGCCCAATTGTTCCATTACTTCCTAGTTCTCATTATGCACTAAAACATCCATTCAGCATTTTTTTCCTCTACTAATGTAACAGAAACTCATCTGCTCAAAAAGATTTATTGCTAGCTTTTTTTCTTGTGTTCACAAGAGATTGTTGTGCATTTTGCAGTAGGTCTTTATTATCTAGTAATGATGGCTTGCAAATTAAATTAGTTTTTAATGGCACAGTTAAATTCTAATTTATGTTTTGGAGCTTTGTTTAATTCATTTAGTTGTAATGTAATCGCCTTCTCACCATTATCTTACATTACATAGGAAGAACAAAAGAATAGCAACTTCTTTCCTCGTATTCAGTTGGTTTGCTTTTATTAAATATTGTTACTAATTGCATTTTCCTGAGAAACTTTCTGAACTACTGTAGGCTTATCTGGGTGGGCAAACCATGTGGTTGCTTGACGTTCACAGCCCTGAAGGAGTCAAACAGGACAGTTACTGCAACTCGCTGGGGCCTAACTGTACACATGGCTTGTTCAGACCCTTTAGAGGCATGAGTCATTACTGCCCTAAAGGTTTCTGGCAACAGCTATGCATGAAAATAGGGCAGTAAAGAAAAAGTAGCAGCTTTTTACCTTCACTTTTTCAGCTGTGAAGATCTGGCCCCAAACCAGTATCTTGCTAGCACCTTCGTATGAGCTATTTTGGAGGACTGAAATGAGACTTCAGGAACGATTGCACCTGCAAGTCTGCCTCAGAGTGATTTTCCTCCTGTATTCCCATCAGGTCATGTTCTGCCCTCTAAATCTTTGCTTTTGTGATAGAGGTTTCTTACAGGCTTCACACCTGCGCAGCAGGAGGTTAAAAGGAAAGTATTTGTTCAGTACCTCTTATAAAATACTGTAAGTCTATGTGTAAAGACTTTGGAGGGCACTGTGCACTATAGATGATTTCATCCCAGAGTTAATGTAGCCCTGCAATGTAACTTGAGAAAGATGTTTAATTGGGTGGAGAAACTAAAGCACCAAGGCTAAAAAAAAAAAAAAAAACAAAAAAAAAAAAAACCTTAGAAAAGCTTATGTACTAAATACCTGGTAAGAACTAGATAGTACACTTTCAAACCCATGAGTTTTGAGTCAATAAAGCTGGTTTTGTCTACCAAAATTCATAAACTAGTTAACCTTGCAGTCAATCACATGTATTTTTCAAGACCTTCATCTCTGCCTTTCCATAACCCATGCTTTCAATGTTTAAAAAACAAACGAAACAACAACAATGAAAAAACCAAATTGGTTTTAGCTTAGAAATTTAAAACAAGACAGGAAAATATATGCATAAAAAAAAAATCTCTGTAATCTCTGTCTGCAATAGCACTGTAATCAGGCTGTTCAGGCCTAAAGAACAAGTATGTTCCAGCTGCTAGAAGAGGAGACCACGAGCAAGGGCTTCCAAGGTCTGTTTCCAGCCTAGATGTCAACTCTGAATAACCCAAAGGAAGACAGGTCCCTTCCTCAGTGCCCAACTTCCTACTCTGTAACCTGGTAACAACAGCTTTTAGCTGGGTCCCCAGTCTATTCAGAAAGATGGTTCACTTTTTACAAGGAAGTGATTAAATCCATTCAAGTAAAATGAAAAGAGCTAGAGATGCTTAAACTATCCCTACTATAAAATTGGAACAGGATGCATATAAATGGCAGTGCCTAAGTACATAAAGAGAAGTAAAGAATTTTCTGAATTGGCGTATTTTGGTATGGTTTCATTTCATCTTCAATGTTTTCTGACATGCCATTTCTAGAAGTGACCCTTGAGAGTCTTATCAAACTGAATTCATCCTCTGCAGTCTGCTACTCCTCATAAATCCATAAAAGCTGTTTCCGAATATTTGTGGCATAAGAAGAAACTCTGAAATTAATTACATGCCTATAGTCAGTCAAGGGACACCTGCATTATACATTTACAATGTTTTCTAGTGTCGCAAATCTTCAGCTGATGTGGTTTATGACCCTTAGGTGTAAATTCAGTTCTGTATGCTTTTGCATGTTAAATGCCATTAACATGCCACTGTAAAAAAAAAAAAAAAAAAAAAAAAATTACTATTTTTAATACCAACAGAAATATTAAGGTTTTTATTGTATACATGTATAATATGTTTTTATTGAATACATATGATAACACAAAAATGTGTTCTCATGGGAAGACTTCGTTTTTGTTTTTTTAACTACTTATCATTGTCCATCTCTAAAACTACATATAGATCCCCAACTGGCTGATTGCCTTTAATGATTTTATCAATATAATAATTATCAACTATTATTTGTTGTCATTATTTTAAAAGTTAAGATTCTCTCAGAAGTGAGAGAACCTGAAGTACTGCTGTGAACATATTTTGATTAATGCTTTTGTAAGTGTAAAATACCTTTTCCTCAAATGTATTTCTTAAGATCTAGGAGACAACATTCATTTGGTTGTTCTTGACAGCTTTACCTTACTTCTAATAGGTAAAGTCATCTTCTAGTTCCACATCATTCTTAAAATTTTTCAAAATAAACAAAACTGTCCAAGATGATTCTTCTGAAGAGATTTTTTTTGCACAAAAATTGTAAACACAAGTATATTCAGGCCAAAATATTTCTCATCTATTTGCTGCTGAATACAACAGCCAAAGATTTGCCTGTTACAAGACAGAGTCATCTAATTAGTATGACAGACCACTACAGATTTCAATTACTATATCATGATCAGTGTCTAGAATAAAGAGGGAAATTTTGTAGAAGAAATCCATAGGAAATAAACTGGACTGACAACTGACTAGAATTCAATTTTCCTGAAGTGATATTGAAATATAGAGAAGTAGCAGTACATTGATTAAGTTTCAAACTGCTGCATTACTAATGCTGTCTCATGAACCTGTATGCACTGTTATTGCCATGGCAACACGATCATCAGAGCAATCTGGAGAGCATGCAAAACTACAGACTGTTCATTTACATTTGTGATAGACGCTGAAAAGACCTGTGATTTAATAAGGCCAGATTTCTTCTAGTGCATGGTGGAAAATGAAGCCCAGAACCCTAACTGAAGTTCATAAACGCTACATAAAAGGAAAGGGGGGAATGTTCTTAGTATTTTAAACAAGTACATTTATGCTGGAGTTTATAATAGAAATTTCCACCCTCCACAATTCTCATGACTCATTATGTTACTGGAAACAGCATACTGTTAATGTCTTTTGCTGCATCCAAACAGAAACACTATTATTTTCATCTTAGTCACATCTGCTCTGCAACTGAAGTGGTCTTCAAATTCTTACCTTTGATCTTCCCCTCCAAAATCTGAGCAGTTTGCTCAAAAAAAAAAAATCACACTTAGATGTCATACTACATTTCCCATAGTCCCAAATTTTTTATTGTTTATATCTGAGTTATCATGATGCACAGGTAATGAAAGCCTACACAGATCTTTAAAAACATCAGGATTTTTGTCTCCAGGCTCATAATTCTAAGCAAAGTATAAGACAGCTCTGTATCAATCCCATGGATACTACCTGCAGCCATTCTCTAAGCATGCACAAATCTGCAGCCAACATCATCCTTTGGTGAGAGCTGGTGATCCAGTTTGCAGCGTGGTTCCCCATATAACTGCTCCAGCACTAGTCACAGGGCTGTAAATTAAATTAAAGAACGAATAAACATCTAGGAAAAGGTACATTGAAATTATAGCCTATGTCAGGAGGAAGACTACATACTATTAGACATACAGTATTATAATATGCAATATATATATATATATATATATATAATTTATTTAAACTTCACAGGAGAAAAAAAAAAAGGTTTTCTATACATAAGCCTCCCAGCATAAGGAGGTGGTCTGGGCTGCCATTTCTGTCTAAATAACATTGTTTTACAAGACAGTACAATGTGAAAACCTTAATTTTCCCAGCTCTTCCTGTAAACCAGCTCTTCTAAAAAAAGAGATTTATAGTTATGTACAACGAAAACTGGCTTTATGAAAAATATAGAGAAACAGAACAAATAACTTTTCAAAACTTCAGAAAAATATGCTTTAATAACATATAATGCATATTAATCTCCATTCTATAGTCATGTGTTGTCTTTGCAAACTGAAAATGACACTGAGGCACCTCCCCCAGGCAGTAGCACAATTCACCCATCCCACACACATTAACCAAATGTACGTATTCTGCCTCTCTGTTAGGGTTGAGGGGAACCCCACATGTGGGAGGAGGAGAAGCACCATAAAAGAAAGTGTTTCCCTCTGAGCTTATTTTTTTGCTTTTGTTTTTAATGGCAGTTATTTGCAACCCCTGAAATGCCACTGTAAATCCTGGAGAGAGAGAGACTAAAAGGCAGAGAGCAAGTGAAGCAGTCAGAGGCACAGGATAAAGATATCAACTCCATTTCAGCTTCACATACATGGCGTGTATATAAATAGAGATGGGCTTATATGGCATGTGTATATACAGAATAGCGTGAACGATTTAGCAGTTTGTATATTAACTGGAATTTGAAGCCAGCACAATCAGACACTCCGATTGCTATAAAATCCCCCAAATTGAACCCAAGTAAACACTCAAAAATAATAAAAGCAATAACACAGGATTAAGCAGTATTAAACAGCAAACACTTAAATGTAATTCAGAACCATTACAAGGTACTTCTTGTCTATAGTCATCTATTCTTTGAACAATGAGGAAAAGTAAAATGCTGTCATTTTCCAAATGTATAATTACAGCAGTTCACAAAGCTAATTGCAAATGAGTATTACCAGCTCCAGTTCCCTGCAAAGCAGAAACTTCGTGAACAAGAATATAATTATTATAATTTGTCATGTTCCCGCGTGCCAGGCTGCACAACCGACCCAGCACATGTGCTACAGAACTTCTGCAGGAGCAGACCTAGAGCCCTGCAACTAGAGCAAGGGGGGCTTTTCCTAGCAAAAGCTGATAGTTCATGTGACAGAAGAATATATACTAGAGAAAAGCCACCTGTAAACACCCAATCAGAAGGAGGGGAAAAACAATGAAAATATACTGAAATCAGCAGAAACTGTACCTGCAATTTCTTTTCAAAATAATAAAGGGCACATTTCTTGTCTTCTATTAAAGTGCTGTGAACAGCTTTTGTGTTATTTCAACCAAAAAATCAGGGGAATCTGAGAACAGCAAATAATGTCACAAAATCAAATGCACAGATGGCCTCCTCATGTAGTTATCAGATCGGTCTGGAATATGAATCAGAACCCTAAGCTCTGAGTTTTGCCTCCATGCTTTCCATGCTTCTTTCTCCTTCCCTCTCTCTCTTCCCCCATTTTTTCCACAAATGCTAAAATACAGGAAAAAATTGCTTCCTTACTGAGATTTTGTAAACAACAAATAATAAACTCGTGTTATTATACAGATTTAAATAATATTGAAGATAGCTTCTAAACCTCCACATGTAATATAAGAAGTAAAAACTCATTACCTTTTCATTCATTTACATTTACTGCTACAGCAACCAAAAGATTTCCCACTTACAGAAAAGAGCCCACAACATATGCCAGCAGACACTCAAGGCTTTTTTCAGAAACTGAATTACCGCTAGTGAAAATAAAAAACAAGGAAGCACTTTGGCAAATGTATGCCACCAGACTTCAGAAACATGTTAACAACTTTTAAGTGTCAAGGGCCTGGTGTAACTTAGCACCAAAAAAGCATTGAACATAATTGCCTTTGACTTATAGATGTTTTATGTTAAAGGATAAGCCCTAATTCTGCTCCAAGAAGTATATGCTTGCCATTCACTGCTGAAATTAGGATTTATGATGAATGAACATGAATCAAAACCATCCTGAAAAAAATGTCCATATAAGTTCAAGGCACTGGAACTGAAATTGTGAAACTGAAGAAATAATCTAATGATTTGTAGAGCTCACATCATAACAACAACCACACACACACACAAAAAAAAAAAAAAAAAAAAAAAAAAAAAGAACTCCTAGATGATTTGTATCTCAGTAAGATGAAGTACTTATAGGAACACAACAATGCCACATATCATCCCAAAAAAGAAACCCTAGGAGGGAGTCAGGGAGAATTCTCTCGAAATAACATCGTAGTTTATTACTTGCAGTACAGCGTGACCCCATTCTCATGCAACATGGTGTAAAATGGATTTTGGTAGCAGTGGGAGCTATGTTTATCTCTATGAGATGCCCAGCTTTCCTATGAGACTGGATATCATGAAAGACTTGCATTGTACAAACTTGAAAAGGGCAAAGCCCAGCTCCCTTATTTCAGTGTTACTCCAGCCTCTGCAGTTCTTTCAAGTCTTATAAAAGAGTCTTGGAAAAGACACTATTTCCCCAATGCACATAGATGATCATTCTTCAGCCCAAGTGTGGTTAGTAAGATTAAACGGAAGCCCAGGTCTTAAAAACAGAGCTTTGAAAAACCCATGAATACAGGTGCAGGCAGATGCTGCATCTATAAAGAGCATATATTTAAGCTCCCTTCCAGCGGCACCCCATGACAAACCCTATCTGTGCACCATCCTTTTTCCACTCCCCATTTACCATCCCCACAACAGGAGATGGACAAGGTCTGGCCTGAAGACCAGGGACACAGGCCGGGAGGACACCATTGTGACCAGCTGCAGTGCCAGCACCTCTGTTATCCCCCAACCCTCCCTCCCCGTTCTCCCCCCCCAAAAACAAAAAGAAACATAACCAGAATAGTGTAATTTCTCCTTCTTGTCACCCCCAGCTGTGGTCACTCCTCACTGGTTTTAATTTCAACATTATTTCTCAAGTGTATATGAGGCGGTGATGAGAACCAGTCCCATTAAAGATGACCAGGTTCTGCCAAAGGGAAATCCAAGGATTTGGACCAGCCTGACCCCAAGCCTAGATGTTACAATAGCTCTGAAAAACAGAAGGTGATTGTCATTCAAACCAAAATTACACTGGGAAGCACTGTGGAAGGCCAGCTCTGCATCTCCGACAGCCAGATGGGCTGGCGAGCAGGTCCCTATGGCATCCCCTCCCCAGCCCTGCCCTTGGGCCCTCCTAGGGTCAACTGTGTGCTTTCCAGTCATCCCTCCATGTCCTGAGGAAAACCAACTTTCTTCCCCTGCCTTCCTTTTAGGCTGCCTGCTGGTCCCCAGGTGTCAGTGCCCATGGCTGTGGGGACTATGATTAGCCATTCGTAGAATGCCAGACTAAGGTGTGATCTTGTAAAGGCAGGACTTTTTAAAAACAATTTCTTGGCAACTGAATACCAAGCCCCTATGGAGGCAAACAGCATGTAGATTGGAATGGTCATTCCATTGGAAGCAAGCAATCACTCACAGGGATTTTTTTCAATGATTCTTCATTTTAACACAGCATAATGAAAGAAATTAACTGTACACTTTCTGAACTCGAAATACACGACTGAATACAAAATCATAGCACTTTCTAGGCAAAAGATAGGAGAAAATATAGTCTTTGACTTGAGCTATCAGTTACTAGACCACTGATAAATTATTTGGCAGAGGAAGCAAGGACTCTATGGTGCAGGTGTCATTTTTCAGTGCCCTGGTACAAATGCTAGGGAATAACATGAAGCCTGGATTAGCTTGAAGAGACCAAAGCAACAGGTTTCTCTAGTGTTTGTATTTCCAGACAACATCAAAAAGGGCAGGCAGTCTTCTTATTTGTTCTAAATACAGCAAGCAGTAATTGCACAGTTAAGCCATTTATGCAGTACCCTGTAATTTTATATATAGTTTTTTGTTTGGTTTGGTTTTTGACAGCCGTGCCATGCATTCATTATACTACAAGTGTAACGGATAAAATGCAAGGTGAAGCCATGTTTTTGTTTCTAGGGGAAAGCTGCAGATAAGCAAGCTCTGATGAGAAACACTGTTGTTATAAGACTGCTATTGTTATAAGGCGGTTCTTGTGCTGCAAAGTGACAGAAATCTGTGTGTTTGCCAATTCCTACAAACATGTAAGGGTTGCTCTTAGTTCTCAATATGCAGATATCTCATTAATTTCAGTGAGAGCTTAACATGTGAAGGAGTTTGCACAGTTATGTCCTTACAGCTCTGTCCTGAAATGTCAATTATTTTGTTGATAAACACATTCAAATAGTGCAGAGAGGAAAAATGTTAGCAAATAATTTGTGTATACAGCTTTGGAATGGATTGCAGCAAAAACTGAGTAAATAACCTTTCAAGGCAAAATTATGAGTATACTACACACATCTTTTATTTCAAAAATAAGATCGCTAAAAAGTAATCCAATGCTTAAATTGAGCAAAGTATTTTTCTAACATAGGCCCTCTAAAGAAATTCACTCCCTTTTCCAAAACTTCAAGCGTGCAGTAAGAATCATTTTAACAGAAAGGCAACAAATTATAGCAATTTGAGGGTAAAATATGGAGAAGAAGAAAATTAGTCATTCCTTTCCATTCTCCTTCCATCTTCCAACAGAGTAGTTAGCACACAGTTTGGAGTAGTGAAGGGGACTCAAAGCAGGGAACATCTATTCTGAGTGCTCACCTCAGGGCAAAAAAAGACTTCCAGCTGAACAGTCTACCTTGCAATTTCTGGCAACAGGAATAGTTGCAACTTCTACCCCTTCATCCATCCAGGCTCCAGCAGAAGTAGTACCAAACAAACAGCTGTGCAGTCACACACATTGCCCTTCAGTGATGTTTCCTGCTGTTTGCACATGTCCCAAAATCCACACAGATCTCTGTTTACTTGCATATTTCAAGGTGTAACAGATGATTCATTCTGCCCTTGTATAAATTTGAGTAATAAAAACTGGTAGTGTAATGCTTTATCCAACTCTCTGAGAACTCCATCAGTCTAATTCTTAAGTATAAAATAGTAAAAATAATTCTTCATTGTTCAAGATAAAGATAAGTAGTGCTTTCTAGAAGCTTCACATCTGTTTCCAGCACAGTAGTCACCCTAAGCAACAATTCCAGCTGCATGGTTACCTCTTGGTCACACAGAAGGTATCAGTCTTCTTTTGCATTGCTTCAACATTCTACAGGAATCCACCAGTTGTCTCAGCAAGATTTATACAAGTTACCTTGAATATGCCTTTGAGAAAAGTTACGAAGCTTTGTACATTGTTACTTCCAGAAAAAACTTCTTTAAATGCATGAATCATTGATTGATGGCTCATTTTCCTGAGATCAAAGAACCTATGACAAGAGGTGCACAGAATACTAACAGCTTATCTATCTTTACTACAGAAAGCCACTGTTTATTCCAGCTGTGCACTGATGAAACTCTACTGAAATAAAAGGAATTCCAACACTGGAATATAATGCAGTTACCAGTTAAGCAGAAATCTCACAAGTCTGATGGTTTCAGCATCCCTCCATTTCCACTCTTGCTCCCTTCACCATGAAGTGTTTCATTCTATTTGTGAAAATCTGGGAATAAAATAGTTCTTCACAGATCACAGCACTAAGTTATCAGTACACGAAACTTCAGCTCTGTCACTTTTCAGTTCTAAAGCCTATAATGATGAAATCATCCGAGATACTGTGGAAAACTTAAAATAAAACAAAACAAAACAGACAAAGCCCTCCATTTAAACTCAAGTACTTTTCCCTAAGAGTAAACCTCAGCAACTCTTTCCTCACTCAGGTCCCTTTTTGCCTGCATGGGTTAAAGACATACTGCACTGTATCCACCAGACAAGATGAAAAAAATCGCCCCAAATAAATTTTATATATATTCAAAAATATGATAATACTGGGGAGGGTAGCACTTCCAGTGTTTACTCATGCTGATACACCTTTTGGGTAAAGCATATTAAACCTGCTTATTACACAATAGCTTCAATAATGTAATAGCTAGTAATGGCTTCAATAATGCTCAGTAAGGAATGCTTTTAGTGTGAATACCATGCTCTAATCTGACAACTAGCAGAGTTAGGAAGTTATTGGCTCTGAACTACATGGCAGTGTTTGTTGTAGAATGACAGTTTTCAGACTGGTGGGCTTGTGTTTGGTCACATATATTATGCACTTCACAGTAAGCCTACCATTGCTATGTCAATGAAAAAAAAAACAGGTACAGAAATGCTTATTCAAAGATTCTGGTGAACAACTCATTGTCACCTCCATCACAGATGCAAACCATATGCTGTAAAGTTAAAGCATCTTACTGCTTCGTCTGCTGAATTTTACACTTGCTAATGACTGATACAGAAACAGGTGCTGCTGTAAAGTCATGCGAAAGCACTAAGCTAGCCATATGACTATGGCAGTAATGCAAAGATGTCCGCAAGAGGGGAAGACTTCGAATTAAAACCTGTGTAATTCATTTCCTTCTCAGAATATTCTCTGGTGACATTTGTACAGACCTCCGTGTGTTAGCAATCTATTTGTGATGTTTTGCAATTGGTTCGAAAGCAGTTGCTGCTCTGCAGAGTGACAGCAGCAATAGTGATTAAATGAAGCTAGAATGCAAGGTCCTGCTGAGCTTCCCCAGCCAGGGAGCAGCCAAAGCACTGTGCTTCGGAACTTCAGGGAGATTTTTGGTCTTTTTCTTGTTTTTCTTGCCAACTTGATTTGTTCTGTTTGACTTGCTTCCCCCTTCCTTAAGACTGTCACTATCTATGACAAGCTAATTATGATATATTCATTTCTGAATACTTTTAGAGAGATGTCTCAATGTCAAATAATGCTGCAATAGAGATGAGGAGAAAACAGCAGGTGCTTGACATCTAATTTAGTTAGAGCTGCCAGCCTGAAATAACAGATGAACATACAACACGTACTATGCATAGATTTATTAAATCTCTCTGTACCTGTGTAGAAGAGAACTTAAACTAACCCGGCCAATGGATTTCATTTCTGTATCTCTTATCCACTGCATATTTATGGAAGAGGAGGAACACACCTTGGAGCATCACATCCTCTCCACAATTATCAGTCTGCAGAGATTCATCGAAAGAGGAACCTCAATTTAAAGTAACTTTCTCCTGGGTCTCAGCCTCCTTTTGGAGCTGATGGGTCTTCGGGGAGGTCCAACAATCTCACTGGATCTTAGTGGAAAGAACTTCTGCAGCAACTTGGCCAGATGTTAAACATGAAGCTATTTTTTTTTCCCTAGAGGATTCTTTCTTTCAGGCAGTTTTCCACACATATCCTTTGTTCACTGGAGTTTGATATGTTCTGCCTGGGAGATGAAGTTTAAAAGGGCTTGGATTTATTTGAGTTTCTTTAGCTTCTTTTTTGTTAGATACTAATTTTCTTGCACTAATATATATCTATATGTTATATGCATTCCGGTGATGCCTGTGATTTCCTGCTTTCCCATGGCACACAGCAAGACTCACTGAGCAACCTAAGCTAAAAGCCTGTTGCTCTAACCTGCACATACCGAAGAGACACAGGCAGAGGAATTAAAGCATCCTCTAGCTGTGACTCTCTGTCCATCCATCATAGGAGCTTAGGAACTCTAGTCAAACATCTATAAAATTACGTGGATAGGCAGAGTGGCACAGCTGAACAATGAAAAAAAAAAAAATGAAATATATGATTAGATATTAACTCTGCCTCTCTGTAATTACTTTTTCAGTATTTTTAAGTTGTTTTATAGGCTAGCAGGTGGTATTAGGCACTGTTGAGTTCAAACTGAATTTAAGTTCAAATTAAGTTCAAAATGTGTACAGGAAGCAACCAATCTAAGGGCAGCATTGTTTTTATGTAGCCAGTGTCAACATCTGCCCAGCCTGATTTTCTGTGACTGCAGAAAGAACATGATTTTGACAAAAAAAACAAAAAACAAAAACAAACAAACAAAAAAACACTTTTCAACACCTTACTGTGAAGGGTGCAATCCACAGCAGCTACTACTATCTATACATGTAAAGACTAATGCTGGAAAGACAAGGACAGAGGATTATGTAGTTCCACAGATCTCCTGAGAAAGCTTAGGGGAACTGTCCAGGTGGCCAGCAGCTTTGCATTAAGTGAGTGGGCCCTCAAAGCCAATAGGAATTCTGTAGAAAACACTGAATGTCACCACTCTTGAGTCAGAACTAGCCCATGGCAGAAATCAGTATTCTGTCCCATTGAAGACTTCCTTCATCCCATGACTGCTCAGAAAAACAAAAAGAAAACCATGCTGTCCTACTTACAAGCCATACTACAAGGCCTGAAAATGGGACTGAGCAGACCTGTTTAGGTGGAAATTGACTTAAATCCTCCTGTGAAATGGTACTTTCTGTCATTCAGGCTTTCTACAGTTTGTCAAGGACAATCCAAGGACGCATAGGCAAGAATGAAGTACAACACTTCTCTCATGGATCGAGGCTTTAACTTTCTCATGTACTGGCTCACAATATTCAGTAATAGCAATAATAAACTTCACCATTAAAAATATCATGGCCTCTTAATGTAATATCAGAGGGTCTTAACAATAAAAGCAAGTTTTCTTTAAGTGCTCTGCCGTCTCTGAAGTATGCAAGTATATAAGGTGTGGGGAAAAAAATGCATTTATTATTCAACCGAGAATAGAAGAAAATAGTTCTTATGGTATATAAAAGACCCCTGAAAAACTGGCCTTTCTTGCAAAGCGCTTCCGAGACTGATGGGCTCATGGAACTTGCTTTTGCTTTCTTGAAAGTTGCTGAATAGGTACCAACCAAAGAAGTCCTACCTGTAACAGTACTCTCTGTAAGACCTCAAAAATTACATCTTCATTCACTACTGCAAATGGCTAATTCAGAAACCCTAATTCTCCAGTATCATACTTACTTGTCTCCAGCACAAAAAAGCACAGCTACCTTAGCATTTGTGACACTGTATCCATAAAAGTATCCCTCCAACATATGTCCTGCACTGCCCTTCAGCAGACTTGTAACAAGTTGGTACTTCCACAACTGAGTAATTTAAACCTGGAAAGAGTTGGCTATGCCTCTAGATCTTTAACAGTGTTGCTAGATTTATTTTTTTAGTGTCACACAACAATCAAGCATAACACAACTATTAAGTATTTCCAACAGCATAAGAACTGAAATCCACATTTTTATAGCTGGCACTCTGCATTCTTTGTAACACTAGCAATAGCTGTAGCAAACTGCACTTATTAACCAGAAGACTGGGTCTATTATGCTCTCTTTAATGAATTAATGCTGCATGGAGAGCTCAAGTCAAAATGCAAAGCTGTGCTAATGTAAAATGTGCAAAGCCCTTTTTGCAATAAGCAGGGTACTTTAACAGACAGCTGTGACACCAGCATACTATGATCCAGGTTGGCTGGCAGCCGGTGTCCACACTGTTGGTTTGAAACCTTAAAGCTCCGGTGGCTAATTTCTCTGCTAAAAAGGGGCTAATCAGTCTGGACTGAACATTAGACAAACATCACAACATTTCTGCTCAAATCCAAGCTAGCTGAAAGTGTAAATGTGCCTGTTGTTTAAATGTGCTCCCAGTCACACCATTTGTAACACCTTACCTTCCAGTTTAGATACAGTCTCTTAGCAAGAACATTGCTGTCTATCTAAATTGGTAGACGTAGGAGTGCTACTAAGTTCTCCAGTCTAGACAGATAGCCTGGCTGCCATCACTGGACACAAGGAGAAAAATGCTTCACTGAACTTTCAGCATCCTTAGGGCACAACGAAGAACACACCTGTCCCCATACTAAAAAGGCAAGAGTGGGTTTTTGCTTTATGCAAGACCAACTAAGCAGAATTTCCCTCTTTCTTCCAGACCCTGTTAAAGCAGGTATGAACTGTGTTCATTTTCAGATGGAGGGCAGTTTTACACTTGGCTTCCTCCTCATGCGTTAACCCAAATTAAGCTAAATACATAGTCAAGCTAGCTGTTATCTTAAATAAGACTGTCTTCTGACTGTCTTCCCCCTTCCCTTGCTTACCTATTAAACAATGAAGTATCATTTAGAACCCCTGATTTTTCTTGCAGTTTCTGAAACATTGCCTGCCTCTCTGTGTGAACTTTGAACTGCTCTGTCCTTCCTCTCAGAGCATTGATGTAGTTCAGTTTGCTGCTGATACCACGTGCTGTTCTGTAATCCAACTGAGGAGCAGGCAGAGGCCTGCTTCACCCAAAGTCTAACAGGTCAGAACTGCTTAATATAGCACAACACAGAAACCTGGTACCAACCACCTCTTGCACGAGAACCTTTGAAAGGCATAAAAGCTATTTCAGACCAAGGGTAGAACAATATCTCACAAATACGCTGTCAGCAACCACCCCTATTTTCTGGTAAACTCTATAGCCTTTGTAAACAGACTAGTGGCAGTGCCTTTGGACTATAGATCTTTGAGTAATTATGTAAAATAAGATGCAACATTTTTATGAAATTACAGAATCTTTTGCTGAGGGGCTCTCGTATTATCAGATTGTAAATTCCTCCAGTCCCTGATGCTTTAGAGAATTTTGTTCCAGGTATTTCTTGGAGACAACACAAAATCCTGCAAGCCGATTCTCTTCAGCAAAAACTTCAGAACAGCAGTTCATATGCCAACCAGAAAGTTACATGCAAGAAAGTCACAAGTTGGAATTCACACACCACCATGCCTCAGAGGTGCCCTAGAACACACACAAAAGTAATTTTCCAGTTGCTTACAATTTCCCCCCAGCAACTGGCATGAACTAACAGGTATGGCCAATTGACTGATCCATTCCTGGCATGTCAGTGCTAATCTTCTTTCAGACTAGACTTACCTTTGGATCCAGCCCAGGAAGAGAGTAATTCAACATGATGAGGAAACAAATTTAAAATGACAATAATCAAAGAAGAGTTCGATATCTTGCTCTGCCACCTTAATAAATGCATTGCACGGACAAAAGCACATTTTATTATCAAGTACAGCAGCTTCGGTAGTATTTAGTAAGTGCTCACTATACCCTTCCTTGATCTTAAATGTCTTAAACCTTCCCATTTTTCTCATATACCCTGATATGCAATTTGCTTGTTTTTACTGAAACTGTTCAATGGGATCATGGTTTCAACAGTTTCTTCCAGAATAATCTCCAAGTCTTTTTCTTGATCACTGTGCTGGATGATTGTTCCACTTAGCAGGTATTCCCCAGATTAGTTCCTTACTTCAACTTTAATTATCTTACATTTCTCTACATTGAACTCTATTTGCCATCTGCTGGCCTAGTCTCAGGTGAAACAATTCCTTCTAATTTTGATTGCATTACACTGCATTATTTGTTCTGCCTCTAATCCTGGTATATGCAATTTTGGAGGGTTTGTTTTCAGTGTTTTTTTTTCAATCAGCTTGATAGGTGTCAAGAGAAATGGCTCAGCCAGTTCAGAAAAGAAAGAAATGCTTTAGGAAAGAATCTTTGTTTCCATATGAATTTAAGTGTTGTTCAGTAATAAAAAAAAAAATAATAATAATAATAAATAAAAAAAAAAGCTTCCTACATCACAGGAAATATAAAGTAAAATACATATTGCCACAAATGACCTGTGTGCTGTATCCTTCTCTCTCAATGAAAGACCTAGAAAGTCAGGGCTCAGAGTAAGTTGTTCGCCATTCTGGAGTTATCTCTGAGCTTGTGAATCCTATTTATCCTTAAAGTTGCTCATAAACTGACCTGTGAATTAGCTGATGATTTTAACTCCCTATTGCAAGTTTTGTTTTCTTTTATTGGCAATGAATAGCTGTATTTTTAATTTAGATGAATCAATCCAAAGCCTATTGTGTCTAGTCAGTTTTTCCCATTGGCTCAGGCCTGTCTTGTGTCTTCCACCCAAGGAACTCCAGTTAGGTTAAACACAAGACAGACAGTTTCCTAACATTTACCTTTTACAGAAGGTAAAAATGAATCTCAGTGATTTCAACCTAGGTTTTTAAGATCAGCAATGGGTTTTGATCATAGTTTTTAATTATTTGCTGAAGAAATTTTACAGTAGCAAAAGGCAAGAAAATTGTTATTTTAACCAGATTGTCTTCAGCTTTAAGTATTTCTCACCTTACCCTTTCTAAAGGGACTACCTGTAAGTTCTGTCTGAAGATTGTGAGGTTAACTCACATTCAGATTAAAAACCAAATTTCTACATTAGGATTTAGGTAACCAGTGACTTTTTCACTTCAATAAGATGCAGAGAATCAAAATACAACAAACTTGCCTTTTTTCACCTGTTGAGCAGCAGGTTTTGATTTTCTCTGCAACTGTAATGATATCCTTTAAGAAGGGCAAAGAAGCAGTTTTTCTAAAGATCAGAGATTCTTATTTCAACATCTCCAGGAAGAAAAACAGTAGCTTGAGTTCAGGCTGTATTAAGGAAGGATTATTTTTTTTCCCACCCCATTATCTCTAAATGTTTTTGTATGCTTCAAGTATATACACACACAACTTTGACCAGAGCAACCTGCTTTGCTGGATCTGCCTTGGAGTCCATTCCAACCTGGGTTTTGTCATTCTATATCCCTTGAAACTGATGTGCTTGCACACATACCACTAGTCCTCCTAAATACAAATGGAACAAATCCTGGATGTGATTGGTACAAGAACCATTTTTACATCTGAATTCTAGAAGATGCTTTTATATCCTATGAAAGTCTCTCATTACCAGCAATTCTCAAAGCTATCAGAATCTTAAAATACTAGGAATTTTAAGTATTAGTAAAATATGTATATTATATTTTACAACATAGTGTTAACTTAGAGCAATCTGCTCTCAAAACCAAGGGTTTGGCATGCTCACACACACCTCACTTCTCAGGTAGACTGTTCCATCTGAATGTTTTAAGTTGTGAATGCAGCTATGTATGTGCTCTAATAGATTGATCCATTTCTTTAAAATACCACCTAAAATACCACCTATATTTCTAAAAAATATAACAATCATATTTCAGTAACTCAAATCTTAGGTTACCCATGGAGGCTACACCTACCGTATTCAATTTACTTCTGCGATGAAGTTGCTCCTGTCTAATTTCTGAAGAGCTTTTTTTTAGCTGTTACATTTCCATGTAGCTCAGTGACAGTGTTGGTTACATATAGAACTATCAATGACCTAGTTTTATTGTTTATGTGTGGCATCATCTGTGTATATATTTACAGCAAACTCTTAGTGTCTATTTTATTTGTTTCCACAAAAGGAGGACCTTTGCTTGAACGTTGTCTTTTGAACAGAAACAGAGGCATCAGTTATATGCACACATGGGTTAAGTTGCCTCTGTAAAGCCACAGAAGCATTTACGCTCTACTAGTCCTCTTAGCAGGAGCTTAAATTATGAACAGGAACCTCTGCCCTAGTGGCACAAAGGAGCTGGCACAGAAGTATGTCAGTCTCCTACCGCCCTCCCTTATCCCTTAGCCACCTTGCAGAGTTCTCTGCCCACGGAGGAGAGCAAGTGAGGGCAGTCAGTGCTATTTCTAAAGCAGCTTTAATTTTCCATCAGCTTCCTGCCAAGAAATCTGCAGGGTCAACAGGGAATGTTGTTAGGGAGTCACTATTCTTGTTGCTTGGGTTTTAAGATTTATTGCAGCTTGAGCTTGGTTTAAACATTTATAATACCTTAAGAAATACACTGTAAGCACTGATAAGGGACATCTGTACTATACAGAATATTCCTCTCACTCCACTAATAATGGACCCAACAATAACTTTAACAGACATGTCCTTACGCTTGATAAGCATGCAGTTATCCAAGTCTCAATGCTTTATTTTTGTTCTCAAAGAATTTCCCATCTTTCTAGTTGCAGTTTTCTATTTGTTTCCATTCTTATGAAATATTATTTCACCATTCCTTTCTTCTAATAGTCTGATCCTAGCCCTCCACACCCTGAGTCTTACTAAATAAATGAGGGGATTCTTCCCCTTTCTGTGCATTGTACATGAATTTAATACAAATTTAAAAACAGCAGAAGTAAGAGGCCCTGCTGTAATCATGTGAAGCCAATATCTTCAATATTTTTTTAACAACACTTAACATCTCTTTAGTCATTGAGGCTATAGTTCTGTTATGATATCTTGGGAACACATCAGGGCTTCCATGGTCTCCACCAGCGTCAAGAGCCAGACACTCAACCTTACTATTAATCTCTCCAGAAAAATAACTTCATACTTATCTATATTTGTATTTTACTCTCAGCTGTAGGCATGTACACAGTTTCAACTACAAGACCCATAATGGCTTCTTGCAAATCCTTTCAGGGTATTGAATCTCTACTAGACTGGTATACAACCTTTACTAGATTTATTGCAGAAACTAACCTCAAAGCTATTGTACAGAATGTCCCAGCATCTCTATCAAGATCTGGTAAATGCTATGGATTTCCATTGATTTTCAGGTTACCTTTAGAGAAGAGGCTATCATTCACCATAAATTCTACAGAGCTGAGGTTCAGATTCAGCTCATTTAATTTAACCGAGATACCAAAGGCAGATGCATAATAACCATACGCTCCCCCTATAATCATTAGAGGCGGACACTTTCAGAAAACAATTCAAATCTTCAATGGCACGAATGAATTTTGGAGTATGCTTACCTTCTCTCAATGACTGCTGAGGCAGCCTGAGACAACAAGATTCTTAGTTTAGGCATGTCAGCCTCGTGCCTAAAGTTACGTGGCTGGGAATTCCAAGCTGTTTCCAACTATCAAAGACTGTAACATGAGATAAAAATAACATGGTGCACATGTTCCTCTTCTTGAATAGAATGTGGAACAAGAATGAGGAATAAGGACCCTACCTAGTTGGTCAATATCTCTTCTGTATAATTGAGCTATAGAATGCACAGCAGCCAACAAGCGTCCATCCTAACCTCATTTAGAGCTCACATATCCCTTAGAGGGCTCTTCTTAACAGTTCCCATGTTATACATTTATTCTGAACTCCATTTTAAACACCTACATCTGGATTTAATTGCCCAACAGTAAAACGTTTCCTTATTCCCACCTTAATGAATGTGGCACTTGGATGTAAAAATAGTAATGACTTGCCCAATTTTTTTTCTTCAGGAACATGCTGAACAAGATCAAATGTAGTTAATTGTAATAAAATCATTACAGGTTATAATGTCACTTGATGTTTACCATAAAAGAATGTACTAAGAAGAAAAAGCAGTGATGTGCCTACTGCCTTCCAAGGAAACAGAATAATTACTATAAGTCAGCCAAGCTTCATTAGCACAACAGCATTTGCAAGTCAGAGAAGCACTAGCAGACAGCAGGCTTGCCTATTGGATCCATTTTTAAATCCATTTCTATTAGCCTTCAACTACTATTTTCAATGGTACAATGTTTAAACTGCTTACCATAACACAAAATCACTTTCCTCAATGCATAATTGAGGCATTCAATAAATGAGGTATTCTGGTAAGTAATGGAAAACAGGGCACTATATATGACAGTAAATATTTGACCGGTTCTTCAAAAGAAAATTGCAGCATTTCAATATTTACTTTCACTCAGAAGTGTTGATGATTTCCCTGCTGAGCAATAAAAGAGGAAAATTAAAAGTGCCTTCTTAATCGCTTGATCTTCCTTTTAAAAAATATTTGCTAAAATATTCTCTGTATTCATATTGTTTGTGAATTAGAAAAAGTAAACTTGCAAATACATTTGGAAGTGCTACTGTTTTAAAATAGCATCTCAAACTTTGATTTTGCTTTCTGTTCTCTGCCCTAGAGCAAATAGCAATTTCTCAGTTTGACAAGATGGATCTGGCATCCTCAAGCTATATCAGCATGAACTACCATCAGTACTTGCTGAGCATCCATCTCACATTATATACAGTTCCTAACATGTTTATGCTACAATGGCAATTATAAAAGTAACATTGGCTGCCTGCAGATGGTTATTTGATCCATAACAAAAATGAGTCATCTCATTGTTTATCGTCACTGGTATAAAATCTGTCCTGAATAGCAGACAGATAACAGATACCTTAACTAACTCCGGAGTCTCTTCCGAGTAAACCATCAGTTGAAAGTGGTAATAAGGATGCCCCAAACTGTCACTTCAATTTTGATCATTCAGAACATTCCGACTAAATCCAAATCTGCCTGCCCACACCTTTCTTCAGAATTAAATGTGTATTTGCCAAAACAAGACATAATTTACAAGATAGGAAGTCACCTCATTTGCTGGATCCCATCTAACAGACGCACAATTGGTACCATCCTTTTCCTAGTGAAGAGATTCATAAATAAGTAAATTATGTAGTGCCCTTTCCCAGGAATTGACAGCATGATTTACTATGATGTAATATATTTTTTTTAAAAAAGATTCCGTCTGACACTTTTGAAACGCTTACTCTATAAATAAAGAGCCAAATTCTTAGGTATGCCTGAAAGCAGCGCTTCAGCATTAACCTTACTTATGCACACCAAACCCTTCATTTACCTGGATGAAAAGTAAACAGAGAGGTTTGATTTATCTTTGACTTACTGAACTTATACAGATAGGCTAAGCAAGCCCTCTAGGCTCTCCTTAGTCAGTAGAGAGAAACAAGCATCTCCAGAAGGCCATTCATGCCATCCCCAAACAAAAGCTACGATGTGGCTAAATTGCTGTTTACCACTGAATGAAAGAGATGTTTGCTTCTTTTTAGATAATACTGTCTAAACTGAGTAAGTTTAACTGATAACACTAAGTCCTCTCAGAGAATACCACAGCCAGGGTAACACACAACTTAGCAAGAGCAGACCAGAGCCTACATTCATCAAGTAGAGGGATACAGACAACAAGGGATTCCTGGGCTGTAACTGTACAACATAAGCAGCACTTTCAGAGAACAAAGAATGTTGTGAGCAATGAAAACTATACAATAGATAAAAGCTATATAAATTTAACAGAGAAAATATTCAGTCTGTTATCAGAGACTCTTTAAAGAGAAAAACATTTTTCAAAGAATGCTGTAGACAAACATTAGCCCATCACTCACCTAAGGAGGCTGGATTTTATGGATAACTATGAAATGAGGAAAACGTTGTCAGACTTAATTTTATATTTTCCACTTTTGTCAGCTTGCTTGAGTAACTTCCATCCCCTTTTGAATACCTCTCAATGTATTAAAAATAATGAATAAAGGAGGCTCATATAGGAAAAGTCAAATATGACAATATAATTAAATTACTCAGCATCCAGAAATCTCTTGCTTTTCAGATCTGTGAGTTAAATATATGCCAATTCAATTTCCTTAAACACTTGACAGGATCTATTTTCTATGAGATTTCTTGCTAACAGTCTTTCAGTCACATTAAGTGCTCACAAAGTGCACAGAAGTTGCATTTTACTGCACAGCCCTAATTGAGCTGTCTGGGCTAAAGTAGCTGAATGTTACAGAAATGTTTATTATACAAGCCCACTTACTCTCAAACTGGAAAATAACATTTCTGTAGATTTGAGTGTAATTTATCGGGGGGAGGGGGAGGCAGGGAGGAAAGAAAGCAAAAGGTCTTTTATCACCCTCTTATTTCAGTGAATTATGTTTATGGAGTTCTTTTACAACTGAGAATCTGGTTTCACTCCAAACTGCAAAGGAACAAAGCCTCAAATACCTTTCAGTTGGTTCTGATTTCATGTAATGTCTCTTTCTGACCAAGTCATGTAACTTAGCTCCTTGTAGCATCCAGTAGCAACCTCCAATTTGTAACTAATAAGTGATTAGTTTTCTCAGCAGCACTCTAGGAATCAGATGATATATTTTCACTTTCAATAAATATCTTACTGTGCCTGTTTGCCTTTTTCCTCATTTCGTTTTTATTTCTCCATTTCTTTGAGCACCTATCTACCCAATCTGAGGCAAAAGACATGTTTAAAAACATGCAAAACAAAACAAAAAAACATGTAAAAATTTCTAATACCTGTATGTGAAATGTTACTCTGGCTGAAATAACACATGATATCCAAAACCCATCTGTCTATGCCATACTCCTTCCATATGGCAATGAAGGAGGTAAAAAGAATGGAGATTAAGGAGACTAAAATACAGGTCTGTTACAGAATAGAAATATGTTGTATTAACCAATTTATTGAATAAAAGTTTTAACAAAGCTTTTTATTTTTTTGGCTGCAAAGCAAGACAACATCAACATAAAATTGGTATCGGCACTTATCTGATAGGGGCCACTTACTTTCACATGTTTTCCTGAACCTAACCAGGATCTCCCTCACTTTTGTGACCATGCCAGAGAAAACAACTTTTTTCTGCACTTCTCAGCTCCGTGCACAACTACCACTCTTAGCTCCACACTTGCCACAGTTGTCTCCTCACCACTATCCCTGCTATGCATCCAGGAACAAGGTAGCTCATCTATCTTGAGCAACTCCCTGCAACTTTACAGCATGACTCCAAGAGCATCCAGTTGTGAGTACAGGGGGAAGGAAGTCAACTAATCTGACCCCATACCTCGGGCCAGCAGAGATCAGCAGAATCTAATCATTTATCTTTGGGTCACACATTAACTGCATATGTCCCTGACTTGGCACATTCCTTGGAGAAGAAACTGCAGTGTAAGTGAGAACCTTAAATACCAGACCTGAAATGATTTTTAATTCTGAATATCACTGTAGTTTCAAAAAAAAAAAAAAATCACAAAAAATACACATCAACTTAGTGGTCCCTACTTTGGTTTAAACCCAGTTTTTGCTTTAGTGTGGCCCCATTTAGGCAAGCTTGTTATCAAAAATCCAGCCTAACATGCTTCAATCTGAGGAGAAAAAGGAGGAAATAACAGTAATGAAAAGCAAAGGTAAAGAGCCACACCCATTTGTTTGTAATCAAAAAGCCTCAAAATAAACTAACACCACCTCTTCTTGTAGTCTCCCTTCCTCAAATGCAATTGCTATAATTACAGGCAGGTATGTTACATCACAAGATAGGAAGGAGTTTGCACACAGAGCCATAAAAATACAGAATTTTGCTCTCCCGGCAAAACTTCTTTTCCCCTGTGAATTACTTCTGCTTTTTCAACTCATTCATGTTATTTTATTTACTTTTCTCAAGTGTCCTCTCATTAGAATTCAGTGTCTGCATTAGACCTGCCCCTTGACTGACAGATTTTTTTCCCTTATGTCCACACTTGGCAAGCATTTAATAGTAATTAAAGATTTCTCTAGTCTGTTCAACAGATACACAGATAATCAACACGCAGTGACTTTGATTGATAGCCACTGTCATGTCATCTGGAAGATGAAACCTTTGAGTGAATTTCATTGAAGAAAAGCTCTAGATAACATTCCAAGCTATGACAGAGACATTTTTACCACTTGCCAGTGTTGCTCAAAGATGGTACAGACTACCAGTGAGTGACTGGCATAATGGAAGAGATTTGCTGCAGCCATCTGAATTTCCTCGTGATCTCACTTGCCCTAGGGTATCTCACCTTCCCAGTATTATTTTACACTGTTTAGTGGTATGGGATATAAACTGAAAGTCCATAGCAATAAAACTATCAGAAAAACAACCTTCAGTGCTAAGAAATTAAGACAAAAATTAATCCCACTGTTTTTAAAATAGTCACAAGAGATGACAGAAGCAACAGCAACAGAAAAAGGGCAAGAACATCTACAGTGTCTCCATGGGTCATCTTTGGAAAACATTGTTTCTGTATATGTACGCTTGACTTAGTGCTGGTTACATGAGGCCTATAGTATCACAAAAGCTAATAAACCATTATTTTGAATGAAAGCCTCAGCACCTGTCCTTTATCAAACAAGGCAAAGCCTTGTAAATTCCCAGAAGAAATGATTGGTGACCATATAGCATGCCTGGGAGAATTTCATAAATCCCATTTCAGTATATCAATTAAGTTCATTTCATTTTTGGTATTATTAAAGCTCACAAACATTTTATAGTAACATTTATTCTTTTGACTTGATTACTGATTTTAGGATCCAATTACTATCACTTTGGCTTCCTGAACTAACAGATGTATTATTTCTGATTTTTGAAGTGGTGCCAGCATGACTTTGACAACAGACCACTAACTTAAAAGGAGAAGCAATGGCTAGAGTGATCTTATGAAAAACCCTTGTATTTGAGGAGAGATTTATTGTTTATTTATACAAGAGGGAAGTGATAGAAAGACCATTAAAAGTATTTGACTGGAAGCCTTTGTATTTTCTTTTCCTGTATTAAAATTGCACCATTTTTTTCATGGCAATGAAACTTATTTATAGTTGAGTAGAAATATTAGGTTGTGTCAGCATCGAGTAGAGAAATTCCACTAAAATCACTAGACCTTTATTTATATCAGCAGGGAACAGCGTCACAGGATCTTACTCCTGTGCAGATTAATGCAAAACTTAAAGTAAATTCATGGGTTGCATCTCAAATTCCAGCCTGGAAGCGTTTGAGATAATTCTGAGATTTACTGTTTGCAGCAAATGAAGTAATTTTTTGCATGTTCAGAAAATTTTAAAACAGAAAACATGAATAAAGTCTGCTTCAAAAATAAAGAGAGGTGATTTAACTCAATTGGTTTATCTGAAGTTGAAATCTACCATAATTCCATCTTCAAACAAATAAAAAAGACAAATTCATGCAGCTGATACATGAGTAGCCAGTAGTAATAAACACTGCACTAAAATTCCTGGTGTGCTGAAAACTCATTTCTGATTTCCATTTATTATTGCATTACATAGCACAACTTCACATCTGAGACCAATTTGGTCATTTTCTCCTTCTTTCTTTTGAAGGCTAGACAAGAAACACACTATAAATTTCTGCCATAAATCTTGCAGTGAACAGGATCTGTAAGAACTCTTTAAAAAAAAAAAAGGGGGCAAAAAGGCAAAAGGCAAGTTCAAAGGAATGTGACTATCCATGGGGGAAGTGGAGGAAAGCAGAAGTCACATTCAATTCATTTCACAGTCCTCAGTCACTAGTGCAGAAATTGTCTCTCTTAAAGGCAGTCTTTACCTTTACATAAATACTGGCAGAGGTCTTTACCCCAAAGGTTTAAGGAATCTCTCAGTAATCCCAAATTCATGCCATGGAACCCACCAAAGATAAGAAACAAGTCTTTTATCTTGATCAAAAACACTGTAGGAAGGCACAAGATAACTGAGTTCAGTGCTCTGTACAGCTGAAATCTACTGCTTCTTTAAAAAAAAAAAAAAAAAAAAAAAAACAAAAAAAAAACCTGCATAGGACCTCCTAAGTACTGAAGTTACCATACCAAAATACATCTCTGCTCTAGACAAGGTAAGGAGTGATGGAAAAATGAGCAGTAGAGAGTCAAGCTGTGGTCCGTCAAGAAATGATTCACTGCTGAAGCTGCTACTTGACAGCAGGATACAGGCCAGTTTTATTAACAATTGATACTGAAGGCACATAAGTTCCTCATGTGGAATTCACCTACGTAGTCACAATCCAGACTGTGAAACAGGCTAGAAAGCTATGAGACTCCACAGGGGAATTACTCTGGCTAAGAAACACGCCAGAACAGTTCCCTGTCATCAACCACTGCTCTGGCCAGAAGCTGCAGTTTCACCCTTCACCTAGAGGCTGTAGGCTGTGAGTGGTAACAAATCACAGCCCAGGCAGAATTTTTTTAAAGAATACACCTTCTTTTCCCTTCTTGACGCTATAGATTTGACCAAGTTCTTACCACTCACTGAAATTGTTAAGAGTGACAATCAGTAGAGATTTAATGTAAATGTGAAAATTGAACTGTCTGCCTTATAAAAAACATACAAACAGATTTAATCAGGAGTACACCAGTAGGAAGTCATTATCCAAGGAATATCATGACACCATTATAGCTGTAAGACCATAATGAGAGCAACTTGTAAAACTGGTATAAATATTGTGCTATTGTCCACTTTTGTGGCGTCTATTACTAAAAATATTTTCAGCAAGTTTATTTTCCTTTAAGACAGCTCCATTTGTCACAAGATTGACATTCAGAAGAGTAAGGCTTCAAAGTTTCTGAAAACTGCATGTAAATTGCAAAGAATTTGCAGTCCTTATTTCAGCCTGTATTAGCAGTCTGCCATTGTACTTGCTTAATTGGCAGGTCATTCTGCTTGCTTCTCAACTTTCTGCCTCCTTCTAGCCTAACAAAATCATCATTCACAAGTGAAATAGTTACCCATACAAAACAGACTGTTAGGAAGACTATAACTGATACAGCTCGACATTATCTGAGCTCACTGTATTAGCTCTAACGGTCCTGCTAACCTCTAACAATCATCCTTGCCCGAAAGTGTATGATGCATCACTCCCCGTGAGGAAAACAGATGCAGAAGAAACAGAGGAGGGACCCTAAAGAATGAAAATAAATAAATAAATAAATAAATAAATAAATGTGCCCTTATTTGCTATTCCTATTTAGGAATATGAGCAGTTCAATGCAGAAAGGAGTCCCAGTGCAGAGCAAACAAATGGACAGACATCCAGCAGTTCTGAATTCACAGATCAGACAGACAGCTATGCTCCTGTAACTTAATGAATTCTTCATCAACTGAGCTGCAGCCACAGTGCACGTGCATGATTTTGGCGAGCTGCATATAAAAAGAAAACAAAGACATTTTTAGTACAATACAAATGTGAACTTAAGTGTGCAGGGAGCCAGTTACTGCAGCTGAGATGATGCATGCAAAGTTAAATTAAATGTCTGAGTACTTAATAAGGAAAAAGACAACAACTAGGTCCACAGTGGATGAACAGCATACAAGTAGAAAAATCTGAGACTGCATGGTTAGCAGCAGATATATTTTTCTGCAGAACACAAAGTGTTTTTATAAAACAATTCAATTAAATACTGTTTTGATGGTTCTTTTCATAAGCTACTGGCCTATTCAGACATCTGTACTCATGGCTGAAAGACTTGGATTAACCTGTCCATCTAAAGGTTTTGCACTTGCATCTCCTTCTCAGTTTTAGCATAAATTTCTTTAACATTTCTGGCTTGCATTTTCAAAGATTTGGCACACTGTAAGGCACGTTGTAATATCAGTATTCAGATTAAATATTTTGTACTGTATAGTCCCACAGCAGCCAATAGCCAATACAGCAGTAATAGTAGTTACCTCTTGAGACAAAATCCAGTTGATCTGATAGACATTTTCAATGATGGGAAAAACTAAGAAACAAGTATAAATGTCTTCCTAAAATACACATTCTAACTTAACTAGAAATTTGTAATAAAAGAATACAGGATCAAAATCCTGTTATCTATGACACCGTATTTGGTAAAACATTATCTAGGATTAATTTGAATTTTATTTTAAAGTGGCTTAAGTAAAAGCACTGTCAACTTCTGAGTGTACAAGTCTAGGTTAAACTTCACATAAGCTAAACTAACAGGTTTAAAATAGTTTTAAACTTTCAAAACTCCCAGAACTGAATAATTTCATTGAAATTCATATTCTAGGATAAATCCATGTGGTGTTTCTTACACAGATTAACACTTCATTATGAAGGAGATTCAATAATAAAGATGTTCTTTTACAGACTTAAAAAGTAGCAGAATGCTACAGCTCATTCACGCCTATCTTTGGAACACATCCATAGTCAACGAATGCAAAAAGCTATGCTAACTTTTTAGCAGTTCATCTCAACAATAAATATCACTATCCGCTAAAGAAAGCTGAAATAGTTTAATGGCTTAAAATATACAAGTCCCTTATTGCTCATGCACAGTAGCCACAATAATTACATGTTACACTATGATAGTTATGCTATCAAAATGCTGTATTTAGAAACAGTCTTGAAAGCATTTGTGATTCCTTTATTTGACAAAAAGTCATGGATTAGTAACTTGTCATAGGTTAATAACTATCATCAGTACTTAGATATAATTGCAAAGCATGCAAAAACTCAGAAGGAGTAACAGACAGAACAGTTGAGTTGGAAGGGACCTACAAAGATTGTCCAACTCCCGACCACTTCAGGGCTAACCAGACGTTAAAGCACATTACTGAGGGCATTGCCCAAATGTCTCTTGAACACTGACAGATATGGGGCATCAACCACCCTTTTACCCAGCTGGCTAAGCTGTGTTTAATACACCCCAAAATGCAGTTTTGGGGTGTATTAAACCTCCCAGTTTAGTACCATCAGCCAAAATGCTGAGGATGCATTCCACTCCTGAATCAGATGACTGATAAAAACGTGGATCAGAATGGGCCAAGAACCGAGCTGTGAGAGACATTGCTAGTGCTGGTCTGCAAGCCAGATGTAGCCCCTTCCCCTACAACCTTTTGAGCTCCACCAGTTCATTGCCCAGTGTAGCATGAAACTTGTTTATCTCACAGCTGGGCAATTTGTCCAGAAGGATGTCATGAGGGACAGAAAATGCAGCAAGATTGTATTCACTGCCTTCCCTTCTTCTACCAAGCTGGTGACTTTATCACAGGAGATCAGATTACTAAGGCAGGACTTTCCCTTAGTGCACCCATGTTTACTAGGCCTGATAACAGCTTTGTTCTTTAAATACCCTTCAGTGCCATCCAGGACAGTCTTTTATGTAACTTTTCCAGGGACTGAGGTTAGACTAGCAGGTCTGTAGTTTCCTGGGTCTTCTCTCACACCCTTTTTGTAGATGCTACTCCAGTCATACCTTCTTCATAAGGGGCCATCTAGAACCACACCTGCACTGTGCCTGCCACACAGAATGAGAACCTAAGGCAGCAGAGGTGGTTAAGCTGTGCTGTGAGTTCTTTAACTCAGAAAGAGGCATTGCCTGTCAGTAGCTTCTAAAGGTGCTCAGACTTTCCTTACACATTCCTACTAACATTAGAAAGATGTAAAGCCTTCTGCTATCTTCCTCTTCAAACAAGGAGTACCTGTCACCCCTTTGGGTATATTAAAGGGTTGAAGAAAAGGACATTGTATCCCTACATTGCTATGGACTGTGCTTTCAGGCTTCCTTACAGGTTTTCACTGAACCTTATGTTGAGCTCCAGCAGATGTCACATCTGTAGGGAACAAACCCCATATGTTATTTAGACCTGTGCTGGCTGCAGTAGCACTACGTCTGTGCAGCTCAACGCCATGGCTGCCCATCACTCTCATGACTAAAGCCAGAGGAGGGAAGCAAGACCTTAAAGCTTGTTTTCCCTCGCTAGCCAGATGCATCCCTCTCCCAGTAACCACTTCATATAAAGCCTTAGACTGCATATTGTTTCAGAGAGGCTAAACATCAAGTTTCTCTTGAACATGAAATCTTTGATTCCCTGAAGCCCTTCATGCAAGCTGGGATTTAGGCACACAGGTAAAGCAGGAATGGAGAAATTGTTCCATTACTGCCTACATTGTGTCTGCAAATAAATGTCTCTGTGCTCCAGGCCTTCTTTTTTAACCAACAAAGCCAGCTACGCATTTGCAAAAGGTTACACTACTTTCTTTACAAAAACATTCCCATTTAGATCGATTTGAAATGAACTTTGCTGCATTAGACTGCTAACCTGTAGAACATTCTGGCTGCGGCTTTTTATTGATTCTACCCAACAGTATTTTGACAAACAAGTTTAACATTGAAACCAACAGTTGCAATTTGGCAGCCAGGAGTTTTCTCTCTTTCATTTTAATAATGTTTCTGCCAACACTCACTGTTCTTGTGTTTTAGGGTAGAGCAACTATAACTCATGTCTGCTATGCATTATTGTATGTATACTTTGGAGTAAAGAGGGCACTTAGGATGTCTAATATGACGTCCTTTGCAATCTGTTATTAAAGTATGAATCACCTTGCCAGTTAATCATACCATTATGAATGCTGAAGACATGAAAACCAAGAGGGATTGAAATGTGCATGTTCCCAGATGAAGAAAAGCTATTTGAAAATACAGGGAGACTAGTGAAGACTGGTTTTGAAGTATGTTAGATTGATGTACAAAATAAAACAAAAAAAATAATAATCAAAAGGGCTTTTTCTAAATAGCTTTTTTTTTTTTGATACAATACTGGGAGAGAAGAGGAAAGGAAAGAATGCTCCCATCTTCTGCTAAAAATGGAGATGTAAAATGAGGAATTCAGTGCTTTTGGATGAAACCCAATATAATTAAGAAACAATAGATAAACACATCAGCCTTCTATTTACCTACACTGTCATTTTAAGCCAGAAAAGACTGATGCATTTAGTCAGTCATCAGTACTGCATAGCACCATTAATCTCTTGCTTGTTTATGCATTAGCGTTCATTTTATTTTCCTTGCGTGTACTTTGGTGCCACCTCCAGGATACTGCGGTTATAACTGGAAGTTTAAAAACCTGTAATCAACTGACAGTTACTTTGCTCTGAGGTACAATATTTCAAATTGTAAGCATGGCTTTAGTTTCATTAATAAATTCACCAGAAATCTGTTTGCAGACAACATTTGCAAGCATGGCTTGCCAAGATGACTTACAGATGCAGAAGCTGCAGGCTACTTGTTAGAAAAGTAAAGTGGTGCTTTAAAATAATAGCCTATTTTAGCGTAATGCCAAATTACAAAGGAAACCCTTTAAAAAGATATTTATGGCATACATTCATTCCAGATGATTGTTTTGTGATTTTTATTCCATATAATTTCAGGAAACAAATAGAATACAGCTCTTAAAAGGAAGTATTCTATAGGTTGTTTGTTTGTTTGTTTTTCTTTTTAAAACTATGTAGGGAATGCAGGGGACACTACTGGACCTTTAGAAGTGGGCAATAAGTGCAGATGAAATAAAGGTTCAAAATACTCTGGAACAACAGTAGCAACCTTTGTCCTCCTTTGTTAGTGAGAATCAAGTTCAAACGGATGGAGTAACAGGTATCATTAAAGAATTCATTCTTCCAAAAAAGTAATAATGAAATGTTAAATCTCACAGTGCAGAGCTTGTACACATTAGACTAGAGAAACATTTGCCCTAAAATTAAGACTAAAATCAAAGTAGATCAACTTGTTAAGATGTTATACAATTAGTAGTATCTACTTGAATTAAGTCAAGTACAACTGTATTTTTTTTTCCTCATGTCAATCTTTTCATTCTTATCATCTTTTCCGTTACTTCCCTTTGGATATTCCCAAATACTAGATTAATCTATTTATTTATTCTGTCCTGTACTCTATTTTTTTTACTCTCTTGACTGCAACATCATGCATCTTCACTTGATCACAACAAACTACGCCTACTTTAGCAATACACTGATTTACCTCTCCATCAAACCACTTCTAAAAAACTTGCCTTGTCTGCTTTCAGTTTCAATTGTTCTTCATTTGCCTAATAACTTTTTAGGTCATTCATACCCAACATTGCAGCCTTCATTATCTAAATGAATTTGACCAGTGCCAAGACAGCTCCCTAAACAGCTATGACATAGCACTTACCAAATCCAGATATAACTCATTATCATCCTTTTGAAAGGACTCAGTACTTGTTGAGAAGAAATACTGAAGGTATCTTCTGATTGTAGACATACTATGCACTTTTTTGGATCCCTAAACATTAGATCTTGAAGTCAATTTACAATGGTGAAAGAAAGCTCACCAAAGGTGTAACTGGAATTAGCTTTTATTAAAAATAGCAGTCAATGAGAACTAGCTTTTACCCTGCTAGAGTTTCATGTTTGTTGCGAGTCTTCCCTTCTCACAATATAGGATGCAGTCTAGTTCTTTTGTCTAGAATCTATGCACCAGATTTTTCAGTCCTTAATCAACTGTAACAGACACACAAACACAGCACACCTCATTGCAGAAATGGTCTGTACCACCAGATTAGACGCTGATACACTCCTTTCCTGTAAAGATCAGTGTATGTACTGCACATCAGAGAAGCCACAAAACAAGTTTAGTGAAATTTAAACAAGGTCTTTAATTTGTTAGACTTCTGCAGAGTTTATCCTATCAGCAAATGTTTCTGTATGAGTCATGTTCTCCCTGGCTTTTTCCAAAACTATTTTAGATGGAAAGCTATAAATGCAGACATGCAAACATATTTCCATATTAAAGCTCAAGCGTTTTGCAAAAAATCAATCACGTTTTTTACGTATATAGGATAAGCTATTTGACTCCATTTTTTACTAATATTCCTCCAGTAGTTTATTTAAAGCAAATCACATTTATAATATTAAGGTGTATGTCAATCCTATTTCTTACACTGAACAGAATGATGCATCTTAACTAAGGTTGCCAAAGATTAAGTGTGGGCACACTTGGTTATTCTAAAACTACTTGGCTATATATAACCTTGCCAGAAGAAGTGGAAAGCATAGTAATACAACTTTCATTGATTTCCTGCACTATGATTATTACTAAAATATCAGAGCTATAAAAATGCATAGAACAGATGTTGACTGCGTGTATAGCAATATTGAACTCTACCTGACTTTTGGAATTCTAAAGGCTTGATTACTTTTCTTCTTTCTTAGAGGAAATTCACTTGCTTTTCAATCTGATGAGAATTTGAAGTAGTTATTAATTTGTACAAAGGACTTTTTTTTTAGTATCTGAAGAGAGTAGTTTAAGATAAGAACTGTTTAATCAGCTTTAGTGCAATGCTTGCATGTAACTTGATGAAATTTGACCCCAAATTCAGAAAATCATACAGTATATGTCAATATTCCAGAATACCTCAGTACTACTAAATAAATTATACCAAAATATTTGGTTCAAAATGGAAATCTGTGATAATCCCTAATCACCTAATCAACACGGCATATTTGTAGATATTATTTGGACAAGGGTATAAATGTCTGATAAAAAAGAAAAAAATCTTACTGCTCAAATAGTACAGATTTTTTATTTTTATTTTTTAAAAACATTTTTCCTTGTTCTGTTTACTCTCTGCATGCTTATGTAAATCCTGGGAT
Organism: Heteronetta atricapilla; assembly: GCA_011075105.1. Taxonomy (NCBI): domain Eukaryota; kingdom Metazoa; phylum Chordata; class Aves; order Anseriformes; family Anatidae; genus Heteronetta; species Heteronetta atricapilla. The sequence goes on from CM021734.1 coordinate 60,100,279, forward strand.
TTACACAAGAAAAATGTTCATAATCAAGGGAAAGCTAAAATTAAAATGAAAATAGTAAAGACAATAATAGAGATTAAAATGAGAATTCCTGAGATCATTTTCTGTTATCTACATCAACATCTTATATAGAATAAATAAAATGCTCATATAGTCTGTATATCTGAAAATAAGTATTAAATCATGTTTCTAGAACCCATTATCAACTCCATTACAGTTATAATAGAGTAGATAAAATTTTTCATAACAGAATGGTGGATCATATTTTTCTCACTACTGCTAACTTGCTACAATTCTATGTAAACATAACCGCAATTAGATGTTCATCACATACAGACTTCTGCTGTCAATAATCAGTATGGTTCTTCACCAGAAGTCATCAATATGACCTATAGACGGTATTTTCTAGCTGACAGGCCATGCATCAGCCACATGCTGTTTATTTGTTAGCTTCATTGATTTAAATGCTTTCTTACGCTTTCACTTGCATATCCAGGAGGGGAATGATATTAGCAGAGGCCCCACAACACAGATGCAATGAACTACTGAAAGCGAACACACCATGAGATGAGTGTTCCATGTCTCAAAGGGCAACAGAAAATTAAATACTAAGTGTATCAAGCTGGTTTTGCCAACTTGATTAAAGGGTAACAAGGACCTTTCAAGCTTTCAGGCATGTATGTCACTAACATAAGTTATATACTCCATTTACTATGTAATAGCATCAATACACCTTTTGTCCAATTGAGCCTTGTCTTATTTTAAAAAAAAATACAAAATTACACATGGCTTTTTATAGTTTACACTGCTGTTGTAACTGCTAATACAGAAAGAAGAAAGAGTTCAAGCCTCCAGTGTGGAGAATGAATCACAATTTCTGATGCCCTTAAACCTGCCAGAATTAAGACTCTTCCTTGTCACATGAGGTGGAATGGAAACAGTAACAGTTCATGCTAAAAGGAGGATTTAATGCTCCCTTAACTTTGCTTTATAAATAATCTCCATGAGATTGCAGTAACCACGAATAAACAAAGGTTACCACAACAGCAAAGGGGTCACATTCCCCTGGAACAAGGAAGAAAATTCATGACACCAAAGAACACCCAAAAAAATCCCAATCAAGGCACATCACAAAGCAAAAAAAAAAAAAATGTGGCCACTGCGGGCATAGTGCAACTCCCATTACATGCTAAATCACACTGAGATAAGAGTCCCAAGACAGTTCCATTTAAACTAATTTAGCATAAAATACCACTCAGTATAATGGTGGTAATGTCTAGTCTCAAATGTCTCCTACAATTTACTTTTAATCTGTAATGTTCTCTACCTTCTGTGCAATTTCATAAAAAGATAATACAAAGGCTACTTTAAAGTAGTGGTTTTGGTTACAGACCATTAGTTGTAAAGACACTGAAGCACCCTACTGCTTCTTTTCAAATGTAAATATTTGTGATTTTTAACATCTTACTATTCAAAGCAAATATACATATATATTCATTTATCATGTGTATTTATTCAGAACACTTTGAATAATATTTACAGTCAACACTGTTTGCAAGGAAAGTATTTTCTTCCCTTAGTACAATAATCATTGTCTTTCAAATGTTATGCAGATAGCAACAGTAGTTGCACTACTGCTACTAAATACCGTAGTGCATTTTCAGAAGTTATAAAAAACTCCTGGAAAAAAAGGTAAAATAATCATAAAAATCATAAAACCACACTATAAGAGCACATTGGAAGAAGCTGACGGAAACAGTAAGTTTTTCCCTGCAGTACTTGGTTAGTTCTTCCCACCTCCCACCCACTCCCCATGCACACCCTCCCCAGTATGAAGGCAGCACAGCAAGTGCTGTCCATTCCCCATTTCTCTCAACTCACCTCTTCCAGTAAAAGAAACATTCCTGCAACAAAGACAAAACCAGCCACGCAGAAGAGTGCCCTGATGATCATGTACATAACCCACTTACTCTTGGGCACTCTGGCCCACAGCAACCATGGAAGCCGGTGCTGAATTATTCCAGCAAGATCATCCTGTTTGAGTAAGCAATTCTATACAACCTTTGCTTTAGCTGATAGAAAATGATGCAGTATTCTATTATCTGCACTGACAAGTGATTTATTGGGATACTTTCTATTCCTCCAAACCAGTTTAGGTACTAATTTTTTCTACAACTGTACCAAATTTCTAATTCTATGTGAAATTCTGTCTGAACAGTAGTACTAGAGATCTTTAATTGCAAATGATCCATTACAGTAGTCCATTTTTTTCCCATAATACATGCTTTCTTAGGAATGTACCTACCGCTACTTTAGTAGCACATGTGAAGGCTCTTCTCAAAATCCTGAAATTGGCTTTTTTCATAACAGATGTTTTTAATTGTCCTCCCCCCTCCAAAGATTACACACAGTGAAACGAGACAGGAATATTTCTGTGAATATGCAGCTTAGCAAATCTTACACCAAGCCATTTCAGATGGCTCTAGGCCACCAGCTAGGGGAACACAAATAACCAACTTCAGATATTATATACAAATACTTTCAAACTAGTTAAGTTTCAAGATCACTCTGACCAATTTTCCAGTCTTTCAGGAAAGGATTAACAAGGTTGCAATTTTCATAAGTTCTCAGCAATTCTCTCACCACATTCCAGAAAGTCCAGTGAATAGAAATAATTAGTGAAGGGGCAAAGGGGTTTTAAAATCCAGTATGGTTAATGCACTGCGCAAGCTGAACTGCCCTGAATCATTCTGTTCTGATACTGCAAAGGCATTTTTCCACCTTAGCTACAATTAATAATCTGATAGTTAGGTAACAAAAATCAATACAAATTATAAAACAAAAACCAAGAACTGAACTACCTGCTTTTAGCAGAAACCTGGAGTCACTTCTGTAGTATTTAAGAACCTCAACTTTCTTTAATACTACTTGCTTGACTACTAGCACAGTGTCTCCAGAAAGGACATATTTAAGTAGCAATGGTCATTGCCAGCTGTTTAAAAGGGCAATCCTAAATATAAGTGTTAGATTAATGCAGTGTCTCTTCCACTACATTTCATTTACATCTGCTAGTTTGTGTTCAGATTTGCCTGCACCTGTTCAATTACACTACTATTCTCATCCTCCTATAAGATGATTCATAATAATTTCAATTTTCATTCAATTTTCTTAATACACAGCATGTTTCTTCTTTTCTCTACTCTTAGTTTAGTATATTCTGATCCAAAAAACTTTATTGTGTAGATAAGTCATGCAGAGTCCAGAAAAGAAGGGAAAAAGGAAGGAATGTCCCTAAAATCCCTTTATTACCATTATTATTCCTTACAACTCTGCTTTCTACATCTTTTCTTATACTTTCTTTCTTACTTCAGAGAGAAGCAATAACCTTTGTCCACACCCTTTTGCAATCTATGTAGCAGCCATTAAAGTCAGGTCACTCTCAGAAAAGGGAGCACACAATGTATGATATCCTGCTTTCAAAACCACTGCTCCCTCCTCAGCTCCACCGCAGGCTTTCTGCACCCTGCTTCTTGCATATATACCATCCAAAAAGCATCATTAAAGCTGGAAATCAGAGTGAAAAAAAAAATGATTTTCTATTAAAATAAAGTGTTAGATTATGTCAAGCACAATTCCCTTTTCAAAGCATTATTTACCTTAAAAAGGGCAGCTAATCCAGGCAGCTTTTAAAGACCATTTTTGATATTTTAGAATATTCCAATTCTTGAAGGATTCTACTAAAGGTAACTGAAGTTTCATTTTATTCAGAGAAGTTTTCAAACATTTTTGCAGAGCACATCAACTTCTAAAAAGTAAATTTTTCAAATCTGCTGTCCAGCAAAAATATCAAAGTATCTTTTAATCATGGGAAATGAGCTCTTCACAAGCTAAAAAAAAAAAAAAAAAATCTAACTAGGCTATGCTAAATGATTCTATATGAACGCTGTTTTCCTACACTGCAGGAGTTGGCTAGCGTCACAAGCCTTGAGTTTTAACTGACAGCACCTGGAGATCTGTTTCTTGAATAACCAAAATAAAATCTGCAGAAATTTTCAATAATGCTTGTAAAACAGCTTTTGTCTTGGCCTTTATCTTGGCCTGGGTAACTCACATGACTGCATCACATGAAATTTTTGTGAAGGAAGATCATTCTGCACAAGTAGCTTACTAAGCTCTAAGTCATTCACCCTTCACTAGTTAAACTGAAATCACCTCTTGCAGGCTCTGGGAATACTAACAACCACAAACATATAGTCTGCAGACAGACACCATGGCACAAGTTTCTCCTTTCTGTTATATTGAATCTGTTCTGCCTTAGAGAAGAAACAGTAAAGTGCTTGAGTTCTTGTGAATTTTTCATTAAACAAGGTTGTAGCCATTGTAGCTTGAGAAATGTTTTTCTTAAATCTAATTGTAGTAAGCTTGTTCACACAGTCCTAAGAAAATTTGAGGCATAAGACAAGCTAAATGATTTCCTTTCAAAAAGGATATAAAATATTAAAAGAAATAATCAAAAAGAGAAAATGACTCAAAAAAAGAAGGGTTGTTCCTAGTCTTTTTTTAAGCAAAAGATTTGTTCATAGTGATTAGCTTTCCAAGAAGGAGGAAGATTGAAAGTTATTTGGTGATACGGTGATATTTGTGTATGAACAAACTGCAGCCTAGAAAATAGTTATAGTTACATTTACACTTAAAAGTAATGTGGTATATCAATTTTTGGTAATTGTCCTCACAGGTTTCACTTAACTACCTCATATATTGGTTCAAACAGTGGGAAGCTCATTAAATCAAATTGTTGGCGTTCTAATCTAATACAAGGCCAAAATACGAAATAGACAGCTTGATGATAACCAAGGCCCCTCTAAGGAAAAACAAGTTATTTTGTTGCTTAGGTCCATGGCAGCATGTTAAACAGTGTTTGTGAACTTGGATACCCTGCTTAATATTGCAGTTTTGTAGTTAATGAGCCACTGATATACATACTTCAGAGAAACATAAAATTAGGACTGAAGGAAGGCTGCTGATGTAGAAAACTATACATTAGAACTTTTCCAGGTATCATCTTTACCTAAGTCACGGTAAATTTAAGACCCAGGGAAGGCCCACAGATTTCAAGGAATAGTCCCACTTCGTTCCCAAGTGACCCCACTGACTTCAGCAGGATCACTGATGCTACTAAAGCATGTACTCCATGCTTGACAATAGACTGAGCAGGCAGTGGCGGAGAATCACTGTTTCATCCTCTGTAGCCAGGGTTACAGCACAGTCCTGAAGAACACAAGAGAATGGGCAATAAAGTTGCTCTTCGTACAAAAGAGGAGCAATAAAACACTGACCTTGGATTGCCAGATATTTTCAAGGGTACAGTGCTGGCAATTTTCATGAGCACTGAATTCAGTGAAATTGAATGGGTTTTACTAGATTGACTGGTAATTATTAAATTAGCAGTACCTCAGAGTCTTGCCTTCAAGACCCCACCCCAAGTCACAACATAGAGTTTAACTAGAATCCAGTATACTGCAAACTTGCAAACAAAATCAATTTACTGATAATAAAAACAAGTCCAAAGACTTGTCTTTGGCCATTCTGTCTTGGGCAGAGTGACCACGAAATGGTGGAGTTCACTATTCTTGGCGAGGCCAGGAAGGGGACCAGTAAAACTGCTGTATTGGACTTTCGGAGGGCTGACTTTGGGCTGCTCAGGACACTAGTTGGTGGAGTTCCTTGGGAGGCGGTTCTAAAGGGCAGAGGGGTCCAGGAAGGCTGGGAGCTCTTCAAGAGGGAAATCCTAATGGCGCAAGTGCGGTCTGTCCCCATGTGCCCAAAGATGAACTGGCGGGGAAGAAGACCAGCCTGGCTCAACAGAGAATTGTGGCTTGAGCTCAGGATAAAAAAGAGGGTTTATAATCTTTGGAAAAGTGGGCAGGCCACTAGGGAGGACTATAAGGATGTAGCGAGGCTGTGCAGGGACAAAATTAGGAAGGCCAAAGCTCATCTGGAGCTCAATCTGGCTACTGCCGTTAAAGATAACAAAAAATGTTTTTACAAATACATCAACACAAAAAGGAGGACTAAGGAGAATCTCCATCCTTTACTGGATGCAGGGGGAAACTTAGTCACAAGAGATGAGGAAAAGGCGGAGGTGCTCAATGCCTTCTTTGCCTCAGTCTTTAGCGGCAATACCAGTTGTTCTCTGGATACCCAGTACCCTGAGCTGGTGGAAGGGGATGAGGGGCAGGAGGTGGCCCTCACCATCCATGAAGAACTGGTTGGTGACTTGCTACGGCACTTGGATGTGCGCAAGTCGATGGGGCCGGATGGGATCCACCCAAGGGTACTGAGAGAACTGGCAGAGGAGCTGGCCAAGCCCCTATCCATCATTTATCAGCAGTCCTGGCTATCGGGGGAGGTCCCAGCTGACTGGCGGCTAGCAAATGTGACGCCCATCTACAAGAAGGGCCGGAGGGCAGACCCGGGGAACTACAGGCCTGTCAGTTTGACCTCAGTGCCAGGGAAGCTCATGGAGCAGATCCTCTTGAGAGTCATTATGCGGCACCTGAAGGGCACGCAGGCGATCAGGCCCAGTCAGCATGGGTTTATGGAAGGCAGATCCTGCTTGACGAACCTGATCTCCTTCTATGACAAAGTGACGCGCTGGGTGGACGAGGGAAAGGCTGTGGATGTGGTCTACCTTGACTTCAGCAAGGCTTTTGACACTGTCTCCCACAGCATTCTCCTCAAGAAACTGGCTGCTCTTGGCTTGGACTGGCGCACGCTTCGTTGGGTTAGAAACTGGCTGGATAGCCGGGCCCAAAGAGTCGTGGTAAATGGAGTCAAGTCCAGTTGGAGGCCAGTCACTAGTGGCGTCCCCCAGGGCTCGGTGCTGGGGCCGATCCTCTTTAATATCTTCATCAATGATCTGGACGAGGGCATTGAGTGCACCCTCAGTAAGTTTGCAGATGACACCAAGTTAGGTGCGTGTGTCGATCTGCTCGAGGGTAGGAAAGCTCTGCAGGAGGATCTGGATAGGCTGCACCGATGGGCTGAGGTCAACAGCATGAAGTTCAACAAGGCCAAGTGCCGGGTCCTGCACCTGGGGCACAATAACCCCAAGCAGAGCTACAGGCTGGGAGATGAGTGGTTGGAGAGCTGCCAGGCAGAGAAGGACCTAGGACTGATGGTTGATAGTTGGCTGAATATGAGCCAGCAGTGTGCTCAGGTGGCCAAGAAGGCCAACAGCATCCTGGCCTGTATAAGAAACAGTGTGGCCAGCAGGGCTAGGGAGGTGATCGTCCCCCTGTACTCGGCTCTGGTGAGGCCGCACCTCGAGTACTGTGTTCAGTTTTGGGCCCCTCGCTACAAGAAGGATATCGAGGTGCTTGAGCGAGTCCAGAGAAGGACGACAAAGCTGGTGAGGGGCCTGGAGAACAAGTCCTATGAGGAGTGGCTGAGGGAGCTGGGCTTGTTCAGCCTGGAGAAGAGGAGGCTCAGGGGCGACCTTATTGCTCTCTACAGGTACCTCAAGGGAGGCTGTAGCGAGGTGGGGGTTGGTCTGTTCCACGTGCCTGGTGGCAGGACGAGGGGGAATGAGCTTAAGTTGCACCAGGGGATTTTTAGGTTAGACGTTAGGAAGAACTTCTTTATCGAAAGGGTTGTTAGACATTGGAACAGGCTGCCCAGGGAGGTGGTGGAGTCACCATCCCTGGAAGTCTTTAAAAGACGTTTAGATGTAGAGCTTAGGGATATGGTTTAGTGGGGACTGTTAGGGTTAGGTTAGTGGTTGGACTCGATGATCTTGAGGTCTCTTCCAACCTAGAAATTCTGTGATTCTGTGAAAGATGTATTTTCTTATTAAATATACTTGCAGAACTTCCTGAGAATGGGCAACACCAGTGCTATTTCACAGTGCTTTCAATTGGTCACACTAAGTTGAAAATAAAACCTAAATGAAATCCTGTAATAAAAGTTCACATTGACGTGATATTCTTGTAAGCATGTTTAATTAATAACTCATCACTCATTACACTAGACAAGCCAGACTTCCTCACACACACCTGTTTTTTAAAGTAAGAGAATATTATGTAGAGGAGCATTAAGACGAAAATTAAATTGAAAACTTTCCAACACATCCCTTTGAACGATTTCAGCAGGGCTTTTTGATGGCACAAACCCACCAAACAACAGTGTAGCTGGTCTAGGGAGTTTAAGACCTATCAGAAGTTATTTTCTCAATTGAGAATGACCAGCAATAAATCAAAATTCCTTAATTTTCAGTCACTCTAATACATTTAATTCCATTATAAAACAACCATTAGTTTATCATGTCCCAGTAAAAATGATAAATCGCTAAGAATAACTGTCTATTTTTAGTTCTAACTTTTTTTTTTCTGGAAAAGAAGTGAGAAATGTGCAGCTTTACTAGGGATATGTACTTTGATATGATGCATCATATGATTTTCAGTTTTCACATGCAGAGCTGTATGTATTTTGATAAGAGGCATGTGAAAACTGAGAAGAGGAAAAATTAATTCAAAGCGATGATTTTGGATGCCTCTGTCATCTAGCTTTATTTTAGTATCTTGTATGCAATCCAGGTTCAACTTATTTAATAAACTCAACAATTTAATAACAATTTAATACACTTAAGCTTAAAGCTTAAACAATTAAAGAAGGGACATGTAGTAAGAAAAGACATACTAAAAGTAAAAGCCCTGCTCAGATGTAGCCATGTTAAAAAAATAGAAAAATTGTAATGAGCCCTATGCTTAGGAGAGAGCATTGTGCAGTTAATGTAAGTAATGAACCTTTCATGTGAAATGATGTAGTGTCACAACTCATTTGCATCCCACTTAAAGTGTAATTAAGTTTCCCTGACAGCATGGCTTATGGCTGAAAGAACAGACCTGGCTGCTAAATTAATCCAGAATCCCTCTAGTTAATAACACTCTGCAAAGAAAACTTAACACATTTTCATTTAAAGTTCCTAAACTTACATCTAAAGTGACACTATACAGAATTTCAGAGAATGTTTTTAAGATTTCAAGCCACACCGAGTCATACACCTGACTTGAAGATGGGTGTACAGAATCCAAAACAAAACTAAACCATAGTATACAAGATAACACAACTTGCCTAAACATTGTCACTGTTTGTTACTCTTGGAAAACTGACCACGCATTACAGTAACTCCATCATCATTCTCAATTGCAGAAAGACATATAAGGCCACTAAATGAGAAGGTGCTCCAACCCAGAGCCAAAACAAAGGTTAGCAATGGTTTCATTAACCATAATGATATCAATGACTAAATGGTGGATAGAAGAAGAGTATTCAACAGTTCTTAATAATAATCGATACTGTATGTTTTGTTTTGTTTTTTTCTTTTTTTTTTTGGTGGTTTTGTTTGCTTTGTGTTTTTTGTTGTTGTTTGGTTTTTGTTTTTTTTTTGCTTCTAACTGCAAGAAGCCCTATTACTAACAATTATATTCAGCAAAGTATAAAACCCCTACACAAAACAGGAATTACTAACAAACAAGGTACAAGATACAAGGACTGTCTGCATAAAGACATCACATTTCTTTTACTTGGGGTGTGTGTGTATAACATCTTATGATTTATGAATCAGTTTATTTTTTAAGGAGTTTTAGCATAAAGGTTGCATGTATAGCAAAGAAGGGTGTAACATACAAATCCTATAAAAACCACATAATCTAAAGACAAGTTAACCCATTATCACAAACAACTAGCTGGCTATGGTCTGTCTAGAATAAACAGTTCATAAGCATTATCTTATTTGACATTATTTTCCTGTATGCATATTACATGTAGTGAAGAACCTATGCAGCCTCTCCGTTATTCTGAAGAAAATGATTTTGAAGGAATTCCATTTTTGCCATTGGAAAAAGAAAAAAAAAAAAAAAAATCGATTTTAGCAGCTCTGCAAGATCATTCATTCCTAAGAGTCACTCTGAAATAAATTATATGAAAATGTGCAAAATTAGAATCTGGATCCGAAAGGAACAGGTCCAGAGTGGCTATAATTAAACAAACCTTAGGTGTTACAAAAGGTTTATTCCTTCTCAACATGAAAATTAGTTTACAGCTTTTGTGTTGATCAAGTATGATGAAAAAAATAAAATAAAAAATATATAAAAAAAAAACACATTTTGCAAAGCGTGTCAATGTTTTGGAACCCAATTTTATTCTACTATGAAAGAAAATAGAACCTGATAAAATATATACACACACATATATATATGTATGTATATGAAGGGTTCAACTAGTCACAAAAAACATGATTTTACAGTTGGTGATAATAGAACATGAACAACCATGAATCTGGGAAAGTAAGCTACAGCTTAGTAATATGAATGCCATCACTGCTTGGAAGATTGATCAAAAATCACTACTTAGATTGGTTAAAATAATTTCAAATATTTTCTGTTAAGATCATGTTTTAGAAAAGTATGTTGTGTCTGGGATGAGTAGTTTAATGTACCAGTTATCCCTCCACAGGCATAATTTATAACAATCAATGCAAAAATCTAAACATTTCTTAAAGTATAGCCCTGTAAATGAAACAACTTGCCCATTTGCTCGAATGCAACTTTCAACAGAAGACAACATGCTTTAATGCAGTATAGGCAAGGTGGTGGGGATTTTGTTGTTGTTGTTGTTTTGTTTTTTTAAGTAGTTTTGATCATTACTTGATAATAGGATCCATTTATATCTATGGCAGTAAGGCAACTGGTTCACAGATCTCTCTCACATTCCATTTTTAACTTAACATTTTGGAATACCAATGGTAACTAATTAAGAAAATAAGGAACAGGAAAACAGTATGCAAGTAAACATCATGAGTTCCATTAGTACCTTATGTTTAAAAACTAAATTCTCCTAGTTGTGATGAACACATTACTCACAACCTCTCACTTTAGACTTTGCACAATGAATCCACTTATGAGTAACATGTTACTCAAGGGCGCATTATATATATACATACAAATATGTATATGTACCTGCATATAAATAGTTATATAAATAACAGATAGTTCTCTCCTGGCCACATGAGCAGCAAAACTCATTTTTGCTTTAAATGCTACAAAGTTTTGAGTTGGTTTTGCAAGTAATTATCAAGGGTTGATTGGCACTGCCTGAAGTAGTATTGTATAATATTAAGAATATGAATGCTATTATATACCCACCAATCATGCAGCCGGATATCAAAATTCTAATTTTTTTTAAACAATTAAAAAAAAATGCGGTTTTGACAAGGTCACAGCAGTTTACAATTACTTTGCTGCAATACTGAATAGACCAACAGAGATAAACATAGATCACCTAGGGGTTTTCAGGCAACCAGAAAATGTTGAGGTACTAAAGAAAAACCAAGCTTGAAATGAAGGAAAAAAATATTAAAGCAGGTGTTGTGGTTTTTTTTTGTTTGTTTTGTTGTTGTTTTTCCCCTCTACCATCATCCTGCTTTAGTTCTGAATTCAGGGCTACTGGGCACTATAAGTTGTTCCAACAGTTTTTAAGTGAAATCAAATATGTTCCCAAATGGAAGGACTAGCAGAATATATTCATATGTTTTCTGTAATGTTCTCGCATATCACTGTTACATTTCCTTTAGAACGTCTATTTCTTGTAACTGTATGTAAATAATCAACTCTTATAGGATGTTCTCTATTCTCATCAGCTGAAGATAGTCTAGAAGACAAGCCATTCTGGATCTAACCCAAAACGTGTTAAATTCAAGAGAAAAACTTACTTCCAGACTTTGGTGGCCTTTGAGTCCAATCTTGCTGTATTAGCAAAAAGAAACTGTTCATACTTAAAAATCAGGCTTCCCAGCCCAGTTCAATCTGTTCAAGTACTGGATAAAATACTCATATATTCCTCCAAACCTATATTCACAGATGACATGGAATTCATTATTCTCAGGTGGCACATACTTTCAATAATAAATGATGTGCCATTCCAAGTGCTCCAGCTTATATCCACTTTATATAGGAGATCAATCCCTCTGCAGGGCATTTACAAGTAATCAAAATTTTATCTTCAGTTGTAAGATGAAATTTTCAAAGTATTTTTAAATAAATCATCTTCAAACAACCTCAAATATTTTCATTATTCGCATTATTCAGACAAGGATCTGCAAGTTTCTCTACTATTTCACAACTATTTATTATTTAGGCATTATTCAACTAATTCACCAATAAAAGTTTCAACATTAATTTAAGCAATAGGGAAAAATATCTGTGAAAAAGAATTACCGAATGCTAATATTACAGGTATTGAAGCATACACACAGAAATATGGTGAATAATTTTGGTTACTCTCTAATTTTTAATAATATTCTTTCTTCAGACTGCCATATCAGTAGTATACTCAGAGAAATGTAGAGTTTTTCTTAACAAGATCAAACTCCACTAAAACAAGTAGTAATTCCTGCTGGATAGAGCAGGTATCCCCTTGTCTTTCAAAGTACTGCTATTCCTATGTACCCCCTTCTCCCAGTTGAGACTGCATGTGGTAACTGAGACGAGACCTTTTCTCACACTCAATTGTGGTAACCTCAATACTTCCTTAAGTGAAAAAAAGTATCAAAGTCATTTTTAGCTGTCTTAACACAAGTGGGCAATGGAAAACAAGTATACTGCACTTGACCTTACCAAGCACAGTTGGTAATGACGTATTCCTAAACTGCAGCAACGTTAAAAAAAAAAAACACCTCTAGTTGCAAGAAAAGCAATATACCTAAGTCAGCCAAATTGGCATTTTAAGAAAGAAATTTGTATTGGTCCTGACCAGATGACAGAATATACTACAGCATAAATTCCAGTCCCTAATGGTAATTTAGTTCATCATAGAAGGAACCATGCTAATCTGACAAGTCAAACAAGAATGGCTAAGCAATGACAAAGATGACAAATTGGTAACCAACTAATCTGCCCAACCAAAGATAAGACCTTTTGCTATATTGCAAAAGACAGCACCAGATTAGTGACTCATCTGGGAAGAGCCACCATGCCAAATCCCTACCTCAGGTGGAAAAGCAGTATACTAAAATAGCTGTCAATGCAGAAAAACAAAAAACCAACAACTAAAAAAAAAAGGAAAGAAGCCATTGTTGCTTGGATGCTTATATATTAAAAATATATTTGTATAATATACACATTAAGTAATGCTGGACTTTTTTGTAGTAGGGAAAAACAACTCTAACTATTATGTATAAAGCTTTACTGTAAACTTGAATATAAGAATTGCACAGAATATTTTTCTGATTAACTGATAACCTGAGACAATTTATAAGTGATATTAAGGTATCCTGTCATTACTAAAATTGCATTATTTCAATTATTTATTTTGTGACACTGAAACAAATGAAATAAAACGTATAGGTTTTCAAAGTTAGAAGAAAAATTGTGAAGAAGATGATTAAAAGGGCAAATGATTGCCAGCTTGCAAATCTCTCAGTAAATGAAAAACTGCAAAAAGCATCTAAAAGGAAAGATCTCCAAGAAATAGATGAGAACAATCATGGTAAAATCCATTTTTACATCACGAAAAAATATATATATTCTTGCATTTCACCTTGAAATTAATACATTTTACATGAAGACCTAAGTGGAATAGTTAGCAAGGTGTGAATTTATTATTAAAAATCAGGAATGTTTTACATTTACCTGGATTTTTATGCATACTGTTTTCTGAATAAAGTTACTTTTCTAATAGCTTGGTTTCCACAAAAGAGCACCAAGTACAAATAAGCTCTTCTTGATTTGAGAAGAGTCTTCTCTCATCTAGTGTTCTCTGTATAAAGTAATTCAGAAATATGTCTACATTGTAGCTTTAGGAAATCTTCACAGCTTATTAGACACTTAAGTTCACTAGCCAAATCTATCTTAAAAGTGATCTATAAAGGATAATATTTTAGACCTAGTTTTCTTTTTCATATTAAATAAAAATCTAGAGTAAGTACATGCGTTGGCTGAATGGTTAACATACAAATATATGAAACCATGTATTTCATTTTTTTTGGAAGTTAGCACTAGAGCATCTTCTCAACCCATATACTTACCTGTTTATTCCCAACTCATTTCTGTGATATTTTAGCATCTGAAATGGAACCTGTAACAATCAACTTTCTACTTACTGTGGCTAAGAAGCTAGAACAGCAAATGACTATGAAACACTCTTACACTACGGCTAGTAAAGAAAAGGAAGGGACAAGGGCTCTGTTACCTCCTGTGAATTTACAGCAAAGCACAATTAATCCCAATTTGCATGCAAGATTTACAGAGAAATATTGTACTTACAGAAATAACTATAAAGAGATGGTGACATTGTATCCAATTAGCCATATCCAATTTGTTATCCAATTATTGTCCCATATTAATGGAGAATTTCATCAATCTGTTAAAAGATCTTGGGCAACTTACAATCTGTTGTCTTAAAGAGAGTTCTTTTTTCATGGTGCTCAATTGCATCTAAGCATTAACGTGCACTGAACACTGTTTGAATACTCTCCAAGATTTTTTATTTATTGTTTTCTTCATGTAAATAACCGTGGTATTTTCCACATATGTAGAGGAAAATTACAGATGGGATCACTGTCTGCAGAAAACATTCTCCAGTAGGATTTATTTAATTCATTAGAAGTTCAAGAACGCATTTTAGTTTTATTGTATAAATAAAAGGGAAATAAAGTCTCTAATTAATTAGTCTAGGAATACATGAAAACCAATCTGAATTGTCTTTCCAAAAATCTTTCCATTCTTAAATTGTTTTCCCTGAAAACTCTCTGATCTTTATTATAAGAACACAAATGAAAAGTCCCTCAGCTCTTAAGAAAATGCAATAAAAATAATGCCAAGAAATAAAACAAGAAAGAGATGAAGAGAAAATATGTTAAAAGAGAACATAAAAGCAGTTGAACACCAAATACTGGGGTGTGAAGCTGAGGCTATAAAGAAATACTGGACTGCAAGAAATACTGGACATCCTAATGTAGGTTTCAGATAGCATTTTATGTTTGCAGAATAGTACTCACTGCAAAGCAATGTCCTCCATAGAAGATTACTCAATATTCAAACAAAATCATCTGAAAACAAGTTCAATGTCAAAACAAGCTCAGATTCACCATTTAATTACTGAATTTAACTGTACATCTAACCTCTACTTCAAGTAGCAACTGACTGTTCTAATTTTCCATCAATAACAAAGATGACTTTTAAGTATGCAGTCACATACTTTAAAGACAATGCTCTTTTATCTTCATGCAATCAGATTATAATAGCTACCAGTTCAAATGAAAATGGTATCCAAATGTAAGTTATGCAGAGGCACACAAAGCATATATCAAAACCTCATCAGCTAACTTTTTTGCTCTGTCTGAAGATAATTACTAGGCAGGCAAACAATTTTAAGGACCAGATGTTTGGATTCCTTTTATTAATTTCTCATCATACTGTATATAACTGGAAAGAATTTTAACACAAATTTTAAGTCAGTTAAAGTTTCAGCAATCAACAACTTCATAATCATTGCTATGTCTATTACGGAAGCAAAGCTATAATGTTATTTACTTGAAAGTGATGATAGTGATAGTGTGCATAAATTCCTATCAATTATGAAACACATTTCAACTCTGGAGGTTTTGTGATGACCATATCTTTTTTGGCAGCAACAGTAGATTTTGTCTGGTTTTCCATGAAAATGAAGTATATGTGGTTGCACACTACTTGCCTATCTGCCCTGTTCTAATTACTTTTAAATCCATGGAGCAACTGCATCTAAATTAGAGGAGGAACACATTAAAAATTATTTTTTACAATTTTTACAAAGACAGTAAATAGAAGGACATTCGGGTTACTGTCCATCTGAAGGAAACGTGTACATTTTTCATTCATTTGCACTTTGTTTAATAAGCAGCTGCTGGCCAATCAGGTGATGCATGTACCCAGCACATCAGCTAAGTTACTTGTCAACTCCAATAGTGCATGTACAGCTCCAGTATAAACCATTTTCTGCATAGTGTAAGCATTGGAGGACAGAAAGGCATGAGAAGCACAGAAAACAGGAGAAATTAGGCTCTGCCAAACTAAGTAATATTTTCTAATTACATAATGAGGTATTCATGGCTCATAATAAAGATTGTGTATATAATTTACCTGGTTTGGGGAGTTTGGGGTAGGTTTTACTTGGAGGAGGGGAGAGGAGTTAATTTTTTGTTTTAAGTAACACAGCTCTGATACTGTCACAGCTCTGGTTCTCCCAGAAAGCAACCATACACAACACTTGGAATAGATTGGACTTCTGATTGGCTAATGACAAACTTGCAGATGCTGCTCAGCAAACCTCAGAATTAGACACATATTGTATGATTCACCCTACAGATACTTATAAACTTTAAATTCCATCAGCATGAAAATCATTACAGTAAGGCAATTCCAGCAAAGTTTCCTGAGAACGATAATGTTGATCTGACAAAGCTGGAGAAGACATCAGAAATTACAAAACTGGTGATCTGCCATATATATTTTTTCCCACAGTTATCAACTGTGGTATGACTTTTCTGTTTCAAGTTTTCAAACCAACTTGCACTTAAGGCGGCTAAATTCCAAATGGGCATTCCTGTCCTGTATGATACTACCAACTATAACTTCTAGTCTAAAATATCTAATCAAAAATTAATCTTCAAGAGGGGGTAATGGGTGCCATCAGTTGATTTAAAAATATAGCTCCTCCAGCGTGCAATGTTTTCTAATACCTAGCTTTTCAGACCCACACCTCACTTCAGATTCTGCCAGCTATTAACCATTAGATTTAATAATAATCCTCATTACCAGTGCTAATGCAGTTTAAACAAATGTGAAAAGCTTCAGATTATCTTTCACTTCAAAAACCTAAAATGTCAAATGCAAACTTGTAGACCTTGCTGAAAGCTGACAATATGCATGCAAAAGAAGCAGTTAATCTCTTTTCCAATAAATAAATAAATATTCCCGTTGTCTCCATTTGTGAGAAACATATGACATACTCAGCTCAGAGTGTGACAGCAATTACAAGCCCCTTAACTGCCAGTCTTCTAACATGACCTAAGATTCTTAAGTGATTTCTAATGCAGATAGAAGGGCTCAGAGAACACAGAACACAAATCCTTCGAAAACTAGGCTTTACAAAACAGCATGTAATAATTATGTTCTAATTAGATGCTGAAAGACATAAAACTGTCCACAATTAATTCTATTCCTGAAATGTTTTAGTGAACCTCACAACTAAGAAATAAGTTAGAAAAAACCACAACTGCCGAAAAATGCAAAAATAATGCTAGGTGTCCTAGTGTTATAGATTACGTGACCTGCATTTTATGTACTGAAAACTGAAAAATACATAATCCTTGGAATTAATTTTAAACAGTCAAGTCCTTAGGAATATAATTAGTTACAATACAGGTGTAGATAAAATAAAACAACTAGTAGGAGTACTAATAATCTAGCCATGAACTTGTAGATAGAAGGGAAATAAAATAACAGTATTTTTCATAGTTTAAAGAACCATGACATTTTACAATTAGCAGTACCTTCTCTTTAATAACTCATTATTCCATGAGTGAGGAAAAAATACAGGATAGGTTTAATGAAGTTTAAAACTAGAGCAGAATTTTTCTGAATAAAATCCAATTTAAGCACTGTATTGACTAAACCAATGTTTTGAGCTATAAAGGTTGTTAAACAGAAGGGTAAGAAGTTGCACAGAATTATTGGGCAAAGTTCTATTTAAAGATGTTATTCTGGTCTTGCTAATCAGGAAAAAAAAAATGATTCTCAGCAGAAAAACAGACATTGTTGAAAACTAGACATGTCTAAGAACTGTGGAGGGGATAGGTATTAAAAAAACAGGAAAACAGTATTTTATATTACACTGAACATAAAATTCGGAGAATATAGCCAATGCTTGTGACAATCTGTGCAGTAGTTCCATTTTAACAGATAAATTACACATCTGAGGCTGGAAGTCTTGGCACTGCAATACTAACGCATGCAGAAAGTGATTACTTTTTCCTGTATCATTTACTAAACCTGCTAATTAATCTGGAGAGCCTCACCCAAGCATCAAACCCACAGATTAACTGAGATGGAAAGCAGTCAATTTACTTCTTCAACTAAGCAGGTGCAGAAATAAGGGAAAATAAATTTCCACTTCTCATTAGCTCAGATATTCTGTTCAATCCTGAGTGCTAAATCTCACTAAGTTTGACAACATAGAGACGCATCATGTGGAAACAGACTCATCTAAAGGAACTTCCAGTACAAAAAACCCTTCCTTCAAAGAAGGAAAGAAGTGCTTTACATTTGCCAATACCTTTAACCATAGTAGTTATCCCTCTTTCCTCAACCTGATGTCCATGCCCCTGTCCCTTTTTTATGTGTCCCTTGCCTTACTTTGGTCATTCAGCTGTAAAGGTATTTTTTAGTTTAAGATTTTGTGGTGTTCTTTTTTGGTGGTGGTAGTTTTTTTGTTTTGTTTTGTTTTGTTCTGGTTGTTTTTCCCCCTCTCAGAGCTGAGCTGGAGTTGGGTGGGAAAGGGCTTGTTTGCTTCTTTCTAGCTGGAGTTACTCTCTATGCTGACTCACTTTGTGGCTGGAAAAAATCCACTGAGAGCACAAAAGGAGTACCAAGCCAGAAGTAATGACAAGACATACTTGTCCCCTTTTTAGCAGCAGCTTGCACTCAACCTTAAACACCATCATTCATCCCAAAGATTTCACAAATACCCATTTCATCAATAGTGACTGAACATATATGGCAGTCAGCATTTTCTACCCAAAGAACACCACTACTACATGGTTTGACAGATTTTGAAATATGAGGTCCCTTAAAAGACTTGAATCTCTTCCTCTCTACCCAGATTATATCAACAATTTGAAAATTCATATGAGATAGATCTATTTAACTCCATACAAGGAAAGCATGATAGCGCTAGTTTGAACAGTGATTTCTGATAAACAGCCTGGTATCACTTTACCTATTGTTCTAAAGTCAAAAATGTCTGCAGAAGTGACTGAAGGGATCCATCAGCAAATAATAAAGACACAAAAACCCACTGTAGCATAAGCTACTTAAGCATTCTGAAGTGATCAAGTACTCTGCAGCTTTCACTAATATATTGTGATCTTTAGTTTTGGGTGTATGACCATGTGATCTCATAGAAATTTGAACTGCATACACCTCATGAGCTGCATTTATTTAGTTTTCATTTCACATTAGGGATAGTGTACAGGGACTTAATCTTTTACCAGCAAGATCTCTCCATTTATTGCAGCATCTGGGAAGAATATTCAGAACAACAACAAAAAGACGTGATGAAAGGATGGAATCACAGTTCAGTAAATTGAATGATATCCTGGTAAAATGGAATTGTATTTCTTCCTCTGACACAGATTTTATGTGATATTTACCAAGTCATTTAAACCTAATGTTTCAAAACTGGCCACTAAATGCATCTGCAGACATCTAATCTGAAGCACCTGCTGTCCAACAAGCAGCAAAGCAGAGTCTGTAATTTGCAACACAAACCATCCTCAGTAACAGCTGCGTTATCAGTAAATAAAGAGTCAGATACAGAATACCAGAATACACACATTTCTAGGCAGGCACTATTAACAAATACCATTAACGCTAATATAGAATCACCTTTTGATGATTTACAGAAAAATAATGCCATATTATTTTCTCTATTTTACAAGATGAAATAAGTAAAGCCTTCAAAGATATCAGATAAATGATACACATCTTGTAAAAAATAATAAAAGTTTGTATCACAGAATAATTCTTCTGCAATAAATTAGGTGACATCAAGCTATAAAGCTGTATTTCCAAGTATTCAAAGTAATTACTTTCTATCTTGTAACTACACATGACAGGGACCACATATAAACTGTATGTAATAATTAAAGGTGCCATAACACGTACAAGGAGATTGAATGAAAATCTTTTCGTGGCATTCCTTAGATGTGAACCCACCCCATCCTACCTGTACTACATTCCTTGCTCTTTTCATCAGGTTAAAATCTTTAGTATAGGTTAAATGAGATAGGAATAAGAGGCTATTATCCTCTTCACAGTTCACAGCACTACAGAAGACAAATTTAACACCTTGCTTTCACTGTGATCTGCTAACAGCAGTAGAAAGGGTAACTATTTCTGGGTCTGAAAATAATTTCCTGTAGAAGTTACTGATTTTCCCCTCACCCCCAGCTTTATCTCCAATTCTTTTTCCCTCCTTTCAAAATTTGACTCTCTTGACTCTCTAGACTTTGCCAGGCCACATACTCTCCTCTACCTTCCCTTAATTCTTCAACCACATGTCCCAAGCCAGCCCATTTTGTTTCCTCATCCAGTTGCCTTTATTTTTTATACCCTTTTCCCAGAATTTGTCTTCCTTCGTGGCTGTTTCCCACACTGTTTCCCCATCCCCTCTTCATTTCATGGCTCACTCCCATTGCACAATAGCTAAGACTGAGCTTCCCAATTTCCTAAATTCTGGCAGCATTCTTCCACTTCTCATTATCTTGGTTCAGCACGAGATTTTTGAGAACATCAGCAAGAAGAGTTACTTTGTCCCTTGGTTGCAATACACGTTTCTAGTATGATTTATAAGTACGGAGAAACAACTGCAGGGAATTAAAAAACAATTCCTTCACTCAGGGTTTCCAGAGACAATAATAGCTACTGTGTTTCAGACCAATTATCCATCCAGAAAAAGGCTTTTATCCCTAAGTAAATGCCTAAGAAAGGGTAAGAATAGGAACTAATATATATACATCCTTATTCTACTACATTCCTTACCTTAAATTATTTTCTGCTGAGAGAATTTCTTGAACTTTCTAGTACTTCTGTGAACTTTTTCCTATGCTAACACATTCTTTTTAACACAGAGGAATCCAAAGTGCCACATAATACGTAATGCCACATTTCCTGAACTTAATTAAATACTTTACCTTGTGTTCTCCCTTCCCTGGCCCCATTTTGCTGCTTTCAAGCTATGGGCCTGGAAGGCTAACTGCTGCAAGGAAAGAGAGGAAGGAACCTCACCTATTCCATGGAGTGGTATTCAAAACTCAATCCCTATGACACGATCTGTCACATAGAGGGAGGTCCTCCTAGCTCCACCCAGCATGGAGCAAGTTAAAGCTTGGTTATTCTAATTGCCAGTGGTATATTCCCGCTCCCAGGACAGTATTCACAGAATTCATCTGTTTGCCTGAAATAAAAATTTTGAGAACACACAGAATAGTTTCTGAAAAGCTGTTTCATAGAGATTACTAAAGAGTACTCCTAACAACAATATTACCTCTCACCAAGCCTTAAGATTTCATGCTAAAAGTCACAAGAATTTAAGGCATTAGAAGTCCACATTTTTTTTTCCCTGGCATCATGAAATACCTCTCTCTCAAACAGCTCAGTATTTTGGTGAAATTAAGAGTTTTGAAGTACATATTTGGCATAAGAGACTACAAACAACTCTATTATCACTAGGAAAATAATATGCAACTTAAAACAAGAATAAGTATTTGAAGTGCCAGGCACAATTAAATATAAATGCTATGGCCTGTATAAACTATAAAGCACTGAGAAAAAATAAAGTACCAGTTTCCAAAATGCTTAAATTGCTGATGAAAGCAATCTCAGCAGCAAGAAGGAAGTGGACCAATTACACTGCCCAGAATTAAAAGGATGAATAGTTTTATGACAGCTACCACTGACACTAAGATATAAACCTCACTGCCTGCTATGACTTGAGTTTGAGAAGGAACTCATTAAATGAAAGACAAGATTAAACTGGATAAAAATGTGTTCTACAGAGGGCAATTCTGTATTTTAAAAAGGTTACATGAGAAAATTCCCTTTTCCTTTAGATTATGTTGTGTATTTCAAGAAAGGCATGAAATTAGTCTAGCTAGGCTGATTCTAAAGCAGAAGTGAAGGCACAGTAAAGTAGAATTAATTTTAATGCTATTTTAATACAGTTTATTTAGTTTTGGTTTACCAAATCTATAAGAATATATTTATATTTGCAAATACACTACATAACTGGCAAAGGGTATTTACATACTCCATGGCATTCTATAACATTTCTGAAAATAAATCATGAACATATTTTGGTATATTCAGACCTAGTGCAGACACAAACAAAATCCTGAATCATCACTTAAAACCCTCCCACAGACAGTGCATCTAAGGCTTTTGCTTCCTTTAGACCAGAGGAAAGAAAGAAAAAAAAAAAAAAAAAAGCAGTATGCTAATACAGAACTAGCTTCTAGAACTGAATTCTCCCGATAATACTGTTAACTCTGATTTCAATGGGTAGAAAAGTAAATGGAAAAAAGGTGCAAGTGTGATTTACTTTATGCAAACAGTCGCATTGATCTCACTGGGACTATTTGTATGAGCACGTGTACAGCTGTTTATACAACCAGTGTAAATAAGAGTTCTATAATAATGCTTAAAGCACTTCCCTGTACTTTTGCAGAAACACTGTTCAGAGATGCAGTAGTAAGCTAAAGCACCCACTAAAAGCAAAAGGAAGGAATCATCAATAGAAGAGATTCAGGTTAACTATCCAATTTTGATAGTATCATTATAAATGCACTGTAATTACATGCAACGAAGTCCACTTTAGAAATGACTTGGATAGTGTGAAAGAACAGTATTTAATTTTATTTGCAGCAAATTAGGCCCTGGACTGTTCTTATTTTGACAATATTTTGCAGGGTCAGAATTTAAAATACATCAAATGTTCTGTGCTATGGCTTTCAGAGGCACAAAAAGCCTCAGCCTGGGAAAAAGGAGCAGTGAGCAACATAATACTTATCATACTCATCAGTATTGTACTATCATAGTGCTGAGCAATACAAGCATCCACTGAATTGCATTGCTAGTGAATTAACTAGAAAAGAGAACACAGTAGACATGCCAGCCACTACAAACAAAACATATGTAGTAAATTCTAATTTTGTGCAGGTTTACATGACATCTGACCTAGCATATTAAAGAGAATTATAAAAAGTATATAAAAACAACAAAATTTTATTCCCAGAGTTTTTCCATCAAAGACAATGAAAAAACGCTGTAGTGTCACTGCAAGCAGTCGGAGATTTTATCACCTACAATACCCCACACCCTAAGTGGCTCCCTCTTTGTGATCCATTTAGGAGATGGATCACTTCTGCCAGTAGGACTCACTACCACTCAAATTTTCTAAAAAAAAAAAAAACTACTCTTCTTGCATTTTTGTGTTGAAGTACAAAAATTTTCTGTCCCTCTTGGGATGGGCATACCATCTCTTACAAATCAGGATAAATCAGTTTATATTATAAAAAAATAGAATTAAATATACTCATTTTGTAAAGTTTGCAAAAGGCTATCCAAGACAATTGGAAAAAGAACACAAAAGTATATTCAAATTATCTTTGTATCACCATACTATCAACTGTATTGTAATCTGTAGATGAATATGTCATGCAATTCATCTTCCAGTAATTTTATCTCAATATTTATAAAACTACTACTGCAGGGAAAAGAAATGCTGTATTTGTATCTACAAAGCACAGCATAATGTTTCTTTTGATAACGATGTCTTAAAAACTCAAAACAAGCCATCATCAGCTTGATTGAAACATTTTTTTCTAAAATCAAAAATACAGTAAGACAACCAAGAGTGGATCTGGTTAAGGATAACTAGCCTCAAAGCACCAATACATAGCTTTGATAACCTTCTTCTCCCACCTAGTGGCAAGAAGCAAAAAAGCCAAGGTCTTTGGGAGTGCAGTCGTAAGATGTTTCCAGATGCCAAATCTATAAAAAATCACAGACATGACAAGGAGCTAAGTCATATAGAATTATGGCTTCCATGTTTAGTTTTTTAAGTGTTAGGCATACTATACAAGGAGTTTAGAAATACACTTAAATGTGTATTTAAAAATACACATTTTAAAAATAAAATTATTGAAACAAGTCAAAGTTCTCTTTACAGGCTTACCAAGCTCAGTATTCTTGTTTGTCAGGTCATTCAGTCTGATCATTTCCTAAGTAAGAGGTTTTAACTAACTCTGCATTCAGACTCTATTGCTCAAGTATTTACTAAGATCTGGAGGGGGGGGCGGGAAACACTTTACAGTAAAACTGCTTAGCATTTCATTATATTTAGTAAAACAAATGGCATGGATAATATAAACCATCTAAGACAATTCTATTGCCCTATAGAAAACAGCATTCTTGGAGCAGTCTAAGAACTTTATAAAAGTTTCTACTGAATTATCTTACCAAAATGAAAAAAAAAAAAAGATGACTAGTCTTGAACACTAAGTGTAGTGCCACTTTTTTTTTTTTAAGGTTCAGATCAGTTTGCTTTTACACTCTACACTCACATTACCACTGCCAAAAAGCTTCTCATAACTGATGCTTTTGCCAGTGATAAATAACATTTCCCATCCTTGCCAATATTTTAGCAAGTATTGTTACAGATCAGTGCTGCCTGCTTGTACGCAACAAGCAGCAATTCACTTAGATATGTTTTAAGTGTCCTTAATTACAGTGACAAAGACATAAAACATGCCGTACAGCGTTACTCATTTAACAATACTATTTATAAATACATACATGCAACAAAACTTGTTGCTTGCTTGAGAAAGTCATCCAACAAAATAAAAAGCACTGTTTCTTAACTGGAGTATTAGGTTTAGAAAAACAGGCTGGTTGAGTCCTGCACTCTGAACAATGCACAGGAAGTATTGTCTCACTTAAGTCACAGGGGTTGTACCAGTGTAGTACAACTGATGAGTACATGCAGTCCCAGATGTGTCCAAGACCTCATTTTACTTCATTTTCAAACCAACACAAAATAATGACTTACTGCAATTACTAATATAATGCTTTATATGCACATATCAACTTCAAAAATACTGCTTGAAAAGAATACGCAAGTCAAGAAAAATAAGTTGCTTCAGGTAAGAGCCACCAGGTTACATACACAATAACCTACCAGGTTACATACACAATTACCATTGCACTTACCTTCCCAGGAAGTGGATTATAGTCGGAACCATGGCAAAACATTTTGATAACTGGGCACTACCCCAACTTCTTCACCTACAGATTTTAACTTACAAAGCCCAGAAATGTTTTATCAGAAAGTCTCATGATCTGTGAAGCAAATGTTAAAATTGCACTGCAACATCCAAGTAACTTGTGCTTTGTTGTGAATTACTATTAAAAAGGAGATATTTCATTTTTTTTTCTGACAAACAGCAAGACAAACAAAACACAGTTCCTCATGCTTATTTTATATATACACTCCTTTTCCTAAACTTACCTCAAGCTAACACCAGTGTATAACCTGTGAAATTTAGGCTAACCTCTGTAACACACTCAACACCCCTTAAGTTCCATACACCTTACCTATTTCCTAATTAAAGTCTGAAGGCAAGAGCCTGCACGTACTACAGCTCAAGTTAACCATGCACCAACTCCTTCAAGTTTTGGATGTTACAGCTACAGGATAAAGGCTATGAGATGCTCTCTCATTTTCCTCAATTTGCAGAAACTGTAGTGAAGAATTGCCTCCAGCTGTTTATGTCCACACACCTTGCAAAACACCAGTATCTTTTGAGACTCTGCTCCTCTGCCTGGCTCAGCTGAAATTTGCTAATGGATTTAAAACTTTTGGTAATGGGGGGAGATGAGGAGAACACTGCCAGAACAACAAGAAAGTAGCAATACCCCAACAGTATAGTTTCCTTAGAAATTCTGGCCAAATACATCAAAATATATATTTAACTTAAAATTGCCATGACACCATTTTCACATGTGAAACTGTCACATTTGAAAAGTTTATCTAAAGTCTTTGCAGAGCTAAAATGAAATAAATACCGTGCAGCTAAGTAGGCATTCCCCATTTCTAAAATAAAATTCCTGCACCTTAGACTCAGTATGACACAGGATGTAACTAGCACAAAGCCAAACATGACCCACAGGAAACATGTCAGACAGGTTGATTTCTTTTAAGAAACTGATGGCTCAAAGTGCTCACACAGTGGAAGTGTTTAAATAAAAGTGAAATGGATTAGTGGATAGAATACTTACATAATCTATGCTTTCCATCATGCAGCTCTCCCTTTTAGCATAACTAGCTAGCCATCTCAATGAACACTGATATCCATCCCTGCTAAGACCTAGGAGATGCAAGATATACTGGCAAGTATTGTACTGTCCATTGGTAAGCTGTTAATTGCTACATGCAGAGTTTACATAAGACACTGCTTACATCTAACATATGTCTAATGTTGAGATGCTCTCCTCCAATAAAGTTCTACTACAGGATAGTAGAACTATCTTTAACTAACTTTAAACCTTTAGAAACAAGTCAGTGCACAAGTTTGATCTCTGCACCCCATGAACTCATTTGGAAACCTGACGAAAGGCAGCATTTACAGTTCAGACAGACTCTTAAAGCTTAGAAATCTACAGGTGAACCACCTGACAGCAGTGATGAGTAGCATGTGCCTTGAATAAAGCCTGTATGGTGACACTCATTTTCAGAAGCTTCTAGCATTATATTGTCTACTGCAGAGAGTTATTTTACTTCTAATTATTTACAGAAAGCAATATATTCCCCAAATTTATAATCCAATAGTTGCATCTAAAGTCAAAATTGAAGCTGTCAGAAGTGGGATTGAATGAAATGAAACCACTGAATAGTTTGATTTATTGTCTCTTACATAGAGAGTGCCATTCACCACAAGAAAACAACCTTTGTGATAAAAAGCAGGAAACTGGTTTTAAACCTCTGTACACAATTTTGACAAATTATTTAAAGTCTAAAAGCATAGTGATTTTTTGTTTGTTTGCTTTTGACAGAAATTTCAAAAGTGGTCTTCAGATGCTGACATCTCAAACATGTTTTCAATCAACATTTATTGGATTACTCAAAATTTCAGACTATGATGTCATTCTTTAGAAAACTGAATATCAGTTGAAGGTAGAAAAGCCAAACAACTTAATGTACAATACTTCTAATTTACAACAGATGGCACTTTATAGCAAGGAATCTATAGTATCTAATTAAAAGAACAGAAAGAATTGGATAGCTGAGTACATTGGAGCACAATGAAATGCCAAAATCTGCATATGACAAAACTTAATACTTAAATTTGAAAGTATAGTTCTACAAAAATGAAAGTACAAACAAGGAATCAAAAGCCAAACAAAAGAACTCTGAAGAAACATTCAAATTCACAGAAATTAACCACAGATGTTCTTCACAAATGCAGGATATTCCCATCTTTTCTTCAGGTAGAATTTCTAGGTAGATTTGGATTTAAAGAGAGCACAGAAAACATGACCAGACTATAGCTACTATTGCATTCATGCTCAGAAAAGAACGGAGAATCCATTCCACTAATATCATAGAATCACAGAATCATAGAATATCCTGAGTTGGAAGGGACCCTTAAGGATCATCAAGTCCAACTCTTGACACCGCACAGGTCTACCCAGAAGTTCAGACCATGACCAATATCCCTCACTGTGCTAAGTGTCTTGTCTGTGTAGACATGAAATAGTGCAGACTTGTGCAAAACTTTACAGGCATTTTGACATCTAAATATGGACACAGGATTTTCAAAGGATGGGTTAAATAACAAAGTTTGGAAGCATTGCTGCCTATGAGTTACAACCTAAGTTACATTTTTTTAATCTCAACGTTATCTGAGGGGAAGGTACTTACTAATGAGATTCACAAAAGACAAACTGAGAATGACAACATGTAAAGAAGCCCATGGGGATTTAATAGTTATCTTCATTTACATTATCATTGGCTTTAGAAAAGGATGTCCAACTCTTTCACTGAGAAGACAAAAGGCAACGGATACAAGTTGCTAAATGGAAAATACCTACAAGTTTTTATTACGTAACTCGTTGAGTATTGATAAAGGCTATCCAGATCCTGTTTGCAGAATTTTGATCTATGGAGTTAAGTAAAACTCAGCCCTGAGCAAACTGGCTTAGCTTCAAGGATGGCTCTGCTTTGAGCAGGATGTTAGACTACATGAACACAAGTCCCTTCCAGGAACTTGGGGGATTCTCAACTGTCCAGAAGAAAAAGCTGCACAAATGGATGAGACCAAACACCACATCTCATGCATTCACTTCTGAAAGATCATCATTCAATTATGATGCAATCATATTCTCTCAGACTCCCAGAACAATCCTCACCTAGAGAACGTGACCAGCTTGAATGATGACACTTGAAAAGGATACAGGAAGCCCTCTTTCTAATAAAGGGATGAGAACTATGTCTTGGTGTAAATCCTCATTCTGAACTAAACCAAAGCGAATTTTGATTTTAAAGTCACCTGCTTTTCAGGTGTGTGATCCAGTTTAGTGGAAAAGATTCCCATTTTCTAAGGAACAGCTACTATGCTAGATAAGAAAGGAACATTTGTAAATCTTCTAAATTCTAATCCACTAACTTTCATAATCTAACAGTATTCACTGCTGTTAAAATATTCTACCAATATGGAGAAGTTTAGGCACTCCAAATTCATTCTCATACTTCCAGGGCGAAGTGGCAAGCAAACAGTACTAGTTAGTCTGAAGTTTTTCATATGTCTGAGCTGAATCCTTAAAATGACATGAAGAGGCCAGGCTTCTGTAGGCACACAATTATACTGAGGTTTTACTAAACACTGCTTTCTCCAGAAACTGCCTGGAGTGCATAAAACCGTTTGTAAATCTATCCTCTGTACATAACTAGCACTAGAAATTCCAAATGGAATTTGAGCCAGAGAAGTCTGCTAATAAAGTAGCAGATAGAGTTCCCCCTTTAGCAACATGTAAAGGAAAACTGCAAGTATAGGAAAGGAGCTGGCTAGTATTGTACCTCCACAGCATCTTGCAGTGTGAGTACCAGGCTAAGAAACACCGTGACAGATATTTTCTCTTCTGTTCCTAAAGGAAGCATTCCTTCTCCTGATCACAACACAAAATTAATGCATACAAGATTTACATTTAGCAGCCAAGAAAATCAGGACAGTGAAAATCCTGTGGTTACTGCATTTCTGCTGTAAATGGATTCCAAGCCACATAACTTGTCATGTCAGTCTTAGAGCACTCATGAAAACACAGTTGTAATTTTAGCACAATTTTCCCTTCATTGAAGGGGCAGATCCATCTCTGTTATGCAGATGAAAAGCTTCATACCCAGATGAAACACAAGCAGTTGTGCATTTCATGTACTTAGAATTAACTAACTGGTCCAGATACTTTACAGTCAATTTCAAAATTGATCAATGCTTTTAGTAAAGAAAAGCTTTACTAATCTTATATTTACAAACTCTGTTCCAAATGAACTTGTTTTCATACAGCTTCATCCAAATGTAGTGCTATTGAAAACACAGGTCTGAATCCATTTTGCTAATTGGCATGAGACTTCCAAATATCTGATTCAGGCTGCTTCCAATCTTCTCCCATTAGTCTCTTCAGATTCAATTCTTTGAAAAATTCCAAACGATGACTGCAGAGAAAGGGAAAAAAAAAAAAAGTTTCAAATTATGCATCTTAAAAGTATCCTCAACAAGTTGAACTGATCTTTTTTCCATGCTTCCTTGGACAGAAATGTAACTACTACTGTTTCTGAAAACAGTACTGTTTCTTGTACTAGAAACAGGACAAAATCCTCAGCTATGAACAGACTTCACTTTGTGCTGTGGTACTTAAGTTGTCACCTTTAAAAATCTTTCAACTTACATTGCCTGGAACTCCAGTTAGATCAAGAACAAAATTATATCCTGTTTTATGACTTATCTGCACTTCAGACAAATATTGTTTACTACTCTTGACCAATTCAAGAGTCACGTCCTCTCCTTACAGTAAAAAGGAAGACAGAACAATGTAATGAAGCTAGTAAATATTTTTTTCCTGTAAGACTGTCTCATTTGCTTTCATGTAGCTAACCTCTTCTCAGTGGCTTGTGGGGATAGGACAAGGGGAAACAGCTGCAAAATAGAACAAAGGAAGTTCCGCAATGACATGCGAAAGAACTTCTTCACGGTGAGGGTGACGGAGCACTTGAACAGGTTGCCTAGAGAAGTTGTGGAGTCTCCTTCTCTGGAGATATTCAAGGCCCATCTGGACACCTACCTGGGCAGCCTGCTCTGAGGATCCTGCTTTGCAGGGGTGTTGGACCCAAAGATCTTTCAAGGTCCCTTCCAACCCCTACTGTTCTGTGTATCTGTGTAAATATTATGAATTGCTTTTTGCTAAGAAGCTCTCCTTTAGGCTGCCACACACCAACAATTGAGATGACAAGTAAGCTACTTTCTCATGAATACTTATATTAAAAAAAATGCCCAACAGTAAACAGAACATCTGACACTATTAATCATTTAAGTAGGTAAATGAAATTCTCTAAATAGGAAGCATCAATTTGACATGTGAAGACAAACAAAGAGTGATGAAAACAACCTCTTTACATGAATGCATCTGCTACCAATGTCTGAAAGTCTGGATTTCTCTTTTTTGAAAAAGTACTCTAGAAAGAATCCTTTCCTGAAAAGTATCACAAGCATTCTCCAGTTTACCTAATTGTCATGTTGTATTGACTAACAAGTTTGCATAAGAACTATAGCAGTCCTCTAGAGCTAGTTCCCTTACACAAACTGTCCAAAAGTAGCAGTCTGTATAGTCATTTCAGCCTCACAGTTAGGAAATAAGCAGGCCCACAGCACAATTTAAGTATCAAGATATTCTAGTTTTTCTGTTGATACTGGGTATCCTTTTATTATACTTCCCAATTTTATCTGCCTTTTCAAATTTTCCATAATACAGAGCCATCTGTGGACATGAGGCTGTTTAGCACAGTAGGGGAGAAGCAAAAGAGATTCACTCAAAATGCATCTGATGTATCTGGTACAATTAACACTAAGTGTCATTTCAGGAGGTGCTGTAGGCAGAGAAAAACCTGAACAACCCATCTACGATTTAGCCAAGGAAGGTAATAACAGATGTGAATGGTGTCGAACGCACCATTTGCTATGTGCCCAGGGGTTAACACAGAAATCAAGCACTAATTACAGGTATCTGGCTGTTCTTTACACTAAGTACAGTGCCAATAGATGTGGGGCTAAGCAGTATAATTCAAATAGCACTGGCACTCAGGCTGAAAACCAAATTAGGTTTGCTGTACAAGTATTGAAGAAGAATGCAACTACATTACAGGAGAACTAATTTTATTCTTACAAATCTGGTTTCTGTCCTTCTTGAAGTTCACATCGAGGCACAGGATAAAGTGCTTCATATTTTCTCTGGTCTCCTGAGCCATGAATTGCAAATGCATTAAACTTGTTAGTGCACGGTGGAAAATAATTCCAAGGAAGATGAGCTTTACCCTCCCATTTGGTTTCCATTCTGGTCACCTCAAATTCCAAGGGAAGTTCTTCCTGTTAAAGGCAGAAAAAAGAGCTAGTTAACTTCTAACCAGCCAACGAGCACCTAAAAAGTTACTTTCTGTGTATTATGAATGCACTTGACTACTTACTTTCCATACTGTTCTTTTGCCAGAAAGCAGCAACAATAAGTGTTGTCCATGACTGTCAAAAATCAGAGCCACAATTTTCTTAGAACGATGCCAAGTTATTAGTGCACATTTCTGCCACAAATTTGTACATCCTCCATACTGAAGCAGTTTCTGCACCCAAAGCTTTCCTCATGCATACATTTCACAAGCATTACAACTAGAAATGCAAATTAGTATTCACAACTTTTTCCAGCATGCTGTACTTACGGACAAAGTTCAACTTCTAAATACTGTTCAGATCTGTCACTCAAGAAAAATGCCTCTACAACTTAAAAAAAAGACAAGCTGTCAATGCTTTATGTTAGGTACCGATTTTATAGTATCCCAAGACTTTCACGTTCCATTAAAACAATTGTTTTCATAACAGCTTTTGGCCTATACCATTCCAAAAAAAAAAAAAAAAAATCTTGTGCATCAGAAAAATGGCAGTTCTACTAAGTAGCGTTAGCTCTCAGTGCAATAGCACCAGCACAGCTATTTCACCCAATATGCTTGCTGCGAATAGCATTAAGACAGAGATGGTGGCCAATCACACTCACAGCCGACACTCACCCTAAAGGACTTAAGGGCCAGAATCTTGTATTTGCTGGTAGCCCGAGGATTCAGAGCACCAGATGACACCAAGTTAGGTGCGTATGTCGATCTGCTCGAGGGTAGGCAGGCTCTGCAGGAGGATCTGGATAGGCTGCACCGATGGGCTGAGGTCAACTGCATGAAGTTCAACAAGGCCAAGTGCCGGGTCCTGCACCTGGAGCGCAATAACCCCAAGTAGAGCTACAGGCTGGGAGATGAGTGGTTGGAGAGCTGCCAGGCAGAGAAGGACCTGGGACTGATGGTTGATAGTCGGCTGAATATGAGCCAGCAGTGTGCTCAGGTGGCCAAGAAGGCCAACAGCATCCTGGATTGTATAAGAAACAGTGTGGCCAGCAGGGCTAGGGAGGTGATCGTCCCCCTGTACTCGGCTCTGGTGAGGCCGCACCTCGAGTACTGTGTTCAGTTTTGGGCCCCTCGCTACAAGAAGGACATCGAGGTGCTTGAGCGAGTCCAGAGAAGGGCTACGAAGCTGGTGAGGGGCCTGGAGAACAAGCCCTATGAGGAGCGGCTGAGGGAGCTGGGATTGTTCAGCCTGGAGAAGAGGAGGCGGCTCAGGGGCGACCTTATCGCTCTCTACAGGTACCTCAAGGGAGGCTGTAGCGAGGTGGGGGTTGGTCTGTTCTCCCAAGTGCCTGGTGACAGGATGAGGGGGAATGGGCTTAAGTTGCGCCAGGGGAGTTTTAGGTTGGATCTTAGGAAGAACTTCTTTACTGAAAGGGTTGTTAGACATTGGAACGGGCTGCCCAGGGAAGTGGTGGAGTCACCATCCCTGGAGGTCTTTAAAAGACGTTTAGATGTAGAGCTTAGCGATATGGTTTAGTGGGGACTGTTAGTGTTAGGTCAGAGGTTGGACTCGATGATCTTGAGGTCTCTTCCAACTTAGAAATTCTGTGATTCTGTGAGATGCAGCAGAACACCAAAAAGAAGAACTCACAGCAAAGCACACACACCATAATTAAAAAGCCTGCTGAATCTCAGAAACATTAAGAAAGAAGCTACTTTCAAAACACTCTGCCCTGTAAATAGCTGATCCTTTGGATAAGGAATTACTTGGTTTCAGATATACCTGAACACTAGGTGTGACTTTTTAGGACGATTAGGTAGAACTATAATGGTGTTTCTCACAGTAAAGATATGTTATCATAAAGTTAGAGTTAGAACTAGATATGATTTATTATGCTGTTTTACATAAGCCTACTTAGTATAATAGATATCGAAATGATGCTATTAATGTTCCAGTAGAGCTTAAATCATAGTATTTCAATAATCAGAAAGCATAGAACTGTTAGAAGCATTAAGTTGCTACATTATTCAGAGCAACAGGTAAAAATTAAAGTATTGACAGAAAAGAAGAGAGAAAACAGCATTCCTGGAGGAATATTTCCCATTCTATTTAAGTGCGATTTTCAATCATATTATGAGCTCTACTTTCGTTGTTTCATACCTTCTTGTTCCTGAAACTAACTTTGGAAAAGTAAGCAATTAATAGACAAGTGTTTTACCTATTGTTCTCTACTACTTAAAGACAAAGTAGAACCTATATTTAGGATTTCCATTCTATTTACCTACTGCAAATGCATTTATATATGCATCTCATAAAATTATTTTAATAATAAAATATGTCAAGCCTTAATTGTTTCACAAGTTATATCAGTAACCCAAAAGCCAAGTTTGACTATCCATACTACTGACATCAGGAAAAGTCAACCACACTATTCTTGAGCCCCATCCTGTTCACCGTAGTCCATTTCCTTTACGTTCACCAAGTGACATAAATGTAACATTTTCTTCTTTTCCTAGTCATCTGTATTGTTGCACTACTATAAAAACAACCTTACTGTCAACAGTGTTTGTCATGAAAATAATTCACCACCTAGATAGAGAGCATCCCTCTTGATACATGTGGGGGTAGTTTATGGCTAGATACACTTACAGTTACTTAAGGAACTTCCTTAAGGAGGGATGAGGGTTACAAGGAATTTCTTCACCAGCATTCTTTCCCAGAGCCCTCAAGATAAAACAGGAAGGATTTTTACTTTACATTTCATATCTGGAACTTTAAAAGCAGTACCATGACCAAAGAAACTGACCTGAATTAGAAGATGCCATACATTCAACACTTAAAATTAGATCAGTTTTTAAAAATAGCCATCAGAGAAACTTAACAATCAGGCATAATAAATACAGATGAACACCAGCACGTACACAAATCAGGTAATTTCAGCAAAACAGTTACACTTACCCTCATAGTCCCACAACTTTCTGAAGGGCTTCCCTGGCTCTCCAAGTGGTGCTGGAGGATCATTAAAAAAGGGAGCATTAACTTCCATTAGCAGCCCTCCATCATATGACTTCAGCCCAATTGTTACTGGCTGGTGGCTCACAAGTAAATCATCCCATGTGTGTTCAATTGTGAATTCCATTTTAATGTTCTGCATAAGACAAATGAGAAAGAATGTTTTTATTAAAGAGCCCAGATACCATTTCAGCATCAACTGTACTGGCCCCTAGGCTAAAACAAACAAACAAACAAACTTGCAAGTTAAGCAGCTGAACAGTAAGTTTGCATGAAGCATAAATCTCCTAGACAGGACCAAGAGGAGAGAACTGATTGTTCTCAGTCCTATTTACGAATGAAAAAAGATGGTCACTTGAACAAGTCACTATTTTAAAATCATTGTTTTACTGAATTCCTCTGTAGAGGAAGTTATGTATGACAAGTCAAAGTCTGTATAGTGTTAGCTGGATTCCTCAACTCAAGGCCCAAACAACATTATGGTAGCAAGACAAATCCGTGCCTCCTCAACCGTCTCCGTTTGCCTCTTGTACTACAAAAGCAGCTTCCATATTTCAGCTCTGTAACTCAGATTCTCTATAGCTAGAGTTTTTGGCAGCAGTCCTGCCATTACACAGTCAGCACAGGATCCAACTACAGACTGCTTAGAGAAACTCACCCCCATCCTGATTACATGTACACACACTCTCCTTAGGGCCAGTCAGTTCTAGGACAAGCAAATGGCATGCCCTTGGAGGGCAGGCTCCAAAGGAGATTGGGGAGGAACTGCTCTTACACTCACCTATACCCATACTTCTGCAGTGCCAGACAGATGATTCTGAAAGGGAGAACCATTTGTGCAGGCAGAAGTTAGAATATTCTGCATGAGCCCTTAACAACATAAGAACAAGTTACAGGCAAAAAAATAAAAATGAAGCTGTATCAGTCCTTTTGTCAATAACAAGACAGCTGCGTCTGCTACAATCCCCAAATCATGTTTCCAGACAACAGAAGAGCTGAAATAGTTTAGCTTTATAAAGCAGTAACATGAATGCTTTTCATAGGTTTTTTGTACTTCCATGGTTACAAATGACTTCTAGAAGTTTTGCCAAGCTTAAGACATTTCACTGCCTACCTAAACACCTTCCAAAACCATCAAATATTTATCTAGAGAACAGCTACACAAAGCAGTCATAACTACATGCTGTTAGATGATTTTGTAATATGAGAAAAGCAGATTGGCAAAAAATCTTCAGTGAATCTGAAATGCAAGACAAAAAAAATCTGCTACAGTTTTGTTTGGCGGTCATTGCAAACCAGCCAAAGCAAAGGATTTCAAGAAAAACTGCAAGAGATGTAGCACCTTGCTATTTGTACGTGTAGGACAGACAGATGACTTTACTATAAAAAAATAATAAAAAGAAGTCCTGCAGCGACAGCTTATTAGGTAGAAACGTACAAGTTTTAAAGATGATCCACATTACCATACGCAGACTTAATGAAGTTGGTTACTAGTATGCTTTTCAATTATAATAAAGATAGCAATACAGAGCCATCATATGGAGCAATAGGGTTGTTTAGAGAGGATCTTCAACCTACTCTTAATGCTATACATGCCCAGAAGGATCAGCCAAACACCAGCACACCATGCAGAAGTTCTTAGCCACCTGTAAGTGCTCCCACTACAGACCCCCAAGCTGCATGCAGCTCACAGCACCCGGTTCAGGCACTCGCACCTGAGCTCCCCCAGCACCTCACCTGACCGCCCTGAGAACGCTGCTGCACCTGGGGCCATCTCACATCTCCTCAGGGAGCTTTGCACCTTCCATCTCGACCCCTACCCACTCGGGTAGCGGGACAACACCAAGCAGCTGCGCTCCAGGTTCCCTAACTACCCTACCAGGCCAAGGAAGCTAGAAGCCATGAAGGAGAGGGCAACTTTCACCAGCCACCATCCCGTAGCTGGACACAAGCTTCCCGGAGGAGCCCACCAAGGGGATAACCCGCACCCTCAGGCGCCTACAGCGATCCTAACGGCCAAGACTCCCTCGGCCAACCGCCCTCACCTCACCTCACCTCACACCAACCGCCGCCGCCGCGCGCGCACACACACAGCGGCCGCCAACGGCCGCCCCCCAGCGCCTCGCTGGCGCGTGCGCAACCGTTAGCGCAGCGCCCCGCCCGCTGCAACCGTCGCTTCCTTCGCTACGGGCTCCGGCAGCTGGGGGAACGGTGTCGGTAACGGGCTCGGTAACGGAGGCTCAACCGTTCCTGAGGCGGCGGTGACGGCCCTGACCGCCAGCATGGCCGCGGAGCTCGGCGGCGGCGGCGAGCCAGGTGAGGCGGCCAGCCCCGAGGCTGCCCCCGGCCGCTGGAAGGAGGCAGCCCCTGGGAGCCTGGGGCGGTTCTTGTACGGGGAGGGAAGTCTTGAGACCGTGGTTGTAACGGCAGGGAGGTGTTTTCTGTGGTGTCTGCTGCGAAAAACAACGATATGAAAACTTTTATGGCTAGCAGAAGACTAATCGTTAAAAGGGCGTAATGAGGGTAATAGCCAGGCACGAGAATTTTTAGGATCGTGCCTCTTTATTTACGAAAATGTTACTCAGCTTAACTGACACCTGGAAGGCAAAAAAGCTGTCTTCTGATGACGTGTGTTACAGACTGAAAACTATACCTGTAAATACGTGTTCTGTTACGGTTTGTGTAATTTTAATGTGAGTGTAAAATGAGTGGATCAGAGTGTACTTAGACTGCTTAACGCCAAAATACTGACTGACAAAAGATGCTTCCGCAGAGTTTATATTTCTAAAAATAGGGAGTTGATGTGTTGTCCCAAGAATGCTGCTGACCCTGTCATTGTAGTCTGTGTGGTGGGGAAATCGGGTAGCGTGAATGGATGGGCAGGATCACAGTGCAAGACGTGGCGTGACCATGCATCACACAACTCAAGTTTTGAGTTGATACTAAGCTTGTTAGGACAGTTTTGGATGGGCAGAGGTGGAGGGACAACTCATGATTCAAAGGACCTCAATAGCAGAAAAGCTTCTGTCTGTACCAACAATAGTCTTGCCTCAGAAGCCTCTCTCTCGAGTTTTGCTGAAATACTTGTTACACTGTGATGTGAACAAATGGTTTAGGTTCAAATGTTGTGGATTTCCTTTTTTATGTATTTGATGTGTTTGGGTGTAGTTTATGATTTTATAATTGTGTGACTCCAAATGGAGCTTTGACAATATACACGATGAATTGGCAGGAGTTGCCTTTTCTCTCAAGGATATCTCTCAGAAAAATTGCATCCTGCAAGGATGCTGAACAAATTTTAAGTTAGTTTGCAAGGCAGCTGAGACACAAGCTATTTGAGGCCTGTTCTAAGTCTGATGTGTTTATTGATGTTCTACTTTTTTCATAGATGATGTCCAACTTCTAAAGTGTTGAATGTGTGTAATACACACAGATTCTGTAAGCACTATTAAATTCAGCTTTATAGCATAAATACTTGTTGAGTTAATAGCTGTAACAGAAGTTCTCATAATGAAATGCTGTTCCCTGAAACTGATCCATTATAAATTCAATTTTGACTGAATTCATTTTGAAATATCAGCAGCCAATCCTACATGTGATAGTTACCCATTCCATTACATATTTTTGTGATAAGCTACTAAGTACGTCTTTTATCTGAATGAATTTTATGATTACTGTTGAAGGTGACTGCTTCTGCAATTGTTGGCTAAGGTCTATCCTCCTTTTGGACCTATGTTCATGTTCTGAGATTGCTTTGGCTGGTGAGGCCAACTACTCTTCCAGGTCCTGTTTGTTGACATCCCCTTTATATTCTGTTCTCCTTTTTTCTGTTGATTCTTATAGCATATTAGAACCACAAAAAGAACCATTGCAA
The DNA here is from genome assembly GCA_011075105.1 of Heteronetta atricapilla. NCBI lineage: Eukaryota > Metazoa > Chordata > Aves > Anseriformes > Anatidae > Heteronetta > Heteronetta atricapilla. The sequence continues at coordinate 60,138,681 of CM021734.1, forward strand.
TGCATATCAAGAAAAACAGGCGAGAAATTTTAAGTTGAAACAGTTGTGTTGTCTTCCTGACTCCCTTTTTTTCCTCTATCCATTTCAGTTACAAAGGTTTAAATCAGATTCTCATGGTTTGGCCAGATGGAAGAACACTACAAATGAATGGGAAGAGCTGCTGTTTTCCCTTTCCAACCTTTTGCTGATTCTTCCATTTGCAGTACAAGTAGTCTCTGAAATCCCAATAGTCAAAGTTAGAGAAGTCATAGTAGAGAAGAGCAATGTCTTAGTTGATGTTTATTTCTAAAAATGCAGATACTAGCAGTCTGCATGTCTTTCTTGCTTAGGTTTCTTCTGGATATGCAGGAGTGCTCAGATTCATGTATCAGTGTAGTTCTTGTGACCTAAATTTGTTGAATGTTTATATGTCTGTCATTTATATGAATGCTTGTTGAATGTTTATGGGTCCAGTTCCCAGCAACAGGTTAATTTTGTATCATCTAGCTAATTGAGTCGGCTCTGGTGTGATTTGTTGCACTTAGTCCTCATGAATCATTAAGATGTTGTGTATGTTTATGGCTTTTCTAGCCAAAAAATAAAATAATTTCTAGGAGGTAATGATATGAAAGATGTCAAATTATTTCTTGTTAGCCTTTGTATTTATTTGAACTCCTACTTTCCTGAAAATAATTGCACTAAGTAGAATTTTATGAAGCATATTGTGTGCCTTCAAAGCACTACACCATAAAACATTTACGACTGCCAGTCAGGTTTATCTAGATAAACATTCATGTTGTATGATCCACCTTTTGTTGTATTTTTCAGTTCAGAGGCTAAATGTGGCATTTGCACAGTATGAAACGGATGAAATTTTGAGCAGCACTGCTGAGCAGGTATGTGAACTGAGGTATGAAAGTAGATTAAAAAAAAATCTGTTTTAAGACATACATCTTTGCATACCTAGAACATAGTCCACTTCAGTGTCATTTTGCCTTGAGCCCATTGCATATCTGCAGAGTTGCTTCTAGTTTTCAAAGCAGCAGCAGAATAAAACTGTCATAACAACAATGAATTCTGCTATTTTTAGTGCATTTTTAAGTTTGTCATATGCAGGAGAACATATTCCCACAAAGACACTTGATTTCTGCAGAGTAGGCTCTTTTGTCTTGTGTGAAGATAGCATTTTGTGGTGAGTACCATAAGCCTGTCTGAAAATCTGTGCAGAACTTAGGGCATCAGCACTTTTCTGATGCTGGGATGCATGGAAGTAAACTTGGCACTTGCACAGTAAGTGTTCTTGTAAGCTTGTAAGGGATCTTTTAAGAAAGAGCTGATTCCCCCTCAGATGTTGTTACACTTTACACCAGAGCATCTCAAGGAAAAAAATAATCAATTGTATTTTTTTCAAATTGAGCCAGAGTTCAATGATTTTTTTAATGTAAACCTAAAAGCAATTGTATGGGATATCATATATGCTTTCAGTACAGATGGAATAAACAGCTTTGGGTTGCATATAAAAAAAAAATAATAGCTACATGCAGTCATGTTCAAGTACTAATATAAGATGTTCAATTACAGAAAAATGTCCTTGGAAGTGATGGTATATCCGGATCCAGGATAGTGGACCAAAGGTAACTGATTCCAAACAAGTGAGAATACTACTTCAAAAGAAACTCATTTGCTTTTAAAGGTGTTAATATCCAGTTGGGCCTAGTTTTACGTACACTTACTTGCTCACAGCTCTGAGGACTTGTAAGGGGATGTCTGCAAAAGTGTTCCTGTAACAGCTGTGTTTAGATAAATCTTCTGTTTATTCAGGCATTTAAATAGGACTTTTCTTGCACAGTCTATAAAATAAACAACAGGAGATAAGGAATAATCTAATGTAAATTTTAAGACAAAGTGGAGGTGAGGTTGTACAAATCTAGGTAACTGCGCTGTCTGTTAAACAAGTCAGGTGGGTATTTTTTTTTTAAATGTTTGCTTGAGAAGTTGACTAACAGTGCACAAAAAAACTTTTCGGTATGGCCACTAGTAAATTGTTTAATGGTCATTGTCCTCTTCTTGCTGTTACAAACTACCCTTTATGGTTAGGATTTAAGGCTTTATCACTAACAGAGAATTTTTCAGAGAATTACTATAGTCTACAAAAATACTGGGAAGGAAGGAAGTATGCAAGTAGAACTGCATTTTTTTACTTTATCTTATAGGTCCTTTACTGTTGTATGTGAAAGCAGTAAGAAAGTCTAGTTTCTAATCTTTGGAGATTTTTATTTGTGCTTGAAATACTAATGCATTACAGCTTATTTACAATGTTGTGTGTTCTAATTTTCTAATCCAGGAAGTCTGTGGTTAATGATCATACTTTAAAAGTAATTAAAATTGTTCTCTTGATGTTGGTGAATGTTGGTCTTGGAAGTAAACTGTTTTGTTCTGCTCTCTGGGTTAAGAATTCTGTAAAACTAGTATCAGAACAATGTTTCAGCATTTACAAAATGTTTTCTAAGCATGTTTTTCCAATTTTCAGCTTATTACCTCTAATTGTAGAGTATGATAAACACCTGGAAGAGATGAGGGAACAGCTGCGGATTTATCAGGTATGCACGTTGCCAACGTTTTGCACTCTTTTAGTGCTTTACTGTATTAATATGTAGGCTACTATTATTTGTCAGTTGAGGAAAGCGTGCCTGCGTCATGCTTCAGAAAGTTCTTAGACCACAGCCTAACTCAAACGAATAGAACTTCCTATGACAAGGTTGGGAGGTTGTCCAAATTAGACCATTACTGTGTTTGTGGAAGTGGTGGTGTGAAACACAACATACGTGCTTTTGTCTCTGGACATTCTGATATTGTCGCAGGTACCTTCCTAGGTGACGCTGAGATGAGGCAGATATTTCTCCTTTTCCTTAAAGGTCTGATCTTGGCCATACAGTCCAGCTTGGTCTTGCAAGTAGATAGAACCATACTTTTATGTTCTTAGTTGTTCAAACTCAAATAATTGAAATGTTTGATATCATGGAGACTGGGGGAGAGGGAACTGTCTTCCTTTCAAACAACAGGCAAATGAAATAATGCTTCATATGATTCCTGAAAAGTAAAGTGGTGTGTTTAATAATTAAAATTTGTGGAGCAGAGTTCAGTTCTTACTTGTGATCTACAGGCAACAGTTACACTACTGTTTTGTTTCAGCGCACTTAATCTTATGTCCATAGTAGAGTATCCACAAATAGTCTTCAAACTTGGTTGATTGCAGAAGGCAATGTAAGCCCTATGCTTCTGTGGCACTCCTTCTGTTAACAAAGCAGTTGATTCAACTATTACATACTGAAATTGCTCCTTAAAGTTTCTAAATTGCTCCTTAAAAAGTTCCTAAACTTTTTTCTTAATTCATCCTGTACACAGTAAGTATTCATCCACTGTATCCCTAAAAGAACACGATTTAATTAAAAATCTATCTGCAAGAGCTGTAGGAATTCCCAAAGCTAAGTTTAATGCTCATAACAACTTAGAAATGTTCAGGTGTAACTTTTTAACAGGATTTAGCAGCTCTTAAATTTAAGTGGCATCTTGTGACTTTTCTTACAGAAGGAAGTCTTACTTTCATTTACTACATTGTTCTGAATTATGTTGTCAGTGTTTTACAGTATCATTCAGAAAGAAAACATAAGAGTGAGTTGCTCAATTTTGTCACTTAAGAGCTTACTCGTGCATGTTTCTGTATTAGGTACAGATGGGTGAGATGAGACTAAAATTTGAGCAAGTCACCAAGGAAAATGAAAGGTAAATAAATGTGCTGACTTATTGTTGTTGTTGTTCTTGATTTTTAAATCTTAGTTTTTTTCCTAAAACTTTAAAGTCTTGTGAAGCCACTTAATAATTCAAGATTTCATACTCATGTACTTAGTGCTACTTGTTAAGTGCTTAATATATATTACACAACCAGATTAGGAGTTTCAGCCATATCTGTGTAATAGAACTAGATATAAAGCTATTTAAAACTGTTTATTGCTTTTATAGAACATATCTTGCTTAATAGATTTAAATGTCAGATGTCAACATTATGTACAGATCGAAGGTACATAACTTAGTTGATTTAAAAAAATAATATGTTAAAGAAATATTTTGCTGAACTTGTTTCTTTGAATTTCAGACTTCATGCAGAGTTGAAAGAGGTTCTTGAGACACAACTGGAGGCTCTTCCTTTCATGCCTCTGGGAACTGATCTTCCTGCAGATGAAAGAATAGTGAGAAACCTTCAAGAACAAGTACAACTGACAAATCAAGTGCGTGAGATGAAACATTTGTACTGTTCATCTTGTGCCTTAGCAGATTAGGAGAAGATGGTTTATTTCTTGGTTCAGAATTCATTTATAACACTTTCTTGAAACTATTTTGAGGCCTTCTTGATTTTACATAGCTAAAAAAAAAGGTATGTATAGTAAGGACAGCAAAACCTGAAGGAAGTTTCTTTCTAGTTTCATACACCTAGGAAGTTTTTATGTTAATTTGCCTCTAATTCTACCTAGTTTACTTGATCTTTATGTTGATTTCCTGACCAGAAGATGAATAAAATATTTTGTTCAATTCAAGTTACTGTGGTAGGTTGTCGTTTTGATTTAAAGAAAAAAACATTGTAATGTGAAATGAAGAGGAAGGTATATGTGGAATATAGCAAGTAACAAATCCCAAAAGATCAGCAAAATCTCATGAACATGTTACAGTGATGTGTCAATCCTGTTGCACTGGACTAAGTTGAAGCTAAATTGACAGCTGAATTTTTGTATTTGACATACCATAGCCCTAGAGTAAATACTTGAAAAAGCTTGCATTTGACAGCTTCAGAACTTTAGTGGAACTGCTCTTCTGGAGAGAGCTACAAAACTGTGCAAAACTTGATATTCTTATCTATGTAGAATTTGAACTCGCAAACATCTTTTTCTACCTCTGAATTTGTTGTTTTGTCTTTGTGGTTGTAATTTGTACAGAGTACAAAAGACATTTCAAAAGAAAAGTTGAATCTTTTATTTTGGAGGAATGGTAGATGAAAGTAAATGTACTGTAATAAGACAATATTTTATGTAGACCTTTGTTCTGCAACTTCTTAGGAAAAAGAACAAGCAATAGAGCTCTGGCAGACTGTATCACAGGAGCTTGATCGCCTTCGGCAGCAGTACCAGGAACGCATGACTGAAACGCAAATCCATGTGGCTGAAAGACAAAGGCAGAAAGTAATTTTCATTTATATTTTTGTTAATTTTGGAATGTCATTGTATACTGTGAAGATTTTGGGTCTGTGTGTAGTCAAACTGAGGTGGGGTGGTTCTATCATACTGTTTTCTGTAATAGTGACATCAGATGTTGAGTGGTCAGATGTGGTCACTGATGCATCAAATAATTTAATATGTTGTAGACAGATCTGCTACTGTGAAATGTTTACAGTACCATCATAGCCTGTGTGGCCCATTAGAAGTACTACCCGTGTATGCTTTCATTTAACTGAGTGAAATTCAGATACGTTTTTCATTAGTAAATCTGATTTGCTAGATTACTAGGTCAACAGCTAGAAGTAATCAAATCACTAATTTACAAAGTATATTGGTTATCCTGTAATGTGCATGAATTTTCAGAAATGTTTTTAGTTGACTGATCGTCACATCCTTATGATGGTAAGAACAAAAACCTCAATCCTTTTTTTTAAGGATCAGCTGACTAGCTTCCACCAGCTGAATCGGCAACTGCATGCAGCCAATGAAAAAATAGAGTTGGTAAGTAAAACCTAAGCAGTGACTTACTGAATTTATTTTTTCTACAAGAGCCTTGAAGCACAAATTGAAAGCAAAATGTCCCTCATAGATATGTGCTTGGATAGACCTTGTGCCACTCAGATTTGCAAACTTGTCTAGGAACAAGTCAAAAATCAGGAAGTAATGGCTTTTCCCTGAATTCTTAATTTCCTTAAAATTCTTTATTTAAATACTTAAATTCTTTGTTGTGCCATCATTTGCAAGCTATGCACTGAAAAAAACGTAGTGCTTCAGTCAAGCCCCTACTGATACTGCAGATTGCTATAGAATTGTATCTTGCAAGCAGTTCTGTTTACAAGCTATTTCAGTAGTTTTAATAAAAGCAAAATAAAGCACTCAGGAATTTTTACCTTATATAGTCAGTGACTAAGAAAATCAACTGTTCTTTAAGGTTGATAGCCACATTAGAGTTATTGAGGGATTGCTGTCAAACAGTCTCAAGGAAATACAATGAGCTTTTAAAACAGTTCTGGTGAGGATTTAGAATTTGCAGACTTAGCTGCTATTATAAGCAAAGCAGTAGGAGGTAACAAAAATAGAATGACTGAATGCTTAAAATCATAATATTGGAAAAATGATGTGGAGAAGAGTGAAATAGAGGTTTTCTTTGAAGAAGACAATGTTAAGGTAAAGGTTATCCATTTGTTTGCGTTCTCCCCACAGTTTGACAAGGTCTGTTACAAATGTCAAGAAATAAAGAAGCATGCCCTTTCTTAAGTTACCATACTGAAAAATTAGGAGTGGAGACTATTTGGCTTTTTATCATGGTTAAACATCTGTGTTCCGTAGATGTGTTCAAGTTTGAGTTTTTCAGCATATCTATAAGTGTTCTGGAAATGAGATCCAGTAATGAGACAACAGCACTCACTACTAATTTTAACAGTATTTAAGGTAACGAAAACTGAAACAGTATACAGAAATTTGCAGTAAGACATGATAGCAAATACATGAATGCATTTTATCAGACATTTCATTAATAATTATACAAGCAGAATAACCCATGAGGGCAAAATAGAGCTTTCACATAGGGTACTTAGTGTTAGTCCTGAAATAATTGTTAACACTCAGAATACGTATTTTACAAGTATTAAAGTTTCTGAAAACAATTCTCAGCAACAGTCAAGAAAGCAAGAACAATATTAGCATTGGGGTTGGGTACTGTGCTGCAGTCCACAGTACAGTAGCGTCTTGAATGCTACCTATATTCAAGTTGTGGTCATCTCTCATCTCAAAAGGGGAATGTAAGATCTAGGAAAGACTAGTTGGTTAACAAATACTAAATTACTTTGAGATGAGAGAACACCTGAAAGGATGAGATTTATAGCACTTTGGGTGGCAGAGAAAGTTGAGGGCTAAACAATTGCTTGCTGCCTCAGGGTAAATGGGCATTAAATACAAGGTGGTTTTTTTGTTTGTTTTTTTGTTTGTTTGTTTTTTGTTTTTTAATTAGTAATATGTGGTCTACTGTGGTACTCATCTATCTAAGGTATTTTTGGTACCTAAAGCAACTAGATGGGAAATGTAGATGGTAGATCTGAGCTATTAACAGTCCTCATCTCTGGAAGTTCTTATAATACCAAAAGGGTAAAGAAATGGAGGATGAGGTAACACCACTCTTCATTTGCCTTTCTATATTACTCTACCTAAAGCCTGGTGCCTTGGAGACCAGCCAGTGTCACATAGACTTTATCAGCTTTTCATACAGCATTCTATTCTGTAGAAATGTCTTGTAACTCTGAATTTATGAGACTTTCAATAAAATGGGAACATGCTATAAATCTCTCCTTGTTTTGCAGAGCAATCAACAGTTTCTACAAACTGTAACAGAACAGAATGTGGAACTAGAGCAGCTACGAAAGCAACTGAGGTATAAAACAGGCAATTTAAAAATGGTATTTTTTCCTATAGCCTTTTTTAGCTTACTGCATTATTATGGGCCTCCTTTTGTCCTGTAGCACCATTTGTACAACATCCTGTTATATAGGTGGCTACTCATCACAGTCCTGAAATTTGAATGTTCAAAGTAGCTTTAAATTTTAGCACTTAAAATTTCTGCAAGAGTTCTAAACCATAGGCTATGTGGATGTTAGAGGTAAGAGAAGCTTTATTTGTCTTAATGGTTATTTTTAAGTTTCTTCTGCACAGCAAATTTAGGACCAGGACCTGCTCACACACGCAGGTCAGTGAAGATATTTTCAAAGGGGAACTTATCACCTCTTTTTTATTAGCTATAATTTTTCAGTGGGAAAAACTATTTTCAGAAAATGATGTAATTTAAGGAAGGAAAATGTGTCAGAAATCAAAGATTAAGGTGGTATTCAAGGTATTTGCTGAAATAAAGTATTTACCAACTCTGTTATCACTTGTCATGCTATCTTAAAAGAGAAAACACATCCCTACATTCTTGGACATTACTTGCACAGGCTAGTATTACTCTTTTGGTACCCATTCATCTGGAGATAAGTCTTGCATTGACATGGTTGCATCGACTCATGTAATAAGTGTGTGAAAGCAATTAGCATTAGCTGAACTTATTTAAGACATTCAATAAACACTTGCAACATTGGCTTTTTATGTATTTCTAACACTTCCAAGGGTTTTGATTTAAAAATAAAAATTGGGATGCAGTGAAGCATTCAGTTGGGGTGTTTTTGTCAAATTTTCAGGTGTCATGATTTCCTTTGCTCTTACCCTTACTTCATTTTTAAAAAAAGGACACTGCTCTTTTTTTGAAACTCACTGGGACTGACTTAAAGCTGATGAATCACCTTGGTCTGAACTTTTACTTACGTTTACGCTAAATACATGGGTTTTTGATCAGCTGCTGTTACAAACAGCAGTGTAGTTTATATATAATAGGGGAAATTTTATATATTTATGTATATTCCTTACTTGCACAAGGGTAGGCTCTTATCTATTTGCTGGGCTTGAGTAGACTAGTCACCTTCATTCTTCTGGGACACATTCCTGATTAAAAGTCTTTGCTGGGGAAGGCAGTTTAACACGTGGCTAAAGTCAAAATAGTTCATTACATGTTATTAATCAGTGACCAATATTAATAGTATAACAGGTCAGGTCAGCTGGGGTACTGAGCACTTCAATATATTCATGAATCTCCACAAATCTATAAACAACCTTCTCTGTGTAATCCCATTAAGTATTGATCTCATATTCACTTTTGCTTGCTCTTATGTAGGTGCACCCTCTCAGAGGAAGCATGGGTAAAGTGTGTGCAAGTATGCACAAATATTCCCTTTGTGAGAAGCACATCCGCCGACCTGTCTGCATATCCCTCCTGTTGGAGGTGTGAGTGCTCCTGCTTTGTGTGTACTTACGCTGCTTCCTCAAGTCCACTAATTGTATGCTCCTGAGAGAGCACGCCAAGAATTCCCATATGCACACAGCTGATACATTGGTCCCCATTTATTTCTTGCTGTGCTATCAATCTGCCAACTGGGTGCAGGCTGTTCATGGCATCTGGTGTGATGGCTGCTCTCCACCAGTGGGGTGACTCCAAGCAGGGTCAAACACAGCTCAACTGCTGGTCTATTGCTGTCCTGTCACTCCCCCTGTAATCACAAATCTTTATGCATCTTTGGAAGCTTTCTCCAGGTTCTAGGAGTCTCTTGGTAACTCCCTGATTACTGATTAAACTGTTTGGGGATCATCGTGCACAAACTTTGTCATTGCTATTCTCCCCATAGTGTTCCAAATTTGGTGCAAACAGGATTTCAGAGGAATTTTGAGTTTATTGTCATGGGCACTGATTACACTGTCATTCCATGCAGATCAGCTCAGAGTTCTTGCAACCGTAAAAACTGTATTTTGTATTCACAAAGCTAATGACAGCAGCTCTGTATAGCTGTAAAAGAAGCACGGTAGTGATTCTCAAAGAAGTCTAGAAAGCTTTTCACCAGCTGTCATTTCTCTACCAGGAAGTTACATGCATGTAGTTTGCCTGGGCTACATAGCATATATTGCTGACAATTTGATGCTTCTTTCAGACATTTTTAAAAGATTTGCACTGATTTACAGTAAAAGATTAACAAATCTGGAGAGGTTTAAAAACAAAAACTTTCACATGGGAGAATTTCTATTTGTTTCATATGACCTAGACTGGGTATGGTTTTGGAGTTTTTGATGTTGCTAAGCCTGAAAGCATGTGTTGGTAAATTTTAGGTATTTTAGGATTGATATAGCAAAGTATACAGTCTGTCTCATATAATCATAAGATACTTTAAACATGCTCGTGACGGACTGTCATCCTATTTCTAATATGCACACCTAAGGGAAGACTGCTAGATTAAGTTTTGGAAGGTAACCTGGTGAAAAGAAAACAGAATTAAGAGTTCTGCTGGAATTTATTTTCCAGAGGATAATAGCTTTTATTCTTTAGATCAAAAGTTGATGTTACCCAAAATTAAAAAAAAAAAAAAAAGGTGAAAACTTTTTGAGAAGTATTTAAGAACAGAGTTAATGCTACTCATTAATGTTTAAATGATAACAAATCTGCATTTATGTAACTATTAAAGGGTCATAATCTGCCATACGTTATAAGCAATGTAATATTTTATGTATTTGTGGAGAGAATTGAGGATTAAACAGATTGACTTCTTAGATGCTAGAATTTTTATTTTATGTATTTAACGTGTAATATTTTAATATAATATTTTAAAGTTCCATTGTATATAATCAGTCGTTCAGCTCACTGCATTATTGTTCTCTTGAATTAACTCTTAATGGCTGTCTCTGGAGAGGGGATACTCTGGTGTTACTGGATACTCATTTGTCAAATGGTCTGCTGCAGTGCAGTGAACTTCTTATCAAAAATATTTTGAAATACATGCTGTTGAAATGTTTCAAAAAGTCTGAAGATAATGCATATAAATATATAAACTTTGATTTGCTTAGAGCTGCGTTTCAGTATATTAACAGAGAGATAAAAGCTTGCCAAGGTTGCAGCAAAGATAAATTGCACAATGAAGAATCAGAGTTGCATCTTTATTCTTTAGAATGAATTTGTCACTTCTTGAATGCACATCCCTGAATTTGATCTGAAGCAGTTTGGTCATCAAAATGCATTTTTAGTACTTAAGCTGTTTTGAATTTTATGATCTCATTTATATATATATTTATTCTCTCCTTATGTTGAGTTTAGAGTTCTTTGTTTTGTTTTGCAACATATTTTAAATATTTTTTGGGGAAGCAACTAAATGCCCTCATAAATTTAACAGTGTCTTTTCTAGGAGGCACCCCCTTTTCATATGGGGTAAGATCAAAGGTTTGGACCTGCAGTGAGGGCCATAAGTCTAGGAATAAAGTTTTTTTGTTTTTTGCTTTCTTAAGAAATTATGACAAAATGAGCTTTTCAGATGTATTAAACTGTTGTAGAGTTGCTAGGATTATATGTATGTTGGTTAATATTTTTACTTAGGTATAATATGCTTCTTCCTTTTACGCCATTAAATAAAAGAAATGCTATTTCCTTAAGGAATTTTTGCTTGAAGTTGATTCTAAAAAATATTAAATATTTTCTAGCTTCTTTCATGACTGTTAGTGCTCAAGTTTGCACTAGTCTGTATGCCTTTTTTTTTTTTTTAACTTTATCATACTTTAAATCATTGGTCTTTAAATTTACCTTAATACTCAGCCAGAATAATTGGGTTACACACCCACATGAGGGACTCTGTATGTCTTTCTTTTCCCAAGTCAGAGGAGTAGAAGCATTGTTCATTTCAATGAGATTTTCTACTGTGTTTAAAGTCTGATTCACTAACTAGCCCATTTTTTTTATCCTTTTCTGTTTCAGCTGTTGTCAGACCTCTTCAAATTATAATGTGCATCAATTACGTTCTTTAGAAATGGTTAACGTTTTTTTAAATTACTTATACAAGTTGATTTAAAAAGTGAAATCTAATTCTGAAACTTATTTCAGTGTTAAGTATCTGAGGCCAATTATACTTAAGTTACTGAGTCACTCCAAAATTTTGATTGCCTAGTCCTCCCAGATATTTATTCAACATACCTTCCTGATGAATTTGGTCTTTCTCTATCATTGTGCCATATGCTAAGGGGGAAACCTCTTCTGCCATATCAAAGTATTATGGAATCTGACTGCCTTTCACAGCTATTTCAACAGAGTTGTAACAGAGTCCTTTTTTTGCCTCTGTAATAATTGAAGTGTAATTCATAGACTCTTTTCTTTATACAGGCAAGCCAAAATAGATGGACGGACAGCAAGTGCTAAGATTGATGAAATGACCAGATTGACAGAGAAGCTTCAAGGCCAATTGGAGAGAAAGGTATTCTAGAGAAAAACAATTTTAAATTACAGCTGAAAATGCTAGTCAGTTAGCAGGTTGCTGGTGTTAAATTAATGACATTTTGTTCCCTGACTTGTTTTTTATTAGTATATTGTTGTTTTGTTAAATGAAATTCGGATGATACCTGGAAAATGTATTTATTCTTTCTAGGAAGAAGATGTGTTATCTGCCCAGCAAAGAGAAGCAGCATCTGACAAACGCTTGCAGCAAATGCAGTCTAGTATAAAACAATTAGAAACAAGGTAAAGACATCTCATTGGATGTTACTAACAGGATATTCACAAGTGAGATAAACTGTGGTTTTTATCAGTCTCTGGGTTTTGTATTTCTAAGTAAGTCTGTTTTCTCAAAATACAGATTTTTTATGCTTGGCTGCTCTCTACCTTATTTGTTCTATTCTATAACCTTGCAGAACAGCTTCTGTCTTCAGTGTGTTTAAAATGTTAAAACACAGCACCTGATTTTATTGACTGTAATGGAGAAAAAACAAGACATATTTTTCATTTTAGTGCATAAATTCTAGTTACCCAACTCTCATTACTGTTAGGTGGAGTTTTGAAGAAAAAAAATGCACATTAGAATTTGATTTTTTTAATGTAAAGAAGCTGTTTTTGAGGTGAATACAGATTTTCTGACCATGATCTGGCTTCAGGTCTTAGTTCATCACTCCTCATTAAAAAAAAAGAAGAAAAAAAAAGAAAAAAAAGAAAGAAAAGATTATTTTAATAACATTGCTAAAGTATATTTTCCAATAAATGCAAATTATAAAAATTGTTTGAATGATCAGGAATAGAATTTTAATTCCAGCACTGTCTACTGGAAGATCTAAGATCCAATCAGTTTCTTCTGTGCATTCCCCACCACCTTCACCCCAAGGATATCAAGTGTAATTGTATTACATGGAGCTGAGGACGGTAATTTTGATTCAAGTATTGTAAGCAATTTTAGAATGACAAATGACTTCATAGGTAAGAAGATTTCATAAATTTCTTATTGGAATAATTGCGTGACTATTCATTTTCCCTTCTTGCTCACAGCTCTGTTCATAGCCCTGTGAACTCTTCAATAACTCTGGAAAACAAATAATTATTGGGGAACTATTTGTCTGTATGGTCAAGTACAGCCTTGAATAGTTTCACAGATTTGTTTGGCCACCTCTACTTACTGTATTTTACTTGTCCAGGTGTTTCAGAGGCTCTTGAATTCATTTTAGAATGTGTTTAGGAATTAGCTAGCATTATTAGTTTCTATGGGCTTTTGGTTCTCCAGAAATTGCATTTTAATAGAGTGGCTCTCTTTCTTTGTATGTGTTATTGTAAACACATTACAAGTAAACCAGCATGACTGCCTGAAAAGGCAGCCCAAGTGTTTCCAAAGCACTCACTATGAATATTTGGAACTATGCACTCTATTGAATAAGCTGCACTTCGAAACTTTCACACTTTTTTTTAAGGATACCTCTGAGACTCTCTTGCCCTTTCTAATGCCTGCCAATACTGACAATCATAATTAAACAATAAGAATTTCTGAGCCGTTGCAAAATTACCAGTGTTTTCATTGTTCTAATGGTATAGCTGCAACTTCATTGCCCACATCCAATTATTCCATTTCCTCCACAGAGGAGAACTTTATTCCTTCTTGGGCTTTTATATTCTGTTTTAATATAGAACATTTTCAATGATGTATCCCAGGATAGCAACATACTTCTAAGGATTTTCTGAGAGTGGGTATCTGAGTTAACTCCTTGCTGTGATTTAACCCAGCTGGCAGCTAAACACCACACAGCCGTTTGCTCACCCTCCTCTCTCCCTCTCTAGGATGGGGGAGAGAAATGGGAAAGTGAAGCCTGTGAGTTGAGATAAAGACAGTTTATTAAGATAGGTAATAATAATAATAGTAATAATAATAATAATATGTACAAACAAGTGATGCACAATGCAATTACTCACCACCCGCTGATTGATGCCCAGCCCTACTCCAGGCAGCTGGCCCCCCACCCCAGCTAGCCACCCCTTTATATTGTTTAGCGTGACGTCAGATGGTATGGAATACACCTTTGGCCAGTTTGGGTCAGCTGTCCTGGGTCTGTCCCCTCCCAGCTCTTGCTGCGCCCCCAACCTGCCTGCTGGCAGGACAGAGCGAGAAGCTCTTTGGCTTAGTGTAAGTCCTTGGCTTAGTGTAAGCATTGCTCTGCAGCAATTAAAACATCAGCATGTTATCAGCACTCTTCTCATCCTAATCCAAAACATAGCGCCCTACCAGCTACTAGGAGGAAAAATAACTCTGTCCTAACTGAAACCAGGACACTCCTTCAATTCTGCTTCTTTCTAAGGTGTGACAAATGTCCCCAAAACAAGCAGAAAAACAGGAATGCAGTATTGACTATTTTCATTTTATTTTACTTTCTACAAGGTTAGTTTGAAAGAACTGAAGTGTCTTAATTAAGCATTGTATTGTTAAATGAGTAAAATTATTACTGTCTTTTAGATTACGTGTTACTGTCCAAGATGCTGAACAACTGAGAACAGAAAGAACAGCCCTGGAAAAACAAATCAGAGAGCTTCAGACAAAGTATGCTAATTTAGAAAGGGAGAAGTACGATGCAGTTGCAAAAGTCCAAGATTGCATACAGCTCTTAGAAGAAGCTAACCTACAAAAAAGTCAGGTAAAGTAATGGGTGAAAGTATTTCTTATATTTTAGAAAATTGAATCACTAGCAGTTGTGAAGTACAAATCTTATTGAATACCTAGATAGGGCTGTCAGAATAGTTACAAGTTTGTATTACTTGTTAATGGCTAGGAAATAAAAGTTGAAACTATAGAGACTTTTTTTAGATGGTAGACATAAGTCACCAAGAGTGAGCTTTGTGTTCAGATCTTAAGTATTCAGAAGAAATCTGAAGAAGTTGCTGAGTAATGAGTCAGCAAAGCTGACAGCCAGAAAAAAAAACGCAAAGGCATTTGAATGTGTATGCTGGAATGGCAGATGAAATTCAAATATTCTGTACAGCATGCTGAACTTACTGTTTTGCAGTCAGAAATGGTCTCATGAACACATTTATGCAATCCGTAGTGTCACTCAGTACAATTAATAGAATGTTCAGAATGAGATTTTTAAAAATGCTTTTAAACATAGTGCACCTTAACATGCAGTTTTGATCATTATATTTCAAGCAAGATGGGAGAACTAGGAAAGTGCAGGATTCAACAATGAAAGCTAGACATGTCAGAGAGGCTGTAACAAAAAAAAAGATTTAACTGTTACAGGATAATGTTTATGCCAAAAGCATAGTCACATTCAAAATAGAAGAAAACAGTCACATTCAAAATAGAAGAATCCACCAAAACTTCTAGAGATAGACTCTAATCCAGTAGGTCTAGAAGCATGTATTGATCAAAAAAAAAAGTCATCCTGTTTTCCCAGTTCTGAACTTTTCCAAAGTATCAGATGTTTGCCCTTTAGGATAATAGGGTAGAGGGACTGATAAACTATTGCTTAATATGGGCGCTTCTTTGTTTTCATGCTAAACTTCAGGTCAAATCAGACTTTTAGCAATCTAATGAATAGTGTTTGCTGGCAAGACAGAACTTCAATGCATGTAATAAACTACACATCAGTAAATGAAGTCCGGATTAGTTAATGACCATGGGAACATATGGAGACTTCATACTGTTTGGGCTAACGTTGAACAGTCAAGCAGTTAAGGAGGTAAACATTCCCTTTTAGTCTGAAGTTGCTTTTCAAACTGAAGGAGCCTCCTGAGAATCTAAATTAACTTTATACTTTTACCTTTTGGAATACAAGAGTTAATGTTGTCTATCTTTTTTGCTCATGCTGATTTCATTTCTGTAACAAACAAGGAAGATCCTGTCTGAAAGGAGGAGTAACTCTTTAAAGAGATCCTGCTACCTTCTGGCCTGCTTCCAGAAGAGTCAAATCTTGACAAGACTTACAAGTCCTGGTTGTTACTGCAGTGCTCAGTAACCAGTAACTTGTGTGTTTCTTTTTGCTTCACAAAAGAGGGTTCTTTTCTTGTTACAGTCTTTCTTCCCATATATTTATAGTAACTTAGGATACACTTTGGGTGGCATCTTCCTGACATGCTAATTCCTTTTCTTATTCATTCATAACTTACTGCGTCTTACTTGCTTTATGCCCTGATCTTCTACAGTTCCCTTCACCTGTTAGCCTCATATTCAAAAATGAAAGAAAAAAATGAAGTTTTATGTCCTCCTTTGCTGGCTACCTTTGGACTTGTTAGTTCCTTTTTCCTAGGAAGACATTTGTATCCTTAACAGCATTTCCCAGGAGCCTGAGTACGAAGAATAAAAGGTAAAAATTAATTCATTTTTTCAGAGTTTAAAAATGAGAAATCGCTCTCTCATTTGAAAATTACTGGTAAGAAGTGTAAATCACATTTCTAGTCTGCTACATATTGGTACATCAAAGCAGCGTTTTTCCCACCGTTTTTGACCAAAAAAAAAAAAAAGTGGCCCAGTAGAATTTATTGTGATGCAAATTATGAACCTGAGACATGTAATGAACAGATAAGTTCTACAGATAAGTAAGTGGCTCGTTACAAGTTTAGTGTAATGTTTTAGGAAGAAAAAACTTGAATTTGCAGGCACTTGTTAATTTATTGCACTGGCTAAAGCTGGGAAGTTTATGAATTAACAGCATAAAAAATGCAGCCTAATATGTACATTTAGTTAAGCGTGTGTCATATATGGTTGCCACGGAGGTTTCTTCCTGATCTGTAAGAGATTGTGGGAGGCAGTAAAGGGTTGTCACAGTGCTCCTTCTTTTATGTTAACATTGTAAAGCACACAAAGCTAAGCTTACAAAATGAGATCAGAAGAATTCTAAGAATACTTTGAGAAACAAATCACAAATTGAATGGGAGCAGTAAAAGAGAATATGACATATGATGCACCATGTAAGTGATTGTAGTGAGTAACCTTCTGCAGGCTGAATTTGTATCAACATTGTATTAGCAATGGTTTTCATGCCTTTCTCCCTTTACATCTACATGTTCTTAATGTGCCACTGTCCTGGTTTCAGTTAGGACAGAGTTACTTTCCTCCTAGTAGGTGGTAGGGTGCTGTATTTTGGATTAGGATGAGAAGAGTGCTGATAATAAGCTGACGTTTTAATTGTTGCAGAGCAGTGCTTACATTAAGCCAAGGACTTTTCTGACATCATGCTAAACAATATAAAGGGGTGGCTAGCCAGGGTGGGGGGCCGGCTGCTTGGGGATAGGCTGGGCATTGGTCAGCGGGTGGTGAGCAATTGCATTGTGCATCACTTGTTTCGTACACATTATTATGATTATTATTATTATTATGTCTTAATAAACTGCCTTTATCTCAACCCACAGGCTTCACTTTCCCATTTCTCTCCCCCATCCCAGAGAGGGAGAGGGGAGGGTGAGCGAACGGCTGTGTGGTGTTTAGCTGCTGGCCGGGTTACACCACAACAGCCACCTAGGATTTTTTTCATCTATTATCATCAAGAGATCTGTATTACCTTCCATAATCTTTCCAGACCGGTATCTTGTGTTCTACTTTAACATTACTATCTTCATCCTCCTCTGGAAAGGCTCCTTACTAGGCTTTTCTTCTGTGATTCTCACCATTCTTTTGTGCTGAAGAGCTGTTTGGTTCAATGCTATCCACTGTGAAATGGATTGCGTATGCATTCATTGATTACTTGTGAATTTTCATTCTTTTAGTTTTCTAGAAGATGAGTAATTTAGTGTATCAACAGCAAAAAATGCTCAGATGTGTGTAGGAATACGTGTGTGTGTATTCAGATTTTTAACAGACAATTCAGGTATGCAGATTCTTAACAGGTCTTTCTGTGTGACATTTCTGTTTGTGTTCTTGATGGATAGTGTTGTCAGCTGCTCCAAAGCGCAAGCCAAAAAGTTCTTTTGAACAGTGATTATGTGTGGTTTCCTCTCTCACTGCTAGATATTATGTCATGACTGAAATATTTCCAGTAGGATTTCAAGTTTGCTTTTTTTTTTTATAGGCACTGTTTGCGGAGAAACAAAAGGAAGAAGAAATTGAAAAGATGAAAAATGAAATGTCTCAGCTTGCAGAAGACACTGCTGCAAGAATTAGGAAGGCAGTAAGTTATGATGTTTAGAAAGAATCAACTGTGAACTTACAGAGTTAAATCTGACATGATTATGTATTATGAATATGCATATTATGCGTTATCAAATCAGCTGTTTTCTTACAAGTGTTTGGTAATATAGGTAGCAGGAGCAGCGTACTGAAAGAACAGTACTCTTCAGCTTTATCATCTAGATAGGTACTCTTCCTACCCAAATGATATTGGTTTATCTCTCATGAACCAAAAATGTTCCTGTCAATGCACATACTGAGAGAAGGTGAAGATATAAAGATTGGCATCTGTTTCAGAAATTCTATTCAGTACCATGTTAACAGATGTTAATATCCGTTAGTTTTATTAGTATCAATGTATTCAGTTTATGAATATATGGCCTCATCTTGGAAGTTAGTGATGCTTTTCATTTACAGTCAGATGACAGAAACTGTTGAGAGTTATACTGTCACTTTTTTGGCATCTCGGTATTTCAGAATATTCCTCTTGGCGAAGAAGACTTCTACCAAGTACAGCTAATAGTAGAAGACTCAGTATCACAGTTTGCTTCAAAACCAGCATTCGGTAGAGAAATGACTTCAAAGATTTTACAGTTTGTGTCCTTATGATTTTTATTGTTTTTATGTGTGGCTGAAAAGTTGAAGCTCTTTTGGTAACAAACTGTTCACAAAATTAGTTCTCCTTATGTTGTTTCCCATCTGCGGTTAAAATGCATTTACCTGGAAGTTCTCAATAACTACCCACATGTCAAATAGACATGCTTTATTTTAAGGCAAACTCCAGAGGAAATAGAAGCTTGTTGTATAAATGTGTTAACAATGTCTTTTATTTCAAGTAGAAAACAGAGTAAATCAGCTACCTGGTTTGTAAGTTTTCAGTGGTGCCATTGATCATGCTTCCTTTCACTGTCTTCACTATGACACAATGTACATGTTTATTGTTAGAGATGAAAGGATTCTTTTTATTTCCACTTCTTTAGTTTCTAGAGGTTTCAAAAACATCCTACATAAATTTTTGAAGCCTTTAAAATGAGAATGAAACTGGTTTGTGCATTCTACTTGTTGATTACTCAACAGAACCACAAAAATTAAGTCGATTACTTAAAACTGCAGTATTTAATGTCATGCGTGGTTTGGAGAAGGTGTGAGAGCAAAAGAGCAGATAGGATAACCACTCAATCTAATTATGACAACACTTTACTAATGAGAATCTAGAAATTTAGAAATGTCCTTGTTCTTATTTTGACATAATCCCAGGAAAAGTGAATCTATCAAAAGCATTAAAAGTAAAATCTGAGAATATGAGTTGTCGTGTTTCTCCAGGAGTTGGCAAATATTTTTGAAAATACATGTTAAACAAGTTACGGATATCTTGCACCTAATTGCCAGCAGCTTTCTGGTAGTCTTAACAGTTTGTTTTGTAAGGCCTTGTTGTGATGTCTTTCTGCTTTTTTTTTTAAACACCCTCAGTTAAAGTAATATGATTGATAATAAGCATTCTTCTAACATTGATATAGAAAGATCTATCAGTTATTGCAGTCTCATTTTTTTATATGTAAGCATCACATACACACAATACATATTTCAGGCAGCAGCCTCAAGTTGTGTCAGGAGAGGTTTGGATTGTATATCAGGAAGAATTTATTCACAGGAAGGGTGGTTAGGCCTTGAATAGGTTGCTGAGGGAGGTGGTGGAGTTACCATCCACTGATGTATTGAAGAGACATGGCACTTAGAGATGTGGTTTAATGGTGGACTTGTGTTAGATAGACAGTTGTAACTGATGATGTCAAAGGTCTTTTACAACCTAAATAATTCTGTGATTCTCTATGTAAAAACAGGATGGAAAAATAGTTCGCAGGATTTTTTTCTTTCTTTTTTCATTTTTGATTACAGGTAGACTCTGCAAAGAAACAATATAACATACAGATTTCTCGACTAACAGAAGAACTTTCAGCTCTCCAAATGGTATGGTCGTGACTACAGAAGTATTTTTGATAGCAAAACATTTGAGACTTTTTTGTTGCTTATCAAGTAAAAGTAAATGAAGTAAAATCCTACATCCCATGATATTATTAGCAGTTTGGTGAAGAGAGAGGATTCTTTGTTTTAGACAAAGGTATCATAGCTTTGATATTCTTATTTCTAGAATGGTGTTTATCTTTAGTATTACTTAGAAGTTACTAGCGATTAGTTCTCCTACTCCCCCCTCCCCCCCCAAAAAATATCATGACTATTTTTATCTTTTTTTTTTGTCTTGTTTATGTTGCATACACTGGTCAATAATGGTAGGTTTGGGATACTTTTATTTTAGATTTTACTAGAAATACTTTGTTTATAGTGTTGTCTTGAAGGGTTTGTGTATAGATTTGTTTTTATTTTTATGGCCACCAGTAATATTCTAAAATGCACAAGAAACTTTTGTTTCAGCCCCAACAATCTCATAATTTGTGTGCATATATGGCGTACTAATAGATACAAATGCCATGTGATTCCTGTTTTGGAGAGGATCTTAGTGTAAATTTTGTAGTGCTGGTGCTCCACTCGCACTTAACAAGACACTTGTCTTTATCAATAACGACTTTCCTACAGCACACACTTCTCATTTCTTCTCCTGTACCTGCCTAGATTTGTCATAGGGCCAATGCAGAGAAATACAGGCAAATAAACGGATAGAGAGAATAGAATTGATGCTATTTTTCGTTCTCTCAAGATACATAAGTAGCGAGCTAGAGTCTGTGCTGAGTCTCTCAGGAAATTCATCTGTGAAGGAAGGAATGGCTCAGGGAACAGGAATAATGTGGACTTTGCTGAACCAGTAGGACCTATTATAAGTTCTGTTATATGTCTATTAGGACCTATTATAGTCATGGATCTGTACAGGTTTTCGCAGTTTTTCTGATTAGAAGCAGTTTAGTCCTGCTGTGTAACCATTTCCTTGCTACCAGTATAGAGTACCTTCACAGCTCTTTTTTACAGTTTAGTTTGTGCAAAGGGCAAGAAGCAAAAAAGGTAGATGATAGTCCAGTGTATGGAATATTTACAATTTATGAGTAATTATCTAATGCTTTATTATAGTAGTACTTTACCCCTTGCATGTTTATAGTCATTAATACAACATTCAGTGCCTCTAATGTCTCAGCAGTCAGTGCAGAGATTGAAATTTAAGTATAAAGGATACTTTGCTTTGAAAATTCATCCTTAATGTGCAGATTTACTTTATGTGTATACAGTTGTATTTTACTTTTACTGAGAATCTTGTCTAGTTTTGCATGAAATCATAGTGTTCTGCAAATCTACCAATTTCTTTGTGTAAGTTTATTCCTTGATTATGCATGTTATTATCATAGGTCACAAGCCTCTTTACAGTGAGATTCTGTGCTCTAAAAAACACTTCCTATGCAGTGGCATTTCTTAAGTATCCCTGTTTCTTTCAGGGATAAATAAAGCAAGGAAAGCTGATTATTGCATATCTGTAGTTGCATATGTAGCAATAAAGTATATGAAAGTTGATAAAGTATACTAAGAGAAAGTCTGCATCACAATCATCATATTCTTGAATCAACTTGGAACTTGCAACAATTGATGTGGGAGGCTAAAAGAGTTTGGTTTGTATGCAAATTTTTAAGGATTAAATTTATTTCTAAAAAGTTTCATTTTGCATGTTGTAGTCTATGTAGTGAATGACTACTAATCCTATAGAGAAAATCATGAACAGGTAAATATAATTGAATGCATACGTAAATTACAATCGCAAAATTTACATTAGCAATGGTGGGTATTTGGTTTTGGCACTTCATGAATTTTTATCGTGAGTTATTTCTGATTAGATGTACTTAAAGTGACTTATTTTAAAATAGGAATGTGGTGAAAAACAGAGTCAAATTGAACGAGCCATTAGAGAAAAGCGAACAGTGGAAGAAGAACTTGAAAAAGTAAGGCAATTATATGCATTTTTACATCATGTTTAAGATCTCTCTTCAGTAGGAAAAGATGTGTTAATTTTTTATGTTCCATGTTTTTCCCATATATTGGAATGAAGGACAGTTCTGTGACCCTTAAGTTTCTTACTTGTCCAGTAGTTTTTCTTAACTGTAAATATTCATGTCAGTATTTTAATTTTTTAATCTGGAAATCATTTTAAAGCTGTAATTCTAAACTGAAAAAGAGTATTCTTTGAAAAATGGAGAGGTACTTAACATAATCTGAAAGAATCTTGGT
The DNA here is from genome assembly GCA_011075105.1 of Heteronetta atricapilla. Lineage (NCBI taxonomy): Eukaryota > Metazoa > Chordata > Aves > Anseriformes > Anatidae > Heteronetta > Heteronetta atricapilla. Next base: position 60,161,143 of record CM021734.1, read on the forward strand.
ACATATTCCAGTTAAACTTAAGCTCAATATACTGAAAACTAAATGGATGAAAAAACTTTTAAAATCTTTTTTTTTTTTCCAAGTAGCAGCAACACTAAAATTCAATGAAATTCAGTTTTATTTTAAATCTGAAAAATAGGGCACAATGAGGAGTAGCATTGTTGTCATTTCTTCACTGTCAATCACTCGTGCAAAGTAAAGTTGATTTTACATGGAATTTTATTCTTCAGATTTACAGGGAAGACAGAGTACATGAATCTGACAATAGAAGACTAGAGCAACTGCATCAGAAGTATCTACTTGCAGAAACTACAAAAGGTGACCTTCAGCTTAGTCTACAAACAACACAAAATAAACTGAAACAGCTGGAAATGAAGTAAGTCATGGATGTTACAGAGACAGGAATGGAAAATAATGGAAATATTTCTGACTAGCTGTTGATAGTGCGTTAGGTCGTTGTCACATTTTCCATCAGTTGCAGGAATAGTATCAAGTTACCATAATTCTGAAACAAGGGTAATTATGAATCACTACAAAAGTATTAAGAGGGATAATAGACTACAGGATGAAAAGTTTTCTTTACAAGACTAGAATTGCAAGCAGTTTTTTTTTTACAAAGCAATGAAAATTGGAGTACATTATTTGAAATCCTGACGAATTTCTAAATACTGTTTGTAGGAAAAGTTACGCTCTGAAATATTTGGGCAGAATTTATTACTTTATAAATTCATCTGCAGTGTGGTATCTTCTAGTGCATGTGTAACACTCTATGTTTACATAGCATACTGCATTTCAAGTCTGTGTTCAGAGAGCTAATAGATATTATCATAGTTCCAGTAATGTAATGGTAAATGGCACGGAATGGTACACATTTTTAGATCAGGTTGTTCTCAGAATAAAAAGTGTAGGATTCTCTGTAAGTTATTTATAATCTTCTTATTTATGATCTCTTCTCCAGAGCAATCATTTGGGAATCTAGAAATGTGTTTAAAATGAGAATCTAGTGTTCCACATTGCCATTTTACTGAGATTGTTAGAATTTTAGATTGCTTTTATGAATTCCCTAGACTTGATAAAATACTTTGCTGACTTGCACATAGTCCTAGGCGTAAAGGCCATTAAACATACTGAGCTGATACAAGCTTTCAGGAAGAAACAGGGAGATGCATATACTGGGTCAAACCAAAATCTGTCCCAAATTTATCTATTTTCACCAGTACTGTCCAAATGAAGTAATCTAAGGGAAACACTGAACGCTAGTACAAGGTGCCAGTGATGCTTCACTGGAATGCTCTGCCAGCATTCTAATAGTGATGGGCTGCTTAAAAATGTCCAGAGGTGACATCATAGATTTATATGTTTAATTATCACTCTTACTTTTACATGGATTACTTGAATCTTTCATCTACAACAGTGTGATAGTGAGTTCTATACCTGAAACGTAACTGCATGAAGAACTTCCTTTTTCTGTCTTCAGTTTGCTTCCTGATAGCCTCCTTTAACAGCAATAGAGGCAGTGCCCTACTAGACCAATTGGTCTATTAAGATTTTGTTGCTGTCTACAACCTTAGTCTCCCCTGTCTTCACACCATTGCAACTGCAGCAAAGTAGCGTTATGAAAATGTGAAATGGATTCTATTCTTGAGTTCAAACAAGCCTTCTACTCTTTCAGCTCTGAGGAAGAAAAAACTCGTTGCCAGGAAATGATCTGTAAGTTGCAAAGCATTCTGGATTCAGAAAGAGAAAAGAGTGGATTTGTCAGTGAACAAAGGTTAAAACTTCAGCAAGAGAATGAACAATTGCGAAAAGAAATGGAAGGCTTGAGAAAACTAGCCATAGAGGCTCAAAAAAAAGCTAAAATAAAGGTATGGTTTATGTGCTGTTTCTATTTTAATGTAGGACTGATATTTAATTAATAAGGCAGCGTGAAAGAGAGTGAAAGTTTCAGTAAGGCTTCCTTTTTTCTGCTTTATATGTAATTTTGTTGTAGCGTTGTATGTCCTCATGATTTTTTGAGTAATTTAGCCTTGGCTAATTAGGTTGTATTTTAATGCGCTATTTTCAGCTTGATAAGAGGGTCTCAAATATTCTATGCTTTCAAAAGATGAATATTCCAAATAGTAACATATTTACCTTCAAGTGATTTTACCCATTCCAATTCCAGATCTTTATCTACTGTCTGTAATGTTAGGAATATATTGACTCTCGGTACAGCGTTCCTTTACTTGCATATCTACCACGTTATCAAAGCAGTGTGTAACTAACAAATTTATTACTGGTGTGGTTGTCAAACATTAGTCCTGTTTTTTTCTAGACAAAGAATATTTTTCTATGTGAATATTTGCAAACCAGATACTTAGCTGAAAGACATGTTCTTTTTGAATGTGTTTCATTTAATGCATCTGCATATGGCATAATGTATGAACAGCTAATCTCAGCAGGTTCATCATACCTTTAGCTTCTGAAGGGAATAACAACTTTGATACTTGACATGCTTTCTAAACATATAGAGCTGGTGCTTTCCACACTGCTCTTAACTCTGAGACCAGAAAGATACTGAAGGGATGTAAGAATCTACAGAAATGAAGAAGACTTGAGACAACATGTTGTAGTTAATTATGAATGAGGACCATCTCAAATCTAGCTAAGACTTTGTACCTCAAGATAAAAAAAAGCAGTCAAATTAAAAAGAAATCTTAGTCCAACTCTAGAACCATTTAGTCAAGTATGAGAGACACGTAGCAGTTATAAAACAAATACTAGATCTTCATATGTCCCTAATCAGATGGGTTCCATTATAGTCAGTCACAGGTAAGATTTGTTACTTGCCTCCCTTTTCCTCTGATGTGCAAAAAATTTTAGTTGCAGTTCAGAAAGCCGTAACACATTGTGGCTAGATAAAAAGAAAAAATATGTTTCTGTGGAGAAAACACAAGGGAGAGTGATAAAGTTTATTTACAAAAATAAGCATACACAGCTCATTATCCTTTATTGTCAGTTGTACTATTTGCTTAAATTGGCTTTGGGAACATGCATCTATTTGAGCATATAATTACAAGTTTAATTATTGTATGTTACATGCTTTCAGCAAATGCTTATAAATTTAGCTCAGGAGTTTTTTTAAAAAAGAAGTGAGAGACTCGGTTGTCTCCTATTGGTATTTTTTCTAGATAAGCACAATGGAGCATGAGCATGCTGTGAAAAAACATGGATATGAAGCTCGACTGAAGGAATTGGAAGACACCAGTCAAAAGTCTACTGCTGAACTTAGACGTCTGTTGGTAGCTCAGCAAAAAGCAACAAACCGATGGAAAGAAGAAACAAAAAGTCTTAGTGAAACTGCAGAAGCCAGGATCAGTAAGCTAAAGTAAGTGCAATTTTGTTGTTTTCTGGCAGTTGTTACAGTTCTGGTAACCATTTGCTGTGACAGTACGATGGTGGAAAGCAATGAAGAGCAAACCATCTAGAATAGATGATGTGCTTGTAGCAAATTAAAGAAAAAATTGTTCTCTTTAGAACATTTTAACTTAAGCCTTTGTGAAGTTAGCAGCTAATCACTGAAGTTGAAATTTCACATCTTGTTGATGTGTATGAATTTTGTAATGACAAAAAGTAAATGGAATATATTCTTTTCAATTTTCTCTTTCAGAATATAGCATTCTCAGCATAGAAAAATAGCTTTATATTATGAAAACTCCTATATTTATCACTGTTCAGAACGGTCTTCATCAAATCAGTTGTGGAATGAGTCTCTAGACTTGTAAGATAAGTTGAAAAAACCATGTTGGGAAACATATCTGATGTTCTCTTCCAAGCACTTGGCTGTCATTAATGAGATACAAATGAGTTTTTTGATTGCCTTAAGCAAAAATATGACATAAACTTTACTTTTCTCTTAATTCATACAGGTTGCCAGGTAACTGGCTCATACTTTTATTCCCAGCACAGAATATAAGAACATTTTCAATTTTGAGAGGTCATAATGACAAGGGCATCTCAAACAGCAGACATAGACTACATATCATTTCTAGAGGCTGGGCAATACAAACACGTATGGTGCCTGTGAGGCTATACACAAACAGCAGTTGGTTTAGAAGAATAAGAAGGTGGAGTTATTGGAAATGAGTGAGTAGAGAAGGAAGCATCCCAGTAAAAAAATAAGCTATTTGCAAGTCATGTTTGAAATAAATTCTACAAGCCTTTCTTTGTTTTAAATGCATACTGCTGTAGGTAGTGTTTGCTTCTACTTATGTGTTAATATCCATTAAGATACATTACCAATCAGTTCATGAAATAAGCAGATGTGACATCTGCATTCATCTTGGATTTCCTTTTCACTGTAAGGACATATTGCAAAGTGTTAAAATTTAAATGAATTTATCCATGCACAGTGGTTTTCTAGTGTCTTCCTTTTCTGATACTGCTTTCCTCCACCTAAGCTACCTTTCACATTTTTGGCTGGCAGGTAGCAGACAAACTGTGGCAATTTACAAGCTAACACACAGTCACTCGCTCTGGCTGTCCAGGTAGGTGGTGGTTGTGAGGAACAAGGCTTTCTCGGGAGGCAAAGATGTATGTTTGCTTTATTTGATTCCTAAGCTCAGGAGACTGTCAGTCAGATCAAGTAGCCTATAAATTAGAGATTAATTAGCCTCATATTTTCACAAATCTTCTAAGTTTATGTGTTCAAGATCTCCCCCTTTTCAAAGTTGGTTGAAAACTGGAGGAAATTGAGACTGATAAATGATTACTTCTAAACCAGGAAGCCTGATTTCATAAGTCTTGTTTCTCTGAATGGTTAGAGAAGAGAATAATATTATATGTATCTTGTACAGAGGGCATTCAGCGATTTTTAGAAGAAAAATACGGGGCATGCAGCTTTGTTAATTTGAGAAATTTCAAATGACCATTTTAACTTCGACCATGTCAAGTTCAGGATGCACTCAAGTATATTTCTTTGTTCAGATTGATTTTAGAAGTTGCTTGCTATTATGTTAACAAGGAAGCAAAGATTTTGCTGTATTAAAATTGGAAACCTACGAATTCTAGCTTTTATTTCCTTGGATGCAATCTGTAAATTTTTCATGTTCCATTCTAATGGTTTGCAACTTGACAGCTTCAACCATAATGTTTCCAATATCCATGTTGCAATTTTAAATCATATTTTTTTAAGTATAGCTTGACATTTCTTAGTTGGCAGAATGCTTATGGTGTGAGTAGAATTAGAACCAAGTTTCTCAACATGAGCAAGGAAATGTAACTTTTTGTTGTAGACAACATTTGCAGGTTTACCATACCACTACTCTAACTTGTTTTTCGATCTTTTGGGAGAATAACGTGAATTCGGCCTCCAGTGAACTTTGCAAATAGCAGTGTTGTATGTAGTACATACAGTTCATCCATTAGAAACTATTTTCTAATGTTTTTAAAGTGACACACCGTCTATCGTGACAAGTTGTACCTATCCTCTGTTCAAATAGAGGAATACTTATTGATGACCTTTCTGTTTTAATTGCAGCTTCACTGGTCAACCTAGAAGCCCTTTTATTTTTAAAGTACTCCTTTTATAGTGTTTATAGTATTTAGAACAATTTTTGTAGTCATCTATGATGACTAGTTCAGTTTAAACTTTTCAGATAGATCAAAAGCACGCTAAGTCCAGTTAGAGATAACACTTTGGCCTATTTTTCTAGATAAAAAACTCCTACGTAGCCCCTCTTGCCATTTTCACCTCTCATAAGTAAGCGTTATTTTTTAGGTTTTCAGTCCAGATACAGTCTGGATTTATTTCGCCTTTAAATATTCTGCGTTTTGTAGAGATTACTAAACAGTTTTTTTTTTTTTAAAAAAAAAAAAAAAGCAAAAAGTCTCTTCCAGAAGAAATCATCACAGTGTTCATTGGTTCTGCAAGACACCTGGAGCTCTGCATATTAACTGACAGTCTTAGTGGTACAGCGTCACTTTATGGCTGCATCTTCCTAATGATTTTTAGACATCTACTTTAAATGCAGTAACTAGAGAAGAAAAATACTTCGTGTGTTTCATGGTAAGGTAAATTTAAGCTGTTAAATTTGTTTAAATTTGTTTATTTGCCGTACATGAAACGATAAAACTGCCATAGCTGAGCATCTATGTTCATAACTGAGATGCAGAATATAATTCAGCAACTTCCAATTAAGAGGGAAAAATAGCAAAATTCCAAAGCAATTAAAATTGTCTGTGAAACAGCTGCTTTCCTTCATGAAGCTTTAATGCAAAGTGTTAAAATGTTGTAATAGTGGGCCAAAAGCTTTATACCTTATTTATCTGCAGCAAAATGCTGACATAGAAAATATAACAGACAAGAGAGGAAGTCTGTTTTGTGAATCTGTATGAAAAATAGATAGTATATTTTCAAAATGCCCCTGTTTATCTGAGAGACTGCCTATGTGGTATCATCTGGGAAACCCCTGCAATAATTTGTCATTCTGTATCAGCAAATGCTGCCTGATCTGCAGAATAGAAAAAAAGTTCATTTCGTTATAAACTAAGTCTACCCTAAGCCCATCTGGTTCTCTGTCACTTTAGTAGGCATTTTGGTGCACAGTCTAAAAGCAAAGTCAGTTACATGTTAAGATGATTTTGTTGGTGATGCTTTTATGTTTTTGTATAATCGAGAATCAGAGTTTTTTATTGGAGATTTGCTCTGCCTAAGAAGGAGCAGCAGCAACAAGTTAATTCTCTGATAAAAGGCTGTAAGTTAAAATTAAATAAGAAATTTAATCTAAATCTGTGCAGTGATGTTCTGATATTGTGTTGACAAGTAGCTATGACAGTACCTATAAATAAATATAATCTAGGAAATTTAAAACCATTTTTATTTTTTATATGTTACATGCATTACCAGATACTTAATTGTACAGCATAGAATGCAGTTGATATGAAAACTAGCTCCTGAGCTGCACAGTAGGAGTTACTCAATGCAAAATCATAGCTCATATTGTAAATGAATAATTATTTATTTTAATCTTACCACAGTAACTCTTGAGTAAGCATTTTGTGTGCAAGTACAGAATGGTAAATCACATCTTACCTTGTAGTGAACTAAAATAAAATTGCTGAATTACTACAGTTTTGCAGCCAATGCACTGATAGATTTATCATCAAGACCACTAACTAGTAGTGATACTGGGTAAACACAGCCTATTGAATTACAGGTTCTGTTTTGAATGTCCTCTTGAAGCTAATGCAGGGAGTCATACCAGGAAGTTTTATATCAGACTCCAAGCGAAAGGATGATGTTTACCCAGCTTTTCTATATACATGTCTTATTGCGTTTTTGAGAGGGTTAGTTAAGCTGTGAACTTTTAAGGAAAACTGAATATTTTCTTTAGAAACTTCATCTGTCTTGATTGGGCAGCAAGGGTAGGAGCTTAGATAAAGATACTAACATAGCCTTTCTGGGTTTCAGCAGAGAACTCCCTAAGCATGTCAAGATTATTTAATATATTTTGAGGGCAGTAGGAGGCATATCTTGGCACTTAATGAAGTTACTGTTTTATGTATCGAATCCATGTAAATGTATGGGCAAATACAGAGATGGTGTTGGTGACATAGAATTTAAGTTTTTAACAAAAAATAGTACTCTTACAGCATAGCAATGTGCTTTACAAGTGCATGTTTTTCATGAAGTTATAAACTTCCTTAGAAAGTCATGCTCGTGTGTACTGGGGAGGCACATTACATAAAAGGGCTTAACATTGCATTCACCAGAAGCTTGCTGTAAGTGCAGCTCTCAGGCCCTCACAGGCATTGAGTCAGTGTCCCATTTAGTGTAGGTGTTTCCCATTTATTTGCCTTAAATTCATGATCTGTTGCTGGTTTTGGTCTCTCCTCATTTCTTTCATTTTCCATGTTAAAGTGTCTGAAACATTGTGGCTTCTTTACTAACTTCCTGGCAACAGCTGCTTACTTTTCCATAGTCTATGCTGCTCATTTGTTGTCTTTCAGTCTGTTGTGTTTTGTTTGTGAGGTGTAATACATATATGTAAAGGAAACATTAAATAAATGTTTTTAAGAAACAAAGTGACATCAGAGAACATTAGTTGACTTTTTTTTTAATTGAAAAGTAAATTTTTCAAGCTCTAACAATAGAGCAAAGTGATGATTTTTTAAATATCATGAGACTCTAGTAGTTCAGTGAAAAAAAAGTAGATAAAAATGTTGGTAAGTAAGTCGATACTTCTGGGCTTCGCTGAAAATTACTCAGTGCTTTCTTGGGCACTTGGGTCTCCGTATAAGTTAAACACATAATCATTGCCTGTAAAACTGAATTTGGAATTCAAAACAGTGCTGAAACACTAGGCAATGAATTGAATACTTGTAGACTACATTCCACCATTTTATTCAGAAAAGTACAATATATTCTTCATATATGAGATGAAATTTTCTTCCTTCTAAGCATCTTAAGATGCTGTACACTTCTAGAACGATTTATTGCTAATAGACCTTACCTTCATCTCATAGTAAGAGCAAGGAACCAGGATTGCTTTGATACACTTGTGCCTAAAGGCAATCTTGAAGGTAACTAGGAAGGTCAGTGCTTCTTGCAGCATAGGTCATACTTCCAAATAAAAACGCTGCTCTTGGCAGCATGACTTGTGACTGGTCTTTACCCTTTTTATTCCTGCAAAGCATTTAGTCTTGCAGACTATGAAACAAAGCTGTTCTGAGCCTTGATTGAATCAATTTAAGATGTACTATGAGTTTTAATGACATTTACTGAAGTGAACTTAAACTACAGTGAGATTATGAAAAGGACTGTAGCTATGTACAATTATAAAATAGTCATTCCAATGATTAGTGTTTTAAAGTTTTAGAAAAGAAAAATGTTTTCTTTAAAAAAGTTTTCTTTTTAAAGTTTTAAAAAAGAAAGTGGTACAGTGTTCATATTTAAAGATAAGTTGTCCAAAGGCTTTTGCTGTTGAATTTGTTTTTTTTCCTCTCTATATGTATGTTTAAAAATACATATATATATATTGTTTTGTCTATATCTTTATATATTTCTGTATATATAAATACATATAAAAATCTCTCACCTTCGGAGTACTGGGGCTGCGTTTTAGATTTGTGACCAAAACCATGATGATAATGCAGTGATGCTTCAGCTATTGACTAACAATGCTTATGCAGTGCAAAAGCCTCTGTTTCTCATGCTGCCACCCCAGTGAGTATGCAGGGGGCAAAAAGTAGAGAGGGGGCATAGTTGGGAAAGCTGGCCCAAACTGGCCAAGGCGATAAACCATTCATAATAATCTCATTCTCAAAAATAAAACTGGATGAAAGATTTTCCAAAGTAGCTGGGCATTTCTCTGTTGGTGGTGAGTGATTGCTTTTGCTTTTTTTTCTTTCAGTTGCCTAAATGCTTTTACCTGAATCCATGACACTTTTCGGTTCCCTTCTAATTCTGTCCCTGATTCTGCTGGAGTCCATGTATGTAGAATTTTGTAAGAAATAGAGACAGCTTTTTTTGTTTTTCATCACAGGATGTAGAGCTTACAGTTTTACAGCTGTAGATCACAACTCTAAGATCACTGTCAGTTTGGCCATATTTTGCGGGGAAAGGTACTGGCTAGAAGCGCTCTTATTACCCTACAGCATTGTGAATAAGGCTATATAGTTCTTCATATTTAATCTGAGAAGAATAAATGGCAGCAAAGATAGAAAATGAAACCACCAATACCAAGATAGTATAATGAAATTTATGAATGGAAGGAAACAAACCTCAGTAAGAAGAGAATGCAGGCTAGATCGAGAAGGTGTGAGAAAGTTCTGACAACAGAATTTAAGCAAAAACAGAGTAATCAAATCTGTAAGCAGTTACTAAAAGAAAAAGCAAATAAAAGTCATCACACAAATTTTAAAGGGAGGTGGGAGGGCAAGTTAGTCATTTATTGTTTAAAGTCCAGTGCTGGTCCTTGAGTGGGCTGGATTTATGCTAATGAGGTTAAACAAGGAAACAAAGAGATCATACGACAAGCCATAATAGATGGTTAATCCCTTCTAATTCACCTATTGGTATTTTTTATTCTTTTTAAGTTCTAGCCCTGAGAATGAGGAAGAAAGAATAAGGGTAAACTGAAATTTGGCAGATAACCAGTGGCTACATGTACTCATTAAGCAGAATCCTCACCAGTGGTCAATACCAGGAGCATGTTTTTTGTTGAACATGATTCTGTTCTGGACCAGAGATCAGAACAAGATTCACAGAGATAAGTGAAGTGTCATACTCAGTCAAATGATTGCATTATCCGTAGAATGATCTTCAGTGCAGTATAACATGAAAACTGCAGATGGGAAGAATATGGATCTCATAACTTGAAAACTTTACAGGAAATTGACAGTTCTGTCAACTTTGCAGAGAGTAATACGTTGGTCTCTTAGACACATGGTGATTGTTTAGTTAAGGTACAAATAAGCCTGAGTAGGAGTGGTAACATATATACAATTCTGTTCTCTTCTTAGAAAAGAAAACTCTTAGCAAAGAAAAATCTTCTTAGAAGAGAATAAACTGAATCTAAGAGAACAAACAGTACATAAGATAGTTTATAAACATTGGCTTAAATAATAGAGTAAGTACTTCAAAAATGGCTTCCATGTAAAAAATCATTTAAGTTAATTCAAAAATCTTAACTCTCTTCAAAGAAAAGTGTTAAATTTAAATAATAATACACAGTATGAAAAAATAGTAAATTTGTAATCTTAGCTATCTACCACTATTGTCTAGTAGTAAGGTATACCTTTTTGAGAAAAAAAAGCATTTGTTGTAAAATTAACTCATTATATTTGAGCAACTATACTGAATGTCTTTTTAATTCACTAGAATTATAATCATCACTACTTCTAAAATTGAATTCTTGCCATATTGTTTTTAAATTTAAATAATGTGCTTAGCTTAAGTCATAACTTTCTTCTTACCTGACTGAAGCTATTTCATGTGTCTTTGTTCCAGTTTCTGTTTCTGAAACATCTCTGTGTCATAGTTAAGAGTTTCTGACTCATCTGCAGCCGTGTGTGTTTATTGGAGTTCTCAGATTTATCTTTCCTATATTTGAATAGAATCTACCTCTGAGGAATAACCTTTTTTCTTTTTTTTTGGTCTGTGTATGAAGTGTTGGCCAGAGCCACCTTCTCCTTCTCCCTACATCCTGTACAGTACACTGAGTGAATTGCACAGCATCTTGAGATGAAGAAGTTGCCTCAATTTCTAAGACATTATTCTTGGCTACACTTCTGTAATGTTTGGCAGCCATAACTGCTTATTTTAAGATGCTCATTAAAGAAAAAATTCAACAGGATGAGAGACAGCTGCAGGTACTGGCAGTATACAAAATTCATAATTAGTAAAAGTAACTGAAGCATATTATAGTCTAACTCAACCAAAAAAACATCTGGCACATTCAATATTTGTCATATGAGAGCTCCGCGGAATGTACTTGCTACAGCTGGTGAATTTATCACCGTCTGCCAAAATACTAAAAGCTCACCTTTTGTTTCCTGCTCACTTAACAAAGACAATATGCCATAGAGACTCATTTGATTATTCAGCAGTTGGAATTACCGCTGAATTTTAATATTAAAATCTCATAATATGTATTAGGGGGAAGGTTAACAATCAGAACAAATCAACTGTCTGTCCTGACAGCTGTCATATTTCCTTATAACAGTTTAACAAGGTTAAACTGTTTCATTTCAAAACATGTTCAGTGTGATGTAATTATAAAAATAATTTCTTGATACACAGCTGTAGTTGAGCATACAAACTCCGTTTATGGTCTGTGCTGCTAAGAATGCTATTTCCACACCACAGAACAAATAGGGGAGACTGATTGTTTTCACTGAGTAAGAACTCTTAATATTGAAAATTAATTTTTAGATACTCTCCTTAAGATGACATAGCGCTAGAGATGGTTTGTCACAATTTGATAGTTCTGTATTTTCAAAGCCATTTTACTAGTATAGTTAAACTTGACCATAAGCAGTTCACACATTGTAAGCTGTAGTGTTTGAATAGTTTATTCTGAAAAGGTACGTATGAAAAGATGTGAATTGTGTGAAATTTTTGTATTGCTAACAAAATGGTTTATAAAAACTGAACTTTAAGACAGTTTTCAAAAAACAGCTGTTCGTTAGGACTTGTACTGAAAATGCCTCATTTTTGTGCATAATATTAATTGCATTATTAATATTAATTAATTTATTTTCACTACTATACAAAGTTAGGATTACTAAAACTCATGTGGTGTAATAGTAAAAAAAACCACTGTGAAGAAGGGGACATATTCCTTATTCCTTAAATGTTGCATTGTTGTCTGTCACACAAAGCACAGAAAGATTTGAGTTTTATACTTCAAAATATCTTCAAAAATGTCTATACTGAAGTCTGATTATAAAACGCTAAATAGAATTTTAATCTATGAATTAAATGCACTGGGCAAATTCATAGCATATTTGATAATATGCCTGTAAAATAAGATAAACAGCAGAAAAGCTCTGTAAATTGTTGAATGCTTGTGACAAAGTTCTTTGAATTCTAACACATTTCATTCCTCTGCCATTACAGTTTTGAATACACATTCTGTCTGTAGTGCTTTTGAAATTAATGTTTTAAGAGCAACGTTGTAATTAAAAATATGCCACAAGCCCCTACAATGCAAGAAACAGCCTTTGAGATCATGTTCTGGTAACTGATGCACTGCTTTGTTTTAATCAGCATCTTTTCCTCTGATTAATAGAAGTGAGCTGAGTCAACAAAAACTTCGTACCCAGGAGCTCATTTGTCAGCTGGAAGTGGCAAATGAAAAGGTAATTGAGGTAAGATATTGACCGATATAACCACTCCTTTCAGTTACAATGGAATGCAGATACACTAGGATCTTAACAGAAGCCCATTTGATGAGTTATGTTTCTGTTTTTTTTTTTTTTTTTATAAAAAAAAAAAAAGGATTTTTGACAAGAGTAGACATAGCTTGAAAACACCGTTTCTGCTGACTGTCGTGTTCAAATGAATGACAGGAAGACAAATTAACTTTACTCTCTAATTATTAAGAACGATAGAGAGATCATCTCTCATGGTTACTAATCTGGTAATTGTAGACAGGTCAGGAATTGATTGTGAAGAAACTTAGGCCTATGCCTGCATATCTCTAAAAAGGAGGATGCATTGTGATATTGTATGATAATGTAGCATATACAGAGAGATCAATTTTTCAGCATACTATATGTATAGTAGAATGTACACTGTATGTGTACATATGCATACAGATAAAAGCATTATGCATTAAAAATATGAAGGCCATGGCTGTTTTGGAATGTGCATTGTTCAATAATTAACGGTCACTTTAGAAAACAGCTACCCTGTCAGTCTGCTTCATAAATCTGGGATAATATCCAGTTCTGTCCAGGATGAATCCTTGGGTGTTGTTTTTTGTAGTGTGCTGTATTATTTGGAAGAGAAAAATGGGGCTAAGGTGGGAATAGATTTTTGAAACTAATGTTAAAGAATGGTAAAGAAAGTCTTTATACATACCATTTGATGAAGGGAACAGAAGGCAGCTGTAGCAAGATTAATATCGTAGGTATGTTCTTGTTCCCTTTGAATATAGCTAAAATATTTATATTGTAAGATAGTGCAAATTAAATTACCTGGATTGAAATGCCAGTTTTTTGTCTTACTTCAAACAGTGAAATGAATTGAAGATTGCTGTGATTGGAAAAGCGATAGGATGTCATATTTGAGCTGGAAACTGTCTATAATGTGTCAAAAGTGTGTCTTGAGTGTTACTATAGATGGTAAACAGCTCCACTTAAGTTCCTCTTGTTTTAAGCTTTTCACTGCAATAGGTATGGATCCAGTAAAGAGAACTTTACATTTGTAACAAGGTACTTCGTTTCCACAGAATGAAAAATTAATGACAGAATATCAAGAATACATCAATAGGCTTCAAAGGCGACTAAGCCAGGCAGAACAGAGGGCAGTGACTGCATCACAAAAGGTACAAAACTATAACAGTTATCTAACTGCAGACAAAAATCTCATTGAATATTGCAAAAATACTCACTTCATGTTATTCCCAAGGCAGAGGTGATCTTCTATATTCAGTATTACTAATGTAATTTGAACAGCAATCTTGTATTTCAAATGTGTCATCACAAAATGGATGCATGTTTGATTAAATGCCGCTTTCTGAGAGGATGCTTAACTGATGATGTAGATTTGTTTATGGAAACAAATTCGATGCGAATTATGTTTGTGGTTCAAAGTGTGTGAATGAAGGTAGATGATTGTTTCCATATTCTGCTATACAGAAATGGCAACAAGTTTTTTTAAAAAAAGCAAAAAACAACTCCTTAAATAATTTCAGCTCTTGTTTACATAAGCAGGCTTGTTTTTTTTTTAGCTTGGTGTAACCTGCTGCAGCAGTTTTAAGTGATGGCTTCATGAAACAAAGAAGTACCTATCTCCTGGCGAGTCTCTGTCTGAGAACAGAGCATCACTTTGAAACAAAACATGTCTTGAGTTGATGGCTAGAGAACAGCCTTTATAACGATGTTAAGCAGCACAGCTGTTTTGTGGGTATTTTGTTTGGTGTTTTTTCGGCCAGCTCCCTGCTCTAATTCATTGCATGGCTGTGTGAATAGCATTGGGAAATTTTGTGCAGTGAGTGCAGGACAGAACTGATGGTGTGGACCTGTTTAGTGTTCATCAAACTGCAACCATGAGAACTTGGCATGTTGTGTGAACTCCAGAGGTTGTTAATTTCTTGTCTGCTCATCTGCATTTTCATTAGTCCAGTAGCAATAACCCCCAGGATTGTTGGAAAAGTACACACCCCTGCAGTTGTCATAAATTACATATAATAGATATAATTAAGTCCTGTGATGTCAAAAGTACTGAAAATTACGCAGACAGCGTAAGAAATAACTTGGTTTTCTCTAGGTCATGGCAAGGGGGGAAGGCAGAGATGGTGTATGTAGCTCACTACCATAGTAAATATGCCTAGTACATGTATCAGTGATCTGAAAACTTCAGACAAGTTGTGTCTATTAGAGCTATTCGTATCCCTAAGACCTCTTTGTAAACCATTGCAATTACTTAATGAGCTGAATTTTTGCAGCCTTCTTTTTCCAGTTCCGTTACAACTCAGTTCCAACTCTGACTGGTACTCTTCAGTATTTTTGGACATAAAGGATATTGGGGGGAAAGGTGGAAAGGTATTGCTTATCTTCTGAGAGAATTTAGGCTATAGTTGTTTCAACCTTGCACTACCTATAATTACTCATTTTCTCTGATTGACATCCCTTGAGCATTCATTCCCCATGCTATTTGAGCTGGATGTCTTGATGCAAATCCTATGGAGAGCTATCCATCAGGTTCACTTGTTTGCCAAGCAAATCTGTTGCTCAAATTGGTCTCCTATTAAAAGATGATCCTTTTGCCTCTTACTTTTATTTAGTGACTTAGGAAACACTATTTGCTTTTTAGCATGGGTGACCCTGCATGAGTTGCAGAGAGGAAATGTTTGGTTGATCTAAATTGTCCAGTTAAGACAAATAGCTTTTTTTTTTTTTTTTTTTTTTTCCAGCAACAGTGAATAAA
The DNA here is from genome assembly GCA_011075105.1 of Heteronetta atricapilla. Lineage (NCBI taxonomy): Eukaryota > Metazoa > Chordata > Aves > Anseriformes > Anatidae > Heteronetta > Heteronetta atricapilla. The sequence goes on from CM021734.1 coordinate 60,176,780, forward strand.
CGGGCATCGCTGCCAAGCTGTCATAATATAAGTTATGTTTCCTGGCTGGAAATGCTCCCTGCCACAACAAGGTCTATATCCAATTGGTAAAAATTTGCTCTGGAAGATTGATTTATTTTTTTTTTAACCTCCTGTTTGTTACATGGATCTGTTCAGCTCTAATAGTTCTTACATGCTCTCTGCCTTAAAAAAACACAGTCATACACCTTTCAAGGGAATACATTCCTGAACTTAGCTACCCATATAGGAAGAGGTCCTGTTGCTCCAGAAAACATGGGTAACTAACAGTTCTGCACCAGTGTCCCTGACAGGATGTTTATCAGCTGTATTGTTGTTCAGATTTTGCTGATAGTCTTCAGAACTGCCTTGCCCCTCCTCAGGCTTGTCAGAGGTTACTGCTGACAGGCAAGACTTCATGTAGTGACTGAAGTGTCAGTGAAGCTCCGACGACTGAAATCAGCTTGTTGCAAAAGCAAGTTAGCTAGAGAAAATCTGCCTATGTTTGTGAAGCATCATGGAATTGACTTGGCTGTGTGATTCATTGACCAGTTTGGTAAAACAGTTTATACTGACTGATGTTAAATTTGTAACACTTTCACAGTAGTGATAATTACTTTCCTTACAATTTGTGTGCTTAGAGAGATGGATCTAGTATGGATGGCATCGTCATCTCTCCTTTCACTGCTATAGGTTGAGGTAACTGACATGTAGTTGTTTCAGTTTTCCCATGAGAGATTTTGAAAGTATTTGAAAGATGCTAGACCTCCATGTGGCATATACGTATGTCTTCAGTAGAGCCTGCAGCAATTACAGCCACAGTTCCCGTACAGTAAAAAACCATTCTCTTCACACATTTTAAGCCTTGCAGTAAAATTAGAAATGTAAACCTAGACAATCAGGTGGCATCTCAGTGAAGTACTACAGCATAAAAATATTTAGTAGTGGACACAAATAATTATACCGATCAAAGGGCATATCATGATGGATGTCCAACAGGACTGGGACCTGGATGTGATGGCATCACAAGAAAGAAACCAGAGAAATAGCAGCACTGATTTTTCCACTCAAAGGGAACAGCCTCATAGTGTATTTGTATATTCAAGCAAAATACTGCTAGTGAAATTAAATATAGCATTGCTTTTATTCTGCTGAGATTTTGTCAGTACACTGAATTTCTATGGGGGAAGAAGGCTACCTTGGAAGGTAACTAACCCCTACATGTTGTAGGGGTTACTATAAAGGTAAGGGATTTACCAGAAAGGACTAAGGACTGGCTGTGGTGGTTGGTTGATTTAGGACTGTGCTTGAAGGGGTGGTTCCATGTTGGTTCCCCTCTCTCTGAAGAAACAAAGCTTGTGCCATGTATAAAGAGTGCCACAAAGCTATTTCCAGAGACACAGTACAAACCAGAAATGTTTGTTGATGTAGGTTTAAGTCTAATACTCCAGTTTCCCACCTTTTTCTTTCTTTTGATATGTTATTTCAAGTCATTGTTGCACTGTCATGGTGTATATCACAGTGCATTCCCACAAAGTGCTGACTTGGCCTTTCTGAAGAACAGGTAGGTGGAGGCAAGGCAGGAGGGGGCTCCTTAAAGGTATTAAGGAGATGAAAGTAAGGCACAAGTAGGGTTGTCAGAGGGATTTTTGGCTCGCTGCTAGATAGAGGATTGTAGGCTGGAGCTTTTTGCCCTCTAAGCCAAAGGTGACTGTTTCTCAGTGGTTCATTATTGTGCACTATAGCTTGTGCAATATTTTGATAGGAGAGATGATTATGAAGAAATACTACATTAAAATTATCAGTGGTTATTCAACGACTATAAATCTTAGCTTATTATTAAATAATAGTAATTCAGCGAAAAAGCATTAAAAATGCCGGATGTTTGCATAGGCTTAAAATGTGTGTATTCTATATAAATGTCTTTAAGTGCACTACATAATCTTTCATCATCTGTAATTTTTTTGGATCTGAAAAAAGATACAAGCAGTAATCATCTACAAAATGCATAGTAAATTCTTCTGTTTACCCCAAATACCAACTTAACTAAGCTTGTTCCCTCTCCGTGACATTTTCCATATTGAATCTGTACTGTTACTTAGAACTTTAAAAAAAAAAAAAATTACAGGAAGCTATCTGTTTGTTTTTAATTACAGCTCAGCGTCATAACTTCACAGAAGAAAAAAGCTGCTTCACTAAAAGAACTGGAAAACATTTAAAAAGATGTATTGTTTATTCACACCATGTTGGAGTTAAGAAGATTGCTGGAGAAATCTTGTATTGGAGCACTAAAAGCAAATGCATAGCAAGGCTTGTAAAACTTTGTATAAACATTTTCTGTTTTACTCAGGTAAGAAGGAAGGATGAAGATTCTGTCTCTGTGTGAGTCGTAAAGATAGGAAGAAGACTGCAAAATGATGTAATTGAAGTCCTTTAATGTAGCAGATGAAACAATCTGATACAATGCTGTGGCATATTGGTCAGTTTTGGTCTTAAAAAAAAATACAGCTATGTCCAACTACAGAATTGTTTACAGGGAATAGATGTCATTACACTGAAATTCTTAAGCGGCTTTGTTCGCATACTGTTGATACCTATTTAGGGGTTTTGGTAGTGCAGTAACTTGGGAACATTTTGAAAATCTTTTACAAGTTGTAGTAAGACACCTGTTACATCATGAATGTCAAACAGTTGCTGTTTGTATGGTGGGTGTTGTAACTGGGAAATGCCTCCGTTGCCTTCCATTTTTAAGAATTCACTTCAGTTTGTTGTGATGTCCCTGGGAAACAGTTAATAAAGTTATTTATTTATGGTTATTCTTACAGCTAGTTTTTAAGGACCATAATCTTTCTTCAATTGTGCTTTTTTTTTTTTCCCTCCTCTCCCCTAATTACAACTTTGCAATCATTCCTTGCTTTTGTGTTGACATGCTGTCTTGGGTTGTGTATGTCTAGGAACTTCAGTTCTCTGGTACTTGAATTTGCACAAGGGTGGTCATCCAGCTTTTATGCACTTGTACATAGTGTGTTTGAATCCTACAGATGTCAGTACATGCCAGTCCTGTTGTGTACAAGTTTTTTAATAGATGAGAAACTTCATACATATTATCCTCAAATCCTAGCTGAACTCTGTTTTCTCTTTCAGCATATATTATAAATGTGATATGTGTAACTAATTTTGAAGTGCTGTCATTTTGAACTGAAGTAATTTAATTTCTTGTCATCCCTCTTAAATGTGAAGAGTGTGATTCTGTTTTATGGCTTCTAATTCCGTTGATAGATAATGCTTACCCTGCTTAACTAGTGCTTGCTGAAACGCATTGTTTTGGGATAACAAAGACCATGTGTCTGTCGTAGTCAATCTTCATTGCATTTGCGTTTTAGAGGACAGCTGGGGGTTGATCACCATGAGAAAGTACATTTGTGGCACCTCCAGAAAAGCATGCTAGTGTGTTAAAGTGGAGCCTGTAAGATGGAAGCAACCTCAAGGAAAAATTCTGATTACCTCAGATAAAGTTACTACTTCTACAGTTACACACACTTCTTTCCTCATGCTTTTGTAGTCTGATATATGGCTGTATCCACCGTAATATGTAATTTTGCTAAAAGACTTCAAAGATTTGTAAAGCAACATGGATATATTGTCATGAAAGTCCAGAGAGCTGTTGCAGTGGGATTTTCATCAACCATGTATACGATATAGAGGGAGGTAAGTACCAGGCGCCTTAACTTTCATTTGCGTAATGTGTATCTGAGATGCTGACAGACAACCTGGAACATTTTGTGTGAGCTATGAATCCCAGTCCCTCCTTCAGTGATGCTCTGTGCAGTGAAACCTGGCTGAAATTGGCAAATAATTGTGTAGTTTTAAGCAACAGTATTTTTGTTCCTTTGTTTCTGGAAGCACAGGACGTTGTTAGCTTTTAATAGTGGGTAGTACTCATTTTAGCTTTTTGGTGAAGCTCTTGTTATTTGCTGGAGTATGAATTACAACAACACAAGCATGTGAGAGCAAAGTTAAGGGGCATCAGAGCAGTCACGGCAGATGAAACTGGATCAGATTCTCTCTTTGATCTGTATGCCTAGTTCTCTGAGCACCTAAAAATTGGCCAGATAGGAAGGGGAGTGTGGTCAAAGTTTAGCTCATCATCCACCCATGCCACTTCATTCAGTTTGGCTTCATCAAGGGGGCTTCTGGCACATCACCCACAACAGCTGTTCAGAGGAAAGGCACTTGCTGAAACAGTCGAGATTTGTGGCTTGCAGCTTAGGTAATTTTTGCACTTTCCATGTGATAGGAGATTATTTAATGGAGTTGAAGAGTGGTCTTTTCAAACATGTCTTGGTTGTTTTACATTTATGTATTTGTTGTACTTCTTTGAAGAGTCTGGGTTTCCCCTGCCTTCCTTTCCCACCCTAACACTAGTTCATGAGTGTTTTAAAGATGCTCTACTGTGATGCTGTGCTTCCCATTACATGAAAAGTGCTATAGCAACTAACATCTTCTTGTATTGCTTGAGTACAGGCAGGTGGTGGGGTGTCTGTACATTCAGCCTGTTTATCTTGCAGAGTTAACAGGTAAGAAACTTCACTTACCCTTCCAGTGGAACATGAATGAAGATTTTGGACTTCCGAAGGACATTGTGTATCGAAGAATTGAAATTTGTGGAGGTAAGCAGGATGTCTTTGAAGATACCAAGAAAAAAGTAAGCATGCAATTTTCTGTTGATTGTGTAGGCACAGATGTCAGTATAATGAAGCCCTATACTATTCCTAAACAAAATCTTTTCTCTTACAACCTTAGCATGCATTTTGATACCTGTAGTGATCCAAATTAAATGCCTCTTGTAACCATGAAGGTTGTTGAAATCATCACAGTTAAGTGTTTATGTGAAAACCCAAACAAAGTAATTACTGTGAACTCTAAAACACTGCTGCAAACATATTGCAAAAATGTACAGCATTTATTCACATACAGACAAAAAGGCACAATTCTACTGAATATTTTAACAAAAAAATACAGCTGTCTTCAACTAGGTCTTTATAAATACTTCAAAAAAGGGGGAAAATAAATACAGGATTGGGCCATGTAATATAAAATAGTCATCTCTACATATACTTTTTATTTCTATCTGTTTCTCTTCATGCACCTTTTTTAATTAATTTCAGCTGAATGGACACCAAAGCTAGGCACATAGTGAAAAATCTTCTGTACAAGGTTTTACAAATGTAATGACAAATTTTTCAGTTCTCTGAAATTAAGATTTGTACACAACACGTATAACCCTTCATTTAGATTTGTGTGAGTTCATAACCTAACAAATGGCATTCCAGGCAACATTACAAAAAGTTCAACTAGCCTACAATTTGACATAATACACCAGTCATAATCAAGGAGTTCTTGGTCAGTCTGCACAAGGAAAGGTAATGCTCAGAGACAGAAATTAAGCAAATGGTCTATCCCAATAGAACAGAGGGCATAGGTTTGTATTGTCACTGCTGCTTACGACACCTCTTTGTTGAGCACTAAGCATGGGAGACAAAACTATCCTACAGAGCTGGTCACACTGCAGTCATCTTACAGCTTTCTGTAATTGGGGTGGGGGAAAAGAGCTTTTTTGGTTTTGGTTCAGCCTAACTTGAAACGTTAGAAAGCTTATTAACCTAAACATCAGGGAGCAGAACAGGTAAGGCATTAATTCTGCACAATGTTACCATTCATAATAGTGCAAATTAACAAGGTACCTCTACCTCTTTCAAATTGGTGTGAGGTTAAATGTTTACTTAGAATCAAAATTTAGATTATTCCATCTATGGCTTGACAAACAATTCCTTACACGGTCATGAGCTTCTTACAGAAAATAGCAACGCCTGCCTTGAAAATGTTGCTGCATGTCAAGTAGAACTACCTGCACTTCTTACCTTTTGTGTGTTGGTTGCTTTTTGATAAGTAAGTGCTTTCATTTTATCGCATCCCAAGAGCAACTACATAGTTTCATGTTCACCCGTGCCCTGTTTAATTTTAACCTATGTGAGTCATGAGGTCAATCCACCTTCTTGGGTCCAGCGATGGTATTTCAGAAGTATGCCATGTTAAACAAAATAACCTTTTCTCACCATCACCCCAAAAAGTATCAAAAGGTCAAGACTTAAAACTTTTAAAGCATAAATGACAGAGACGCATTCTGTCGAAATGTTTAAGTAAGCGGTAACTTGCATAGCAAGATGGGGTGTTAATAAGCCTTTTTCTGATTGAATCCTCTGGAAGACTCATTTATGGCAGAGTTCTACCGTATTTTAAAATTTTCCCTGCTCAAGAGGGAAGGGTCTAACATTAAAATGTAAGTGAACATGTCAATGGCAGGCTAGGAGTGGAAAATAATGGGATTTTGTTCTTTACACCTGTATTTCTGTAGCGCATTGCCTGCTTAAACTTCCTTTTAACCCATGCATACCTGACTTAAATCAATGCAGAATTCCAAATTGACAGGCTTCTAACAATCCAGTTACATGTGCACTCAGTACAAAAAAGTACAATAATGAACTATTAATATTATTGCTCATAGCTTACTAGTTATTGCCATTTGCAATTATTAAAAAAAAGTATGCATATGAGTTCCCTCTTCCATCAAATCTAGTCCAGAATAGAATATTTTTTCTTCATTTGACTGTGAAGAGCTAATCACAATTTATTGCCTTTCCATTTTATTTAAAAATATATATTTATGTCCATTTTAAAGTAACCCTTTAGTGTCATAAGCTTGGCTTTCCCAATATATACCATTATTAGTGCATACGTGGTGGGCTTTGGGAAATCCTAGTGACTAGTGCCTTATAATATTTTTTTTTCTTAAATTGTCAATGTATTCCAGGAGGCAAGTAACTGACAAAATGCTGTGTGTTATGCCAGAGGGCCCAGGAACCCACAAGCCTGTGCCCTTTCTCAGAACTAAGCCACACACTCAGCCTGAGTACCTTGAAGCTGTTGCAGTGTATGACAGCTGCAGCCCTGACCTGTGCCTTTTTATCCAGTGTAACACCCTGGTTAAGTCCGGTTATCTCGCAGACGTAGTTGCACCTAGACTGGAGCTTGCGGAAGGTGTTTGGCTGCCACCTATGCTCAAACTGAGTGCAACAAAAAACATTCTGCAAACGGAGGACAAAGGCCTACCACCAATCCAAAGCAAGTGACCATTTGTAAGGGGGTGTAGCAGTGCAATATGGTTAAATAAATAACCATCTTTGATTCAATACACACACTAGTTAAAATAAGAGCTTGTGCTTTTCTGGAAAGCAGGGGAAGATAGAATTTTAACAGTGCTGTTTTGCTAAAAGGGATGAATGCAGCTTACTTCCCCCTTCCCACCCTAGCCCCCTATATGTTTCTGTGAGTTAATTTAGTGTTCATCACCAAATCCTGGTTTAGTAGCGATATCATTGCTCTGCTTGCTTGGGAAGGTTGCAAATAAAGGAGATAGAAACTTGTCACAGAATGAGTTGGGGAGCAAACAAATCCAGCTTTAAGAGTATGTAAACATGTTTATACAGCTTGGGAATCATGGGTTATCAATTTGCCAGTCCATAGTCATGTCTAAGAACTCTCCCCTCTTACACCAATAAATAAAGTGAAGTTGGCTTGTAGGCAGTGACTCTACTGACCACGCTGCCCCGTCAGGATGCCAGAATGCTTCTCCTAATAATGTCCGTCCTCCTGCTGATAGAGCTGTTTGGACTGAGCCTCTGCTGTCTGCATTTTTTTTCAGCCACTTCAGTTTCTGAGTCGCTCATTTCCGCATCGGGGACATACCCATCATTCTCGCTGTCAGTCTTTAGCTTGCTTTTTGCCCTGTCCTTCGGTGAAACTCTGCCCACACCCAGGTAGGGGTAGCTGGAGTTCTGGTGGCACATCTCCTCTGGGCTCTCACCCTGCTGCTGCCTCTCCCCCTTCTTTGGAATTCGGAATCCGCCCCAGTTTTTCACTGGGCTCGTGGGCGTCGTAGGCACTTTAACTACTGTCTGATTAGAGTTTACTTTGACAAGACTCCCATTGCATTTAGGCACTATATCTCTCCGTGTGCCAGGTGCTGACCTACCACTGGAGTGGTTCACAGCCCTTTTGTTTTCTGATTGCCTCTGAGAGAGTTCTGTAGGTCTCAGTGGTTTGTGGTTGTGTTTGGAAGTTTTTTCCTTTAGTTCTGCCTTGATTACCTCGCATTGCGGACGATTGTCTCTTCTTTTTCTGTGGTCTGGCATAACCATGCCATTTTTCTGCTGTGCTGATACAATCCGTGTTTCTGCAAAGGTCTTGTCAAAATTTAAAAAGCTACCTGGAGCCGCACCACCTTCCCTCTGGCTGGGCTGCCTCAGCATGGATTTGCTGTCATTCCCAGAGCTATTTCTTACTCTGTCTCTCTTGTGTGTTTTTTTCAAAGAGTGTGTTAGAGATGTGCCCATTTGTTTCCTGAAGAATGCAGAATGCCATTTTAAATCCTCTATCTTAGGGGCATCAGGACCCAAAGCTGGACTCTTGAACAACACGTTTTCCATTGAGGAGAATGAGGAAGGCACACCTAAATGTAAACACACTGGGTTAGAGTCAAGCAGTCCATGTCTGGGCAAACATAACTTTTGAATTGTACTTATTTAACTCCATTCTTCTTTTAAGTGGGTGTTTGGTTGCCTACCCAGCATCTTTACACCATGCCTGTGTGGCTATTTCCTGGTTTCCTAGTTAATACAGTAACTTTGAAGTTGCTCCTCTAGGAGAAAAGACTACTGTCAGGGAAATTAGGCAGAAAAAAGTATGTTGTTGCAAAGAAACACATACTAAATACTAATGCAAGTGGCACTGATAAAGCACAAACCTACCAGATGGCATATGGCACTTGAATGTAAGTCAGGATCTCTCTGTCGTAGAAGGAACCATTAAGGACTCGCAGCAGACAGGACCTGAAGCAGCAAACAGCTCCATACCCCATCGGTACGAGCACAAAACATGCCGGTTTCTGTAGCACTGTGCCCACCATTAGCGCTATGCAAATTCTCATTTTTTAATTCCAGTCTGCCAATGCCTGGTGGACTACACAAGATTTTAATGAGAATAGATGAGGTCCTGCTTGTCCTTCAAAATTAGTCATTCGTCTCTAGCCAAATCTTTCAATGCTTGTGCCTGTGGTGGTGTGTGAAAAAGATAAATGCTGAAGCATACCTGAAATTCTTTCTTGTTCCAACTGCTTTGCGTAGATGTTAAATATCTGTTCTTGAACTTTGCAAACAGATCTCTTGATTTTCTCCCTTCGGGTCACCATGTAAGTAAGATTACGCACCTAGAAGGCATCAAGTTGATGAGTTTTAAAGGAATTATGTTTCTATAATGCTGTAACTCTGTGGTTCAAATTAATTCAGTATAAGTACCATACACCATTTTAACAATATATATATATATTCAACATACCTCTTACAATACAATCTTAAATACCATTTAATTGACAGCTTAGTCTATCAGATTTTGGAGGCTCACAGTGCAGAAGTAAATTCTATGAGCACTTGTATCACGTGCATATATGTGTATATATGTATATATATATATATATATACACACACACACACATACAAATCTAGAGAAATGCTGGAAAGGCTTAAATATGCTCAGTACTATATAGCCCAGCACCACTTTTTCCCTATTGTTTGAGACCCAACAAGAAATACTTAATAGTATGAAAATGTGGAGGCCTATTCACTGGTACCTTTCTTTTTATTGACCCTGCCATTGTATGGTAATTATTAAAAATGAAGGCAGGCCAGTCTGTCCATGCCATAGCACAGGGGCGGTGGCAGGGGCTGAAAACAGCAAAATGTTTATTTTGACAGTGGCTCGTTTTTCAGAAGAAAACTTCATCTCTAGTCTTAAAATGTGACTTTATTATCTAGCATAAGAACTTATTTCACAGCCATCACTCTCAGAGCTTAACAGTAGTGATGGGGATAACTGAGGAGTTTATGGGGTTGTTTTCAAGGCTCCTCTCTCAACTTAGTGTAGCCACACATGGTAAAAGGAGCACTGTTGATCAGAGCCTTATGGGCTGAACTCAAATCCGTTAAGGAAGAGACGCACTTTAATGCATGTTGAGGATCTCCTGTATTAGGCTCCCAGTCTTGGCCCAGACAGCACTTCAGGTCATTAGTGGATTTGAATTGGAAGGCATTCGTCTAGCCTGTTACCCTTCCTGGTACAGTCCACAGCCTTTTGTTCTCTTCCTTGTCTGATCCGAGCCGCAGAACAAAGACACATCTTGTCCACAAAATTACCTGTTTTATTAGGTGAACTGGGTGACACCATTTAGAAATGTTTCTAGATGGATGACACTGTCACTAATGTAATTCATAATTAAGTCTAACAGACAACCTGAAGAAGAGCAAAAAAATAGGCCCTTTTTTTTTAGCATCCAAGTTCTCTTTGTACGTATCAGTGAGAACAATAGAGTAGTAAAATATTAAAAACAGTGCTAGAATGATGTATCCTGTTTTGACACACTTTAAAAACAGAAAGGATACATACAGAATTGTTTAAGACCCAGAGAACATAGTAATAAACTCCACTCGTGTTTAACTGATCAAAGGGAAGAATAAAAGAGATCTTGAACACGCTGAACAGAAAACAAAATACACAAGGTAACAGCAATCTAACACAGGAAGAGAAGGGTCACAGGCTGGAAGTTGAAACCAGAGGAAAAAAATATTTAAAAACCTACAACAGCAACTCATTAGAAGAATAATTAGCCACTTGGTTCCTTTATAAAGGATGCAGTAGATAGATCTATTAGCACCTGCTGCCCAGACTGAAAGACAAGATACTATTCCGGAAGAGAGGTTCTCGTTCACCACCAACCCCGTTACTGAGTCTAAGGCAGGACTTTGTGAGTCAGGTTCCATAGGTGGTCTGCATGAGAATGTTAGAACACTTTACTGATCCTATTCAACTGTGGTTTTTTTTAGTTTATCAACCAAAATCAAACAAATCTAAACCTAATTAACTGGAACAGCCTACCAAACCTACTACATATGGATAGTCCAGTGAAACACCATCCTACCATGCTGTGCCAACAGAAAACACACTTGGCTCCAAATCAAGGTAAGTTTCAGACCCTTCCCTTCTTGTGCACTAGGTAAAAGGCGCAGAGAAAGCCCTAAGGGCACCTGGGGATTGCAATACATTCCACAGCCATCGGTGTTACTTCGTCAAAAAAAGCATCAGTGCACAATCCACTTATAAGAAGACAGCATACTGCAAACCAAGAGCCAAGGGCCATGTGAACTAACCCTCTGGCTGCAAAAGGTAATTGACATAACCAAGTATTGGCTCTGAAATTTAAACAGAAATAGCATTAACCATCTTGTACCAGGCTGACAATACCACCTTGAGTTGCACAGGGTGCCTGCATGCAGTGGCAATAACCGAGCATGTCGTTTGGAAACAGCTAACGAAGCCCAGCACACCTTGCACAAGCACAGGCAGTGCAGTGGCTTACCCGCTCCAGATCCTGCCGGAGGTGTGTGAAGAGCTGCAGCCTTCTGAACAGAACATCCTGCTCTCGTTTGGCCAGATTGTCCTCTTCATCCTTCTTTGGGGTAATCAAAGGCTTATTGAAGTTGGCTTTTCTTTTCAGCTTCCAGTACTCGTAAAGGAATCCCACTGGCTCCTCGGGCAGCCGCAGCACTTTAGCCACTTCCAAAGACTCAACAAAGGTATAGAACTCGTCCTCCAGCTGCTGGAGCTTTTGCTTGCGGAGGCTGACTCTGTGGGCCTCCTCCTGGTTTTGATCCATGCTGTGGAAAGGGTCGATGTGGGCAGGAAGAGAGCTGTCCTGAATCACATTCCCATTCTCTTGGCCCAGGCTCTCGCTGAAGGTCTCATCATCTGCTTTCTTGGTGGAGCTGTGCTTGGGACAGTACGACTTGAATTTCACCTCATCGTTCTCTGCCAGTATCGTCTTCATCTCCAAGCCACGGTCAAAAGCACAGGTGACGTGAAAGGCTGTTCTGCAGTTCTTCACTGAACACTGCACAAATCAGAGGAAAATTCATCAAATACAAATACTAGCCCCACTGCCTAAAACTATTTAAGCGGCCAGGGCTGCTTTGGAAGAGCAACCCCGTTACCAGGCCCTGCTTCTAAGCTGCATGTACTTTCTTGCTCTCTTTTAATTAGGTTTACAATTTAGTGCTTTCAGGCCAGGCAACGACCAAGTGGCCCAGTGGGACAGGAGTGGTTAGACCCTCCCTAGCCCAACCACATTATTCAATAACCAGCAAACCCGCAAGCAGAGCACTTAAAGCAGCACTACACAAAGCAAAGCATTTCCCCCTTGACTATGCCAGCATGAAAGAGGGGAAGAAAACACCTCAGTGGCTGCAAGCCAGTCTGATACTTCAGTTGAAAGTCTTTCCCAGCACCTGGATGCATGCATGCTACCCAAAAGGCCTCAACTGACTAGATTTTTTTTTCCTGTTATGCAGAGTTTATGATGTCAAATATTAAATCATTGTCAATCACTACTTTGCTTGATCACATCCTTCACTTCACCTGGGGAATGAGAAGAATGGGAAATTCTTTTATTTTTTCCACTTTTCTTCCTTCCCAGTCAACCAGCTGTTGCCTGGAGTGATGGGCACCAGGTCAGACAACTTAGTACTACATTTCAGTTATACTTAATTTTCTCTTGCAAAATGCTGCCGTAGCTACTGCCAGCTGTGAACTGAAAAGTTTAGACACATACACACATTTAACTCATACCTCTGTCTGCCTCCAGTGAAAAGACTCTGAAGTTTAAATGAATGTTACTGATATTAACTAGGAGGAAACGAAACTATGCTTACCACAACTCATCTAACCTTAAAGAGAAATTCACTGCACTAAGATGTTTATACAGTACTTTGTGAAGAAGCCAAGTATTGGCCCTGGATTTTCCTGCTCAGGTTGACTCAGCAGCCAGCGGGCATATAAAAGGTACACTAAACAGCAGAAGTTTCAAATGAATATTCTTTAATTAAAAATCAACATATAAAAGGAATTTATATTTAATTTGGTACAGGGCGAAAGCTGTACCAAACCATACAGAAGAATAGTTCAGCTATGGTTTCCAAGTTGCCATCATTTAGAGTAATTAGCTCTCAGTGTGTCTCGTGTTTTACTGGGAGGAGGGGGGCAAGCATGCATCATCAGAATGAAAGCTGCTGAACTTGGGAGACTCTGCAGTCTCATTTTTCCCAGAGTATTCCAGCGGGTTTCTGCCCAGCCTGATACATACTTCCAGCTGCTGGCTTTTCTAATTACTGTGAACATTTCATAACATCTCTGAAGGATCAAGGATTGCTCTCTCTTAGTTCATCCTGTTAATGCTATTCCTTCAGTGCAGTGACTTTGTAAAATGATGTTCTCTGCCGCATAAGATTTCACAATACAAACCTAAATACTTCTCATTTATTCTCATACTAAGATTTACACAATTCCTGCAAGTTGTATGGCAAAACTGTAATTCTTATTTTCTCCCCTATACTTTGAAGTGTCAAACTGTCTGAAGGGACAGCTGTTATGCACATCATCCCATATTGTCAGTAGACAAGAGAGGCGTTACCAGAAGCACGAGGGGAGGACACCCCTCTCCCCTGCACACATAAATACTCAGTGTGCAGCTTACAGCCACTACCGTTGCCCCTCAGAACAGGTCAGGAGAAAACAATTTCTCGCAGCTACATTAACAGCTGCCGAGAGAAAGGGGACAGCTCTGCAAGGAGGTACTACATTTACAAATTTATATACTGTGGACAGATTTATCTTCTCCACTTTAAAAATGTACTTTTTTAATACATTCCTTGAATAGAAATGGACTGATTTCATTGTAACTACTGCTGCATTGCTGTTTTACAACTTTTTTTGGCAACTTTATCAAATGGCTCAAAACAGAAGAAAAAGGGAAATGAGTAAAATCTGATCTCTAAGAGGAACAGGATTTTAGCCATCTTTGTGCCTTACCATCACAGTTCCTATAACATTAGGCTCACCACAAAATAGTAAGAGTTCTACTTCAGGCTGCTTACTTGTTAAATAGGCAGCAGTACTGTCCTATCTGGCTCAGGGAACTTTATGATGATCATTTCCTTAAGTATTTGAAACATTTTGAAGGTGAGCAAGCATTATTACAAATACTAACCTACTTTTTATTACATTTTTCTACATGGTCATAACACTTTGCCCTCAGTGGCTCACCTCTCCCTTTCTCTCATCCACTTCTTCCTGAGTAAGTTAAACTTTTGTCTGATCTCTCAGGAAAGGAAATCAGATAGATCCTCTTCAAAAAATGTAGGGTTTAGTAACATATTTTCTCAATCTCTACTCAATCTCTAGATTCTACAATTGTTTTCAAAATTATCACTTCACATTTCAAAGCTTTTTTTTTTTTTTTTTTTTACTCTAAAGGATCTGCAAGTGCTTTACAGTTAATAAGCCAATGTAATTATGCACATGAAATCACACTGCCCAGTCTGAAATGCTCTGGTACTGATCAATTCAGTGTATTTAACAGCAACAACAATTCACAGGCTACAGTGAGACAGGCTGTGGCCATGTCCAATTGAAACTGCAGAGAGAATTTCAGAACTATGCCATGAGACAAACTGGCACTGGCCCAAGAATGTGAGTTGTTGGTACAAAACAACTGCCTTTATAGAATTGCCTTTATAGCTTATATATTGCCTATCGACATCATTCTTTTTGGAACTACAAAGACTAGACTTCCCTTTTTCTTTGATTCTGCCCAATCTCACTGTTTCAGGTAATCATCACCACTTAGCTCAAGTGATGAGTATCAGCAGTCAGAAGGATGTCGCTCTGCTTCTGTAGCAATGTGAGCTGGGAAACTGACACCCAGGAGGTTGGTTGGTTTGTTTCACCCTAGAAACAAGAGCTCCAAATCTACCCACAACCAATGGAGGAAATGGGGCTCAATCCCTCAACATGTGGCTTGCTTGAATCTTGGGGCAGACCAGCAATGTTTCCTTCTTACTGCTCAAAAAGCCTGCTATTAACTGATCAGATATTCTGCTCAATAAAAGCTGGAGCAACATTAAGATAAATAAAATAGATCCAGAAAAAAAAAAAAAAGCAAAGACCTGTGGTTTCACTGCCTTCTTTGTAATAAAAACAGAGTTTGAAATCACTCTAATCCCAACTATACTGGCAGCCAGAACAGTCCAATGTTTAGTACCTAAAATTAAAAATTCAAAGCCAACTAGCTTCATCATCAAAGTGAAGGTGTTTGCTTCCACTGAATTTAGTAAAATCTGGGCATGCTCAGCACGTTTAAAATTTCAGTTGTTACAAGCAATTATACAACTACTGAAGTATCACCTCAACTCAGAAGTCACTGAACAGGGGCTAACATAGGTTTCAGCACAGAAGCTTTCAGCATCCAAGTTTCAATTGTGCATGTGGTACATACATCACAGAAATATATTTTCTCCCTCTCCTCAACATTTAAGTTTTATTTCAAGTGTACTAATAAAGATTTCTATGTATATACGGATTATAACATCTTATGGGATGACCTGACTGTTTTTAGTGAAATTTTACTAGAAGGAATGAACATACTAACTTTCAAAAGCACTTTGTGTGCAATTAAGTTCATAGTAGCAAACATTAAATACAATAAACTTTATTGAGAATACACATGCCTATCTACTAAATCCCAACAAAACAAAACAGAGGGATACTCATACTATTAACTTACCTGTATAGAAGCCCCAACTTTTTCATTACAAAGGCTGCACACCAACGCCCATCTACTGCTGGGAATGTGAGACACTTTTGTAATGGGCTCCATTTTCTCTGGACTTCCAATGCTCACCTAAAAGAAAAAATATTAAAAAACAGAGCAATTATTACACCTTTAACTGAAAAAGGTAAATAATCTTATCAAAGAAATGCAGTTCTCTGCATGCATATACAAAATTTGCATATTCCAAGTTCCTCAGTTTGTAAGGAACTAAAAGAATTACAATTAATTTAAAAAAAATAGTTCCTCACTGAATAATCAGACTAGTTTCTAGGTGACCCTCCATCGATTTAAAGTTACTGCAGAGGATAAGCATTTTGATTTTAAGAGCCCATATGAATTCTCATTGTCACATCCAAACTTTCCCCTTCTTCACCTTTAATGTTTGGCATACAAAATGAAACAGTACTTTGTGTGTTCATTAACTGAGCTTTGCATCAGTCATCCCTTCTGAGGGCTAATTTTGATTGACAAAGCTTAATGTAATTACTTTCTTTAAAGATGATGCATTATCCTGCCAGACTTTACATTGAACATCTTTTATACTGACTTCCTAAGAAGCACCACATATAGACGGTGCAAGTTGCTGTAGCAACACGTGCTAGGCTGAGCAGTGTTCTTATCAGATTCCCTCTCTCCCAGAACCACAGCAGCACTCAGAGGGGCACTCCCGGAAGATCGGTGCCTACCTCTGGAATCCACAGAGCACAGCTGACATGAACCCACTTGGTGCCGCTCCGGGTCGGCTTCATGGCGCCACCCTTCTTAGGACACAGCAAGCACTTAGGCTGAACACCAAGCGCGCAGGTCCTGCAGAGCCAACTGCCCTCTGGCACCTTCAGGATCCCGTAACATGCCTGTACTCCCATTGACAGAAAAAAGAAAGCGGACAGAGGAGATGACATGCATTTCTGTTACTTCTTAACTGTGATCACATGTAGCCTTTCAAAACTCTCAAAACATTGTTAATGGAATTTATAACACTATAGAAACATTAGCTTGCAGAGCAAGCTAAATTGTAGGGTAAATTACCTTACATCTTGTAGGTAAGTTTACAGCTTTCATAGATGTTATTTCACTTGTACAAATACATTTAACTAATGCATGCAAGACAATGCTGCTCTTGCTTATCAGACAACACAGCTTTCTGAACACTGAATGACAAAGCAAACTTAAGTTGGGAAGGAACAACAAGCTCACAGGAAGACATCTTCCATAGTAGGAGGCAGCCAAGAAAACAGATACACCAAAACTGAATCTGTAATTCCATGCTAAAAAGGCTTTTTAATTGCCATTAAAAAAACTGGCACACAATAGCGCTTCATTAGCTCAGGTCAGTTCAGTAGGTGCATAGAAAGAGAAGAGCAAGAAGAAAGCAAGAGAAGTGACCAAGTGAGAATGTACAACAAGGCACACGTTTAGGGGAGGCTACTCCTTACCTTCTAACTTCCTTGTTGTTTGTGTGTATTGTAACAATACCATTTCTTAATCCTCTTAGTATAACATTTCTACAGTCACATGTAGTAACTGTCTTTCTCAATTTTATCATTTCTGAATTCATCCCACTACTCAATAGAGAACTTTGCACCAACTTAATAGATCAGTGTCTGTCAATGGAAAAATCCAACCTATCATCTTTAAGAGTTTAGCAAAGTTTCCATTGCTATCCCTACACTCCCCTGCTGTGCCCTGGCTGCCATACCTGATGCACACAAATATTGCATTTGTCACAAAACACCATTTCATTGCCATCTTCTCCATCTGGAGACTGACAGACGTCACAGACAACATCTTCATCATATTCAATCCCAAGTCCTTCTTCTGTCTCGATAGCATGGTTCATGTTGTCATAGCACCGTTGTTCAAACTCCTCTATGACCCTTTCCATTGTGTACTCGTCCAGCTCAGGCATCCCTGGGAAACAGGATTTGTTATTTATTGAAAGGGAACAACCACCACCAGTACACACAACTCCAGATATTTTTTTTGTTTAACACCACCAGAGTAGATACAGCCCACCTGCCCTCACCACAAACCCCTAGACAATCATGCCTGTTCCAGCACAAACTAGGGAAACTGCAAAAAATGACAAGAAGTTGTATAACTGTATTAAATTAATAGAAGCACAGTATTCAAACCTATCTTTCAAAATCCTCAAAGAAACTCATAGACTGATTTTGGCTTCCTGGTCTTGTTCTCATTTTTCTTTCTTGCAACCCCAAATGAGGTCCCCATCCGATCTTGCTACACCAATAGATTTGTTTGAAAAAGTGAAAAACAGAGGTGTAATAAATGCAGCATCAAATCGGGGAACTTGTCTCTGTGAACAGTATTCATCAGAAAATTGTTAGTGACTACAGCTCCATTACGTTATGCAATACAATTAAGAAATCTAAATTATGAAGTGATAATTATAATCCTGAGAAAGTATCTGCCAGAGAAGCAGAAGGAAAAATAACAAAGTGCACAGTGGTTCCCCCATCTTTCATCTCTCACTTGCCATGAGGATGAGCTGGATGCAATGCTTCCAGGTTGGTACCACACCAACTGTTACCAAAAAATTCTGACATACAAACTCTTGTGAAACCAAGAAAGCCAAGCTACTAAAACCAGTCATTTTCCCCTTGCAAAGTCAGTTTAACACAAGAATTTCCATATTCTTAGATTACCACAGTGAAGCATAGGCTTAGGACGACACCCTGCTTTTGCCTAACTCCTAATACCTAACGTTAACTGTGACATACAGAAGACGGCAGCCTTATGACATGCGCCTGAAAAAGAAAATCCTCCCTTCAGCTCTCTCTGTGAGTAACTGAGCCACAAATTCCACAAAATGCTGAAGAAAAAAAACCTCCCTAGATCCCAGATCAGAGGAGAAATACTCTAGAAAAGTGTTTCCACCTTCAGGGAACAGGACCTTGCCGCAGAGATCGATGCATTCCTTACTACCCAAACAGAGCAGCTGAGAGGTAGGAGGGAACACCCAAAACCCTGCTGATGAACAGAGCAAACGTTGCCCTGCAGCCCCGTAATGCTGTACTGACAAAGCACACTATGGCATGAGTTAGACCAGTTTGCAAGTAAATTCTAACCTCGTGATTGCTCACTTTATAAAAATCCTTTAGGGAGATGTCACCCACTGCTTGTTGATAAGGATTTAAAAAATGGGAGTGAAGGGGCTGTGGCTTCAATTCATATGTTGTATTCTGCCGTTTAAAGAAAGATTATACATTTTCAACACCTGAAGCACTGCAGCAGATATCAAAGAAAACATTGGGAATTCATAGCTGCAGGATTACCATAAGGCAAGCCCTCCAACTGCAGATCAGGAAGCATTTCACTTTTTAATGGAGAAAAATACACAAAACTACACGAATAGTCAGTCTGATGAGCTCTTCAAGGGCCTTGACTGCAAAATAGGAACTTTGTGAGAACTCCCTTATAAAGCAGAAAGTAGCAGTGAACACCACTACGTTGCCATATTCTGACCTGGTCTAAGCAAACACAAGTCAGCAGTTACGAAAGCATGCATGTTAGGGTTTAATTCCATCAGATCTGGCCTCCCACAGAAACCCCAAGGTGTTTAGTCTCTTCAGATCTCTATCACCTCTTCCCACTGCTGACCCCCTGCGAAAATTCTTCTTAAGCCTGCCAGCTTTAAAAAAAATACAAATAAACAACAAAATGCTCATTGCTCACCCATTTCTTTGAATTCTTCATTGGCAAGTTGCAACCATGCTACGTCCACATCGTTGAGATCGTAGCGACACACGCTGTCTGCTAAGGTCCGAATGTCGACATAGCCCAGCTCTGGAGGCTCCGAGCCTGACGAAGCAATGTACTTCCTGGGACGTGTGAACGTGACAGCTTTTGTCTCAGACACAATCCTAAAACAGACAAGTGCACACTAGGTATGCTGGGCTGCTGAAAGACTTGTTTCTAGAGAACTCAAAATGCCTCAAGCTACGTGGCTAACAGTCACAAGCAATTTTCTAAGTGTATCTTGCACAACTCAGACAGGAACAAAAACCAGTACATTGCATTTTCATACAGGATTTGCAATATTATGATAAAGTAATTGGAGTTATCTAGAAACCCATTTCATTTCCAGACTTATAAATAAAATGAAGGCTGGAGGACAGAACTCTGGCTACTCTTACCTGAATTTCATACTCGTTTAAAGCTAGAGTTAGACGGTCTGTCTTTAGGTAGTGATGGCTGCCATATACACAGGTGTTTTATGACTTTTTTTAGATCCAGCTGCTTAACTACCATAGCAAGGTAAAGAAATTTCAAGAATTGAAGTTTTGTTTCTTACAGTGCATTGCTTTTAGAATGTTTGGGAGGGTTTTTTGCTACAGCATCACCATCTTTGTGAAATTCAGAAGACCTTTCCCACAGAGAATCAGGAATTTGCAATTGCTTGGCCTTCACTTACCCGAACAGATCCAAGCTCTGGCATCCTGGGACTGCATTTCCTCTTTCACAATCCCTAATCCCGTGCTGCGCCAAACCTTTGCGCAAATATTAATCAGCAGCACTGAAACTACCTCCCCTCTCAGGGTCTGAAGGCTCCAGGCGGACAACCGGAGCAACACAAAAGCACATCTGAGCTGCAGGCCAGGATTTTGTTCAAGCACAGGTATTGGTTCAGGAGACAGTGAACTACCTACAGCACATAACCTGTTCTAGGTCAGATTCTTGAAATTCTGCAACTTTGCAGCACCAGGAACTGTGGGCAGAAATGCCCAATAGGGGCAGGACAACAGTCATTCTCCCAGAGAGCTGAACATTGGCCTCCAAAGAGCCAGACAACTCTGTCGGTTCAGCTGCTATGCAGGTCTGTCAGCAGCACCTTCTCTTAGTTAGCTGCACAGGCTGAAATTCAGTGTGAATGTAACCCAGTTCCTGGTTTAACACTGGTAACTCCAGGCGCAACAGAGCCATGCTGCCAAATGACTCCTTCCTGCAGCACCAGTCCCAGCACTAGTGCTGATGATTTTTTTGTGCTCCAATCCCACACGGGCAGAGATGGCACCACCCCACGCAGACAGAGCTTTCTGTCAGGAACAGCCAAAGCTCCACAAGAAGGAGGACGTCCTCTGCCCTGTTTTGCTCCCAGCTGTGCCCCCGCCCCCCCAAAAAAATCTCCTGACCTGTCATTACTGCATCTGCACAACCAGATCTCTGTAAACCAGTCTCCTGCACAGCCCTAAATCCTCCCTTCACCTACCTTATTTCAGACAAAATCTGAATCTGAGACATGATGGACAAGAGCCAAATGCTGAATTTTCAGCTTCTGTGGTGCAGAAGGGAACTGTGTAAGAATGAGAAGGTGAACGATTTTGGCAGGCTAACTGCACTGCCTGAATTGATCCTGGTCAAACTGCACGGTATTAAAATATTACAGACTACTACATCTCACAGACATTTTATTTTAAACAGGGCACTGCTTGCTGAATCTTCTGTACCATCAATTCCTTCCTGAGTACTTCTCTGTGTGGAAATTACAACCTCTGGGCTGCATGCTGCACACACCGTCTATACACCTCTGTAGTGGCACAGAAGAAATAAGCACAGGTCATTTGGCTTTACAAACAGCGCCTTTGTCTCGTTATTTTTGAGACAGAGTAAATAAAAATAAAAATATTTTTTTAAAAAGAGCTGTAATGCTCCAAAAAGGAGGTTCAACTAACTGAATCACCTGTCTGAGGATATGCTCACACTGAAGCACCGCATGGACTCGCTCCTTTCCCCACCCTGCTGGGCTGTGTTTTCCTTTTGTGCTAAACCAGCCGCTACTGCTGCTGATCCAACTCAGGGTAACCTCGTCCTCCCCTCCCAAAGTTAAGCACAGAACTGTTCCAGCACTCCAGCATAACTATGGCACCTTGTGAGGGGACAAACAGGGTAACAATCAGGCATCAGAAGGCCACTGAGCAGCAGGCATTCACCAGTAAGAACCTCGCAAGACAGCTCAGCACCTAAAAAAAATAGCAGTGCCTCCTGCACTGACATCCACACCTTTGGGTGCCCTCCTTCCCCATCCCCTTTAATTTCTTAATTTTGGAGCACATTCACAAGCGCGACTCTCTCCTAAAGAGCAACATGGAGCTAAAAGAGCCACCCAGCTACCTCCCCAGACGTAAGGCAGATACGGGTTGGGGAATACCTGGGAGGGTCTCCCCCTGCTGAAGCCCCCAGGTCTCCTGGCCCTCCCGCAGACTTCAAAGAACACAGCGAGGAGAGGACAACGTGAGCGCACCTGTACAGAGGGGGGGCATTTATACAGGCCGTGGGTGAGGGCGGTGTGGAGCAGGGTACAAGCTCTGTGATAAAACAGCACGCTCCTGCGCCCTGCAGCACCCAGCAGACGGGAACGCTGAGCTGCCTCCCTGAGGAGAGCGCCAGCTCTGATCCTTCCAAAGGCAAAGGAGGAAAGGGTCTACCTGCCACGCAGGCAGGTTCTGTGCTGTACAGACCTGGTGGGGCTGCGCAGCTGTCTACGTGTTTCTGCATAGAACACAGAAAGCACAAACAAACCCTCCTGCAGTCCCCCTGCAACATTAAAGCTGCCAGACACAGAGCTAACAGAAGTACTGTCGCATAAGCCAGATTTTTTTTTGCTGTGTATCAGCGCTTGGGCTGTTCCAGCCCCATCAGCACTGGTGTGTCACGTGGCAATGCCATATGCACCAGCCTGCTACTTTCTCAAAGAGATCTAGCATGTTTAAGTGACAATCATCCTTCTTCTCACTTTCTCCAACTCCCATCCCAACTGAGCATGAAACAGATAGATGGGCTGTGGTGCGCTCCTGCCCTCGCAACTGGATTGTTTAATTTGAAACAGCAAACAACATCTAAGTGTAACAAACAAGGGAAGGAAAATAATGGTTTCTTGGATAAGATATGGAAAATCTCACATTAATGTGTTCAGTTACACACACATCAGGATGGTTCTTAGAACAGCTGAAATGTTGTACAAACAGTTTTCTGAGTTAGTAAATCAAATGACAAAAAAAAAAAAAACACATAAAACCAAAATAAATGCTGTATTTTCTCTAGCTCTTAAATCTGGCTTGTCTAATTGTTCCCTGAAAAGAATCTATGAGGTCTCTCCCAGCAATACTGAGTGAGGTCAAGTCTGGGCTTAAAAATGCAATGGAAGGCATTTTTAAAGCTCTGTCATTAAACTCCATCCTAACGTAATGCCAAAAATGACTCTCTGATACTCACTCATATGTCAACACGCAGGCAGAACAGGCCTGACTCTTGACCCCTCTGACCATTCAAAAAGCCGAGGCATGTTGCTCTCTCTGAGAACCAAGGCCTTTCTAGCTAGACACTGCAGGATAAAGCTCAAGAAGCCAAGGCAATGTAGACAAAAGCTGCTAGCATAAATGTATATTTGTTTACATTCCTCCAAACTATACCTGGCTACTGGTTCTGGGATGGTCCCTGGGCTAACTGGCACCTGCACTCCCTTTTCCCACTCCTGCCTCCAGGGGTCTGCCAGCACATAGTATTCATCAGGGTTCAGCTGGAAGGAGTCATGTAACTTCATGGCAGTGATCAGGTCCGTTCTGAACACCTGCAAAGAGAGTGACCAAGAGAGAAAAATAGAGACACTGACATTTGATATTTACACTCTATGATTCACAGCTCCAGGGTAACCATGGAGCACAGAGCATAGCAAGGTCACTGTATCAACAGTGAACTAACCCAGCCCACTGCAGGACAGAAATTTAGCTTCATCACAGAGAAAGGGGTTGTAGAAGGTGCAAACGCTGATACGATGACTTCCAGCTAGCTCCACTATGAGCCCTGATGCTCCCCACACACTGGAGACATGGTGCTAAATGATGCTACCCCATTTTACCTTCCTCTTGGTTGCAATAAAAGCTGCAGGAGCTTTGAGTCTTCTTAGAACAACAGCATAAGAAAGACTCAGTTTTGCTCCAACGTTATTATCTTTTAATTATTGGAGCTCTGACTAATCCAAAGGCATTCTACAAATTCCCTGTGGTAGAAATCAAGGCGTGACTCCACCACGACTAGACGCAAGAGGAAATTCTACCAAGATGACTCTTTGTGCAAGTATTTAAAATAATAACCCAGAAGACAAATAAAATAATCCCCAAACTTGAATTCTGGTGGCAGCTTGATGTTCAGCACACATGCCTGTTATTCTATCAGCTACCGACACCACTGCACCATAGCTTAATTTTACTCTGCCTTTGCAAAAGCATCCACCTCTAAAACCAGCATGATCTTGGCAACTTCTGGGTTAGCAGTCACCTACAAGCAGCAATGCTGTCTTCCATAAGCCACAGAACAAAATAAAAGGGATCTACTCTCGTAGCGGGCATGCTGTGCTACTGTTGTGGCAGCTTCGGCCTGGTTTGCCGCTGCCTGTCAGCACTTCAGAAAGCAAAGGGTGGTATCACAGGCATCAGAAGTGCACGCCTGCACTTGTCTGCGCATCTGCCAGCTCTCCCCACCCTGCTCTCCCTGTGAGGCAGGGCTGCTGCGAACTGCAGCAACTGCACCCTGCACTCCTTACCTCTGCAAATCTGCACATTTTAACTACTTGATGCCTCTTTCAAAGGAAGGGATTAAAAAGCAACCAGGTGACTAAAAATGAGCACCACTAGCACAAGAAGAAGGTAGGCAAAACTTGTAAGAAAAGTTTCCCTGCAGACTGCTCAGTTTAGGTTAAGCAAATTTGCCAGCTATCCAGCCCCTTACTACACTTACAAAAGAAAAGGCAGGCTTATCAGGAAAGTGCTCCTAGGCTCTTACGGGGCTGCTAACGGGGCAAAGAGCCACAACCTCCTGGTCCCCCAGCTGGTCCCAAGCCACTGGCCGCATTGGCTCTTTTCCATTAGTTCCAGCCAACGAGTGCGTATGGCTGAGGAAGAAGCTCAGCCACACGGTGTGCTAATTAGGCAGGCCTCCCAAGGGCAGCAATTTCTGTCATACGGTATTCACACACCCAAAATTTCAATAGATCATGTAAGATTTTTAGGGTGACAACACACCTGATGGTTAATCATACTTAGGAGACTGTTTGAAAGTGTGATTTGCCTTACAACACAGTGTGTCTTGATACCTCTCCTCCTTCCTAACACTCACATACTCCCGTCTTCTGTCTCAGAATGTTTCTGTTTCAACTCTGGTTTTGTCACATCAAATAGGATAAAATTATGACATTTTCCTCAACACTTGTCTTGACATGATCAAAAAAATGCTATCCTTAAAAAATAAAGAATAATATTACCATATGAAGGAAGAGATGAGGGCAGGTAATGAAATATAATGAAGTGTCTTAAACAAACCAATTACAAGTCCTATGAGGCTGCAATCAAGAAATGAAAAATAATCTGCAAAGTAAATTGTCTCACAAAACAAATAAGCACAGCTGGCCAGGGGATCCTGCACTTCTAGGTGATCTGAATTAAGGCAATCAAACGTCAAATGAAAACAAGACTAAAAATATAAAATGGGATGCAAAACTTGCTCAATCTGAGAGGCAAAGTAACTCAGGTGCTCAGATAAACTTGTCACAAAGATCTCTCAAAGGCAAGCTAACGTGGTACTTGACAGCCAAGAAACTCTTTCCCAGGGCAGCGGCCCCATAACACCATTCTATCTGCTCTAATTTCTAATGCAATCAGACTGCCTGGAGCAAAGCAGAGCTTACAGAAGTGCTGGATCTCAGAAGCAAAGAGCACTTCAAAGCCAAGGGCTGAAATCCTAGCCACACTGAAGTCAATGGGAATTTTGCTACCACCTTCAGTGAGACCAGGATTTCACCCAGGGAGTTCAGCAAGTGTCACTTTTTCACCAGCACACTTAGCGTCAGAGTGTGCTGTGGCAAGCAGAGGCACTGCAAATAAAGGGAGAAGGCGAAATGCCTGTGAAGCAGAGCTAACGTATGAAAAAGTATATGAAGAAAGTATAAAAAAAAACATCCGGGCTGAAAAAGCAAGAGAAGAACAGCACAAAACTGGAAAGACATTGACAACAAACGCAAGGAAGGGGAGAGGAGAAAACTGAAGTACATAAAAAACAACAGCAAGATATGTAGTTAGATTATTTCTTGATAGTCTTTCATGAAGTAGTTCTCAAAACCACATCTAAATTTATTTATAAGGGATGTACAAAAGATAGCTAAGGAAAGCAAGCCTATTGCCAACAAGAATAAATTCACTAGAGCTCTGCACACTCACCTAACAAAAAGAATTGCCTTTAACAGCCAACAACCAAAAAAAGAGGAAGATTTAAAGCCAACAGTACTAAGTGTAGTTCTAACACACTGAGCAATGAATGGGAGTCTTCCTGTGAAAACTCTTCTCTGTGACTTAAATACACTGTCATCAGGGAGATTAACAAAGCATAGTTTTTCTCAGCATCCACCACTCGCTAATGCATCGGAAGTACATTTATCAGGCAAGAAAGCTGACTCAAGAAATTCTACCTCCTGAATCTTATGCTTTCTTTGCAGCCTTTTCAGAGTTGGCAGTATAATACCTGCCTGAAGGTATGGAGATCCAGCATGAATACTTCCAAAGAACTGGATCTCATTTATGTGTTATATTAATAGTTGATCCATCCTAGAAAGTTCAAAGCCATTTACACCTCCCTTGATATGATTTCCTCAAAGCACTACGGAAGACAGAACTGTCAGAAAGCCGATTCCTCCTTTGACAGGCACATTAACAAAGATCACAGACCAAGACCCACTATCAAGTATGAAATAAATGCACCTAAGATAAATTTTCACATTTCACAAGACAAGCTGCAAATAAACTCTGATGTCCAAAAGTGTCTCTGTGTCTCCTACAAGAAAGGCTGCACAGCTATGTTGGATGGATGTCAGACTATGCCAAAATTCACCGACAGAAACTGGTGCTGGCAGTGGTTGTGTCAACAGCTGAACTCTGTGATCTCTTGGCCAAAAATAAAAAGGCAGAGGAGGGGACAACTAGGTGCCAGCGAAAACTGAGCAAAAAGAAAAGAAAATGCACTTCAGGAGAAATGGATCCATTACCAGAACACGTACATGTTTGGCATTTGACAGATTCAACAGAATACAAATCAAATTCCATAAATACCTCAGAAGGTTTTCGATCTTCATGCCTGGAACAGGAAGTCCTCCGACGTCGAGATCTGGAATGCTGGGACCAGGTGGACAGACCTAAAATACAGAAACGATCAGTTGCGGACACTGCTGCCAGGTACCTACAAAAGCCTTACCTCCCTCAGCACACCCAAGTAGACCTACTGACTTCAGTCAGATTGTATGAGTAAGGTTAAGCCAGAGACAGGCTCCTCTGACAAACCTGAAAAAGTCTCTTTCAAAATGAACTAGAAAATAGAAGCTGCTCAGTTTTCAGCTTCTGTGATCACTTTTCTGTTTCAGCTGAAGTGCGTACTGGCTGCACTGCACCAACCGCCTTCCACCCAGCATTTGAACAAAGCCATCTCCAAACATCCTTCCCCCTGAGCACCAATAATCCAATTTCTGCAGATTAATAGCTGACTAGGTTGTCTGTTGATAGCCTAAGATGTAAAATTTGAACCTCGCGTATTGATGTCCTAAATACCTGCATTGGTTACACAGTTCTAACTACAGCAAGCTTTTTCAAAATCAAGCAACCTGCCATGCCAAATCAGTACAGCCACCAAAACAAGCTGTCATCTCTCTTCCTAAGGGAATCTCCATGTGGTTGTATGATTTTTGTCTGCACAATTACTCATTACATTCCAAATAAATTATACCTTTTTGCCTTGAAACTTTGTGACAGAGCCTCTGTCAGCTTTCACAAATATTTTAACAGGAGGAAAGGAAAAATAGAAAGGAGAAAACTACACTCCACAGATAAGGTAGCGCTTTGACACCAAGCATACTATGCCTGTGCAAATCAACTCATTCTAATTCAATAGGATGTACAGGTACGGCAAGTATTTTCCATTGTCAGCTACACAGCAGTAACAAAAACAAACAAAAATGCCGGTAAATCCTTCTCTGGTAGAGAGATGAAAGATGTACCAATATCTATTATGATGGGGAAGCTAGAACTACATGGCAACATCTGAAGGCTGAACACACTTTCCAACTCTGGGTATTAATTGCAGACAAATAAAACAACCAATACAAAAGCCTGCCTACACCACTCAGCTCTTCAACTGCCTGTGCACACAGATGCTAGGAGTAAGAAGTGTAGTCTTTAAGAGAAAGACCTCACATCACCTAGCTGAAACCTCTTGGGGATCAACAAGAGCTCTTCAAAAATACACTGCACAGGATGGGGTAAGTTCTCTGTTAAAAACACAAAAATCAGTTTCAAAGTAAAGCAGCTATCCAAGACTTTCATTTGGAAGACAACACTGAGACACCACTTCAGAATTCGTTATGTTGTGTTATGCTTTTGTCTTCTCAGTTGGTAAAACATTAAGGAATCTGACCCATTGCAAACCACTCCAGAACAGAGCAACAAACAACAGACATTACACAGAACACACGCAATGGTCAAACCTGGAGCAAGGTACACATCAAACTGCTAAGTAACTTATCTTCTGAGGTTAGAACGTATGAAAAAAAAAGAGTATTTTAAGTAAATTTTAGTGTTTTAACACAGAAATTCATTTGAAAGTTGTATTTTAAGAGTCATGAGTGCTTTTCCTAAGCTCCTGTTCTACAATTATAATTTTCTATTTCCATTAAAAAAGAAGAGAGACAGAAATAGCTGACTACTATGTGTGGAAAACCAAATTCCTAAGATCCTTTAATTACCATTCCATTACAATGTTCTGGAGAAAACTAAAGAAAACCATGAGCAGCAGCATAAATCCCTGCTTCTGAGGTATCAGCCTGTACATAAATGTGTCAGAAAGATACAGCAAGAATTCACAACTGAAAACCACAGATTTTTCCTGTAATACAACAATTTAATTATTAACCTTTTAGCATTCACACATGTGATTCCTTCCACCACCAGCCTCAGCAGAGGACATAAACCACATACTAATTAGTACAAATTACACCACACAGGTTAGCATTCTGTTTTTGTGGGTTCTGATGCTTTTCTCCATCTGCAGGATTAAAATCTGATTTTAGCAGTAACTACGTGTCTCCAAGGCATTCAACTAGTTAAACCCCTGCACCAGCAAGTCAGCCACTTCAAAACTGGTAATTCCTCTGTGGATCTGGCTGTTTGCAAACCTACCATTGAGCCTGGGAGAGAAAGCCCAACGCATATGAGCTAAAGATTAAGAGTGACAGGCAGTATTGGCAAAGTGCTGTCTTGTTCTCATTTTGTGGGAGCACAGCTGGTGACTCTGGAAGCTTTGGTACAGCTGTTCCCAAGCAATGCACACATCTGGCAAAATTAGAGCAATAGCAGTAGGAGGTGCTTCTGGGTCTTTACCTGTGTGCTTTAATTCAGCTCTGGTGACAACATACGATAAACTGAAGGCAAGTAAACAAGCATGGGTTTTATTGTTTTCCGCCTTTGTTTTGTTCCCCCCCCTGCCCCCCACCTTATGCAGGTATTGAGGTGGATTTCCAGGCATCTTTCATGGCATACAGAAGCTACAAAGGTGAGAAGTAAAATAATCCTTACTGTATCTTCCATCTCCACTTCTTTCCTGTGCCATCTGCAGATGCCACGCATCAAAACAGAGTCTTAAATGTGTATTTCTTTAGGCCACCGGATTAATTAACCACCTAATGCAACAAGAAGGGTCAAATTTTAACCAATTCTGAATTTCCTGATTTTTTATTTTAAATTGCCTTTTTTTTTTTTTTTTAAAGGGCTATATGAAAGCACACTGTGTAAAATTTCCACATGTAAGGGACAACTCAAAGGCAGCCAGCCTTCCTCAGGATATACTATAATGAGTATTTTTTCCATGTCAGCTAACTTCCTACACTGAGTAAGGGAAGAAGTGTTTTTTACTTAGGTCTGTAATAACTGTTTCCTTAACATAAAACTGGTGAATGCACAGAACACATGGTATTTTAGTACATTGCTGAAGAAACTGTTGTATTTTTCTGAGCAGTGTAAACTGTACATAATACTATGAGGAAATGGTGGAAAAAAATTCTCATGGGACTGAGATTTTGCTACTGGCTGAGATATGCAGTGTTGCTAACAGGTGACCTTCAGCACGGGCTTCACTTCAATAGGGAAAACATTTACTCACTGAATAAACAGAACCCAGCTACATGGCATGCATTCACGTATTCAAACCACCACCACTTAAACACAAAAGTGCAAGAAATTAATGGAGCCCCCAAATCATTGTAAAAATACCCAGCCCGTAACAGTATTAAATTTAACTACTTATGAAAACTAAAAAGAGGAGCTTCAACTCTGTTTACATTAAACTTGATGGCAAAATATCACTGCCTTCCACTGTGCCAAGACCATGTCACTGAGCTACTCAAAGCTGCTTTCATTAATAAGCAACGCACCAACTCTGAGTACATCAATAAAAGTACAGGAGGAAAATGAAGGATGTGATTTGTCCTTTAAGCATTCTGTCCGTATTTTAATACTTAATCCAGAAGAGGGACCTCACTGAAAGGAAAAGTTAACAGGCAGTTACAGCTACTTCAGTGATTAATGATCTGATTTTTGTGTCTAAGTACATGAAATACAAACCATTCCTGGATTGTATGGAAAGAAGAATCTGGTGTGATCAAAACACAGGATTCAAAATAGCTCCGTACTGTAAAAACACTTGAACCTGAGTATTTTAGAAAGATTCCAGACACTTTTCAACAAGATTACTCCTTCCAATAAGCATCCAATTCAACAGTTTTCTGCATACTAGCTCTAGTCTAAAACTAAATTAGGATCACCAAGACTAGAAAAAATGCTAAGGCTCAAGACAGAGTTAAACCTAGTTTTAATAAAATAACCAAAGTCTGAATCACTGGGATTTTGAAGATGTAAAACCTTGTAAGGTAGCAAACCTCATTTGAAAAATGAGTTCTACAGCAGGTGAAAGATAAATGAGTTGTTAGAGAGCCCACACCATCAAAAACTGTGTGAGTAACACTGAATATGAAAAATGTTAAACTCCCAAGCACAGAGCTAAATAAACACATCTAGAATGTGTAATGCTATCAGCATTAGAAATCAAACACAACAGGTATCTTAGTAAGTGCCTATTCTTTTACATGATTCTGAAGGGTAAGGATGAACACAGTAGCCTAGCTGGTGTCATTGCTCCACACCAAGACCATCCTGATCCTTTCAGTTAAGATCTTTCTGGATGGCCTACGTGCTCGTATCCCTTTCCAAAGGTTTTCATCACTGAGAGCAAAGCGATGAGAATCATACTTCTAAGTGCTGCTCCGTTTGGCCTTTGCTTTTATTCACTTGGAGACAAAAAAAAATACAAATATAAAAACTCAAATGACTAATGAGATACAATTCACAGCAAGAGAGGCAAAGCTCCAATATACTGCCACTGCTGGAAAGAAGACTTATAAGCCACAACCAGGAAAACTTTCTGTTCGCCAAGGGTATTACATATACACCTTACACTATAAAACCTGTGTTTTTATACAGGTTAAACCCACTGCAGGGTTTATAAAACACATATACCCTATGATCATAAAAGAAAGCAATCAAGGGGTTTGAATTCTATTTCCATATTTCTGAAGAGCACACACTTCCTAGAAGGGAAACAAGACAAAACAAAAAATCAATTCTGACTGTATCAATATGTTAAACGATCTGTCAAAAACATGTTTTGATTCCAAAAAGGCCCATCAAAAAAGAAAACTCCTTGGGAACAATAAAACAATTCTAGCCCTCAGGGAATTCCACCCCACAGCTAACACACTTCTCAGCATGAGCAAAAAAGGCTCAGCTATTACATATCATGCACAAGGCTGTTGCAAAGCCACCTGCAAGGCACCCAGCTGCGTCCCCAGAGAATTACCTGCTACTACAGCCTCTGCACACTTCAAAGCCTCGGATCAGTGGGCGTCTGAAAGCTTCTCCCACTGTAAAACACACTCCCACTACACCATTACACCAGGCAGCACAACAGAGCAAAACATCTCTGACGTGGATATATGTCTGGCTGTCTCTTCTGCTTAATGTTGGCATTTCCAGATGCCTATACTCTTCCTCAGCTCAGAGACGAACTAGGTGCTGCTGCCAACACTGTCAGACAGATCTGTAGCCCAAAGAGAAAATATAGATGCTCGGAGAGTCTCCCCGTATAGAGCCTGGCTCACAACTCTTTAAAGTAAGGATTCATGTCACTTAGATATAACTCCACATGTCCAGACCCACGTTCTAGCACAAAGAAAACAGAAACAGACTGATTGCAGTTTTCCTGTATATTACATACAGAAAGTGCTGTCTGTGCACAAGTCTTGGGGCCTCATCATCAACAAAGAAAAGCATATGGGAACACAGCCCACGACATTTCACGCAGCCTACGTCCTCTTCTCACGTTTCTTTTGCTGAAGGATTTGCCCACCTATCTTATCTTTATACAGTAGCGTACTATTATGCAATAATCTAATTCGAGATCAAAACAGAAAAAGCAACTGCCTTTTATCTCGTCAATGCTGATGCTACTCAAAAATTAGCGTTATTTGACAACCACCCAACTGCAGCTGCCAACCTATGCATGGATCCATATGATCTCTGCAGTGCTTTACAGCAGCACTGCTCACTTGCTCCGTGCCTCACACATACAACAAACAGTCTTTGCAGCATCCTGCCCCAGCAATTCAATATATGTTCCTCCCGTCATTGCTCTTCTCAGTAGTTTCTTCTCATTTGAGTTCTATAATCTCCAAGAACACAGATGTGACCACACAGCGACACACTTCACTCTTCTCAGTCAGGAATTTCTAGATTCCATCCCACTTTTTTAAAAACACAAGAACCAAGTGCCATTCTAACTCCCTAACCCAAAACTCCCGTTTGATGATTTCTGTTACAGTGTTGTTTTAGCCTAACTATATATGAAGCTTTGCCTCAGGTTTTACTATGGATTACCACAGTCTTTTTCAGCATCTCCCAAGGTCGTGTTCATAGGCTGACAGCATTATGTTGTTAAGCCTGACGATTCAGGTAGAGTTGGGTATACTCAGAATGGGCAGTCCTGGACAAAAACATGTGCTTCTCCAAAAGCGATGATTATGTGATGCTCCTTCCTCATCTACAATGGCCTATAAGCACAGCTAAGTCTTCCAAATTGCTCTGAAGGAGTGTCCAGAAGTGTAACTTCACCAAACATCACCCTGCCACAGCAAGCCTAGCCTTTAACAAGACGCAAGTTGTGACCATTTGTCACCACTCCATCTGCCACAGCCCTTTCTCAAAAGCACAGCAGTGACCACTGAACTTGCTGCTCTGTCTCAACCCAAGCACTACAACTACGTTACAGCTGTTTCTTAAGCACCCTCCTCATCGAGCATCCCATTCAACTG
This sequence comes from Heteronetta atricapilla, assembly GCA_011075105.1. Taxonomy (NCBI): domain Eukaryota; kingdom Metazoa; phylum Chordata; class Aves; order Anseriformes; family Anatidae; genus Heteronetta; species Heteronetta atricapilla. Next base: position 60,210,079 of record CM021734.1, read on the forward strand.
AAAAACAAGGGATGTTGTGTTCACTTTCTTTTCGTGAAGTGCTGCACAGCATTTCATGCTCTGCTAAGTAATTGCCACCTTTCAAGCCAGCAGTGACCACAATTCTGCGGTAAAAATTATGTACACAGCTAAGGTTATGTACTCAGCAACCCCTGCATGGCACTTTGGGATCCATCTCAAACACAACAGGAGTCCAGTGGGATGAAAAGCCCTTTCTAAGATCTCTGTCATTCAGTCAAAGCAATGGATACTGGCAAGATGTTCACATTTGAAGTAACATTTGTTTAGCAAAGATAGAATAGGAGGCCATCTAAATTACAGAACTATATTCTGCTATCTGTAAGTATTAAATCTTTCATTTCTCAGAAGTGATGTGAAATGTTGTCAAGCCTAGAAATATTTTTCATATGAAAGCCTCTTCAGTTTTTCTTTCAGACACTCTGCATTTAGTAGTATGATGAATTGATAAACCCTGCAAGAATAAAAACAAAACGCATCGCAGGAGCGAGTAAAGCATGAAAAAATCATGCTGAATCCCTTGCTCATGGAAAAGAGGAACCAAACTCCCACTGACATCAAAGGTGGGCCTGGATTTCACCCAAGCTCTCTGTAATTCAACTGTCTGAACTTCAAATCTCATCTCAAACATGATCCATCCAAGTGTCCCAGCAGTCTGTGCAAAAGGGATACCCTGAAATTATAAATGGAAACTACAACGCTGGACAACTTGATCACACCAAGAAACAAAGCAAATGGATTATTCAGCACAAACCACATTTGAGGATTTAAAGAACAATTAATTAGGCAAAAATGTCAGGTCAAACACTGAGAAGGAAAAACAAAACAGTTTCAGTATCTAACACTTAATTAGACTAAGAGCTGGAGCCATAAAGAGGAAGAGCTTTTGCAATGGAGAAGCAAGCTAAAATACAAAGCAACAGAAATTACTTTAAAAATATCAAAGCCCTGACCAGCCACACAGATAATAAGGACATAATTAAGTTTGAGGTAAACATTACTAATTTACTTAATACAGGTTTTGAAGATGATGTGTACATCATAAGGCTTTTATGATGGGCCTGGCTAATATTAACGTCTATTATAGTTGCCGCAATACATTACCTGGAAAGGGATAGAAACTAGCAAGCTGTCTGTAGTCAAAAAAAAAAGGGGGGATTATTTTGAGCTGCCAATAATCTTAAAACCTTCACCAAGCCTCTCCCAATACCATTCTACCATTCTTCTGTATTTAGACAAAAGTTCAAAATCCGGAACTATGCCTGCAGCTGTTTTTTGTTCAATTATATTTCATGGATAAAATGTTCAAAAGTGACCTATAATTTCAGAAAATGAAATCTCGGAGAACACACTGAGATATCCAGGGCCTGACTGCGTAACTGAGGTGCACAACTTTAACCGACACCTTTTGCTCACTGCTTCAATTGTGCTATTTTGGTCTCAGGTCTAAATGTAGATGTAGAAGTCTGATTTTAAGGGGACACAGCTCAATGATTTGCAGTAGTTAGGTTGAAGGACATAAGCTAAACACTTTAGAGGGCTTGGAGACTGCATTTTGCATTGGACAGAATCAAGTCAGAGGACAAAAAATAAATGATGAGAAAAGCAAGGGTGCTGTCTTTAAGCTGCAAGGTTTTTAGAATGCTGTAAATAATATATACCTATCCACACTGCAATACCTTACATAAGAAAATGCATGTACTCCAGGACCATAACCATGTTGGTTAAGCTTCCTTCTGGTTTATTTCACTCCTAAATGCTAACAATTCACCCTTCTTTCATCTGACCAAAATAGAGCATCTTTTTCTTCCTCTGAAAAACTACAGATACACTTAAATCTTCAGTGTAATACATTTTTAGTGCCTACAGGTTGAGGTTTGTTTTCGGATCACCTTGAAGGCACAAGGAACCTGATTCAGTATGGTGATGTAGTGGAAAAAAGCTCTGTATGTTTACTTACTTTTGTAGATAAATTCCATTATTAGTAGTATAGTTACTACTGCCTTATAAATATTCAGGTTCCTGAGTTCAATAAAATAAAATGTGTATTTCTGCATGTCAAAGCATTTTCCAGGTGGCACTAGTCTACCCCAAACAAGCATCATCATTCCGGTTACTCCAACAATACATAATCTGTGATGCTCATGATGAATCCAAGATGCCTGATCACACAGTCTACTAGGGCACAGTGTGAAAACTTAACTTCAGAACTGAAGAAATCCAACCGCTGGGGGTCTCAATCCTTACCTCACAAGATGAGGGAGAGCAGTGCTGAACTTTAAGCCAAAAGATTATCGAGTTCAGTGTGACAGGAATAAAAGAATCAAACTGGAGGGTCAAGAGGTGCCACTGACTGAACGGAAGCAGATGTCTGGAAACAGGACTCCAACTAAGTGTTGATTAAAATTGCAACTTTTCAATTAGAAGGCGGCTGTTTAAAGTGCTCAGAATAGTTTAATTGTTTTCTGTCTCTGGAATCTCTGAGAAAGAAAAATAGCTAGCAGGAAAGTTAAGGCTTCAAACAAGGAGCCCAAAAATTCAGAGAAATTTTTGCCTTTGACTTTCTTAGGCAACAAAATGTGCTTACCCTCCATTGCACTAGCATCACTACAGTGAATTAGAGATACTACTGAAGGAGTAGCAATGGATCTCTACACAGAAATTAACATAGTGAGATTAACCAGTAATTCCACTGAAGACAAGAAAAGATTAAATGAATGTAAAACCTGTAAGACAGGAGCCTAAAACAGCAGCAGTGGAAGGAAAGGGCCTGCATGTGAGAAATTGTTCTCATGGAAGTGTAAAAGCCAAAAAGTCTTGGAGAAGATGACTCTACAATAAGTATTATCTTCTGATAACATTTCTTCTGATTGCTAACTTTTACCTTTTTCAATATGTGTGTAGTAACAGAATGAATATATATGCATGAACCTGTATCTGAATTTGCCCACCAATTTCACAGTAAAAGGGCAAACAACAGAATCAGGACAAGAAAAAAAAAAAAAAAAGTGTAAAGTGTAATGAAAGGAAAGTGGTGTACATTTCAAACAATACTTGAAAACACTTTTCAAATGTCACTGGCTTGTCACTGGCTTTTGCCATGCAATTTATTCAACAGAAAGTTATTCATATTTATGAGGCTTTAAATTAGAGATATCATAAAAGGCCAAGTATTTTTTTTCTTATCTCATTTTCTTAGGTCTTCAACTACGGAACAGATGAAAATAAAGGTTTGTAGAAAACATAGCTCTCTATGCATCAACAGCTCTATTCCAGACTGTCACATATCAAATGATATTACAAACAAGTATTATAATCAGTAACAGATCAGTCAACTATATTTATTTCAGAATTTCAACTCCAAGATTATCTGCTTCATATTGTATTTGGTAAAGCCTGAAACACAAGGCACAAAGAGCATAAAAAAAAAGAAAAAAAAAAGACAGGAGAGTGAAAATAACTATTATTAGCAAAATAAAACACTATTACAAAAACCTGTTAGAGAGGGAATGAGAAAATGGTAGAGCTAAACTATAATAAATAACATCGTATTTGCTGCTACTTGTCTATTTCACAAGTAGAAACATAGCTTTGTTTTGGAGTACACATCCCCTTTGAGGAAATACACCAATTTAAATTCTTATCACCCCAAGTAGTCTAACCAAGAAAAAACACGATAGGTTTTTGTCCTTCTGTGTGTTGTTTTCTCTTTTTCCCCATAAATCTCCCAACTGCCGGCAGTTCTCCAAATCCAGGCCAAATCCTACACATCTTTGATAGTTTTTATTCAATCCTTCTTTGGATGAACTCCTAATCAGCTTGCTAGTTCTCACCTCTGCCAATCCTTTTACCACTCCATTTTAGCTATGGTTTGCCTAAGGTTAGCTTAGGGTGCCGATCTGGCCATAAGAGCCACCTGAGCAGACTCCCACGCAGCACAGACGCTCCTCAGAAATGTATGCAGGTGAAGTAGTCAGCTATGCAGGGCCACAGTGCAGGGCTGTGTTCCCATAGCAAATCCTTCGAGCATCTGGAAGATCTCCCCAGTCATCTTCAGTAACATTTCAGACCAAAGTCTCACAAGAGACTTCAGAATTTGAAGATGTGCACCTAGATTGGTCAGATTAGGGGCAAAAATATCTCTGACAACTGACCAAGCTGCTCTGTTGTCAATTACAATTAACTTGCTTGTTTGGGCAGATAAAACACCATGGCACATTCCCCAGTCTGCCATTTTATCTCTTCTTCTTCCCTCCCCCCCCCTTTTTTTAAATGAAAGTTTATCAATCCCTGGAACCCAAACACAACAGAGACCACACAAAGCTCAGTGTTAGTTACCTCAGTACAGAAACAGTTAAGAATGTGTATACGAATCGATGATGCACTCAATTCAAATTGTTCAAAGTTATTTCTCAATTCCTCAAGTAAAATAATCTTCAAATAAAAAAATAAAAAACAGCTTTTACACATCTGCAATCATTTCTGCTGAAGTCTGAAGCAATATAACTTTCCATTACATAGAAGAGTCCGAGAACACCAGTGCAAATTTAAAATCCTCACACAAACTTGTATTAAATACTGAGCTGTGGACAGTGTTAGCAGTTGTCTCCATCCAAGTTCTGTCTTTCTAATGATGAATTATGCTGCTTGCAACTGAAGATGTAGAGAGAAAAAGAAGACCAACTTCTCCTGTTTTATCTTATTAATTAATACTGTACAGTCAATACAATTGCAGGGGGATCCTGAACCTACCATCCACCTGTGCTCACAACAACAGAATTCAAAACTGGTTCTTCAGATACACATTTCCACCAGTCCAACCAATTCGCAAAGTGCCTCTACCACATAAAACACTGCATTAAAATGTTTTTTTCAAACTCATAACCTACTGCACTCTACAACAAAGGAACACTTACTGCCATTGTCGTCAGAATCCTCACTGCTGCTAGGAAGCCGACGTCGTTTCATGATCTCCACGGGAAACAGCAGGCAGCCTGCAAAGCAATGAGACAGCACTTAACCCAAGATAATAATACACAGTCATCAAGTTGTGTTTCTGATGGCATTCGAGGATTTACAGCACACAAAGGAAAACAAACAACTTTAAACAGCATCTGAAATACAAACAGTGAGTACCTGAAGGCTGCTTAATTAGGCAGTTATCATACAAACAGGTGAACAAAACTGAAAGGTGTCATGAAAACCCCACCAACACTTTCACCTTAAACCAGAAGCATATTTTGTTCTCAGAAGTCTTAAAATCACTAAGTATCTACAGTAAATGAGCTTAACTACTCTACCCATTCTGACATTAGATTTGCAATACAGTAACATTTCCACTGCTTCTGTAAATATTTACTTTGGCTAATATGCTTTTGGAACAATTTTATTCCCATGTAAAGTGCCAGATTTACAAAATCTAAGATTAAAGTCTTCCATTTGCATAAAAAAAAGAAACATCAGCAGTAGCAAGCCAAGCTTTCCCAGATTAACTAGACATGCATCATCTATGCCCTAGAAGGCAGCACCTTTAATATAAGACAGTTACTTCTTCCTGCAGGCACATTTCCACTGACCTGCCTAAACACTTAACTGCTTTTCAGGAATCAGACCAACACTTGATTACACAGAAGCTCCTCCAAGCTGCCAGTGCTGATGAATTCTAGCAATAGTGAGTTCAACTGCACACAAACCAGTGATGTAAAGGCAAAAAGTCCCTTATCTTTTTATTGGCTATTCACTGAGTGTTGGTATTTTTGCATGTATTCCTTGCGGAATGAAACTAAATGCAGGAAAAAATAAGGTAGCTGTAAATAGCTAGTCAGCATTTATACATAAAAGCTTATAAAAAAAAAAGTGTAAGTTGAAGAGGAGAAAAACCATGACAAATGCAGAAAAGCATATCCACTCTATGTTAAACTGACAAGGACTCTGGATAGCACATCAAATGTCCCATCTTTGCTCACCGCTTATCAATCATGCTATCAGTAAGGCCTGGGTGTTTAGCTAGCAGCAAAGCCCTACTACATGCCTTTAGGGTGCAGACTTAAAAATCAAGTGCCAAAATAGTGTTGCTTCTAGGTGGGTGCAGAAAACCTAACCTCCTCGTTTTCGTGTGAGCTGGGATTTCCCAGAAACCTTTCAGCAAAATTCTTTTCATTGACCCCTTCCATAAACCGTTAACTGCTTCTACTAAGTCTACATGACTCACGGTAGTAAACTTGACGAGAACGCTTTCAACTTTTAAGAGTAATTCCCAAAGTGATAAGAAGAAAAGCCTAATCAAAGCCTGACTCTATTTCCAAAAATGAAAACCTTCTCTTCAAAAAGCAATCCATAAAAATAAGCATCCTTTGAGACAGAAAGTTCATTTTATCATCTCCAGGAGAGCATAAGCAACTGAACCTGACACTCCACTCTGTTTTTCACTTCCAGCGAACTCTAGTGTGTTTTAAGAGCTCGAGAATTACAAGATTCCCTCCTTTTTGACATTATCCATGCAAACTGGAGGAGGGAGGACGTCTCACTCACACAGTGTGTTTCCAGAGTAGGATTTACTACAGCTGCCATTTAAACATGTACTGGTTTTGGGCCACAAACTTTGCTCGCTAAAGGTACACTGAATGGTTCATTTCACAAAGACCTGCTGTCATCACTTCATGGAAGATCAGATATAATTTCTGATGCTGAAGAATATGGAATCACAAAAGACCACTTCTTACAACACAGAAAGAATTCTCTCTACAAGAACAGGTTTGACATGGACCAGGACTTTCTGTGCACGACAGACAGAAGTGTTGCCAATTAAACACACACACATCACCAGCCCAGACCATCAAAATCACCTGAATACAGTTCTGTATGTAAGTATACTAGTTCCAGAGGCAAGTTTTCATGTGGTCAATATAAAAGACAAAAGGAAAAAAAAAAAAGGAAAGAAGAAAAAAAAACTTCAGATCCAAAAATCAAAAATAGAGTAAGACAAAACTGAAAAACAGACCAGTAGCTGCTATAAAGCCAAAACCCAGGGGTAAGTACCTGTTCCTTAAGGTACTTTTTCCAGTAGTTCACAGTACTTTTCCTGTAACCAAAACAAATATTAATAATACTGAAGAGCATACTCACTTAGTGTGAAAATACCTCCTATAAACAAACTAAAGATAATACGGAAGAAAATAAAGAAAAATGAAGTTATCTCAGAAACACAACCTTTATATTCTTGGTCAAAATCCTCACTCCTTGGTTCATTCCCACATGGTCTGAAAAGTATTACACACCCTAAAGCAAAATTACATCGCATACATACACTGAGACATACTCAAAAGCTTGAGATGAACAAGGAAATTTGAAATTCTGCCCCTCTGCATGTTTTCAGACAAGTGTATTTTGAGTCTATCTTCTCCTAACCATACTTCTGCAAATCCATAAAATAAAGGCCAAAAGCCTCTCTTTTGTACCACGTATCTTAAAATAATAATACACTTCTTTTTTATTGTTGTTTAAAAGAGAGAATGGTATTCACCCCTGTCATTTGAAGCTCAGCTAGTCAGTCTCCAGCAGCTCTCCAGGAAGCAAGGGAAGCCAGAAGAGCAGCTACTTCCCTGAAGTACAGGACATCAGCTACGGCAGTTAATGTACCTGTCCCGCTCTAGTCAGGTTGCTGAAGTTGGCCACACCAAAAAGCCTGTCCCCTCAAAAACAACACTAAAGGAAGTACACAATCCAGTGGAGCTTACGTGACATTCTTTTACAGATGCACATGAAACAGGAGTTGTGATCCAGAGATCTCATGTTCCCTTTGAACCTGAGTTTACAGGGAGCTAAAATGCCAAGTGGCACTTGGCTGCTTAGAGCAAGCATCAAACCTCATACAACTAACCCCTTAAAAGTTTTGTTACTAGAAGTGATAAGCAGCCTTTTTGACTTCTAAACTAATTTTAAACTATTCCTTTTAAACAACACCCACCAGTCGTTCGCGCCCAAAATTCAGACCATGTTATTATAAAAGTCACACTGGAACAGCCCATACGAATTAAAGCCACACAGCCTGAAATGCTGCTGCTCGTAAGGGGACCACAGCACCTCTGCCCCAAAGGTCATTGGTTTCTGTTAGTTAGCAGTGACCTCCAAATCACACGAGGACTGCATTAAAAATAAATATGGATTACTGACGGTGGCGGCTAGGTGCAGACCTTCCCTGTTCAACCACACACACACAGCTTTTGCCAGCCTGTTGAGAAGTTACTGGGAATTCGAGTAACATTTTTCTAACCTTCAAGAGAAGAACTATAGTAACTTATTCTTCATAGGACATCTCTACCTAAAAACAAGATCTTTTTATACTGAAAAAGGCAGAATGGGAAATCTGTCAAACTTTTCAGTAAACTGCCGATTTCATTCTCTTTCCTCTCCTAATCTGGGACTTGTGTGCTACTTTTCTTTGAAATTCTCACTCTTTACAGTCATGAACCTGCTGGTGTTTTTCATCTATCTATATTCTGGCATACACTTAATATACTCAGGTGTAAATATAGTGCATCTGATTCACCTCTGATCTCAATAAAACAATCTGAAATGGAAGCAGGTCAGCCACCTCCAACAGGTCAGAAGTAAAGGCGACTCTTCAGGGCTGACTGGAGCACACCAGGTTTAATGGTACAAACTGGGTATGATCATTATGAACGTAAGCAAAGAGAATTCACATGTGAGCAGGCTCACACAAAAAGGGTGAAACATTTAAGCCAAGCCTTAAGACTGATTCCAGTAAGAACTATGCAACGCAGCCTGCGACACTTGCAAGACAGGAAGGGACCACCCAGGCTACTGAGCTCAATTCCCCAAAATTGAATGCAACCACGTAATTGCTGTTTAGCCCAGGAGTTTCCACCAAGCATTCGCTCCATCCACACATGCCACAGAACCGCTTCCCAAGCCCCTTCGCAAAGCGAACACTTCTCTGAGGCGAGCAACAGCCAGCCACACAGCACCTCTGAACGCTGGATCTTTGATCACTAACACGTCTGTCACTGCTTTTCCCAAACCACACACCTGCACCAGAAGGGCACTTGCCCATGCACTGTCCAACTGCAGAGTAAGCTGCAATGCAGTTCAGCAGCCCTAACCTAATGCAGGCTGCTGCACCACCCAACCCACACAGTCCCCAGGTTTTCAGTCACACACGTGAATTCCCAGTAACCCGGCGATTCCAGTGGGATGAGCAGAGTTGTTTCATTTAACTAAGCAGGCGCTCGCTGCCATTCCAAATAACAGAGCAGCCCTCAGATGGAGCCCTCAGGTGAGTATTTTTGCTCTGATTCTACCTCTACCTCTTACAGGGACACGACAAGAGCGCTCCCAGCAGAGCTCGTGACAGCACTCGCACAGGGCAAAGCTTGGATCTGCCTAAGAAGCCTGTTTTAATACAGCTGAGAGTCTTACTAACTTTTGTGTAACATTTCCGTTTCACCTCCTGGAAAAATGATTGTTTCTTCCCTTTAAAACCATCCTTCCAGAGACCTGGCAATTGAGCAGAGCAACACCCAGCATGCTAGCAGTTACCTCTATTGAGAACTCTGCTATACTATTTATCCATTTACTGGGGGGGAAGTGGACTCTGGCAAATGCCAGCCTTCAAACACAGCTTTACAGAAACAGCTGCAATTCTGCTGGCTATGTTACTACATCTCCGAGGATGAACAGGGCATCTAAGACCACTTTGCACCATCACACCACAGCAATAAATGATGCAGATGAGGCAGAGGCTGTGACTTTTTAGACACTGAGCACCCCTAGATGAGCCAGCACAGCAGGGCTACACTGGTGAGGCCAACACAGCTTGCAACGGGCTCTGCTGCACCGCCCCGGCAGCTGAAGGCACGATGCTCCCCAGAGACGTGGCACCAATGGCTTTTTCCATCCTTGTTCATGATGCTAGCTTGCAGAGCTGAGCTCTGCGTTTTACCCATTGACTGGGTGAACACTTTGAGCATACAAAGCTAACTCTGGACTTACAGGTAAAATTGCTACTCAGCTCATGTTTAAGACAAGATTACAATGCCTGAAATGCTTCCTCTGGCTACTGTATTTCAAAGAGAGCAATAGACCGTTTTCAAGATGCCTGTAAAATGCTGCACAAATGAAATGAGTAGACAATAATCCGCAATCAATATCAGACCACAAAGTAACATTTGGATTTACATACCCGAGTGGAGGTGAGCCACAAAAATCTCACTCTACACAAATAACAAGGAATACAGGCACTTCTGCCCACCTCCCAGCCATGGCTGGGAGCGCAGTGGGTTAGAGTCAACAGCATGACCCAGTGCAGCAATGCATTACCAGCATGCACTCCTCATTTCCTAGCTCAGCCAGAGATTGATTTAAAAGAACCAACAAGCAACAGAAGCTACGCTGGATGGCAATACCAAAATCTTTCCCTTTTTTCCACCTACACTGAAGTACGGGGATTGCAGAAATATAAACAAAATCTGAATCCTTTTCCCTAGCTTCCTGGGAAAAATCCAGACATTATTCCATATAAAACTGCAGATGCACATCCACACGTATATACCCATATACTGCATATATATATATATACACACACACACACACACACTTGCAAGCTAGACACCACTGAACTTTTTATACTTCTACTGAGCAGGCATGGACACCGCAGCCTTCTGTCACTCAGTTTGACTTCCAGTAGATAAATGGTCGAAGAGAAAGATGTGAAGTGTGTCAGAGTCTTTCTCATGCCAATAATGAAATAGAATCACACTTTTTAAAATAACTAGATTTGAGAAAACCTACTTCCGCCGGTCAAAGGTTTTATTCAGCACAATTCTTACCAGAGTATCTTCAAGGGCTGTATAAATGTCCAGGTAGAAAGAGTTTGTAATTCAAACTCTGACAGACAATTAACTGTACCCGTGTTAATGGGTGTCACTATAATAAACTACACTGAACAGCTGCAGAGGCAGAATGGGAAGAAAGCAGAATTATGACAGATGTACACCCTGAAGACAAACTGAAAAACTGGCTCTTCCTACAAGTAACCCACTAACTGCAATGACATTAATTATCTCCAGTACACAAGGGATCACTTCAGAACGCTTATTGTACACATGGAAGCATAACATGGCCTTAATCATATGGACAGTAGATTAAGACACTTGGTTTCTGCTACAGTTCTCTCCTAAATAGCTGATTTATGGTTAACACCTCCGTCTTCATTGACTGACACATGAGATAGGGACAGAAAAAAACTTTTTATCTATGCCCAGAAGAAAAAAAACAGAGCTGCATCACAAACAGGATATACTATCAAACTCCTCCTAAAACTTTTTAATTCCTTTTCAGCACCAATAAAAGCTCTGATAGCAACAGTTTGTAGTCACACAGAAGAGTTCATGTTCCCAACTTACATGAAATACTACTGCACTATGTAGCACAGGCCATGGCACAAAAAGCCACAGACCTTGGATTTGAGGACGAAGTCCTCAAGCCTTGTCAAACAGAAGAAGTACAGTTCAAGGCCAAGAGTGTTCTCCACAAGGTCCATTTCTACTAATTTCAGCACACCTATTCAAAATGTAACAAGGAAAGGCAGAAGCACAAGGTGGATGTTGTGGCAGAAGACATTTCAAAGATGTACGTGCTCATTGATGCACCAGTGCAAAGCCAGTTCATAACACGACCTCAAGACCTGGCCAGGGGCAGCTTATCCCCAGACTTTGCTGGTGAATGTGACTACTGAAAGTCTTGAGAAGCAGGCTCTGTGAATGAATGCAACCCACCCCGCACCCACCACAGTATGTCTTTTCCAACTAGGAAAAGCTGGCAGCTTGGACAACTCCAGCTGAAAACAGCAGCGCCAAGAAGCAGGGCTAACCACAGGGAGAAAGCATTAGAGGAAACACTGGAAGTTTTTTTACTCTGTGAATTGGGAATGAAACCGGAGAAGCTAGAAGGGAAATCTGCAGCTGTGAGGGGAAAGGGGGGGGTTATTATTATTATTTTATTTTAAACATATGTATTACACAGAGCTCAAACACAGGAGTGAATAGCATCTGCAGCCAGAGGGAAAATCCTACCACTAAAACGTACAACCCTCGCTGTTTCAACAATATCCCACTGAGTGTGATAAACCTCTCGAAATAGAAGCAAAACAAGCGTATTTTGGCGTAACTCGGGGGAAGGCTTTAGCTTTGCAAGCGTGGGCAGCCTTTGATTCCCTCAGCAGACAGCGCCCGCTTAGAAAGGAAATTATTCCCAATCACAGTACAACCTTTCTGTGAAAAGCAGAAAACGGGACTGCCGCGGAAGCACCCCGCTGTAAAATTCAGATGTCACCAGGCACGCGCTGTTGAGCGGCGTGGTGCCTTCCCGCACGCCGGCAGCCGCCGAGGGGCAGGCGGCTGTCAGGACGCCCGCGGGCATCCCGGACACCGGCCATTTGCAGGCCGCCGGGGCTGAGGACGGCGCGAGCTGCCAGGTAAACCCGGCCAGCCCGCGGCCGCCACCCGCGGGCACGCCGCGGGGCGCAGCTTCCCAGGGGCCGCCTGAGCCGGGGCCGCCCGAGCCCGGGCCGCCCGCCGGCCGTTAACGGCCGCGCCCCGCGC
>CM021734.1:60223116-60282366 GCA_011075105.1 Heteronetta atricapilla
CGCAGCGCCCCGGCCCGGCACAAGTTGGTGGTGGGATAGCGGAGCCGCCGCTCGGCCGCCTCCCTCCCCTCGCCCCGCGCCGAGCCGCGCGGCTCTTGGCGCCATGTTAATGACGTACTCGCTTATTTCCACTAGGCAGCGACCTTCGGCACCGAGCTGCTCTCCCGCCGCCTGCGGAGCGGCGAGGAAAAAGCCATCAAAGATGGCTGAGCCGGCGGCTCCCCCGGCTGGCGCGGGGCGGCGGGCACGGTTACCTGCTGGCGGCGGCGGCGGCGGCGGCGGGGCGGCGGCGGCGAGGGCGGCTGGCGCGGTGCGGCCGGGCTCCCCCTGCGCGGAGGGCTCGGGGCCGCCTCATGAGTTCGGCGCGGCGCCGGCAGCGGGCGCGGAGAGCGGCTCCCGCGCCGCACGGGCACACGTACACACACACACACACAGCCGGGCACACGGCTCGCACACACACACACACACACACACACACACACAGAGGCTCCCTCTGACTGACGTTTGTACTGGGTACGGAGGGAGGACTCCGCGCATCAAACTCGTTTCTGGGTCACTGCTGCCACAGGGGGGAGCTGCTTTAATCCCCTGCCAAAACGGGAAGGCGAGGGAGGGAAGGGGGAAGCCAGCGCCGCGCACCGCCGCCGGGGGGAGGCGGCCCCGGCCCCGGGGGAGCCGCCGTTAACTCTTGGCGGGCCTCGCCTCAGCGCCCCTGCCCCGGCAGCACCCGGCCCGCGGCGCCGCAGGTCGCTGCCCACTTGCCCTGCTCCCCCTGGTGCGGGCACGGAGGCGCCGAGAGTTGCTGGAGGCGGCCGCAGGCAGGGCGAGGAGGGAAGTGTGGGCTGCCGCTGCTCAGCCCGCACCGCCTGCCCCGACTCGGCTATTTGGGAGCGCCACGAAGAGCTAACAGCGTCCTGCATCCTCCTAGCAGGAAACGCAATGACCTTACATCGGCAGCACATCGCACGGTGCGAGTTGCCGTGCTCCCTGCGAGGCGCTTTGCCTCACGCCGCGCACCTGTGCTCCCCCTCAGCTCCCAGAGAAGGAAGTTCGCCCTGCGCCGAGCAACACCCGGCACGGAGCCCAGTCAACGCGATCGCAGCCGCGGAATTCGGGCGATCTGCGGAAAGTAATCCCCGTAGTATGCAAATACAAATTAATGCAGCCTCCACGGCGAGGCTCCGCTGCCAAGGAATCGCACCTCAGTTCGACACAGGAATTCGGTCGCTACTCATCCGTGCACAGCGAGCCAGTTATCCTGCCATCTCCCCCACCCGCCTACCCCTAATGAAAGCGCGCCTATTGCTGCACATCCCAAAAGTTGGAGTTCACAAAAAAAGCACTTCCCTCACTCAAGATATTTTTCCACCATGAAAATAAGATAATTATACTGCTTTTCACAGAGCAGCCTGGAGCATCTTCAGATTTTAAAGCGGGAACTAAGACTTCAATTCCCCTTGTTTTCATCTACATTAACACTTTACAAAATTTAAACTATATATATATATATAGTTTATATATATAAGAGCATATATATATGCTCTTTGTTCTCTCACACTTAACTTGATGTCCAGCCCTGTGAAGATACCTAAAGGACTATTTCTGCCCATCAGCAGTCTAACCAGAAATAAGTACCTCCACTGGCATCGCTCCTATTTGCGAGGCTCAGGGCATTAGCATTTCCTGTCCATGGTGCCATGATCACCTGTGCAACATATCAGATCTCATGGCCTGGTGCTCTGCCCACCTACTGCCAGGATGACACTCCTGTCACCCATCAGCTTTCCCCTGAGATTCCAAAAACTTACCTCAAGTGCTACTTTTCAATGCTGCCAAGGGACTCAAAGACTGGAGACTTTGTTGATCTGTAGTATTTAAGCAGCACGTGCCCACTGCTGTGCTATGCTATGGTATAAACCCTATAAACCCCCTAGGGGATTAGATGAGTGGTTTTTCATTCAGTGGTTGGCAGGTCCCTTGGGAGCTCAGCTCTTGCCACTTGGTATTTACTACACAGAATTATGCACCCCTACTGTATGAATATGAATTTTGTTTATTTAAGAGGTTCACCCACTGCAAAGGAGCAAAGAATCACTGGAAATGCTGTTTGTCCCACCTTTCTGAATTATTTCCAAGAAAGTTCAGAGCTGGCTTTTGAGAAAACCTTAAACATGAATGCACTCTGATGTCTTCAGAGGAATAATAAAAAACTTTACTGTCTCAAGCTCCTTGGATTTGAGGCAGTGTTTCTCTTTTCCTCTGCTGGGTTTTCCTTTGCATGTACAGCCAAGTTTAAGTTAAGTCTTGTATTTTATGAAACATTTCTCTTGGAAGCCATGCAAGGCCATACATGTGGGAGCAGAACATGAATGTCTGCAGAATGGTGGGCTGTGTTTTAGAATGTAGCCACTTAAAATCTTTTCTGCAGCTCACCAAATGTGAGTCTTCCTCACTGTAAACCCAGCTAGTCCAGCCTTTATGAGGAAGGTAACACAACTGGAAGACGCGTGCTTTTTTTGCCTCTGCATATGGTATCACAGACTGTTCTGGATTAACATACTCCTAAATCTACAAAGAAATACTGAAAAAATATAGAATTTGTAACTAGAATAATATTTTGAAAATTAGTACAAAACATGTTACAATAAAGAAGTGCCATCCTGTGCCACTACACCTATGAAGTTTTATACCAACATAGCTATGGTCAAACAGAAAAGCATATAACAGAGCATACCAGGGTAAGCCACCAGCATCATTTAAAAAAAAAAAAAAAAAAAAAAAAAGCAACACTCAAAAAAGGGAACTACATAGCCTGCACTGAGACATTCACTGCAGAAACAGCTTTCATGGCTTTAGGCACTTGATTCCTGCCTGAGGATGTCAGGCACCAGAAGGGACTGCACAAGTGATCCTCACCTGCTTAATAAAATCCACGTCAAGCTCAACTTGCCAGGGCAGGCAGACTACCTACTATAAACAGAGAAGGATGGTAAAAGCAAGCCACTCAGGGCAAAGAAAGAATTCCTAATTCTGCATCAAGCATCTGACCACAAGCTGACTCCAAAGATCAGGAACTAAAAAAGGAGAGACAACCTCAGAATAGTTTTCTGCTACCTCTACTGGCTACATCTCAAGATGGGTACAATTCTGTTGGAGGCAGAGTCGGTAGAAGTCTTACCATGGACATTAATGGGGCCAGAATTTCAGCCTTCATCTCTAATCTGTTTTAATGAAATCTTACGCATTTGTTAGACCCCATGCCTCACTCGGTCATCTTTGTATCAGTATTACTACTCATTCTAGGAGCATTCAGAGCGTATGTATCAGGCTTGGAGTTAGGCATCATCGTAACACACAGAACTGCTGGTCCCTTCTCCATGTTGTTTCACCAGGTATAGTTGTTCCTTATCAAAAAAAAAATTTTTTTTGATTGTTTATATAGTTTAAGTTCTCCTCTTGAGTGTTATTTCTGGGCAGATGCACAAAGCCAAGGAAGGACCACATGGCTGGCTTTTCAGCACTTTATTACAGGCTTTAGTCGAAATCTGTTGCTGCAGCAGTATCTGCCACAATGTTTTCACTTTTTTTTAATTATTTGATAATACCAGTTACTCCTTTTACATTTGCAATCTTTTCCATTAATCCTTGCAGAGTCTCATTCTACACGAAGGCAGAGCTAATGAACTCGAGTTTCTCCCCACTATTAAGCTTAGCCCTATTATCACTTGGAACTCAAACCTTCTTTTACTCATTTTAGCCCCAATTTTTAAGAAATTCCATTTTCCCCTTCTTGCTTTTCAAGCTCAGAAACCTGAGGGGAAGAACACGACATGGATCCAAACCAACAGTGTCAATATTTTAACTTGCATTTAATCCTCAAGACAGCTTTCACAACTCCTGTGAGAGATGCATACATTGCAGAGAGGTAAGACATGCACAGTTGGGCCAAATCCTGCTCAGGTCCATTCTGTCTTTACTTGGCCTACGCACATGAGCGATGGAAAAAAAAAAAAATCGGCTTTTACTCATGCACATGTAAATCTCTATCACTTACAAGTTGCTTATGTACAATGTTCTGAACCACTGCAGAAATAAAACTTGCTCACATGGCTTATGTATGTACTACAGAGAAACACAATTGCCCCAGTTTTGTCTAATTCAAACACATCATTTATGGCAACGTGGCATCTGACCACCACACAAAATCATCCACAAAAAATAATTTTTGTTCTCGCTTTTTTTTCCTTCTTCATAATTACAAGAGCTGACTTTGGGTGTGTCTGGATTAGAAAGATCAGAAAGACTAGACTTGGGTAGCATGTTATTTCCTTTTACCCTGAAGCTGAGGTTTACGGCTCCCATCACTGCAGATTCAGAGGCCATACTCCAAAGATGTGCTTTTTCCAGCACTCACAAGCCTCATTCTTGTGGTTTACAGTTCCTTGTTTTATTGCAATGTAGCCGCTGGGAGAGGTGACTAGCTGTGTGTGCAAGACCCGGTAAGTACAAGCAGTGTTGTCAAGGGATAAGGAGGGGAAGGGATAAAAGATGAGTTCTCAGAACTCAACTTTCTATTTAACATGTTATCAAGCAGGGTGCTTGCAACGGAGAGACGAGTAGTTTTTTTAATGACAAAACTTGAGAAGTAGAGATAATGTTTATTTTATGTGTGGGTAAGCAGGGGCATACAAAGGTTAAATCACTTACACAAGTCACATGTTAAGTCAGCATTAAAACCAAGAATAGAAACCAAAAGTCATGCCTCCCAGTCCAAAGCTTCTAATGATTAAACTACATCCTTTCCTTTGGCCTGCTATATAGCACCTAACAGAGTACAAAGTATGCCTCCATGACACTTTGACGTAGGTATCTTAAAATACTTCTGCAAATCAAACATGGTCAATGCATGGATATGCAATGGTTCACATTGTGCGTTCATCTCAAAATGAAGTGGGAACAGGCACCCCCAAAACATACTGAATTCCAAAGTCAAAAAGTACCACTACTGAAATCAAGTGCTTCCAAATTACTCTAATTGAAAAGTGGAAGCTGACAGAAAACCAGTAGAACAAGAACCTCAAGGGAACAACTGTTAGCAGGCAGTTAACTTGTGAGTCTGAGAGTTAAACAGGATCAAGTTGATGCATCACCTTTAAGGTAAACAACACAGTTTTGTACATGATGAGAGAAGTAATTAGCAGCCCAGGTAATGCCCTCAGTACAGGAAGAATGGTTTGTGAAAACCTCAGGCAAATGACAGTTCAGTAGCTACAGATCAAATCTCAGTTAAAGTATATACACGTGCCTACCTGGCAGCTCATCAAGCAACATTACACTGTCTAATCTAAATGAACTTCAGCTTCAATATTAAATTGTGTTTGTGCAGGCAGAAATCATCTAGTGAAAGAAAGGCACTGTGACAAGGCTTGTAGAAGAGTTCAAAGGAATCTGATTACAGTTTTCTGATTGCAGTGTTTCTTGATAACTGGTTGCTAGAAGCGGAGTTGTGGTACCAGTTAATTGGGGAAGTACTACAAAATCCCCCCTCCCCTCCCCCAGTAACAACCTAGCAGCAAAATGACTTTTAAAAAAAAAAAAAAAAAAAAGTGACAACTTCAACTCTGGATCCTAAGAGTTAGAAAAAGATTAAACAAAAACAACAACAAAAAAATAAAAAGCAGCTGTTTAAATTGCTCCAAGCAGCTTATGATAACATTTCTGGAAAGACTAGAAACCTTGGAAGGAGCCTCCCATGTGGTCCTTTTGGGTTCCACTTAGGATTTATGGAATTGTCTCAGTATTACTTCTACTTGTGCTCTCTCCTCAGACAGCCTCATCCAAATGCTATGATTCACTGTTCAAGGAGTTTAGAGCTCATTCCAGACCATGAGAACTGAGGTCTTCCCCAAGGCCTGAGAGATTATACAGCCTCCACAGCAGAAAACTGACCTAAAGCAATTAGACATAAGTTATAATGCAGAGGACGTATTCTGTCTAGGTGCATCTACCTCTTCTCACTTTACCAGCTTACCAGCTTCCCTGCCTGAAACCAATCTCCCATAGGGTATGTCAATCAGAATTTTGAATAAAGTCAAATTTTCTCCCTAAATAGTTAGAGATCCACTGATTTCAGTGCTTTCAGTTGCAGTAGCCCTGAAACCTACTTATGTATTAGTACCTTTATATATATAGTTCAAAGATAGGAGATAACAAGGGTGTAAAGCAGCCATTAGTTCTAAACAAAGAAAATGCTACTCTAACAGGCAACTGTTGTTTGCTTCAGCTATTTTCCTTCATCAGCAGTATGTTTTAGAAGTTATTCTATGTTTAACACAGAAAAAAATGATTGAGAGAACTAAAGTAAATGTCTTTTTTGTGTGTGTGGCAATGTTGATTGCTGGATTTTTCCACAAGTTTCACTGCTTAAGCAAAAAATACAAAACAAAAAAACATAGTTTAATAAGTCTTAATCAGCATAAATGTAGTAAAACCTGCCACATATACTGCCATTTCACTATTAAAACATTTAGAGGTTCAACACTACCAAACAGGATTAGGATATCCAGGACAGAAAACCCTTGCACAACAGGGGAGGTTGAGTCCAGCTCTCACCTCCCTTCTCCACCTCTCTTGCTCAAAAAAAAAAAAAAAAAAAAAAAAAAAAAGGAAAAAAAAGAGTGGGAGGAGGTATTGGGCTAAACATGGCAGTTCATCTTGTATATCAGTGGGCCACATAAACTTGCAGCAAATGGCTCTTGCTGGCACTCTTTATCTGGTCTGCAAGCCCAAACAACACAGTCCACGTTGTTATGCTTCCACTTTGCTAAGAGCTTATCAGAAATACATACTCAGTGTAAAAAATAAAAATAAATAATTAAAGAAACACACAAACATAAGAAAACCCACATTACCTTATCAGACATGGAAAATTATTATCCATTGTATCTATTTTGCAAATAAAGATATTGAGACGTAATGGTACAGAGATACAAATGAAAATGGTCTCTGGCAAAGCACAGAGACTCGGTGTCATGACTCAGCCCTAGCATATTACAATAGTGTAATCCTTCAGTGCTATTTGAAGCATACACGCTGCAAAAGGTCAACTCTTGTTAACAGTGCATTTGCACACTGGATGTGTCTAAAACAAAATTGCTGCTTCTGACTCCAGAAGATCAACAAGAGTTGTAGGAGATGGCAGTGTGTGTACATAGAGATGTTCAGAGGAAGAACCTCAACCAGCTGCGCAGTAAGTTTTCAATGCACGTAATGCAAACGCCCAGGATATAAACAGCCTGAGTCACTTTATACCATTCACAACAGTAATTCTGAAGTTACGTTTTTTAAAAACGGACAAAGGAGTTTATTGCTTATTTAGAAGTTAAGCTTCTTTGCTACTGTTCAAAGCTGCAACTGCCACAAATATATTTAACTAAGCACACAGTGAGGAATGAAGAAAACTTGGGAATCAAATCATTACTCCAGCTCTGTGAACTTTGCTTCACTAAGCAAAAAAAAACCTGCAGCAAACAAAATAGTCTCTGACCTTCCAGAACAACATTAAAAAAAAAAAAAAAAAAAAAAAAGCCTGATCTGCTTATGTGGGCAGATTTTGGCACAGGGTAAACATCTATGTTTGCTCCTCAAATTGCATAAGTCACAAAAGAATCTCTCTCTCTCTCTTCTCTCTCCCTTTTATCCAGGACATGCTTTTAAAGCATTGCACATTTCTTTTTCTTTGACAATCTGAGGCAGGTTACTTTCTCCACGTGGAAGTGCAAGCTCTGGCGCAAAGTAACCACGCCGACTGCTTGTAATCTGGTATCTCTGAGGGAGGAACGGCCACATCCTGCCGCGAGCGCACGTACCCTTACGTAACCACCAAAACCGTGGCTCTAGCCTACTTGGCTTCTCAAATATTCAGCCAACCATAGCAGCATCTCTGCCCTCAGCCAAAGCTAAAGGTGAGCCCACAGTATCTCAGATCTCTGCTGGAAACGGGCCCAACTACTTAAGGGAGCCAGGCAAAGCCTTCAGCCACAGCACGCAAAGGGAAAAGTGTTTACAGAAGATAAGTTCAGGAAAACTGGAAAGAATGCCAGCTCCAGAGCGGACAGTCACATGCCAGAGTACAGCTTGTACTGGCACTCTGGTGTGGTGCTTTGGATCAATAACAGCTGTAATAAAGCACATATTGACTGATAGGCTGCACAGATGCACAAAGAAAGCAAAGAACTTTTTTTGCTCTCCCACATGCTGACACTGGAGCCTCAAGCAATGATCTGGCTCCACCTTTATGTGTTTATCTTTAGTTCAACAAGCTGCTTCTATGGGTTCTTCGGGGTCTCGGGGGGCCCCCCCCCCCCCCCCCCCCAAACTCTTTTAAGGAATTTAAGCACTTTTCATGACTGCCTTAAAAAATGCTAGAAGTATTGTGCACTCAGTAGTGCCTGACACATGCCTCAGATATCATCCTTAGCTTGTTTGCAAGAGTTTGATTTCAGTGAAGAAAATCAGTGACAGCAAAAACATCCCAAACCTCATAAAACATAATGAAAGACCAAGATCACCAGCTGGGCAAGCCCTGGCATTTCTTGTGAGCAGAACAGGTAGGTATTGAAAATGTCTACATCTGCCACACACTGTCCCTGGGGAGGGAGCCCCATTAACCAAGTAAGCAGAATAACCTTCAGAAAGCAATCAACATCAGCTGTTTTAAATCCTTTAAAGGTGTCAAAGATATGAATACCCCATTTTTTCCATTAAAAAAGAAAAAAAAAATAGACCAGTAAAATCAGGCCACAGTATAGACACACACTTATTTTATAGAGGTATTGTAAAGTCAGGAACTCTACAAGCCCAGCTAAGGGAAGACAACACTGACATTTCTCTTATTTTTTGAACACTTTCTGTGTACCTACAACCATTAAAGCAAAAGCATGAGTTTAAATTCCCTCTTCCCTGGGAATGAGTGCTTGTGCCACTAACTACCAGAAGCTAGGATTTCTCCCTGCGAGGGTTTTCTCCCTCCATATAAGCCTATATCTTACAACCATAGAGAATTCTGTACAGCCATTGCTATTTAAACTTTATGATACTTTCTAATAAACTGAAGTATCAAACACAACACATTGCACTCAGTTTGAAGATCTCTACCTGAACGTCAAACAAGAAATTAGTTGACAGAGAGCTTAAAAGCTGCGTGTTATCTCTAGCATATGCACCAAATTAAATCATACTTAGCAGGTGTTTACTACACTAACCCTGTTTACATTTCATAGCACAAAACAGGCACATTCAATTCTGTGAAAACTTAAGCCAGGACTGAGAGAGCATTAAGCACAAGAAAAGCCAAAAATGTGCTGAGTTACTGAGATGAGGTTCAAAGGATTCTAATGTCCAAGGCTACAAACGTAGCTCAGATAATTCCTGCTCCTCTGCCTAGTTCTGGAATAGCCAGAGCTTACTTAGCACGATTGCAACATTCCTTGATGATCTGCAGCTCTCTGTTTTTGGCATCATCTGAACTGCTTCAGTCTGCATAACGAGGTCACGGCTTCAGCCTCAGCCCAGCAAAGCCAGATGGGATGGTCTAGGGCTACTCACTGGTTAGGTGCTTCCACTTTCTGCAAGGCTGATTTCACAACTTTGCGCTGTGGAGGCAAACGGCCCGCTTGTTCTCATCCAGCTTCATGGCTTACGTGCTTTCTGCACAGTGTCTCAGCTTTAATAAAAGGAATGGAGAGCACACAGCTTGGCCCGAGTTTGGGACTAAGTCATTATATACCATACCTTTGTGCTTACTAATTTTGTTCCAGCTATACTAATACTTTTGTTTTGTTTTTAAACTGCTGGAAAAAATACCTTAATTCTTGCCCCCCCCCCCGTTTTTTTTTTTAAGGTAACTACAGTATTATTTTAGGTCTGAGACTTGCAGAGGACTTTTGCCAGATCTGCTGCAGACAGAGGACACTATCTAAATATCTTACATTTTTCATAGTTTTAACCTCTATTAATAATACCACTAAGGTCATCTTATACTTCCCTATAAATTACAATTCCCTAAAAAGTTCTGGTTTTTGTAGGCGTCAACACTTGGCCTGCAAAAAAAACCAAAAAAATGACATTTCTAAGAGATGAAGTTCATAGGTGCGTTACACTGCTCAACAGTGACAACAAGTCCCATGGATTTCCTCATGAAAAAAAAAAACTTTTGCAAGAAACAAGTGAAGTTGCAATTTTTTTTTTTCCTGTGTACTAAGGTTACGTCACTGTTATCTCTTGCCTACAGATGACACTAATGACCATGTTGCCTGGACTTCAGCTAAATTATCAGTTTCCTTTAAATAGCTGGAGGGGAGAAAGACAGCAAGAATTCTGCACAGGAAACTGGGAAGGCTTGGTCTTGAGTCTGTTTTTAAGATCCCTTCAGTTTAGCCTCTGCACTGTATTCTACAGGTTTTCATAACAAAAATTGCTCATTTGTGTATGCAGACTCAGTATCTGCATGTGCAGCCACCCATACTGGTGGCAATATGTGGGCCTAGCACCTGCCCACATGAAAGCTGTCTGAGGGCAAGTTCTAGCTGTGCAGCCCAAGCAGTGCAAATGGTCTCCACCCTTTAAGAGAGGGCTCTTCCCCCTTGGTGAAAATGTGTCACCAGTACTCCAGCTGAACCCTCCATGCCTGTGCAGAGGCATCCTCTAAAGTTAAAACTGTCTACCCATCCCACAGGACCCTGTTCACCAGGCAGCAGCTAAATGCTCTGGTCCTGTTCGTGCCCTGAAGCTACAAACCAAATAAAGACAGCGTCAATAGCATTCTAAGATTTCTACACTAAAATCTGGTGACTTTATTTTAACAGGTAAAACACAATGAGCTCCACAAACTGCTGAGGCATTTAGAAATCACCAGTCCCACAGAGAAACCACTAGTGAATTGTTTATTGCTGATTTATACAGAGATGTAGAACTTGGTATGCCTTACTACTGAACCCACAAATAGATTTCTGTCACTTTGTTGCTTAATTAATTTCATATATTAAACAAATTAAACTGAAGGATGCAGTGAGTCCTATGGGGCAACCAACAGCTATGTCACCAGCAGTTTGCTTCTTTTCCATTCAGCGAAGCCCTCTCAGTTTTCTTTTACTGACAAAGGATCACAAAAGGATGAAAGCTGTGACCTCACTAGCACAGAGGAAATCAAGGCAGACTTCTATTACATTGGAGTTAGTGAGATAATTCAAGAGAATAATTTCATAAGCAAGTTCTTGAGCGAAAAGGAGCCCAAATTTTGGGGGATCTTCAAACAGAACACCCCAACTCAGCTCTTCTTTGCAAGATGACCAGAAGAAGCCCCCAGCCAGGCATAAAGCATGGAAATATTTGTAAATTCATTCTGAACTTCATAGGTGCCACCTTCTAGAAAAGGATGATGTATAAAAACTAACACTTAAATGTGTTTTAACTTATCAGATCAACACTAATGACTAATCTTTACTGATTTGCTGTATTTATATAGAATGTCATTTGATGCAGTTGCAAGCTTGTATTAAATAATTTTTTAAGCTATTCTAGTAATAGATTTCCTTCTTGTACAAAATAATACAAAAGATCTGAGTGTTGCTGTTTCAGGAGGTTAAAAAATAGAAATGTTATTTTTACCTAAATAATTAAAAAAATGTGTCCAGTATTTTCAATACTATACAGGCTGCTATTAATTTAACTCCACCCCAGCCAGAGTCAGTATATCCACAAACACTTTTATACACATTTAAGTCAAGAGACATCAACTGGACTATGGCCATATATAAAATTAGACATAAGCCTTTGTCAGACTGGGTATTTATACTCCTGAGACAGTTAACAATTTGCTGTGGGTTTTCTTCTTCACTTGTCTTGTTTAAAAGCTTCTTTTTATTTTTTTTAATTCTTTTTAAAATGCTTTTTTAATTCTTTTTTAAAATAATGTAACACTGATTCCTATTTAAATGTTATGGAAATTGTTCTTCTTTAGTTACTATTTCTTGATAGGTGTTCAGTCCTTACAGAGTGTTATTCCTGCTGCGTGCGCATATACCTTCTTGGTTTCACAAGCAACAGAACGTATAGATGACAAATCTCCACTATAAAATGTATACCCATTTTTGTTTATTAAAAAACCCTACAGATATATCCTAATTGTGCAAAATCATCTCATAATAAATTTCTGAAATTTTTGGAGCTCTATTTGAATTTTTAAAATAATTCTTGACATTCATTTTTTGTATCATAAGAGTACAAAGAATTTGAGCATCATATCTTCCTCTTATACAAAAAAAAAAAAAAAAAAAGAAACCACTACCATGAAACATATATAAAGGGCAATTCCGGAGCTATTCCATAGCTATTTTGTGGTAAATGATAAACCACAAAGTGTCCCTTAGTGGATGTGCAGAATGTATAATCCAGAGTTTGGCATGTCCTCATTTCCTGACACTTTTCCTTTTCCATCTATGTAAGAACTGCTGACTGCTACATTTCATGTAGACACACAACCTTATTCTTCAGTGCTTTAGGTGCCAGATTTAGGAATGAATAATTATTCTGCTCTAGTATTACAGTAACAGTTCTGAAAGGAAAAATGCATTAAATATACAAGTTGAAGGTTAATGCCTCTCCCTGTCTTCTTTACCCTGATTTCACAACATAATTATTAGAATCTTCTTGGTATACTCCATGAAATGTTAAATTTGCACCATGATAGAAGGTCAAAAGTATTTCTTCAATTTTCATTGATGCCAGCATTCATAGTCAAAATTAAAGGTCAAACGAATCAAACAACTTGCATCCCATGCAACTGAAAAGAAAATGGAACATAAGTTAATGGCCAGAACATTTGAACTCCTTCACTCCAGGTCTCCCTGACCCTTGTAGTGTTGTTACCTGTATGTTCAAATCTGTGCAATGATTACACTACACAGCCCTTTCTTGAGTGAAAAGAAAGTCATCTGATGAACAGCAAAAACAGTTGAACTAAATAATCCCATTAATACAGAATGCAGCAATAAAAAGCTCCAAATATCTAAAGAAAAAAAAAAATGACTTAAAAAGCAGGAATCAACTACACAAATTTTCCAGCTAAAGGCATTAGCTTGAACCCGGAATCTGATGAACTACCCCTTCCTATAATAGCTAACTAAAGTACCACAGCATTTTACTAATATATTTGTAATCTGCATGGTTGAAATAAATAGCACTTCCCAAAGCATCTCTGCACCAGAAATCACAGGCTAGATCTGGCTGCCAAAACAGTAATGATATGCTGCCTCAAAGGTTGCTCTGCCTCAGACAATATAAAGTTTCCACATCAAAATTGTCTGCCACTAATTGAGGGGAATCTGTCTTCGCATTCATTTTGATGCTTATTTCCTCTTTTGTTGTTCCTCCTGGAAATACCTTCATGTTGTTTCCATTCCTGGCAGCTGATCCTCCCAGCAGCTGCAACAACAGCAAGAGACAGGAGTCCTCCAGACTCCACTGGCCATGCAAAAGCATCACACTGCTGGTCCCCTGGTTACTAAGTGGGGCATGGTTAGCTGAACAAGAGCACCCTCTTTCTGAGGGGATTTTTGTGCCAGGGAGCCTTGCTGGTTTTCAGAGTGTGTGAGTATCCTGTGACTGAATGAGATTTGGACTTCTCCAGCCAGCTCTATGTTATGAACACATTGCAGTCTGAAACAGCTGTCTAGACATTCATCAAGCTGTTGGGTTTCGGCCCTCCATATTTGGTCTTCATGTCTTTAGGCTAGCTTGGTTTGGACAGGCTAAGTATTATCCCTTCCTTCGGCATCCTTGGTACATTTCCAGAGCACTAGTGCACTCTCAGTCACTCTTCCATGAGACTCCCTAGTCTAACTGCTGTTCTGAATCAACCAGTACCTCAGGACACTGATTTTCAGCTTATTTCTTCAGGGGCACATGGCTACAGAGGCCAACCAAACCTTAACTGCATGCACCTTAGTATCTGTAAACCTCCATCATAAGGAAGTACAAGCAGTTTGAAGCTGTAGGTTTAAAAATGTCTTATATATTAAATATACCAGTGAACAATTCTCTAAATAGTCTATAGAGTGTCTAAGACTAAAGGTTAAAGTCCTCTAAAAAGTATTCTGTTCTCCCTATTCTACACAAAGTTTCTTATCTGAAGCAGAAGGCCCACAAACACCAGCTTTTCCTCGCTTTTCAGTTACCATATAGGTTTTTTCCATTCCAAGTCCCTCCGAACATGTCTAGCAAAAGACCTCTACGACCAGATTTCTTTTTGTGGTATTTCACAGAGCAGCTCTGAAGTTCCTTCTTCTGCCAGGTAAGCCTACACCTGCTGACTTGGCAAAATGGATTTTCTTTTCCGGTCATCACTTCTACCCCATCTGTTAAAGAGAACACCTGTTCAAATGTCACCGACTTACACTAGGCCAGGCTCCTAATAAACAATAAACAATGTAGAGACTGTTGCATCTTTCTTTCTTCCACTCCCAGGAATCATTTCTGTAGGGAAGGCCAATCTCTACTCTCAAGTAACAAAGCTACACATGGAGGAAAAAAAAAAAAAAAAAAAAAAAAAGCAGAGCTGGCCTCATTCCTTGCATCATAAAGATGAGATTTCTCTGAGTGCATTTTCTCAGTCATTGTGTACTTCGCAGTAATTAAAGAGAATTCAGAAAGTAAATGTAGTTTACTACTTTATCAGCAAATAGACATTTACAAGTCTTAAACCTCAATAAATATTGAGTTTTATACTTCAGAACTACTTCTGCAGTACAGGCAATCTGCAGAATCAAAGAGAAAGTAGTAAGAATATTTTTGTTGTTGTTCAAATTGATTAGCTTTACTAAGAAACATTCAGAGAAAAATTATGATCATAATTCTTTAAAAGCATCCACGCCGTGGTTTGGGCTGAGACAGGAGTTACGCTATCAGTATTCTTGCAGTTTAGAAGAAACGCCACCACATAAAAGCAAACAGCCCAAGACTTTAAACACAAAAGCTTTCCTCTGGAGTTCTATGACACCAGTGAGTGCAATTCAGTCTGCAAGTACAGTTCCATTGAAGTCACTGGCAGAAGGAATAGCTCCCCTGTTCTTCAGAGGTGTGTTCCCTTAGTACAGCCAGAGCCTCTCACATTTATTTTAGTGAGGGAATTAATATCTACTACTCTTTTAATTCTGGAAAGACTATTTCACTCCAGTCCCCATCAATAGAATTCCCTACTAAACTTCTGTCACATACATTCGATAACATTAGGATCTGGGAGGTAATGCTAAGCATCTGCTTTAGTGACTAACACACCAAACTGCTATGCTGAAGAACTATATTTTTCAGTTTGCTATATTAATGATGGTAAGGTCTAAATTGAGTTTGTAGGCTACCATTTATTAAAATGCTGTTCTGTTGAAAACAGCACCAAAATGCTAATATTTAAGACTATTTTTAGGACTCACAGTTCACTTTAAATGCTGTTTTTGGAGGTTGTTGAGAATACAGCACAATCTTAACTATGCTTTCATTAGCAAGTGGTGCAGCAGAATCAGAACAAGTCTATTGAGCAAAATAGATGTTGCTGAGAGCCAAAACACTACATTTTTTTCTGGAGAGAAGGGGAAATACTTTAAATTAGCTTCCGGATTAATGACCTGGACTGAACGACCAGTCTCCAGGACTGACTGACAATTAGCAGTTAGAGCACTTGAAATATACTCCTGTAGCATGCCTTTTGGGTTTGTTCAATCTAAAAGAAACTCATTTTTTGTTCTTAGAGACAATTCAACAACACAAACCAAAATGAAGCAAGCAAGGAGGATGGAAAGATTCATGTCACCAAGGTACCTCTCAGAATTAATACATTTGCATATATGATCAGCAGAAATGGTTGAGGCAGAAAAATTTTAATACAAAAGGAAAGGACAGAGAAACAGCAGGTTTCCCATAAGGGTTCTGTTTTTAAATGCTTTCTATGCTTTAGTAATCTAGTACCTTTTCAGGCACATTACAAAGCTAGCAAACTTTGGAGTACCCATCTACAAAGCGCAAACAGGTTGCAGCCCAAATGTATGTTCAGAATTGAAGCGTATTAAGGAAATTTAAACAGGACTGTGGTAAGAAAAATAATAGAAGAAAGTTGCAGTCAGTGCTCAGACGTTTTCTCTTCAAAAGAAAAACATTTGTCCATAGCAATATGGACACAGATGTTTTCAGGTATAGAAATAAAATACAGATGCAGGAGACTAAGTGAGCGTAGTACCAGTATATGGGTCTAGATTGTCTCAAGAAGAATGAGAATCAGATTCTGCTCTTTGTTTCACATGTGCACCACCACTAAAGCACCAAGGAGTTCTCCAAGCTGCAAGTTGATTCATTGTTACGTCTAAGGAACATAACCTGATGGGTCTGACCATTCAGCATTTATCTCCATCAAAATCAAAGTGTGTAACAAACCAGTTTAATTGAACAGGAATTCTGACATACTGAACCACTGTCATCTCTTCTCTGTAAATTGAACGTAGAGCATCGTAGCTAGAGCCTAGGAGCTCAGATTTCTGTGGTCTGAGGCCAAGTTCTGTAAAGCACAGAGGTATGACCCTGGTTCAACTTTACAGAAAAAACTATTGGACTGTGGGAGCTTAGTGAGCTAAAACAATGCAAGAAGTACTAAGAAGAAGTAAAAAGTAAAAACAAAAACTAAGCTTTATTTTATTTTATTTTTCCAGTTGGCAGCAAGAACTTAAGGACTCGACAAATACTGCCATGAAAAGGTGTAAAACCCTAAAGAAAAAAAAAAAAAAAAAAAAAAACGTCAACAAGATCAAGGAACAATTTGCTCCATAAGGCAGTATGGGCCAGTGCTTCTCTACCTGACTAGCCAGAAGAAACTCCTCAGATGCTTGCGTTAGGAATGGTACACACATTACTGGTTGGCCAAGCAAGATGCTGTTATTATTGGCTATTATTATGTAATAGCCAATAAATGATTACTGAATATTCATCAGCTGTGTATATTCCCTTGCAGGTCTCTATGAACAGCAAAGATATTAATACCTATCAGTATCAATACTGATCCCACTTTGATACCACTAGGCATTGCTACCTATAGACATCAATACCTATCAATATTGCTACCCATTGATGCCTATCGGTTTCTAAACTTTGATGTTGATAACCTACCCGTATCATTACCTTTTAATGTCAAAAGGCATCAAAACCTTTCATTTTTTATACTGGTTTTAAACCTATTGAAAAGCGCTAATACTAGATTTATTGATGCTGCTCAACTTTGATAACGATTTCAATACTGATATGCATCAATAGGCATTGAAAGAGAATGATACCTAATGCAAGCAATGGATACCTATCAATGTCAACGCCTGTCAATACCAATCACAGTAGCAGTAGGCATCAGTAGCTTTCATTATCCATAGGCATCTATATCTATCAATTTTAATACTAATATTATGTATTGGTACTTACTGATATCAATACCTATTAGTATAGGTAGGCATTGTTACCTATCAATTTCATTACTGATTTTAAAATCAACAGGCATTGATACCAATCAAATTTTATACCTATCTAGCTATGCATGACAACAATTTTGAAATTCACATTAATACTGACATCACTACCAACTGATATTGCTACCTTTCAATAGCAATAGGCATTAATAACTTTTTTTTTTTATAGCTATTGAGAGGAAAGGTAACGTATGTATTTCAAGACTGATTTCAATAAGCATTGATACCTATCAATACATATCCATACCTTTTGACAGACATAGGTACTTATGGATAAGCATCAATAGACATTAATAGCAACTAATAGGCATCAGTACTTATGAATTTTGGTATAATTTCAATAAGCTTTTTCTTTTTTTTTCAAATACTTCTTAAATCATCAGTACCTACCAATGTCAGTATCTCTGTATATTGAGAGACATCAATTCATACAGACACTTACATTGCGGCCCAAGAGCCGTATGAAGTTCCAGCACGTGGGTTATAGGTGTTATTATTTGGTATGGAGCTTGTTCACCTCTGCTATACCTTCTGGAACAAAAGTGTGGAGGAAAACGCTTATTATTACAAAAGATGTTTTACTAGGATTTCACATTCACAATCAGATGAGTAAAATCCTGTACTGCAAAGGTCAGTGAGCATATGCAAAATCAAAAGCACAGATGCAGGGGTCATTTGTCAACAACTGGTCCTTGATATTTATACAGAGGACAAAAATGTAATAATTTTATTTCCTTATTTTGAGGAATTCTGAGTACTTTGGTATTCCTCCACTTCACACCGGTTTTCTTGGAAGTCAGTTCTCTTTAAAACAGGCCAGTTTCCCTCATGCACCACTCCAGATAGCCGAGTTTCAGCTTGCAGAGGCGTACTTCCCCTTGCAGGCTTTGTAGAGCCATTAGTTCTATTTAGAATTCTCTTTACAGTATTTGGTCCTCTGATATGCCCACGGTTTTCTTTCTGCAGGCTGACAACACAGACACCCATATCGGCTTCTTTCCTTTCAGCTGCAAACAGCATTTCTCTGTCCCACACACAAGCCTCCAAAACCAGCAGGGTGAGACAGACACATTCCCACACTGCTGCCTAAGAAGCTACAGTGCCATGTAGAAAGACAGTTGGATTTACTCTCATTATTTCTCATTCTCAACATTTTTCAACTACAGCTTTTGGTTTTAAATTTGCTTATATGTGACTAAAGGAAAACTGATAGCTACAAAAAGTATTGCTTGCTCATGTTATCCTAACAGGGATTCGTGTTGCAACCAGGGTATCAGCATGTGTGGTCTCACTGGCACCTCCTGAAGAGGCAAGTTTTCAAAGTTCACCTCTTGCCTGCTACAGAAGGCTAGAATCCCCAGACTAATGCTTCTTGCTGCTTGTAAATGTCACCATGGTATCTCATTACCACAACTAGTTTAAAAAAGTCTGACATTTAAAAGATACCAACTTAGTGATCACCTCCCAACTACACACACCACTGATTAAGTACCGACTAGCAAGGAAAACCCACTTTCTAGCATTTTTGACAACCTTCCCTCAGCACTTTGGTTTGTCCATGGCCATTCCCCATGCAAATAGTGACCAGGCCCAATTCTAGTTGCCTTACAAACATTAATGAGATCTCAGCCTTTGGGAGCATAGCTGCTGGCCAGTGTTGAATCCGGGAAGTTGAGATGGATATAACAGTCTATATAATAGGCTGTAGCAATGCCTGCCACACCAAACTGGGAAATGAAAACTAAGACTGTTCTCCACCCTTATGTAATGTATACCAATATAAATGTGTTGTGGTTTAACCCGGCCGGCAGCTGAACACCACACAGCCGTTCGCTCACCCTCCCCCCTCCCTCTCTGGGATGGGGGAGAGAAACGGGAAAGTGAAGCCTGTGGGTTGAGATAAAGAGTTTATTTAAGAGAGAAAATAATAATAATAATAATAATAATAATAATAGGTACAAACAAGTGATGCACAATGCAATTGCTCACCACCCGCTGACCGATGCCCAGCCCAACCCCGAGCAGCCGGCCCCCCACCCTGGCTAGCCACCCCTATATATTGTTCAGCATGACGTCAGATGGTATGGAATACCCCTTTGGCCAGTTTGGGTCAGCTGTCCTGGGTCTGTCCCCTCCCAGCTCTTGCTGCCCCCCCAGCCTGCCCGCTGGCAGGACAGAGCGAGGAGCTGAAAAGTCCTTGGCTTAGTGTAAGCACTGCTCTGCAGCAATTAAAACACCAGCATGTTATCAGCACTCTTCTCATCCTAATCCAAAACATAGCACTCTACCAGCTACTAGGAGGAAAAATAACTCTGTCCTAACTGAAACCAGGACAAAATGATATCCCAACACCTGTGCTGTTGCTTCATTACAAAAATGGTCCTGAAGTGAGTGTCACAAAGGATTTTAGTAAAAATAGTTCTCACAAGTTATAGCAGACTCCTTTATGAATATTTAACTACAGAAATGGGATGATGCACTTTGCAACAAAATGAATAAAAGACTAAAGGGATCAAAGGACTGAGGAGAAGACCCTTAGCTTTTAGGTATGTCACATCATGAAGTAACTTGGCCCAAAGCAAGTGGTTCTATGTATCTGAGGGTGCTGCTGGAACACCTCACATCTCCATCACATTTGGTGTGGGAGGCTTACTTTGGATCACAGCCTGGCCAGGTAACAAAACATCTTCATAAAACACATTATTCAATGTTCTGAAGAGAAGTCATCCTCCAGGGCTTCATGCCCTAAACTACAGGTCTCTCCAAGGAGCACTGCACTGTTTCTCATTTCTCACAATTTTTCAACACCCATATTAACATCACTCATGGAAGATCTCATGTGCAAAGAGTCTATTCACACCATTTCTAAGCACCACTGTAGCTTGGAAAAGCCCAAAACCACTACCCCACCCTCAGCTGGGACAACATGCTCTTCAAGAAAGCATGGGGAAGAAGGGCCAGGGGAAGAGACTTCATCCTGCAACTGCAGGGGAATGCTGGAAGGACACTAAGTGAAACAATACCTGTCTTCTTACACCTTTTTCTGTGAGGAAACAAGAGACGGAGTGTGCCTTCTGGGGAATCCTCACTGCCATGATTGCTGTTTCCTTCATCAGCCAGAGGTGCCCAGCCTGACACACAATCAGGCTGTTTGAGGTCATTGTCCTTCAGACACTGAACACCCAGCAGCGACATTTTTGCACACATAGTGTTGCAGCCAAAGTCCACTTCCATATTAGCCTCATGTTCTCTTCGTCCTGCCACAGAACTCCAGGTACTCATATTCCCGAATGTAGCTACTGTGAGTGAAGCCTCATGGTCTCTGCCTATTATCAATGGCTAACCAGGCTGCAGAGGTCAGAATGGTAATCTCACTCTGTGAGGCCATGTTGTGTTATAACATCAGGATATCAATGAAAACATCAAAGATATTTGATCTCCACAGACTCCCATATTTGAGGATTGACAGTCAATGAGAAGCACATCACCACGTAGGGCAGCAGTGTTTGGGATCTGCAACTAAAACAGCGCTGATAACACACTAGTGTTTTGGCTGTGGCTGAACAGTGCTTGCACAGCAGCACCAAGGCCTTCTCTTCTCCTCACTCTGCATGCCCCCTGCACCAGAAAGTAGGCTGGGGGTGGGCAAGAGGCTGGGAGCGGACATGGCCAGTACAGCTGACCCAAACTGTCCAAAGGGATATTCCATGCATGTAGCGTCATGCTTGGCAATAAAGCTGTGGGTTTTTGACTAATGGCTACTTTGGAAGACAGAGACTAACTGGACATTATTCTGATGGTAGGACATGGTGAGTGAGTGCTCTTGCATCACTTGTTTCTCCCCCCACCCCTCTTTCCTTTGCTTATGTCTCTAACTCAACCCATGATTTTCATTTTTTTACTTTTTGCTTTTGGTCTTCTTAATCTTTTCCTCATCCCTCTGAGTGGGGAAATGAGCAGGCAGCTGTGTGGATGCTTAACTGGCTGGGGTCTGCCACAGTCATAAAGCCATACCTCTCTACCATCAAGCTACTAAGAGATAGGGTAGGTGATGGGAAGCTTGGTAATAGCTGTCAAAGCAGCAGCCTTAGCACGGCAGAAGGAAAATCAATATCAGTTAGGGAAGCAGAGGGCAGAGCCAGTGTTGGGGGCTCTCAGCAAGAAGACCTTTTCTTTTCCCCCCTCTATTGAGACATGAACACCTGTCCCACCCAACCCCCCTTCTCAAATCTGGGGGGGGAGGGTGAGGGGGAATTACCCATTTGTCCTTTACCTCATATTTTAGAACACAAATGCTCTTCTCACCTCGTGATGGCCCATCACTGTCTTGTTTCTCCTCTCCCCAGTGCCAAGTGCATAACTTTAAGTAAAGGTCAAGAAATAAAAAAGGAAGAAAACCTGCAGCTAAACAGGAAATGCAGCAATAATATTCAAACATTAACATTTTGCTTCCTGGGAAGCCAGCACGGTCTTTGCTAACAAGACAAAGAGGCAAAGGGGCTGGGGGCAATGTGACCCAAACTTACAAAGACCAGTTACAAGCACAGAAGGGTAATGTGGTCAGCACCACAACTAGAAATTAAGCTTAGCAGGGCCTGCCCAGGTCTACAGAGGGGCTCTGAGCACTGGGTCTGGACACCACTCAGTGCAGGCCCCTTCTCAGCCCTGGACTAAGCTTCTGCTTCCTCCAGATCCTCCTGCATCCAGCCTGCCCCAGGAAACAGCCTCTGCTGGATCCGGAGAGAGAGAAGGCCTCCAGCAGAAACTGCTAATATAGACACAGACTTCATCTTCCCTTTAGTGCTCTAGACCATCAACGGGTATCTTTTCTCTTCTTTATTTAGAAAAGGATCACTGCTTTATTGTATTTACACGTGGAGAACATGGTATTTGAGATCTACAAACTTGCTTGCCTGCCATTCTAAATGAACTGCACCCACTGCCAAGCTAAGAAACAATCCCTCTTCCCCCATCACAACAGGTCTCCAAATATCAGTTTAATCTCATAGGCTAAGCATTACATAGATACTGAATCTGATGATTAAATTATGGTTTCTGTTGAACAGTATCTAAAGGCTAAAAATAAGGATTAGACTCCCTAGGTAGTAGACAAATATGGTACCCGCTCCACTCGAACTGAATCCCAAATCAGTTCCCTGAGTTCCAGTGCTTTCAGAGTAAAGAAAATTTGTAAAAATTGAATTCTTTGGGAGAGTTGGGTAGAGCATGTTAGGTTTCTGGTGGTGGTGGTAGCGGTGGTTGCTTTTTTTTGTTTTGTTTTCAAAACCTTCTCATTCAGAGTCAGGGTTGAAGGACACATATTAGGCAGTGTGAGTAAACTTGTAAACTTATTGCCTATGCTACACATATTTTAGATACAACTTGAGATTATGCCACTTTTTTGAAGTCTTCAGCTTCATTGCCAAAAAAGAAAAAAAACTGTAAAACCCACATCCTCAATTCTGCAGTTAAACTAAGAAGGGTCACGTGCAAAGTCTGACCTATATAGTCACACGGCACGCGCACTTCCGTAAGAGTGCTAAAGCTTTTCAAGGGCACAGGGTTCTATAAAAAGAGCAAAGAGGGGGCATCCCAAAAGGATTTCCCTGCCAAGTATAAATCTTTCCATAACCACATTATTGGCCACAGCTCTCGTGCACGGCTCAGCTGAGAAAGCCTTTAATTACAAAGCAGTACAGATTTTCTCATGGATTTAGGAGCCTCTGGAAAATGAAAACAGAGTAGCTGCATTTCTGCAGCTAGTAAGAATACACAAAAATTATTTTTCCAAATAAAGCTGAAAAGCTCAAATAGATTTCAGCATCCTTGAGATACTGTAGCTGCACCCAAGGTCATTTCCAACTGATGCTGGTCTCAGAGGGAATTTCTTTAACTACTGCTCGCTAGCTTGAAGTCACTCCTACTTTTTGTCTCAATAAATCACTGTATTCGCACAGTCAACCAGCAGTAGCTGCAGCCTGGAAAGCCCGGTCTCATCACCATCTTGGTACCTAATATAGTTTAGATAACCAGTACAGAGCACTCCAAAACACGCTAGGTTAGTCTTACCTAAATATTTTGTCTAGGATATAGGCGTGTGTTCCCTTGAATATGGTAAGTTCATTTTTGATAGACTCTACCATAGCTACAATTACGTTCAGACCAGTAATTTCAAAGGTTTTTTTGAAAGCCAATGAAAAACTGACCACAGTTTTAATAATCTTTTCCAAGCTTATTTTAAGCACAACTTCCCCATTGATCGTAGCCAGTCCCAGGAATCCTGGGGGAAGACTGAAGAATCGATGAAATTAACCTCTTGGCCCTCCTGGACTCTCCATCTGCTTATCTGCTCTTAACTTAGGATCAATACATATCTTTGCAAATACATCACTTCCAGCACTATTTGAAACTTCACTATTATTATTGTACTTGCCTGTTCACCTGCACCATGTTCCTGTTTGTCTTTCCTGTTTAGTAACTTCTTTAAAGGGAAGATTTACATTTGCAATCACTAGATGTGAAGACTCCAAATGGCAGAATGCAATTTATATTTTGTCTTAAGATACGGCACCTCTGTTCAGCTCCCTCCGTAAAAATGCTTCGGTTACCACGTTAACACTAAGAATTGAAGAGATACCATACATATATATATGCTAAGGCAAGCCTGTATCATTTACAAATATTCAAAGTGTGTTTTTAGTTCCAGTGATGAGTTTAGCACAAGAGCATTACTCAAAGATAAAGTCTAGCTTACTTTGCAGCCTCCTAAACTTTTGGTGTGAAGTGCCACATGCTTTTTTCTTTAACAATAGTCTTCGTCAATTAATTTTGGGGTGGGGGGTTAAGCCTACACAGCAGTTCCAGCTTTTGAAACAATCTATTTAATATTAGAGTTACTTCCAGTACTGTGAGCCATCTGGAGCATTATGGCTCTGTCTTGACTGCCAGAAATGGGTTTCTTTTGTTTATTCACTAGTAGAGACAGTTTCTAGTCTACAGAGGGTCTTTAGTCTTATCACAAAACAAACTAGATAGTCAGCCATGAGCAGACAAGTACAACGAACCCTGTCCTTAAATACCTCATAGAAACAGCTTGCTTCCCTTGGGATTTCACAGTAGGTAGTTCATCTACCACAGGTATACAAAGCCTCAAATAACATTATTGCTGGTGTTGCAATTGGTTTTTCCCTTTCTTTTAATTTTCTGTAAAGATAAAGCCCAGTACTGTGGAACAATTTCTAATGAATTTTCTGGAGAAAAAAAATAGACTCTATATAGAAAGAACAGGACATCTTCATGCATATGTATTTCAGCATCAAAATGTGTGATGCAACCAAGGACTTTTGTCTTCGCTTTCAAGAAGCAAGCATGTAAAACTATATGCTAATACAAGACATGATACAAATACCTTTGTGTATGTGGTATGGGTGTAATAATTTTGTTACTCAAATTTAAATCAAAAGCAAGAACATCTGCTTGTTAAATTATTACTTCTTTCATTGGAAAACAAGCACAGAAGAAAAGTCTCTCTCTCAAAAAAAAAAAAAATCACCAAAAGAAACAAAAATAACATTTGAGACAGAGCCTTCTTGGTACCCTTAGCCAGACACAAATGGAGCTGCCATGCTTTACAAAGTGAGCTGACATCTGTTGGACTGAGACAAGCCGGTCCTGCCATGATGTGTCCTCAGGCTCACAGTGTACCTTGCAGCTGGAAGCATCCTCAAGGGCAGATGCGATAACTGCCTGAGCCCAGAGCAAATTTGTCTCAGCAGTAGAAAAGAAATCATGCCCTTTTAAAGCAGATGTATGCTCTTGTCATTTGCTTGTAAAGCAATAAAATAACGTGCTCTTGCTTAATTGATCTCCACTGTTTGCTTTAGACGTGGCCTTTACTGTCAAGCTACTTTAGCACCTTTACCTCCCCCTTCTTTTTCAAGGCTGTAAGAACATTATTTTTGTGTTATTTTCACACTGTGGGGAAGCTTCTACTGGGAAAGGTAAGAGAAAACAACTAAAAGCCCAAAATCAAAACAACTCTTTTCCTTTACTCCTGTCCAGTAACAATCATATAATAAATCTCTGCAAATTTATTTCCTTCTCTATTTATTCCTCACAGCTTTCAAAGTAGAAATTATCACATCTAAAGAACTGTGATGTTCTGTATTTTAAACTTGCCTCCACAGGATAGAAGAAAAGCAGTCCAGTAGATTTCTGCCCCAAGCCAGAAAGAGGTTAACAGTTACAGCCTTAATAGATTTTTTCTCCATCACTATGTTAGCTGAGGTTATGTCCTGCCATTGTTATGGCTTCTCCTGTCCTGACAACTACCTCGTGTTCATCTCAAAAGCCGTCTACAAAGTGAGATGGCACCAGCATCCCAAAAAATATACCTTTGATCATTTTTTGACATCATCTGACCATAGCATTTTAGGAGCTTATTTTTGCCAGTTAAATTATGAAAGTCTTAGGGAAACTTGCTTTACAGTATTTGAGAAAAGCGTGCATCTATGGAAGCCAAAGCAACCAACAAGTTCTTTGCGCCAGAGCGCCAGCAGCTGAGCACCATGGCAGGAGTGCCACTCAGAGAAGGCAGATGTGCGCTCTCTGCTGTGGCTCCCCACTTTGGGAGCTTGCTCTCCCCACCCCCTACAAACTAGTTCTAGTTTATTGACTTTCAGGACACACTAAAAGGCCCATTTGTTTCCCCTAGCTGTGAGAAGACTGGGAGGACCCTGGTGAGAGATCATAAAATTGGCTCCATTTTCAGTTACAACAGTAGTGATTTGTATGTTAATAATAGGTAAACCAAGGGAGAGGAGTCTCCAGAGAAGCCTGTATGCAAAACTATTCCCAAAGTGTGTCAGAAACAAAGCTAGACACTTAGTTGCTAAACATTTAGTTGTAAAGAAAGAAATCCATGTTGGTGCATAAATACAGGCTATTTTCAGAGGTGCAGAGCTCATTTTAAAACCACAAATTAGCCCAGCTGCCACTTGTACAGAACACACGATACACACGCTGTTTTGGATTTGACCAGGTAGGAAGATAAAACAATACTGAACAATAATTGAACTAATTTAATAAGTGTGCTCAATTTAAGAGTACCAAAGGTCTGCATTTGCCTATATAAAGCTTTTCAGTGCTCCATCCTTTTTAAATGTGGCAGCAGGACTTCGTTTCATTATTTCAGTCAAAATAGAGATCTTTTATTCGCTAGGTGCCGAACATGGATGAAATTAACTAAGTGGGAGGAAGGAAGGTGAAGCAAAGCAAAGCATTCTATTTAAAAGCATTTCTCTGTACCTGTCTGAACATGAGAAATGTTGAATGACTTATCCAGTCAGCAGTAACTCCTGTTAATGTTCTAGCCGTAAATGGGCAGAACCCTGCAAATGTAGGTGAGAAAACAAAAGCAGAACAAAAAGCAGAAAGAATTCCTGACTGTACCACCACTGAAGGAGCACATAAAAACCAGGCAGTGACAGACGACAGCAACTTCCACAGTTCACAATGGAAGCGGGGGAGCTAGTAGGGGCATCATGGCAGGCAATCTAACACACAACTTGGAATCACAGGCAAATTCACGTATGAGATCACTGCACCTCCATGCATTAAAAAAAATAAAAATAAAAAAGTAAGATTTAAAAAGCAACTTTATTGATGGAAGAAACCAAGGAAAATGAAAGCACAAGAAAGAAAGGTATATGATCAACAGCAAAATAAATTCTGTTTTTGAAAACAAAAACTTCCAGAAAGTAAATTGTATACGTTAATTTTGTTTTTTTTTCAGAGTCCTTGGGGCTCATTATTTTAAATATGCTTATTAGCTGGAATGTAGTTGAGAAAATCATGCACATATTACGCTCTAGAGAAAGAACAGAATGAGAGGTAATTGCTGCAAACTTTCATCACGGATGAAGGTACAATAAAGACCTTCCCTCAAGGAGGCACATCAGTGAGATTCTAGGATAAAAAGTGTGGTGGTAAGACAGAGACAGACACTTGTTCTGCCTGAAAAAAAATGGTTATAATAATTTGCAGTGTTTGTTGCACAGCCTTATTCTTGCAGTACAAAGTCCTTTTTTAGTTAAATCAGAATATAAAAATCTCATTTAACAATGCCATTTCTCTAGTGGCCTTCTGTTTAGATATGAATGCAGATTATTTCTCCTGCTGGAATTAGCCAGAGCTATAATGACAGCATCAAAATTTATCTTTATGATATGATGGCTGAACTTATCAAGCAACCATGAGCAAAGAGTTCCTTGCTGAGGGTAGATAAGTTCCACTTCTCCAAACTGCATATTTTACAATCTGCTTATATAGCAGCTCATCCATACAGCTGTCCCCTCACTTTAAATCCACCTGCTGTTTTAGCTGTTTCTAGTGTTGATAGCTGATGTGCAATAAAGTGCTGAACTTGGTCTTCCAGATAAAGATGGGTAAAAAATACACAAGCTCACACTATTCTGAAATTAAAGTTAAAGAGAGCTGTTTGCCTTTCTACTTAACTAAATGATCTTACTTCATACCCTTTCAGAAACCCTGCGACAGGAGCAGAAAGAGGCAAATTATTGTAGTAGAAGCATGATGCAATGCACTGCATATAACGTAACCAACTGTATTATATATGTATAACGTTGCTAGGCTCATCTCGGTCTGGCAAACATCTCCATGTTAACAGGCGCCACTGGTTTCCAGCTGGGCACAAAGGTCAGGCTGAGAACATCCCATTGTAGGATCCATTGTTTTCCTTTGAACTGTGCCTTATCTGTCAAATTAGTCACTAAAAGAAATGAAACAGTTACTTGGTGAAACGACTGTTTTCCCTGGCTATTAGACAAAATGCATTACATCTCCAGGCATGTGATCAAATGATTGAGAGTTTGACCTAAATTTACTTACTGTGCTAAACAACCAAAGGAACAAAAGGAATTATGCCTCACTGCCTACTGTCAGCTACAAAGAACATTTATCAGCCTGTAACTACAGCTGAGATGTCGTTGTGTAGTTTTCTGTGCCTGCTTCTTACAGCAACTGCAGTTCAGGTGACAAAAGACATTTCAGGGAGTGGTCATTTTTTGTTTCCCCCTAGAAGCTTTATCTCAATTGTTTTTGCACTTTTGGGACCCTAAAAGTGCATGCTTTAGAAGTGCTTTGACTTCTGCAGAGCTAAGCTTATGTGGAATTTCCACTTCATTCAGATGCACTTTGAATCCTTGCAAAAGTATCAACCAAAAAATAGTCTTAAAAGCAATCTCAAAACAGCAGAAGTACAAACAGATCAGAGTCTCACACATTTGGTAAACCAGACTAAAACTACATATAGTTTTTAGAAACAATCTTCCTTGAAAGGGAAGGGGCATTCTGAAAATTGCATAGATTTCACGTCCCAAGCACCTGCTAGAAGCTATTAACATGCAGCCATTTGAAAACAGGTTCAGTTCTTTTATCGTGAGGTCATTTAAAAGAAAGGTGGCAAAATAATACACTCGTAGTTAATAAGGCTAGATATTTCCACTCAAAATTCAAATGTTTGGGGCACTCAACTCCCTTTCATTCTTTTCTAAACAGATTTTCACATTCTGGTAACAATAGTTTTTCAGTCCATAACACCCCTGAATGTGTGGCTCATGACTGTTTTGGGAAGCAGCAGGGAATATGAAATATGGCTAAGGGAGTGATCTATACCAACAAAACAGTACTTATGTGGGAAGCAGCAAATGTACGAGTGTGTCTCCATTCAGTCTCCTTCAGCTCGAAGTAACCTGCAGTTTTACAGGAAAAAACAAAGAGGACTATGCAACTACAGAGAGTAACAAACTGAGATGTGATGGTTCAGAGCAGTCCAAGGACTAACATGATTAGGAACTGCCTCCATCAAGAGCAGCACCTGGTTCCAGTCTATGTGATCACAGGGTCTGGCCCATTTTAACAGAAGCGTTGGTAGCGTGCTATGGGCAAAGCCGGTCAAAAAGAGACATCACCACAAGGCTAAAGGCTTTACCAGGTGACGCTACAAGCAGAACAGAAAAAAAAAAAAAAAAGAAGAAGAAAGAAAATGGACATCCTGCTTAGAAATACAACACCCGTACTGACACACTTGGATAACTGCATACACAAACATACCACTTGTGAGCACATAAATCATCATGCTTGCAAAAGTTATTTTGTATACAAAGTTTTTCCCAGGTGTGGCTTTGCTGCTTAAACTTTGGTCTCTTGAAGCTTTTAAGTTTACTAGTTGCAACCACTATTGAAGATGTTTTACCTTGACAGAAATATATAAATATTTATCGACATTCCTCCCTGTACCTACTCAACATCAATCCTCTCCCAGCTCCAGCTTCCTTTCAACCACTCTCACCACACACAATGAATTTATATATATATATATATATATATATATATATATATTTATATAAAATCTTGATTATACCTATAATCGTTTTCTCTCACAGAAAAAAAAAAATGCTATCCATAGCTTGGCATCAACTCGTAAAGATTCATGGGATTATTTATTTATTTACATTTTTTCTTTGCTTTTCTGTGACATACCCCTTTACAAATATAAATGTGTTTTTCCCCCAAGATGTAAAAAGAAAGGATTGAGGAAAAAAATAGGTTTATTCCAAATCCCAGGCACAGCCTAGCAAAAAGATCAAGGAATAGGGGATTCAACAACAGGAAGGGTGAGGGGAAGAGACACACATCCTGACACACTGACAGTACGTTGACAAACTTCTCTCAGCATCAAAAGGCTTCCTTCTTTTTGCAATTCATTTAAAGCTCTTGCTCAAGGCTTTTGAACAAATGGGCCATTGGCAGTCCCTCAGGGATTAATTTTCAAAAGAATTATAGGCCCTCAAAAAGCACTGCTTACAGATAAACATTTACTTCTGTGATTGAAACCAGTCGTGACCCGGTCCCCTCAGCAGACACACTTTCAGATTCTGGAGAAGATGAGCTTTGGAGTCAAGGCTTTAAAGGTATTTTGAATATACCTCTGGTGGCTCAAAGATGTCTTAATCAAATCTTTTCCCTTCTAGGGAACAACATGATGTAGTGAACATTTATCTGATGTTTCAGATTATTAAACCTGGATAATAACTCCTTGCTGCTGGCACAGTTAAGTTCCTTCTACCTGCCCCAAGCCCCACATTCCCCTTTCCACCCCATCGTGCAAATCCATGCTCTTCATATATAGCAAATAAAGGACTGCAATCAGAGACAAGGGATCTGACAGTGACAAACTTCAGGCTATACAAAAGATCTCCTTACAAGCTATGCCAAGCAGTATTACAAGCAAAGCCAGCAATCTGAATGAGCAGCCCTGTAGTTCTCACTGCCTTTGCTATACTCC
Organism: Heteronetta atricapilla; assembly: GCA_011075105.1. NCBI lineage: Eukaryota > Metazoa > Chordata > Aves > Anseriformes > Anatidae > Heteronetta > Heteronetta atricapilla. The sequence goes on from CM021734.1 coordinate 60,254,035, forward strand.
TACCTTCAGCAAAAAATCCTTCAGGGCAGCAAGAACAGCAGTAAACCTGTCATCAACAGCCACAGTACTGTCACATCAGCTACTCTCCCGTGTCAGCTACAATCTTTAACTCAGCTGTTTGCCTCTTTGGGGACAACTTTCCTTGGCTGTCAGGAAATAGAACATGTACATTGGTCCTCCATAAGCATATACAAGTGCTCCAGGGCACAAATAAACAAAACAGTCTCATTCTTTGAGCAATCATGTTGATTTTTTAAAAGAAGCCAAAAGATGCCTCTGTGAATAGTCCTATATATGAACTAGCATGGTAGAACTCACATGTAAATCTGTCAGTAGAATAAGCCATTGTCACTCATTTCCTTTCCATACACCAGAACTGGAAAACAGATTGCTTTTACCGCGTGCTTGATACAGAACTGTGCTTCCAAACCACATAGCCAAAGTCCCAGGATCACAGTCAAACGAGTGGCTAAAGCCCTAGAAACGTATAGATCATTACCAAGGGCACTGGTGTCTAGAAGTACAAAACATCTCCTCCTTCATGTCCCATCATCCTCTGGTCCTGACAACAACTACTACAACTAGAGGAATGTATCTGTTCAACAGTCCTAGGTGCTATCCATTCAGTAACAGCTCATTTTAAAGCGTCTGAAGAGACAAACTTCATAAAAGCAACTTTTTGGTACAGCCAGAACATGCATACCCCAGTCAGCCAAGCCAAGCTGTTGTGGTGACAAACTAATGGCATTCTGCCACTGAAATTACCAGAGCTTACTCCACTCTGGAGCGGAGCTCTGGCCACTTAAAATACAGCTGCTAAGACACATCACAGGGAACGGAGCAGAGAAGTAACAGCAGTATCAGAAATGTACTTGGGAGCATGGTTCACAGGCAGAAGAAACCAGGAGTGTAAACCTCTTCCAGTTACAGTGCTCTATAGTACTAAAGTCCATAGGAAATTATTTCTGAGCATATGTTGGAAGGCTTGATTACCTAAGCACACTCAGAAATCCAAGTTAATGTAACAGAATACTTAAACCATTAAATCCTTTTACCTGCTCTCTCATTCAGAAATACGGTGGATTTAACATGGCTTATCTTGAATTGATTTTCAAGATCCACTACTTAGAAGGGTAGACCTCTCATCAACTATACACCCTTTCTTTAAATCCTTTACGTAGTAAATCCAAGATAAGCCAAGGTGTGACCAAGACTACAGCAGCACTGTGTACCCAAATATAAAGCACTTCAGAAATAGATACAAACAAATGCTGCTGTTTGTTTCCCAAAAAACAGAGGCACGTGTGTGCTCCCCACCATGCACACTGTCTTTCCATAGCACAGCAAACCAAAATCAAAGGCTCAGTCCTCAAAACAGACAATGATCTAAACCCAGCAGATAGCCGAGATTGCCCTAGGCAAGGCACGGCAGAATAGGAAGCCAAAGAACTTCTTCCCCAGAAGCTGCTCATCTGCGCAGGAGATACAAGTACCCAAGAGCTAGCCAGGTCTGGGCAAACAGCTTCTCATAGGCATCAAAGCTTATGACTAGTCCAGGGAGCCAACGGCAACAACTTAAGACAGTGCTTCAATGCCCATAGGTGCCAAGGAGGACACTCTGCTCCTGCCTGCAGGAAGGCAATGAATGAAGGTGACGGCTGTACAGGAACACTATATGAACGTATTTAAGTGACTAATGCACACCCTGTAGTGAGCTGACTGACTTGAAAGGGCTTTGTCAGACCAGTCATGGTAGCCGGCTGATTTATTTCATCTACCTTAGCAGAAGAGGCTTATGTAATATAAGAGACCAGAAGTAAACCTGAAAAGACAGTTAAACAGGGATTTGTAAGAGAAATACTAACTTGATATTGTGTGAGTCAGAATATGCAGCTGAAGAAGATGCAATTAGACGGAGGTAAACTAAGCTGTATAAAAGGTAAGCTTCCACAATTCAAAAAAAGATACCTTTGCATATCCAGTGCTGAAAAAGCATTTATTTTGACTGTAGAGTAAGTATCATCATAAGCTCTACAGAGTACTTTTCCAGATAAAAAAATATATATATTTATATAAAAACATGCAAAACACACTAAAGATTGCTTTTTCCACAATATAGAACAGTTTGCTCATAAATGAGCTCAAGCAGGTGTTCTAGGAGAAAATAAAAAGTGTAAGAGGAATCCCTGATGTCTTTTGTTTTCTTAAAGTCTCACTCAAGCATATAACTGTAACAACTTCAAATTACACAAACTGAACAATACACTATGGTATCTGTTTGTTTTACAGGAATTTCGAGACTGAGAGCAAACAGTTGATAAAACAGGCAACTTTATACAAGTTTGTCAAGTTTTCTTGCCTCCTCCCATGATCATACTTGAGGTGATGCATTTCGCTTAGATGAAAGTCTCCATTTTGATGCCCCCTAGAGAGAAATTCTCCATCCCCACCCAGCCCAACAACAACAACAACAAATTCAAGATCCTTCTGTGAATAAGCAGGCGTGACATGATTACTGCAGGAACATCTAGGTGCAGAGGGATGCAGAGATGACCAGAGAGGGGTGGAAATGGGGCCAGTCCTTTCTGTAGCGGCTCGGTGGTGAAGATTGCTAAGCTACCCTGCATGACTGCATCAGTCAGAAACAGGCATCTCCCCAGGACCATCCCCCAGACCACCTAGAACCATTAGAAATGTTGCCAGAAAACTGACTTTTTCCCTCCACTGGGTGGCAGAGGGCAAGGGGAGTTGGGAAGAATCAAAATTAACACATTGGTTTCAATTCTAAGAATTTAGTTCTTAGAGAAAATAAAATCTAACTGAGAACCTTCTAGTCTTCTTCAGATTCTGTTCAAGTTTCTCTCTGTATACCAAAACATCTCAATATACCAGGCATGAACTTATGAAATGGTTCTGCTGGGCCAAAATAGAGCATTTTTGTTATCATCTGCAGTGAGAAATTCTTTTAGCTCAACATACAGAAAAGTTGTAGGAAACAATTGATGCATGCCTGAAAAACAGCTATATGAGGATCTGCAAGAAAGTCTTTCAGCTCTGTTAGAAGTACGAACAGAACTCTGAACTTACAGATATTCTTTCTTTAAAGATATTCACCATGTCAAAGCTCTGCATCTGGAGTTCTTCATCAACTAAATAAAAATCAGCATCTAAATGCAAAGAGTACGGTAAGGATATTATAGGTCAAATACTTGGTTACCTGCTGCCAGAAATAATCACCTGCTCTCATATTGTATTACAAGTGGCTGAAAGCTGACAAAACTGAGGATTCTGCCCCAGTGGATTAGAAACGGGACTAGAATCCAAGACAAAATTATCTAAGGATTCCAGTAGCTGTGTTGGTTATTTTGCTTGTTTGGTTTTGTTTTTATTATGAACTACAAAGCTATAATCCTTAGGAATAAGCCATTTCTTTGTTGGGAAAAATTCAGATGATAGCTAGTATCTTACTGCATGCCAAGTTTTGGCCTCTTATGGTACAAACTGGATCAAGTAAAAATGCCTTCTTTTATTTGTCTGTCAACAACTCATCACTGCTTTTATTTTCAGTCTCTTGATTTTCATTTGGCATAGATATTTTGATTTGTACAAAAATACAGCTTTTATTGATCCAAGATGTTCACATCTGTAACATGATTTAATAGGATTATGCCAAAATGGATGATATTTAGAAAATATGGCAATCTAAAAAGTTTCTTCTGGTACCAAGTAAATATATGAATCTGAAACATTTAGTTTTGTGATGTAAAAATATTTTTAAAATATTAAATCATGGACAGACCGTGATAAGAAGCAACAAGGGACATGAACTATGTTTCAAAATATAATTCTTCAATCAAAATAAAGCTAATTAGTTAACTACACTCATCCTTGATGTACAATTCCAGACACACACATTTGCTAATGTACCTATCAAGGAATTCAAAGTCCATTTTGTAAAAGGAAGCAGGCTTATAGATCTGGAAAACAAGGTATTTAACCACAGAATAGATGTACAGATGGGGGTGTGTGAAAAAAAGCCCTAATGTAGACAGAGTCACAGGTCCAACTCTCAGACAACTTTATTGGGTTTGCATCCTGACAGGAAACTGAGCAAGACTGTCCAATTATCTGTTTCTATGTTGTGGAAACATATATTATCTCACATAATTACATTAATATGCACTGAACAGCACATGACTTAGCTATTCATAAAGTACTGATCCAGTGCATACTCTTTGAAGTTCTCAGATTTGAAAGAGCAAAGAAAACAGGACCATCATCTTTCTCAACTCCAAAGTAACCTTCCAATCAAGACGAGCAACTGTCTTGTCACTACAAATAATCACTGCAATCCGCACCTAACAAAACTCTTTAAGACACTTGGCACTTAAGAAAAGCTGGAGAATTTGGGGTTCAGAGATGAAATGAATGAAAAGCTGACAGCCAATGGGTGACACTGGCTGGAGAAAGAAGCTAATGCTGCTGTCCAGCAATTGTAGGGAGTATTTCACAGGAATGCTCTATATCACATACTACAACAAAGCTAGAATGGACATATTCTATGAATAATGTAATGGATAAAATGGATAAAAATATTGGAGCCTGTTAACTAGTAATCAGTAACATTTGTCGTTGTTCATCATATAGAGATGTGCTTGAAAAAGGTGAAGGCCTTTCTAGCATTAATCAGACAAACACAAGAAACCAAAAAGAGTTTTGCTGTTGTTTTATTATTAGATAAGCATATATTTTTTGAATTATTGATTCAGAACCTCTTTTATATCTGAAGAGTCATATGCATTCATTACCTCCATAGAAATAAAATACACAACTTCATCACATACAAACTCTTTTTCTCTTCCCTAAACAAAACTAAAAAATCTGGAGTAGAAAAAATTTCTTAAAAAACCTTAACCAAGCCAACTCCTCTGATTCTCAATTCTCAGCTCCAGTAGTCCAAGGGAAAGGAAGTTGAGGCTTTGACCCCAAAAGTCAGATTCTTAATTAGCCCCAATCTCAATGTTCCAAATTCATCCTACATGAATCACTGCTTCCTACTGCTGAAGGAAATTTAGTGTATGTCATCAGCACAGCATCCCTTCCTACAAATGAAGGGAGAACAAAGGGAAAGTGAATTTTGACTACGGTTCTGCACTATCATTTTTTGTTCGTAGTTAGTCTTCAGAAGTAGAAACATTAGCATTGACTGACATAATCAACACCTAGTCAGGTTTTTCTGCTGCAAGATGAATTAGGCTGCTTTGATATACTCTTCCCACACAAAGCTGCATATTTCCTTTTTCTTGATGGAGAAATTGGAATTGGCTAACATTAGGCACTTAAATGACAATTAACTGCAGCAATGCTAAGAATGCCTCCATTCAGTTATTCATATTATTGAGATTGAAGGTTTTTTTGTGACATAATTGTTGCTGTTCCAGATACATTATAACTTTTTTTTTTTTTTTTTTAATGTTTTATATTCTCTCTTCCTTGTTCTTAAAGGACTCACTGAAGCAAAATTTCAGTGAAAGATTAATGCAACTCTGGAGGAGATATGTTTCTAACAAACAGAAAAACATGAGCATTAATTACCAGCACGAATTGAAATAACGTAATTGTATGGCTACAACCATACTGTAGAAGAAGCCCGCTCTTGGAAGTTTTTCCTTAGATTCATTTATGTGTATTTTTGAGAGAGTTTATCTTAAAGCTAGGATATGAATTAAAGTTGCTCTACCAGATTTAACAAGAAGGAAACATTAATCTACTGTATACCCTAGGTGTACAATACCTGTAGGCAATCAACAAAGTTCAGAAGCATAATTTATCAAAATTTGTGAGAAGAACACAAACACTGATTACATTTAAGGCCAGCTGGTCACTTTTTAACTTGAATGCAGCCAGTTTTGCAATCCTCTCTGTGCTAGCAGACGTACCAAACAATTTCAAAGTTTCTGTGAAGAAACTGAGATACACAGTTACCTCAATAAACAACCTGAATGCCATGTCTTATGGATTTGTCATTAAAAAAAAATAGTAATAATAAAAAAGGAACATAAAATGTTATTAAAAGAATACATCCTCCAATCACAGATGTGCAGCTGCAGCTTCAATTTCCATTTGGGAAGTCATTTGGGGGTAAGGGAATTAACAATGTATAGTTAAAAGACATTTTCTCTTGAAGTAACAATTCTAGTTGTCATGCTCACAAAAATAAATTAATTGACAATTTCCAGTATCAATTTTGATATTTCCAAAGGGAAAGACTGAAAAGACAGACAAGACTTCACACAGACTAAGGACAAGTGGGCATTTAATGGTGTCCATAGTTTCAACTAATGGAAGACTACATTTAACATGTACATCCATTTTTTTCTTCTTTCTGCTTCCTGCTATTGCATTTCCACTGTTCCATACTAAGCAGTTGCAGGTAACAATCTCCTCAGAACTAACCAGACTCTAATGAGGAAGAAACTCAGTGCATGTTAATTGGATTGCAAGAAACACCTACTATCCAGAAGTGACACTAAAGTGTTTGGAAAACATATGGAAGGAAGAAGTGCAAGTTCAACAGCCACAAGCCCTGATTCCATTCCTACCTCATTTCCCATTAAAATGAAGACAGCATCCACAGCTGGTTACACCTTAGGGTCACCCAATGTGCATATACTGACAAGCATTTCACAGAGGTTTTCTTATTGCTCATTCCCTTTTGCCCCACCCCCTCTGCTCCCAAACAAAACAAACAAAGGAGGAAAAAAAAAGCAAACTGACCTCACACATGTACTGAGGATTATACCCAATTCCTCAAAATTACCTGTGGCCACCATCAAAACATATGGATCTGACCCACCACAGCTGTCCCAGTTACAGAGTTGTGTTCCTGTTTCTTGGAATCCTTCATGTTTTTCCTCTTTTATTTTGCCATTTGAAGGCAGTCAAACAAAAAATATATGTTCATCTCCAGTGTTTACCTGAAATTCCCATGGCTGCTAATGGCATGGGCATTATGGTAACAGATTTGAGTATTTTACACTGCGAGCATTTCATGAACCCTGGGTTTCCAAGGATTCATTCTGCAGCTTCTTCCTTTTTTAAAAGAAAAAGAAAGTAAAAATAAACAATGTATAGGAGCTACTTGTTTTGAATTCTTCAGCTATCTCACATAAAGAAAAGTTTGCACCAGACTGGAGCCAAAATACCAGCCTGGACTATCATGATACTGTGCACTGCTTTCAAACCGCACTATCACAAGACAGAATGTCTCATTCCAAAACACAACTAAAACATCTACTTTACTCTGCTGATACCAAGCTTTCCCATGGTAGATGATGAACTACAGTGCCTTCTGAAGTTATGTTTGTCTTTATCTTTGCTTTTAGTCAAGGCATTCCTCACAGTTCCAGAAAGGGAAACAAATCCACAAATATTTATACAGCATGGACACAGTTCAAGTGCCACCATTCTGATTGCTTGGTGCTTCAAAGGTTGTTCTTCTCGTCTTTCATATTCTTTCACCCATCCCTCAGACTCACACATTTTTAATTTTAGGTTCCAATAATTCAAGATTACTGTACCTAATAAGAAATGGTTCAGGGTGTTTTCCTCCTCTCCTCCCAGTAAGAAAAAAAAAAAAAAAAAAAAAAATCAAAAACACCTATCTTGCTCACACTTCCAATTCTGTGCGCTGTATGCTAATGTGAGCTGAACTATAGTCCAGAATTGCAATCTGCTACAACACTGTATATTTTACTTATACAGAAAAAAAGATTTTCATTAAATAAGTCAAATTACCACACAGATGCCTACTAGTTGAGATTTTAGTCTAAATTTTTAAGGAAAGGGATAACTTGTGGTATTCTATCAGAACTATGGACTTGATGATCCTTATGGGTCCCTTCCAACTCAGGATATTCAATGATTCTAACTACACATAGACATATAACGAATCTCCAGGTAACTTCTGCATCCCTCAGACAATTTCAGTCAAACTAAACATGTCCATTATCTGACACCAGGGAGGGCACAGGGAAGAGGCACATTATGAACAACACCATCACAAGAGAAGCTTCAGAGTTCACACCAGATGGCAGAGGACTGAATGCATATTGCCACTGTTAAGCCCTCTTGCTGCTCACAGAACTCCCCCTGTGTGACAGAGCTACAGTGAGAAGGGAAACCAAAGGGAGTAAATTTTCTTTTCTTTTGGTTACATTCTCTCCTGGCCTCTGAGGGTAAGGAAAGGAAGAGCAGGAGAAATCAGGGAAGAGAGGATATTAAAATCAGATGTTGAACATTAGAGTAGGTGAAACTTTTTTTGAGTAGAGTCTTACACTGAAGAATCTCCTTTGAAAGGTGGTTTACAGCACATGGTCTCGGTCTCCATCTCTCCCTCTCTCCCTCCCTCTCTCCTTCCAGCAGCCTGAAGAGAAAGGTAGCCCCTGAAATGAAGTGGCTGAGGTTAGATCGTGTGAACATCATGGTTTACATTTACTGAAATAACAGCTATCTAAGCTGAAACTCAGAATATAAACATGTACTTCGGTGTAAACTGGCTGCGTCAACAAAAATCAGGTCCAGAGGTGAAAACATACTCAGTGGCCTTATTTTGAGCTAAGATCTTACTGATCCAAAGCCAAAGAAAAGGATTTTTTTCAAAGAAAAACAAGAAGTTGAACTTTCTAAGGAACCCAGAATACCTCAATAACTGTCTGCTCCTTTTTCTAAGCAACAAAATATCAGCTGCAAAACATAAGCTCCAAAACAAGAATGCTACAGCTTTTCCTGCAACTACTCTGCAGTTTGACTTCAAGACAACACAGCCCGCTGCTGTTAAGACTAAACATGAAATAGGTGGAATGTGCATCCAGTGTATTGAAGCAACATTTGAAGTATGATATCAGCTTGTTTAGATTTCCACTGGCATATTAATATTTGGATACATATTTGAAATTTACTTAGACGTAAAATTAAAGGTGTGTACCACGCAGCAGATTTTCATGCACACCCCTCTTTTTAGCAATGATATTTTGTCTGAGTAGACTTAAATTTCAGTAATTACTTCCTTACCACAGGAATAATCTGTCCTCTTCGGAGTCATGCTTTTCCCAGCCTCAAGAGACAAGGATAAGCAGCTGATTTTCCTGCGGAAGTCATTCCACATATCTGAGTACCCATGCCGCTTTTCACTGCACCTGTTGTAATGTGCATTGAGGAAGTGAAAACTGGAAGCACACTGATATGGGGTTTCAGATAGCGTGGCACATAGAGTTTAAACGGGGATCATCCTATTATCTCTGATTCTTGGTCAAGACTAGAAACTTGGCAAACTCAGCCTGGAACTGGCTCATTCTAAATGAACGAGCCTGAAGACAGGAAGCAATTCAGCATATTAGAGCAGCTTTTTGAAAGTGCTAATTAACACAGTTAAATTTTTTTAAGAAGCAGTGTAAACTAAGTAAAACAAACATGTTTCACACACATTCTTCTGGCCATCTTTTCTCCTAGTTCCCGCTCTCCCAGAAAGCTGTCATAAAAGGCTCCCTCCCTGGAGTCATGCCCTGTTTTAGCTCCGCTCATTTTCCCTCCCCCAGCCTGCAACAACACAGAAAAAAAAAAATCTACAATTCCTCTTCTCTAGCTCTTATGTGCCTGGCTTCTGCCCAACAATTTTATATCAAGGAAAATCCCCACTTAACTCTTTTCTTATTCTCCACCTTCCTGACTTCTTCCTCTTGAAATGCTTTCCCTTCTGTCCTAAAATTTGCTTTGAATATGAAGAATGAAGAATATCATCAGAGAAAGAAAATAAAAGTCAGTAGAGGAAAACAATAACCAACCAACCAACAAAAATGTATATAGTCAAAGATCCAAGGCAATGATTTCTGTGACCCCGTGAATCAAAAATAACAAAAAAAAAAAAAAAATCAAGGTCTATATCACATGGAGACATTTTGAAGAACATGTCTTCTTCCAGTCAGTATTTAATGGCACAAAGTGGGAAGGCAACACCACAATATTAACGAATTTTCATTAGACACGTTCTGAAGGTAAGGACAGTCTACCGGAACAGTACCTGTGAAATGGTGGCCAAGATACTGTTGTTTTATAAAACTCTGCCATCTTAGAACCTGCCTTGGAAAAAGGTTTCTGAAATAAAATTATTTTTATTTCATTAGTAAGGAAACTATTTCAGATCACAGATCAGATCACAGATCACAGAATTTCTAGGTTGGAAGAGACCTCAAGATCTTAATTGTCTCTCTTTTCCTCCTCCACAGTTTTTAATTCATTCTGCCCTGCTCAACATGAAGACACATGCATGCACAGCTGAAATTGAAAAGCTATGTGTTTCCAAGCTCTGCAACAGCAACTAACCCCACAAAGCCAAAAGAGAACATGGTTCATATATTGGAATTCTCTAAATTCAATCTGTAACAACGTGTAATGGGATACATATGCTTGGGTAATACACAGAAAAAAAAAAAAAAAAAAGAACATGATCAATTTACAAAACAAAAGCAGATCTTGATAAGTCAGAAACATTTGGGTGCTTTCACACAGAGGAGTTTTACTTATACAGTGCCATAATGATTTCATGGAGCCATTGTCCATATGATTTTGAGCTGAATGAGTCAGATTAAAAACTCCTTAATTATTCTTAAATACTAAAGTTTTGGCTGCACTGAAAAAATGCATCAAACTCCCCCCGTGTCTGTTACCTAGCTCCACGTTTCTCTAGATTAACTGTGATTGTAAGGAAGGATTCTTGTAGAGCTGGGTGAAAGCAGCAGATACTGCTGCCTCCAAACCACTCTGCAGCACACAGTTCAGTAACCACAGACACACACTTACACTGTCTTCACTGGGGACTACACATGCTTGTGACTTTCAAAAGTTGTCTTGTTTAGCAGACTATGGTTCAGGCCTGAATCAGAGCGCTGGCTCTGCAGACCCGAGATGGGTTTAAATCATTGTTCAAGGCCCTGAAGTTTGGTTATCAATTCTCGCACTCACTATTGACCTTACATTGTTTAAACAGGTTTCTCCCTTCACATGTGCAGCTAACAAGAAGTGGGTATATTCCATATTGCACTTGCTGCAAACTATACACACTGGGCACTGGATAATAATGACCAGAAATCTTGCAGGATTTAATTTACAATCTTGCATGTTGTAAGCCCCTCAGGACAGGAAGCTCTCATGTTTTATATATCTGCAAAACAACATGCATACCTATGACACTGTATAAATAACGGAGGATCAGATTAAAAACATCTGTAGACACTCTGGCTGATCTATTGTGTTGCTGCCTGCTGTCTCCTCATAATTTTTCATGTCAGACAAGCCATTTCATGCAGAAGGATTGCTAGCAGTGCTGATGCAGCTACATATAAACCTGTAGCAACATGTTAACGAGAGACCTGATTAAAAGAGAAATTAAAAAATAATAGTAAGCTCTCCTTAAGGCATGACCTCCTGACAGGTTGCCATTTGATTTTTGTTTACATTTTGACAAAAAAGAGATAGGAAACATGGATGACTCAAACAAAACAGTTTTGGAAATGTCGTAGGCAGCAGCAAGGACAACATTTCTTTGATTCAAAACTAAGTCTGTTCTGATACAACTTTGCTCCAGCTGCCCAGAACTGTCAACATCTATTCATCTATTGTAAATTGCTTCTGTGAGAGTAAAAATAATGTACGTCCGCAACATGGTGATAGTCACAGAAGATACGAAGAGATTCACACACTGTGCAAGTATTGAGTATAGAAATAATGCTAAAAGGGAGACAGACTGTTATTGATACCAAGCAGGGAAGGGAACAACTACATTTCCAAGAGAGAGGCAAAGAGGAATCCTAAATTTAGAACAAAATTCAGAACTGAAGCCAAGATACTGTCACCACCAGAACTGCGTGAACATCTCACAGAAAATCCTTCAACAGTGTTAAACTCAGCTCCTTTAGGTTTAGAAGAGGGAAACAAAATCATTTCCTTTAATCTCAATCTTCTCCGTGTCCTGCAAATCACTATCTAGAAATTAAAATTGGAAACACTTTTCCCTCTGCCCAGCTACATACTTTTCTAAACTGATTTTAAGCCTCTTACACTGACTCCATAGTCCAACTTTTGGCAGCTGGTCACACTGTAGGTCTGCTGAATCGAATGAGCCTTGTATGTTTTTGCAGTACCTCAGGCTGCTTTCACAAAAGACAAGCGTTAATTAAAAGTCACTCCCTCTAATAATAAAAAAAAAAAAAAAAAAAAAAAAAATCACTTTTGCCATGAGGAATTAAGAACAGTCTGAAAGACAGAGGAAAATGCCAGAAGTGTGAAACTGAATGAAAAATGTTTTCTTCAAAATGAGAAAATCCAAAGATAACCCAGTCAGATCATTTCACATGCAAGCACTTCCCTCCACCTTTCCATATTATATTCTCAGACCTATCCACATCCATTCTGGTCCATTTTTTTCTCTTCTCCCAGAAAGTAAGTGATACAGTAATGATGCCTTCTACAGCTGTATTCAAAGCCATGGTGTTTTCTATTCAACTTTTTCAACTCCTTTTCAAACAAAGGCTTTTAAACCTAATGAGAAAAAATATTATGGAGCAGAACACTTCTCCCTTTACTCTTCTGGGAAAAGGGGTGTGGGTACACATGTACATATGTATGAAGATGTACATACAGAACCCACGGAGTTTCCAAAGGTAGACTATGTAAAGCATTTATTTACATTAATATGATTATTTTTTTTCTCCATGTCACAGGCCTAGATACCGGAGACTTTCATTCTGCAAAGACAGGATGCTCAGTTTGATCAGGACATTCACTTCCTAAACATCTCCCCCTCAAAATTTGCAGTGTCTAAAAATGAAATCAGAATGGGATCAAATTGTACTCCTGCCTGCTTTCCAACCAGAGGGTGCCAGTCCAGCTTGCTGGCAAAAGCTTAGCAGGTGTGAGACATCTGTTGCAGCTGGCAGCATTTTATATGCTGCTGCATGACTGCACTTACACTTAAACCCATCTTCATCAACCCCCTCCCTGTGCCTAGGTAGGGACTGACAAGAAAAGTAAGCAAGAATCTTAGATAGTATATCGTTCACTATAAGAGATTTTTATTAAAACATGTGAACTGCAACAATAAAGCATCTTAATGATTGAAGATAGAATCAGGTTACTACTTGCACCAGAGAAAAGGATCACGTCTCTGTCATGCAGTTCCTGCTGCTGCAGAAGCAATCAGTAACCAAAGGAAGAAGTAGTGAAGGCAAATAAGTAGTTTTAAAAACATCAAAATCCAAGAGAATCCTAAATTCTGATCCCACAGCACAACACAACCTTTACAGCTACAGACACTCCTGTGGCTTTTACTAAACTCAGACTGTGCTTTTCAACTGTAGTTAGCATTGGAAGTACCATATATTTGGAAGAATTGCAAGCCATTAACTCTAGGCCTACCGATCTCTGTGGGTTCATCCTAGTTGTGCTGCTGGTTTGCTCGCATACCATTTTGTTTCTTTTTCAAACCCCAGAGAAAAAGAAAGCTCACAATTTAAAATAACATTTTCAAGAATTCCAGAAATCATTTACAAGAACAGTAGAGCAGTTTTGTAACACGGTCTTATTATAAGACACATACACGTTCCTCTTTTGAAGTCAGGAGTTTAAACAAATGGATTCTGAATTGTCCCTTTTTTAAGGACTTGGGAATTTATTTCAATGAGAAGCACAAGCATATGTTTGTTCATTCTGGCTAACAAGATCAGAACCTTCTCTTCTATCTTTCTTTGGAGTTTAAGGACTCCTCCTTCATTGCGTGACATTAAAACCCTTCACAAGTGATTCTGAATGCATGAAGAAGAGCAGCTATGAAGTTTTTGGCCCAAACCAGGAACAGTTCCTACTGAACTTGGATGGTGATAAGGGGAAACAAAATGGAGCACAATCACCCCGCATACACAAACCTCAAAGTAATCTCTGTCAAAATAAAATAAAAATATTACACAAAGTTGTACCATTTTTTCCAGGAGACTACTTAGGAGAGAGCACTGAAAGCATACTGGGGATAGGGGAAACTTACAGAAGCGTTGAGCATTTATTTTAACCTTTTGTTACCCCAATTATGAGTGATTTTTGTTTTGACTGAAGTTTTAATCTAAGTGAAGGTTGAAGAAGAACATCAATCAATCAACAGCCCTTTCTCCTCCTTTAAAAGCATTTAGATTTTTTTCCATTTCCCTTCCTATTCTGAAGGGAAGAAAGACTGAAAATTCTCTCTTAAATCAAGCTTTTCACCTAGGGCTTCTTCTTACCAGTTGCCTACAGCTCTTTCCTAAAACAGAGCAGGAGGAAAAAAAAACAGGGTTTTGTATAGTTTTGAAAGAGTATCTTCCCTGTCCTTCCTCTATTACTCATTTAGAAAGAGCTTCTCAACCAGATTTTCAAGTGATTTAGAACAGTTAACCACATGCATTCATTCATTCACTCAGCCAATCACTAATGGAGCTACAGTCACTTAAAAGAGCTGAAAATCTGGCTTCCCATGCCTTTTACCTTTGAAATTCTTGATAAAGGGGTCCTTTTTATGGAGTTGAGGCATGGAATACTTGCTATATCACTTCCATTTTGCCTTCGTGCTCTGCTTCTGCGAACCAGTTCTACTCTGTACTGTGGCAGTATTTTCTGTCATCTTGTCATTCTTCATGTGACTTGACATGCATCATCTGCTTGCATTATTAATCCCGGAATGCAAGGCAAAAAGTTTAGTTGGTGAAATGTTTCTGCCTTTTTCTAGGCCTGTAAAAGGCCACTGTATAAGCAGAGAAAGCAAACCAAAAAGTATCCCAAGGATGAGTTTCATTTCCCTCAGTCAAAATACATAATCATTCCCATTCAACATGAGTACAGTTTAAACATACAAAATGCCACAAAAATGCATAGAAAACTGTAACACATACTCACTATTAGCAGTAAACGATGAAAAACATCTGTGTATGAGGATACATGACATGAAACACAAGGAATCATGTAAACAATGCTCTCCGATTTACCCTAATACTATGAATTGCAGGGTGAAGGCTTTTAGTCAGATGGCCTCTAGCGACAGCCCTGTTGCCAAGGAAGCAAATATACAAACTTTTTTTTTGATAAAGACATGATACAGTCTATGTCATAAAAAGAACCACCTTTTTGCACCTCTGTGGCACAGAATGTTTCTATTCATCATTGCCTTATGCATGCAGAATTACAAAAGCTTTGATAGTTTCAGTCCCACTTGTACTAGTACCTACTTTGGGTGGGTAAATTTACCTACTAACTTCCAAAACAGAGAGAATGGTAGGCACCAAAACTTGAATGAGATTCATATAAGGATTTCCCAATGAACTATGCCTCCAAAAGGAGCACAGTAAGCTCACAAATCTGTCTTTATTTTCATATGATATATAAAACACGAAGATAGCAACAATAAATCTTCTGACAGAAAAAAGTAAACATAACAGTTGATTCAACCCGTTTGCATCTCTACTTTCAGCAAAGAAAGAGGGAATTCTCAGATACAGCACAGCAACATTTGAGGGAGAGCTAACAATACTACAAAATAAAGGTGGAACGAATAAAAGCAAAAGCTCAATGCCACCCAGTTCCTTTGCACTTCACAGTTAACAAGACTGTAACTGCTTAACTGCAATTTCACCAAAGAGCAGAGACTGCCAAAGCTGTACACAGTGATAATTCCTGGGATCTTTAATGACAAATTTCCATGCAAAACATGGGACAACACACACTGAAATATCACAAACTAACAAAGAAAACCAGATGTGAGTAGCCAGCCTACTAGAATGAAAAATAATTGGCCACATGAAAAGACTTTCATGGATATTGCAAGCACACGAGAAGGAGAGCAGAGTACAACTACGCAGGTTTACAGCTTCATACTGGAAGTATACCACCATGATATGCAGGATCATATGACTGTACATGCTGCATCATGTTGTTGAATATTAAGTCTAGTCCAGAGTTTGCACCTTCTAGATCCAAAAACAGCATTAAGCCATCACCATGAAAATAAAGGAGATTTCCCGACTTCTGCTCTTTCCCACCAACATTTGTATCATGGGCTCTTCAGATTTCTGAGCATACTTTTTTCTGGCATATTACAACAAAAATCCAGGGGCATTTTGAAGAATTTTATTCTGTAAATGCTCACACAAAGAAAACTTCTAAACAGCAGTTTAAGCACCCTAAATCTGTTCTACCCCTTAATACACCAGATACACAGTCAGTGATATCACTGCATGAGCGCAAGGCAAACCTTTCCAACACCAACTTATTTTTCCTCAAAAAAAAAAAAAAAAAAAAAAAAAAAGCTATGTTCTATAACAGTGTCCCAAATCCCTGTGACAAACTACTATCCCCCAGTGTCAATCAGTTTTAAAAAGACAGCAATAAGCCCCAAAGTTTGCTAGTATAAAAGCTTTTCCCATAATATTTAAGAATTGCATGTTCTTGAGGATAATTTTGGAAATTATTCATAAAAAAATACCAAAACACAATCTTGGACGTACTTGCAGGAGTAAGGGCTGCACATATAAAAATAACTACACACAATAGAAAGGTTGGGTAGTAGGAAATGATATTTCACGGGAGAATGACCAAGCACAGAGCAGGAAGGACAGGCTGGTGTCAGGCTTTGCTTTAGTACTAAGGGTGGGGTCAAGAGAAACAAACTAACGAGGAGGGACTCCGGCTGACGGTTAAAAGCAAGTATTAAACCAAACAGGCACAGAGTTGAGAATCACTTCAGCATGATAGCGCAGAAAGATAAGGGCAAAGGAAAAGACCCTCTTCTGGAATTTGAACAGTATCAGAAGCCAAATTACCCCTTGGAACTACCATTCCTTCAGCTGTAGCAACAAATGTTCCTCCCATCACGTACAGTACACAGTCACAGGTTATGAAGGAAACAGTACAGTCTCTTCTACCTTACATGGCAAACCAGAGTTCCGTTCTACACCATCACTTGATTTTTTTGCATAAATGCCTCAACTTCAGCTAGATTCATTGACATACACAAATAAGTCAATGCAACAATAAAACCTTTATTTCAACGATGGGATGCAGATTCAAGAATAAATAAAGCATAATATTTAAAGTAACAGAACTGATTTATCAACCACTGACAAACCTACTCAGGAAAGTTTCATGTAGGTCAAGATCTACTGTTTCTCTATTTTTGAAGTACTATAGCAAAAAAATATATATAATTTTGGATTAAATTATAATTTCCCTCTATTCTATTCAAATATTCAAATACTATTCTAGCATTTGCCTAGAGTAGTAGCGTCCTCCACTCTTTGTGAGGAAGCACCACTTCTGGGCGTTGATCATTCTGGATATGATCATTATGGATATACTGGGAAAGGTGACAATGAGTAGTTTGGAAGATCTATAAGCATCATGTTTCTTTCATACTACATCACTGGCTAAAAGGGTGGACTTAAGAAACGCTCTTCAACAGATCATGGAGATCATTAAATCCTACTGTGACAGCACTTCCAGTCACTCACTTCCTTCTAAAACAAATGAAGTTTGTTTTACAGCAAACTACTGAGTTTTCGTGTGGACATGACTCTTTCCCCGAAGTCTCACCTGCAAGGAAGGAGCTCAGAAGCCACTGCCAGAAGAAATCCATGCTTCAGTCACTGACCCATTCTGATCAAGACCAAACGGATTCTCAAAACAGAACATTTGTGGGACGAGTTTTAAAACTTCAAATTGTGAAAGTATCTCTGCTTACATGCTGTGCTGAAAAAAGTCAGACTTGGCACATGTTTCTCATTAACTGTACTAAAGCAGCTCAATATCCCTAGAAATCCCCAGTTTCTCCTCTGAAACAGGGTAATCTAGAAGGCCCCTAATTTTAGCTCTTCAGTCAGAAAGGGTAGCACATGCATAAGTAGTGCTAAGTGAATGATGCTGAAATGTCTATGATTATGTGGAACGCTAAAGCAAATTAGCTTTCCTGGCATTTACAACATCATTAAAATCTTCAGAATAATGTCTAAAAGCAACAAGTCTCATAGATATTTGTATAATGCATCTCACACATGCAACGTTCGTGTAGCCATCTTAAACATCTGTCAGTGAAGTCAAGTGACAAGGGGTTTTTTAAGAGCCCAGTCATATAACTCATTTCAAACTGGCTGTATTAACACCACCACCACTAAAAAGAAAAAAAAAGTAAACAAAAGAAAACCAAAAAAAAAGAACAAATAAAACAGCAACAAAACCCACCAACTGTAAGCCAACATTTGCACATTTTTAGAATAACTCCAGAATCTAGACACCAACAGTTTTTTAAATTTGTTACTACTTCTGAACAGGAAGTAGAACGGGCCAAATATATTACATAGTTTATCTAACACTCTTCATAACAAATGTCATATTTAGAAAAGTAGTGCTGTATGCTTTCCTGATTTTCTCATTTTCAGGCAGATTAAATTACTTTCGAATTGTTTGCTTGTTTGTTGAGAACAGCTTTCAAGATGAGGTAATTAAAGGAAACCTATCAATTTAGTATATATTTTCAAGTTAATAATGTTGACATACTGTTCAAATAAACCTCCAATTTACTACAATCTGTTTTTAGACAAGCCCTCCATTTTAACCTCCAAATGGAAGGAAAACTAAGTGACTTCCCTCATCTCACTTAATAGAGAACATATGTTCAAAGATAATACTGAAGGCTTGTTCTGAGAAGCTCCGTTTCTCCTCCGACAGAGATGCAGTGAGCTTGCACAGTAACATTGATACATAATGAAAGCACACGCTGCCATAAATCTCACGCACTGCAGAGGTCACATCAAAAAAAAAAAAAAAAAAAAAAAAGAAAAAACAGATGCTGATTGAAGAAGCACCAGCTAAACTGGCCTCATATACACATGCACAAACAACAACAGCACCCTTGACAACAGGAACAGGTCGGGGCGGCTCGCCCGGGGGGGGGAAGTGAAACAAACAGGTAAATCTCCAGTCGGCTGTAAGGTCAGAATGAGAGCCCTCTCAATCCTAAATCTTCAGCGTGGGAAGGGGAAAGTAGCCAAGGGACAGAGAAAGGATGGAAAGAAGAGGTCTCTACTACCACAAGTGTCACAAAGCTTGAGAAGCAGCTCTGAAATAGAATCAAATTTGAAATCTTTGCATTACAAACTCTCTGGAATAATTCCAGATGGAAATGCTACAGTAAAATTAACAGTAAATATTTATAAAATAAATGAGTTATGTACATTATTTTTATTTGATAGCTGGTACAAAGGATGCCATAGTCAATTGCTTCTCCAGGTTTCATCATTTTAACATACAAAAGAAGGTTACACCTGCAAAGACCACCATACTTGCCACTGGAAAAGTCAGTAATAAAACTCACATTCCTTGAATCCCAGTCCATTGTTTTGTCTGTCCCACCATGCCTATGAACAAGACAACATTTTAAACCACACAGAGAACCAAAGCAAAGCCACTTCATGCTACTGCACAAAATACCATGCCATCAGACCACTAAGATGGGGGCCCAGTCCAATCACTAGCATCCAGTTATAAAGAAAAACAAACATCCATCACCAGACATGTTATGTTCCACAGCATGTTTTTGTCCTTGTATCTACAGCCGACAGCCAGCACCAATTGCACAGATATCCCAAATCCTGAAAACCTGCAGCAAGTAAAGGTAAGCACGTAGATCATGAAGGAGTCATAGGCTGTACTGAGTAACAGTCACCTAGCCATCCTGAACAAATAAATAAAAATTCAAACAAACAAGCCTGCACTCAAACATTTTGCAAAGTGAAATTTTATTTTCCATAGCTACATTTGGAAATAAGGTTTTAATGGTGAACAGGGAAGCTATTCTTAACTCACACAATTATTGGGGATAAATCTGCATAAATCCTAAGCAAGAACCCATTCTTTGGTAAGCCCTTAATACATTTCCACATATTAGGCCACGAGGCATTAGTACTCTAGTGGACACTAGTGCTTTCTCTACTTTGCCAGCTCTCTCAGGACATTCAGTCTGTGATGCAGTTGTGGTGGAATAGCACTTGACTTTTTTAATTTGTTCATTTTCAAATAGACCAAAATCCTTTTCCTTACTTATACACATGAAAAAAAAAAAAAAAAAAGATCCCAAATTGCAGAGTTTTTCCTTGTTATTTGTTTTTGGTTGGTTGGCTTGCATAGGTATTTTATGTAAAAAATATCCCAGGCAGCACTACATACACTGTTGACAGAAGTCCCATCTTAAAATGCTAGCAGCACTGCCCCTGGCTTTACAAGGGACTGTGGTGCACATTTCAAAGGTAAGGGTGACAAATTCAACCTGTGGTACCTAAGTCTACGTCTAGACACCAAAACATGAACATAAACATCTACATACATGGTTTGATTTCCAAAAGACCCGAAGTCTTTTCTAGCCAAGGGGCTCCCTAACGTGCACCCACAGCTAGACTGTAAATGGTTCGATCGTCAGAAGTGCACGTGCAAACCACTTCCATTTAATGCAGCGGGAGCTGCCATAGAACTCCAGCTTATAAACCTAAAGAGGGTTTTACTCAAAATCATGGGTCATTCTCTGGAAGAGGTGGGGCTTGTTTTTCTGTTTGTTTGTTTTTGCACAGCCTACCAGTGTCTGAAAATAACAGAAAAAGCGTGTGAGTTAAGTCAACCATGAGAAGTGTTTTTAGTGGTTTTTTTTTTCCTTAGGTTTGGCAAGAAAAATAAATACTATTATAGAACAAAACACAGCACTTGAGCTTTCCTTCCAAGAAAGAATTAAATTTGCAAACAATATCAGGAGAAATATCTTTTTACTCAATACTTAAGTAAATTGGACAGTCACACAGTCTCAAAACCTCTATTTGCTCAAGATCTGAACTCCTACCCGCCTGCTGCTGTTCCCATGCACATCCTAAATATTTATAACACAGCAAGAATGACAACTGGTTCATGGTTAGGGAATCCTAAGCATGGACATCACAAAAAAAGGAGACACTTCAGTTATGTTTAACTTGTGTTTTAAACAGCAGAATCCAAAGCTTCTGCAGCATTTTATACACAAACCCTTGCTCCAGGGCAGATTTGGTGCCAGATGCAGATCACAAGAAAGGAGATGCCTAACCAACCCCTTCTGCAGTTATAACCAAAGCTGCAGTCTACATGAATTGTGCCTACTCAGACCAATTCCTCAGCCACATAAATCTTGATACTTCAGAGACAGCGTAAGACAGACGAGCAATCCTGAACTCCCTCTGAGAAAGCTGCTATGAAAACAGAGGTTCAGAAATGAAGCATTCCACATGTTTTATTCCACATTCCTATGCAAACATTTTATGCATCTCCCTGAAAGGTTACAACCTAAAATTTAGAAATTAGACCACAGAAATGAAAGCCTGCTGATTAACAGTTTACAAAAGCAGCTTATCTGTATATTCCAAATGGCACTTGCAGTTTCTAAGGAGTCTTGCAATCATGGTTTGTTTTTTTCATGTTCAGGCATATAGCAAAGTAATTTAACATCCAAGGTGTTTTAGTCTGCCTCATTGCTTGGAAATCCTCACAGATCGATGTACAATCAGTTGTCTGGGCTCAGAAAGAAAGCTTCCAATACGTGGGTATGGAGGAGATTAACCACAGAAATTTCTCCCATAAGAATGACTTCCTAAAGAGGGAATCTGTAACCCCAGATGGTTTGTGAGAGACAGTTCTTCAAAAATACAAAATTATGTGCCATTAAACAAGAGCCCAAAGAGTTCCACAAACATGCAATCTTGATAAATACACGAGGTAGAAAAATAATATTTTAAAATATTTCATAAATAGTATATAGAAATTGCAGGTCAGTTTAAAATAGAGTTGCTGTAAAGCACCTTAGGAAGTTACAGCTCAAACAACAATTTATGAGTTTTTTCCTCATCCTTTTGAGAGAGATTTTTGTTTTAACAGAACTATTTCCAGGCTGTCCCTATAAAATGGATCTGCCTGGCATCCTGGCAATCCTGGATTTTACACAGCTCAACGCAAACAAGGTTAGGAGTAAGAGAGGAATTCCGCCAGCTACAGCCGCCACTGTATGCAAGTTGAGAAGCTATTTACTCTGTTGTTCTGAACATTTGAAGGTCTGTAGGGATAAAATCCTGGCAGTCAGCAATTTAGCTGCAGATATTTTACATATATGAGTCCTTATTTATATTCTACCCCTGACACAAAGTAAGCAACAGAAAACATGAAGCAAGCTGTAGGCAAACAGTACTCTGTCACGTACAGACAAACACCATCTCCATTATCAGGAGGACTAAACAAGTGTTCTTTGAATCCTTCACACTTGCAGAGAGATCCCAGGTCCTCTTACTGCCAGAGTCAGGTGTTCCCAGGATTCAAGAGCTTGCTCCCTTTGGGAACTGGTCATATACTAACTCCAGGAAATTGCAGAGCACTGTTCCAGATACTGTTTTTGCCAAATGGCATGGTGTAACTTCAGAGACTTAAGGAGTACTTTCAAGAAAACCGAGAGTCCTGTTGATTCACCAAGGATTCTTTCCATTCTCTCTGGATACCTGAATGTATCGTAACTACACTATGAAGTTCAAATAAATTAATTGAGAGATAAAAGATGTTTATTTCTATTTATAATGTATTCATGTGTACAGACATTTTAATTAGTTATGTCAGACTATTTATTTTGTACACATAAATATGTAAACATTTTAAGCAGCATAATTAAGGTGAGAATTATTTTGTTCTTATTTGATACATTTTAATTCATTAAGGGAAATTAAAAAATAAAATAAAATAAAAGGACACCAGTACAGTCTTTGAGGATCTGGGTCCCAGTGCTCACAGATGCCTGTTAGAGAATATCATAGTTTATAACTAGTAGTCAAAATGTTAATTTAGATACTCCAGAAGAAACACAGTAAACCTACAGCTGATAATCAGATCTAAATTTTCAAAAAGTGCCAGTATAATGCAAAGTACATTTTTCAAATGATGTTTACATCCTACTGTTTGCCACCTACACACTGTCTTTTAGCTGACCATTACAAAATATTTGAACATGAAAGCTTACAGTACTCTTTTGAAAGCTGACCAATAGTGATTATTAGGAATTATCCATATTATTCATTCCAACATTTGGCCAAAAAAAATATATATAAATTTTCATTAAAAACAAAAAAAAAAAAAACCAAAAATGAAGAGTAAGTTATAAGCTTTAGCTTAGGTGGCCCTGTCATTCTTTTCTGCACAATATCAATACGGACCCAACTCTCCCCATCCCTTCTGCACTTGCTGTTAAAGCAAAGCTGCTGGATCAGCTCGGCTGCAGGCTCCTCTGACTTGGAGATCCAGCAAGACCTCACATCATTTTGGAACGAGGCCTTCTTGCTTTTCTCATTTTACCAGCTTTAATATAACCACAAGGTTATTGTCCACTCTCAAACTAAGATTTGGCCCTTCACCACTTTGTGTCACACTAAGTAGGCCATTCCTTTTTAACAAGATTACCCTTTGATTACCTCTTTGGAAGGCAATAAATAATCGATATTAATGAAGTCATTTAGACAAAGGCTTTAGTATCCAAATGTATGTATTCCAAATTGAATTTCACTTTTACCTTTAAGTTCTTTAATATTTTTAGCAAGCAGGCTATAGAAGTGAGTAGCTTGTTAGGTGCCAATTGCTTCATTACAAAATATTAATCACCTTTATGGTTTCTTTATACCAGTGGCTAAGTAAAACTGATTTAAAATGTGGACAGTAGGATTAGAAAGGACTGATTTTCTATAGCTTTAACACTCACAGCTGGCTTCTCGCAGGTCTACGAAAGCACTAATCTGACAGAAAAGATCAGGGCATTCATACCACTGCTGCCACCTACAGATTATCTAATAACTACTGAGAGGTGAACTGACACTACCACATTTCCCCAATGAGAGTACTGATAGGCAGGGGAGATGGACTGTATTTTCACGAAGCTCACAGAAATCAAGTACCTCGAAGACTGATCTCCCTCATCAGCTTCAGTTGAAATTTATTAATGGGTTTAAAAGTTGTTAAGGGAGGCACAGACACCAAGAGATTACACACAGTCTCATTTCCTAAAGAAACAAGGTTTGCTCTGTTTAGTTTATCATCACATATATGCCCTGCAATAGGTTCCATCAGATGGATTATTATAACATCACACTGCAACATTTTTCCAACAGTACTTGGAAGGGAAAAACAGAGTCTTGTCAAGTGAATCTGACCTAGCAAATCAAGAAATCTCACAGGGCCCCATTCAACAAACATGGACAACTTTTGAATTCCTTACTCTTAAGGAATCAAATTCCCCTCAGCAGGATTATTCAAGACACTGCATGCTGACTCTCCTACAGGTATTTGCTGTTTCACTCTTAGCTGACAGAAACCTTACAGATTACCACTTGATTGTTATTCCACTTACTTGTTATCCTATGTCAAATCCTATTCCAGGCAGGTAAAATCAGCTTTTTCAGATCACAGAATTTCTAGGTTGGAAGAGACCTCAAGATCATCGAGTCCAACCTCTGACCTAACACTAACAGTCCCCACTAAACCATATCCCTAAGCTCTACATCTAAATGTATTTTAAAGACCTCCAGGGATGGTGACTCCACCACTTCCCTGGGCAGCCCGTTCCAATGTCTAACAACCCTTTCGGTAAAGAAGTTCTTCCTAACATCCAACCTAAAACTCCCCTGGCACAACTTAAGCCCATTCCCCCTTGTCCTGTCACCAGGCACGTGGGAGAACAGACCAACCCCCACCTCGCTACAGCCTCCCTTGAGGTACCTGTAGAGAGCGATAAGGTCGCCCCTGAGCCTCCTCTTCTCCAGGCTGAACAAGCCCAGCTCCCTCAGCCACTCCTCATAGGACTTGTTCTCCAGACCCCTCACCAGCTTCGTAGCTCTTCTCTGGACCCGCTCAAGCACCTCCATGTCCTTCTTGTAGCGAGGGGCCCAAAACTGAACACAGTACTCGAGGTGCGGCCTCACCAGAGCCGAGTACAGGGGGACGATCACCTCCCTAGCCCTGCTGGTCACACTGTTTCTGATACAGGCCAGGATGCTGTTGGCCTTCTTGGCCACCTGAGCACACTGCTGGCTCATATTCAGCCGACTATCAACCATCACTCCCAGGTCCTTCTCTGCCTGGCAGCTCTCCAACCATGGATGTCTCAGATTCAAGCATCACTTAAATAAATAAATCTAAAAGTGTAGAAAACCACAAGCTGTGTGAAAATTTTGCTAGGACAAAAGTCGCACGTACCTAATTAACTGGAGTAAAATGCACCAGTCACCAGTGGTGACACTGGATTTAATATATCTTTCTCAGGCATGGAATGTAGCTCTTTGTAAAGACAGTAAAATAGCCTTCTCTGCAGTTTCTAGTCTCTATCTCCTCTTTATAATTTGAGCCCAGCAGCAAGTACTTTCTACCCTAAGCCCAGATTACTCTGGAACCATTATGTTCCTATATCAGTAATATTATCCTACTTCTTAAGATCATCCACATGTGCTTAGCACAGTTTTAAGTGACCTTAACAGAGCTTTAAGTGAATAAACATAAGAATCAAGTACTGAGTCCAAAACACGTCCTTCTTGATTTCATTTCAGACTCCTAGTGGTACCAGTCCTTTACGCCTTCCTTCTTGTTTTCCCTTTCTGAGCAGTCATTGGACTTCTCAGAGCCACAGAAAGCTGCCTTTTCCGCAAGCTGCCAGGCAGCTGTTGATTCTGTAGAAAGCTGTAAAGCTTGTGGACAGCAGTGTCCAGCATCCCCAGGCAGCACTTGGAGCCAGACATGCCCATACCTTGCAGCATGCCCGTACCTTGCAGCATGGGGCAGATGAGTCTCAGGCAGCCTTTACACTGAGTTTCCTTCCACTATTTTGTAGTGTGCAAGGGGTGCCATCTTAACACAGTTCTGAAGGCTGCTTGAGAAATCTAACATCTACTAAATTCCTGGTGCACTGAGATTCCAATTAGTTTATTTCACTTTCTTAACTGACAGCACCTGGCCTTCTGGTGAACCTTCTTCAGAACCTCAGGTAAGCTTCACCCAGCCCTTTCCTGAAGAAGCTACTTCATGCCTTTGCCATGGAAGGAAGCTTCAGCAGTCAAGGATTCAAATTTTGCCCCATTACCAATTGTACTGTAGCCATTTATCAGTGATACATTTAATGAGGTCAGTGTAACTCAGCATAATGTACTCCTAAATATATTTAATATTGATTTCCTCCACTTCACTGGCAGACTAATGCTGGAGAGACCTCCAAAACACTAATTCATTTTCCAGGTACTTTCCTCTTCCTGAGGTTGTATCCAACAGAAAGACTAAGAAAATTTAATTTATCATCTCAAAAAATGTATTCTGTATACAGATGTTCTACTGTTTGCCTCCTGGTATCCTCTGTCACTTTCTTCACACTATAAAACCTGGCTCCAGGCTCCTTACAGCTATTTGCTTTGACATTAAACTCTCTGTTCAGCACTTGCCTCGCCTTTCAGGTGTTGCCAGTGAAGAGTCTACTTTTCCTCAATGGCAGGCCAAATCAGTCCTCATCCAGTTGACTGTGAGGACACTTAAAGCTCAGAACTGCTTTCCTCAAATACTCACACAAGTGTTTTTCCCAGGAAACCTTATCATTAATTTTGTAGTTTCTGGCTAAAACATGTCAGCTAGCATCTGTTCACAAGCCTGCACAAAACATACTCCCTATTTTTTACAGATGGTATCTTATTCCTTTTATCAGTCTTTGTAAGAGATTACACATTTTCATCAAGTTTCCACAAAATGTTGAAGTAAACTGACCAATGTATTTCAGCATTTCTCAGACACAATAGCAACATAACTGGGAAGAATCTTTCCTACAAAGCATCCCGATCCCTACATATGTTACAACTCAGTTTAAGGTTTGGTTTTCTATAAGGCTATTAAATGGTACAAAAAACAACAACAACAAATTCATTTGCACATCTTATTTTTTTCATCCCAAAAAGAAACTCCGGAATAGAAAGGGATCATTCAGAAATAGCAACACTAGCATGCTGTTTTCTCTAAATATAATCATAAGCATGACTTAATTTTGAGTACTGAAGATAAAATTTCCAGTCAGGAAATACAGACGACCAAATCATCAGTAATGCCAATTTTGATGTTCTTTATGCATGTTATATTTTCCGTATCATTTGATGTGTTAAAATAAAATATGAATTAGAAATATAGAGTCAGTGCAACCAAAGCAGCTTTCTGAACCCTTCCTCTTTTACTTTTTCAAGCATACATTACTAATTACATGTTAAATTATATATCTTTAATATAAACTAGGAGTTTTCTCTCCTTGTCTACTAATTCCAGCGTATTTAATTAGTCACATTCATAGAGGCTTGGCTGCACAGGAAATGTGGATTGGTCTTAATGAGAAAGCAATAAGCTTCCAAAGCTCTCTAATAAATTGTTCTGAAAGCACACTCTGCTTTTCCCCAAATGTCTATCCTTTACCTCTTCCCAGCCTCTTTTAATTGCACTCTCCTTCCATCTTATAGCTTACTCTTAAATATTTCCAAAATGATCTCCTAGTAAAAAAGCACAGTCTAATATTTCACAGGTGCACTCATCCTCTCTAGGGTAAATGCATCACCCTGTCATCACCATGGTCAACACATTCCTCACAATCACATTATCAGCTGCTTGTGTTGTTTCTGTCCTTATGGGGTGGTTGGGAACACACTGAACTGCCGTGTGAAAGATTTCCAGGTGCAAGGTTATAGCTTTGCATCTGTTTTTCTTCTCGTGAGAGTTTTTTCTCCAATCTTTATAGGATTTCCATGTGCCCTTATTATGTTATCACTAGCATATGAATTATACACAGCCTTTTTAAAGTGGACTTAATACTATGCAGAATGAAAGCAACATTGGATTACAAGATTAAGGTGATTTTACCAGGACTTCTTTAATATAAACAGTATAAATAAATTAGTCCAGTCCTATACCTCACTATGATCATGCCACCCAGCACTGTCACCTATCCTTCGCTGCCTTTTAACTTGCAGTTACTTATCTCCAAAATTTCCTTTACTTAAAACCCAAGGGCTATCTTCATTTTAAATAGGTGTAAAAGGTAATCATCACTTAGACAAGTCTGTACAGAAATTGCCAATGACTTCTAACAACAACAGCAGTTTTACATTTTATCGAGAGAGAGAGAGAGAGAGAGAGAGAGAGAGAGAGAGAGAGAGAGAG
>CM021734.1:60282376-60292771 GCA_011075105.1 Heteronetta atricapilla
AGAGAGAGAGAGAGAGAGAGAGAGAGAGAGAGAGAGAGAGAGAGAGAATAAGAAGCAAAAATGCTTAACCCTCCAGAACTTTAGTGGCAGTTGGGTCCACATATGGACCTTTCTTCAACACAGGAAACAAAAGATCTATTCATAACTGAGTTTTAGGGAAGGCGCATCTGCACTCAGATGTGCATTGCCTCACACGTCATACTATTTTAACTCTGGAAAACTCAAAGCACACTGGAAATCCTGTAATGCTCTCATGGAAAATGTGACTTTGCAAGCAGTGATTCTTATTTTCCATAGCTACATACCTGGGTACATTAGGGTTTTTGCTTTGGCTACCAAACTTGTAAGGATTTTCACATAACTTTTGCTGATTATATATTAACTTTATCATCTCAGGAGACATCATGGCCAAAAGACTTCCTCTGGTCCACCCACCAGGAATACCTGTGTATGCAGATGTACAGCTCTTCTGTATCTGACTCCAAGACTGCATGTTCCCTGCTAGTCCTGGAGAGTTTAACCTATCCCAAAGCACAATCCCAGCAGTAGAGTAATACTTTTCTAGATTACAATGAATGAGGGAGAATGACACTGCAAGTACAGGTGCAGAACTAGGCTATTAAATCTCATTATACAGTAGTGTTGTGGTTTAACCCGGCCGGCAGCTAAACACCACACAGACTTTTGCTCACTCTCCCCCCTCCCTCTCCAGGATGGGAGAGAGAAATGGGAAAGTGAAGCCTGTGAGTTGAGATAAAGACAGTTTATTAATATAGGAAATAATAATAATAATATGTACAAACAAGTGATGCACAATGCAATTGCTCACCACCCGCTGACCGATGCCCAAGCAGTCGGCACCCCACCCCAGCTAACCACCCCTATATATTGTTTAGCATGACATCAGATGGTATGGAATACCCCTTTGGCCAGTTTGGGTCAGCTGTCCTGGGTCTGTCCCCTCCCAGCTCTTGCTGCCCCCCCAGCCTGCCCGCTGGCAGGACAGAGCAAGGAGCTGAAAAGTCCTTGGCTTAGTGTAAGCATTACTCTGCAGCAATTAAAACATCAGCATGTTATCAGCACTCTTCTCATCCTAATCCAAAACATAGCACCCTACCAGCTACTAGGAGGAAAAATAACTCTGTCCTATCTGAAACCAGGACAAGTAGGGACAGTCGGCACAGACTGAAATCCTGAAGTGTATTAAAAGAGAAAAACCGATAATAAACTAGCAGCAATATATTCACATACCTTTTACCTCCAAACCCTATATATTTCACTTGATGCAAAGCAAAGGGATTGTTATTCCACCTGAATCTACCTTTAAAGGGTTCCTTCCTATCCATTTCAGCACTAACTGCAAATTTCCATAATTAAATAGATAAGTGAATCTTTAATGAGAAATTATTATGCTTTCTCACTGACTTTTTTTTCCCAGCACATCACAGTCTGTCCATTTACTTCTCCCACCTATAACATATAGTTTGTTTAATGATATTCTTTCTTCACTGCATGCATACGGTAGGTGAGTATAAAGCATTGGCCTTCTCTAATATCTCCAAGCACTTTCATTTTACGGAATTGATTCACATACTTAAGGTTAAAGGTGAAAATTTGAGGCACATCAGAACAACCAATCAAATTCTTTTGAAAAGTCAATGCATACTTTAAACTCCCTCCAGTGAATATAGGAGACATGCTTATGATTTATAGGTAGCAATCCTTGCATCTCTTGTCACTCAGCTAAACAGCACAAGCATTTTTAGTAGCAGTTACATTACCAAACAAGACTCAATTAGAATTAGATCATGCCAAAACTGGAGTCCAGAAGACTTACAGGCTGCCAGATTGCATATGATACTCCTGTTACAACTAACACACAAGCCAAGTTCCAAAGAATATATTCACAGAAAACATTTTGAAATCCTATAATACTAATCCAGATCTGGATTTCAGACTGTGCTATTGCTCCCTGACAAACAGCTTACTATTACAATACCAATTGTGCTGCTTTTAAATGAGACTACATGATCATATTTTTACTACAGTTTAGGGGAAACCTCGTAGGAAGCCTTAGCCACTGAAGAGGAGAGATTATGAATTTTAACTACAAAAGCATTTTTGAGACTCCTCAATATTAGAATAATTTGAAACAAAAAAGTAAAAAGACTGCATTCTGAATGGAAATGACAAAATCAAACTTGTACAAATGTATTAATTTAGTTACAAATAAAGAAAAAAATAAAATAAAAGTACTATAAATTTAAGAAGAATATGCTATGTATATAAGAATATTACAATAAAGCAGTTGAACATTTACATGGAAAATTAAAATTAACTTCAACAACAGACTTCTGAATAGCTTTCCAAAGGACATGTAAGTAATATTGAAATCCACTTTCTGTTTTTTGTGGCTATAATCCATTACAGAATATTTTCTAGCAACATAATCACAAACTAAATCTCTTAGAGAATAATTTTGTTCATTTTGCCCTTGTTTCCATATCAGAGCAAAGGTGGTGAGCTCTAACAGCGAGAAGCACAGTAACAGGCAGGTGATACTGATTTAGTTCTCCTCAACTGAGCAGTGAATATCTTCAACACATAACACATTGCTTTCTTAGCAAGCACAACTTCATTCTCACACACAAAATAACTTACCAGGTTCTGAAGAAAAAAAATGAGACCTCACATTACAGTGTTTTGTATGAAACTAACCTATGTTAATATTTAACTGTTCAGGAGAGGCTCTTGTTTCTATTATCCATTCTTTTGAAACTCTGATGAGTAGATCAACAATACCAAGAAAATAACCAAAAGACCAAGCCTACCCACTCAAAAATAATAAATAAAGCTAGGCAATATAGTAACTTTGCAGAAAGAAAGGGAAGGGGAGGTAAGCAAGCAGCCTCTGAAGCCAGTCAGTAATACAAGGACACAGCAGCAGTTGGGTCATTAAGGTTTCAGATCTGTCTCACCTGTGTTGAGCTGGGAGCAGTCTCTGGGAAAGGCTGTAGGTTTACCAGCAAGCTCCTAAGGGAAAAGTCTGGGACAAGCTAGTGGTAGTTTCTAGATAAGGTATTATCACAGCACGAGGTTGTTATGTTTGTCTGAGCCAGTTTTCATTTAGCAAACAAGCTCCTTGGATTAATTTGATTTGGAAGGGACCAAGTTAGTTCTCTGAGATATGGGACAGGGCCTGAATGGGCAGATATGCTGCTCCCTGACAGGTTTGAGCTGGGTTACAAGCTGGCTCTAGGAATGTACACTTTGGGGACCCTGCTCTCTGTGGGCCTAAGGCTCAGTGGGAGTTTTGCTGGGTTATAGAAAAGCACATGATAAGGGGAGTTTCAAAGTGACACAGAACCGCTGTATAGGATCTGGAGGTCTGTTGTGCTGTAGTTAGAAGTGATGAGTAGGAAGATCTTTCAGCTAGGGAGTAGTGAATGCTTCTAGTAGGTTGCAGAGAGTACCTCGGAGGGAAAGGACTAGGTGTCAGGGGAGATATTACTTAAAACAAAGAAAAACATCCTTTGTAAACTGCTCCAGTCCTCAAGGGGGGCATAGTCTGGAGGCACTTGAGCTCATTCCAAACTGAAATTCAGGGGTTTGGGAATATAACTTGATTCTGTGTTTCTGCACCTGTCCTTGCACTACTATTTTTTTATGGAAGCTCTTCTGTTACTTACATCTCTGAGCTCTCTGTTGTCCCAGATAACAGAAAACAGGTGATATTCTCGATAATTAATAGCTGTGTACCAAAAATACAGTCCCCAGTCACAGTGAAATTGACTATTCTGTATTATATGGGGAATTATGTTCCTGAATTAGATGCTTCAAGTTAGGTGGTAAGAACACCTTTGTTTTTAAAGTTCCTTTTCCCCTTACTTCCCTGCTCCAGCTACTGTTTCCTGTATAGCAGCACCATGAAACAACCATCAGGAAGCTTTCCTCCACTGTAAATATGTTTCTGTAAAAATCCATAAGGCTCTAATATTGCGTTATTGCCCGCATATCATCAGCAATTATATGTTTATAGCTCAACTTATGAGAAATGTTTGTTTCATAAACTATTGCTATAAAATCATCTCAAGGTAGTACTGCTATTGCTTTCATTTTTGAGGAATACTTTGCTGTGCAGACAAAGCAGCAATAGAAACCAAAGGCAATAAGTTCAACATGAAGTTGAAACAGATTAATATGTGTTTACTAATATGCCAAGTTAATTCTGGGTGGGCTTGCAGCTCACTTTTGACAGTAAGTTTGAAAAAAAAATACTGGATAAACTAGATATAGAGAGTAGTTGAGGAAAAAGTAATATTTAATTATATTTCAATATAGTTTGACTTTTTTTTAAAGATTGGTTACTATAAAGATTAACTGCTACGGATGAAGCTATTTGATGTGTTATACACATTGAACTTTCTTTGCTACACAGAGCACTGTATCCATTTGCCAGGACAAGTCATACACATCACATACACCAGGGCCAGAAGTGGCTTAGATACTAAAACACTCTCAAATCAATAGAAGTGGTCATTCTGGCTCGCCAGGGAGGTACTTCAGTAGAAAACAGGAACACTTGCTGATGATAACAAGGTAACTACACTGACTAAAAAATAAATTATCTTCAGGATTGTCGGTTTGTCAACCGTGAACGTTTTTTTTTTTCAAGGAAGTTCTTATGATTATGTGAGAAAAAAAAAGTCATTTCTATGAATCAGGTCACATATGACTTTTGCTATTACCTATGAAGTGAAAATCAGAAAACTTTTGTAACTCTCCAAATAACCATGTATGTTAGTAGAATTCTTTTATATTATGTTTTTCATTGTCTGTAAATACTATTTTTATCAATAATTTAAATTCATTGAAAATTGGCATAAATGTATAATCTCATGGGTATGTAGGCCCTTACAGTAAACTTCTGTGGATAACTGATAATTTATGTATGCTTCTAAATCTACATAATTTTAGTCTAGGTAGAAAAGCTGCATAAATCATACCAGGATTCCTCTAACAATGAAAAAGCAAAGACATATGCTTGTCCACATTTCACTGAAGAGGTTGAGGGGTACTATAGTGGAGAAAAAAACAGCAACACCACTGATTTCTGAGTGTACAACATCCCTTGTACAGCACACAATAGCAACAATGAATCTCTGATGCTATGGCCCAGTAGCTAAAGCTAAGACCTCAGAAAAATCACAGAGGAAAATAAGTGGCTCAATGAAAAATAAAAAGAAAAATATTTCCTGGGGAAATAAGCACTCCTCTTTCATTCTTTTGACTACATTTTATGGTTGTAAAAACCTAAAATCTTACTCCTGTAAAAGTTTATCTCATTTTGAATTCTGTTGAAATTTGAATTACAGCAATATATTTGCATTTCTAACGTAATTTCCATTACATTTAGTGGGATATTCATAAATAACGTTTCACATGGTTTTATCTAGGAAATTCATATTCTCATGTAGTGCACATACTGCTCGGCACTACACGGAGTATTATTTACTATTGGGTGTTTGTATGAAAATCTCAAGTGATGAACAGCAATGAAAAACTGTGAAAGCTTAGATTTTATTAGCAGTCCAAGGAAAACTCAAGTAAAAATTTGATACATGAACAATGGTGACAGGATGGATGGATGATGGACAGAAAGATATTTGATGCTTAGTCAGGAAATAATATTTTGGTTTTCTGTTGAGGACTGGTGGTGGTTCAGGACTGTAGCAAACAAAAAGCATAGAAAAAATGATCTGGGTTCTAAGATGGTTTGGGGATTTATTGTAAGTATACAACAGTCAGAGTACTAGCAATGATAAGCTTGGAAGAAACTAAGAGCTGCAAGGAACAATTTGAATTAGGGTAGACTACTAATTGGTTTATAAAAGGTGAGAGACTGTCACAAATAGGGTACAGTTGGCCTTTAATGGCACTCTGATGCCAATCAACATTTGAAATGATGAGAGGTCAACATAACCAGGTTTCCAACATTGTCTCTAAGGAAATGTAAGAAGTTTGTATTTATTAATTCATTTACAAGTGACATAGATGACTAGCAGACCAGTGTCTCAACAACACCTCCTTTGTATGCCACAAAGACACATACGCAACATTTTAAACACTAGAAATTTCTTGCATATCCTGATCAAGTCACAGTGATGCACAATATCTGCCAGTCACTAGGTCACAAACTGTCTGACATTGGCAGTCCTCTGTACTGACTCACTTTTTCACTTTTTTTTTTTTTTTAAATTGGAGATTATATATGTCTTACGTAGCTATTTATTTTGAGATAATTATATAGATGATGTCTCTGTAATTATAAGGCGTTCATTTTATTTCCCCAGAAATGTTCATAGTTTTGCTAGTGGCCCCAGGAAAATATTCACTAGACTGTAGTCAAATTAAATGTCCCTAGTAAACTCACCTATCACTGCACATGTGAGTAGTCCTGATTAAATAAACGGATTTACCTTTGCAGTAAAAGATAGACACACACTATTTACCAAATAGTACAGTGTCTGAATCACCCAATGGACAGATCTTTACTTTTGGATGCCCCACACTAGACAGCATGTTACACGTGCTAATCTTATTTGTCTCTGTGCAAATACATGAGAGGAAGACTACTCTTTTATGAGCAAATGATAAAGCAATGCAGAGGTCCAAGTACCTGACCAGAAGATGTTAATGCTGGACTCAATTAACCACAAACACAATAATGCTCCCAAGTTGAGGTGGGAAAACTGGGAGGAAACATTCACAAAAAAATATCTGTTATTCTCTAACAAAGTGTTCTGTCAGAGACAGGAAGTTTCCACAAACTAAAGGAGTTAAAAATCCATTGCTTTTTCATGGCTGCTCTAAGATTTATGTAGATCATGGAAGAGCCACTGGGGATCAGGGCCATCAGCAGCTGGGCTTTGTAGCTCAACTTAGTTGTTGAGATGTGCGTTTTGTAGGCATGCTGGGAAAACTGATACAGTTCTAAGCTGTTTTATCAAGTTGATGTTCACGCCTATTTCCAGCCATTGTAAAAGTCTCTGCTTCCTCCTTTTAGGCTTTCTGCTTCATCTCTCAAATACATATCACCCCTCTGAGAAACGCATGCTGTACTATGCAAAGGCTGTTTAAACATTCATTATAGACATAAAGCACCTTGGACCCACAGGGATTCCTGATGGGCACAAGGAGGATACGGTAGTGTGGAACTAGCTGCAAAGGCTGTTTTTTTATAAAAGGAATAAGACTTAAAAAGCATTATAGACATCTAGAGAAATATTGCGATGATACCACATAATTCTAACCTGGGGGGTGCACAAGAAATCTACCTTTTCTTGATATAGATGGGCTTGTGACAGTCATAATCTCTGCGATCTGGGAGTGCAGAGACTTGGTCACAAAGTGCAAGTCATCAGAAAAGGAAGCATGATCATAATTCAGACAGTCTCTCCTTTCAAAGCAGGGCTGAAAAATTAGAAGGAGGAGAAACCTACCACATCCTTACTATATGATAGAGTATGCCTCAGACAAGTACAGACACTTCCACAGATGTACTGGATACAATCCCTTTGGTAGTGAGATTTCCTTTTCAAGGGAGTACAGTTCTTCACTGTCTCCTGTGAAATATTATTACAAGAAATGTCCAGGATAGATCAGAAAGAAAATCACAAAACAGAAATCACAATGTGAAAGCACATAGCTTCCTTAGTTGACGTGTATTTGTTGTTATCAGACATCACCAAGCACTGTGTGTTAAAAGTAGCTGTAATGAAGGATTATTTGAAACTGTATCCCTATAAATTTATATCTGACATTTTTATAGAAAGAAGACAGATCATCTCTAAGTTTGCAATTACTCATCCTAATAGTAAAATCATGTCAGACCCGTACAAATGAAAAGCCTTAATGTTTGGGATAAGTCCTGGTTTATTCTCCTGACTTACAGTTCATACAGGGAAACACAACAGATGTGTTAGATTACGTCTGAGAGTATCTGTTGTATTTGTCAAAGTTAGGATGAATTCTAATGGTGAAATTTCCATGGGAATACATAATGCCAATGCCCTAATTCCACAAATTCCACACACAGGCTCAAAATCAAATGCAAGTTTTGCACAGTGGAACAAAATTATCTTCATGCTTACATTTAGGTGTGTACTTTAGGGCTTCACTGAATATAGGCCTAGACATTTTGATTTGTTGAAAATGCTTTTTGTTTCAGCAGATCACTAGTAAGAATTTTATCTTCATTTTATTAACATGTATTTTATTTTTCTTCTTCATATAGGATATACTTGTATATGTATTTATATTTTTCCCCCCTTAAGTATGACAGGAATAAGAAATATTCTCCTGTCAACCTATATATTAAATTAATTTCCTCTGACTACCATAAATTATTAATTGAAATAGAAGACATTTCAAGAGCAAAACATGTTAAAATTCTAAACAGAAGATATCAGGAAATGATCATCTTTAAATTAAAAATAATGAAATATTGATCTCTTGAGAAGAACTTCAAGAATGTCATTAAATCAAAGGACATGTTAATGAAAGCAAAATTACCTAACATAAATTGCTGACCAGTCACATATAACAATGACCTACATAAACAATTTGGTAATTATTGCAGGGAACATCATTAAAATGTAAATCTGTAAAAGCAGTGCATCTGAAGCACTTCACTGAATCTGCTTATTTACTACCTCTTAATGATTCTTGAATAACATGCTTAGTTTGCACATAAAAATGATGTATGTATATCTACAAATATAATTTACTTACTACCTTTGCACTTCCTGTATTAGCTACATAGAAAAATGGAAAATCACCACAGAAAATATACAGGGATAGATTCCTTTCATCGTACTTGGTATTAACATTTGTAGGCTAGACTCTCCGCTGATAGACTGGTACAGCTCCAGTAGTTTCAACAGAAATACATTGATTTTTGCCAGCCGAGAAGCTAGCCTTGTTCTTTCTGTTTTGTGTCTATAACATATGGAGGCAATTTAAAAATACAGATATGAGACTTCTTTGAGAATTAACATTGCATTATAACATCTTTGTGTGTTTAAACTAAACTGTAAAATCTGGCATGAAATTTTGTTCAGTCAGAGTAATTACACTTGTCTTGGAGATTGTAACATATAACCTATATAGCTACATAAATTCCACTTCCACCTTAGCCATTCATAAATCTCCTTCATATTCTGAAGTGTTTCCTACAATCTTTGTTGCCACTGCTTTATTTCTCTCCAGCTGAAGTAACAGCATCTGTATTGGACTGTGCATTTTCCTCACAAGATATGAATTCTTGGATAAAGAAGGAAAAGCTCAAAACTATTCTCAATAGTGAGGGAGGAACTAATAACTCAAGGAACATGACATTTTTATTAAGCACCATGGTCTAAGTTTCTTCAGGAACCAGCTTTAATAATTTGGTTGTACATTGCTCTGAAGGGATTAATATTATTTACTTATAAGCATGGCTTGGAGCAGGACTGCTAACACATCCTGTACACTTTCATCAGCCCCCGTGTCTGATTTGGCTACACATAATTCAGGAGAATCATCACAGAGTGATTTCCCAAGTATCTGTGTGCCCCCAAGCACACGCAAGGGAAAACTCTACCAAGCATAAAAAATGGCCTTTAATAGCACAGTACACCTTTTGAAATGCTTCCCTAAACTAATTCAGAAAAGCTGATGAGGATTTCTGTCTGTTTGTTCAGAAAAATATAGCAAATTCTACGTTTTCATGTATAAGAAGATCAAACAAGGACTATCTTCTATATTAATCACTGATGTCTATATAGCTTTCACTTTTTATTCTCCACGCTTTGTGAAATATTTGATGATATTCTTGACTGCTCACTGGTGATAGAGAATAGCGGACTTTTGGAAAACAGCATAATTGTCAGACATCTTAATAGTGCATTAAGATAAAAGTAACATATTTGAATTTAAGTGTTCTAAATAGGTCATTGATAAGACTAATCTTATTTAAGTTACAATAATTTCAAAACCCCTTACAGAAATAACACATTTTAAAGGTACAATATCAGCTTCAAACTCTTACGGGATCTTATAACTTACTGTTACTGAAGTAACATCTACAGTTATGACAAAGTCAAAGAAATTGTTCTCCCAATTTTTCAATGTGTTTACTTTTTTGTTTGTGTGATTTTCAGAAGGATTCATGCCTACTGGAGTTCCACAGGTTTGAGTACATACAGTTTTAGCTTCTTTAGGACATACGATAAGTGAGTTACGATAAGATGTTCAGTGAAGATTTGCATTTGAACAAGAAGGTAACTATATGAAAAAGAACGAACGAAAGGAAGGAAGGAAGGAAGGAAGGAAGGAAGGAAGGAAGGAAGGAAG
>CM021734.1:60292781-60377347 GCA_011075105.1 Heteronetta atricapilla
AAGAAAGAAAGAAAGAAAGAAAGAAAGAAAGAAAGAAAGAAAGAAAGAAAGAAGGAGAAAGAAAGGGAGTACAGAGAGGACTAAAGAGCTTAGTGATATGGTTTAGTAGAGGATTTGTTAGTGTTAGGTCAGAGGTCGGACTAGGTGATCTTGGAGGTCTCTTGCAACCTAGATGATTCTGTGAAACTTCTGTGTAAGCTTGCAGTAAGGCTATGTAAGAGTACATGCAGGCAGAATATAACAGGGTGATACCAAACTGTTCCCCGATACAAAAGGGGGGAGGAAAAATTTCTCTCTGAGTGAATAACTATCCCAGGCATTAGGAGAAGGAAGTAGTTGATCTTATCCAAGAATGAGGAAATAAGCTGTAGCTGATTAGCAAACAATTGCCTCATTTATATGAACTAAGTGTACTGCAGAGACTCACTCTGGTGATTAACTTGTTTGGGTCTGCTGCTCATCATAAAAAGGTTTTCCTTGACATCTGATAGGAAAGATAAATACGGTTTAGAGATGATAATTTTGTGGAATTTTCCATATTAGATAACCACTGATGAAAGAGAAAATGTCAGATCCCAAATAATGGCTGGTGACAACTTCTGTTTCTCTTTATCTACACTGCAGACACACCCAGAGGAGTCTCCCTCAGGCTTGCAGCCTGATACTGCAGTGGGTACTTTACACATAAAGAACGTGGCTGCTGCCTGAGCAAATGGGCAACAGAGTTCAGAATACTTCACAAATCAATATACAGTCAATAGTGCTCATAACACCAAAACACTGTGTTAATGCCCAACATGTGGAAAACAGGAAAAAGATAAAGGGAAATAGCATTATGGGCCTCCAGATACAGTACACTGTTGATATAGCTAGTTCTATTTCATCAATTAAATATTTTGGGATGGACATAAAAGGCGAAAATACTTGTTCTGGCTTGAGCCAGTATGAGACTTTAACACTACCAGAAGGGTGAAATCCTGCTTTCTCCCTCCCTTTTGCTCTCCACCACAGGTGCTCCACCACTAACACTTTGCAATGAAGCTCACTTCAGATCACCATGTATGCGCAAACACACAAATACAATGAACTGATTCAATTCACAAATCTGTCAGAAGATGGTTCATTTATTTTTTCTGAGTCAGCAGGGAGAAACTTCCTTCTTTCAGTAATGATGTATTGCTAGATTACTAATTTGGACTGTGCCATATCATTTCATTTCATCCCAAAGGTGTACTTCCATGAGATACTAGCTTCACTAAAATGATCTGGGATAAGAATAAGCCTCCAAATATAAAAGTGATTTTTAAAGCCAGATCATTTCAGCAAACCAGTTTGCAATGTATCCTTAAAAAATATTACATTGGCAGAACTGAGGCAGCAGAAAATTTGAACACATGATTGGAAACAAGCCATCAGAAGGGAGAGAGAATTTCTTAAGCTGGCTTTCTTGGAAAAGCCAATGTTTGGCTTCCTTCATCCAACTCCTGGGCAAGCAGTTCCACCCTCCTTCCTTGTACCAGTTACAGCACTTGCCTCACCATAGGATCAGACAAACATGATAAGCAGCATCAGGGAAGTACCAGGAACCTGTGGCCAGGAGAAGAGGGAAACTGATCCAACCCTTTTCAGCAGTGGCAAGCCACTAAACCAGTTCAACCTCAAAACAAGAAAAACAAAACCGCACCCTGAGTGAGGATAATAACCAACAGCTTGGTTTATGCTGGCTGTGATATTTGCCCAGCAAATGAATATCAGTTGATCAAATAAAGTCTTGTCATCTTCCATATTTTCTGGGTATAAAGGGTATAACCAAAGAAGAACTGCAGTTCCCAGCAAGAGAAGCCCACCTTCTTGGTAATGAAAGCAATACTGCAAGCATGACAGGAAGTAGCACTGAGGAATATCATCTGTATCTTTTGTTATATTTATATTAAAGTCAGGTTATACAGCTAAGAATGTGGTTTTTGGATTATTATCAATATAGAGGACTTTAGCAGACAGGAGATTTCTTTCCCTGCCTCTCAGTCCCCTCAGCGAACTGCTGAACTACCAGCTCGAACACACAAACCTCCACTTGCACTGGATGTGTGGTGGCTCAGTTCTCTTCTGGTTGCTTACTAGGACAAAGCAGCAACACTGCTGGCCATAGGGAAGGGAGGGAGAACATTTCCATGAAAGCAAGACAACCATAAGGATAACAGAATTCCAACCCTGTGAGGAGGCTAAATGCAGAAGGAACAGAGTAAAGGTAATTCAGCACAGTCAGAGGCACAGTTATGCTCAGAGCAGCTCTGTGCAGAAAGTCACAGAGCATAGCAACCCTATCATTGCAGGAACAGTCACTAAGAAGTGTATAGTGTACATCTGGAATTGCAGTATTACCATATATCACCATATGCCATAACCACCCACTATTAATAGCAAGGATCCTTCAGCTGATTTTCTCAGGCATGAAAAGGGATCCATTATTGGCTGGATTTTGTCTGTACAAACTGGAGATAAAACACAGCTACTGCCATCTTAACATCTGAAGATACTCCTCTAAGTAATAAATGATGTTACACGAGCTGTATCCTGGATTTTTTCTTATCTAGAAGGATTAAGTAAGCCTCAGTCTTGTTGAATTTTACTGTGGATACAGTCTGATGCCAATTAAGCCACAAGCATAACCATCTAACTTTGTGATATACCAACATGCAGTGTGAGACCATAGCAAGAGAGAGAGTCAGCAGCCCAGAAAGCAGGAGTGCCTGTGAGTAGAATGGAATTGGTGAAAGAAGTATTTTTCAGACCCATTATGCTATTTTATTTCATGCATTGTGTACTTCTAGAAAATCCAAATAAAGCCACAAAGGGATTTATATTCTTGTAAGGGCATAGTTTCCTTGGGTATATTTGAAAAAAAGTGGATGTCAAGCATTTGAGAATGAGTACTGTATAGCTCTGAGGGCACCGGGAACTCAACAGTGCGTGGAGTACTGCCACCTTTTGGTAACTTTCAGCAAAATAAAGCAATTTCGTTGTTTTTTAAAACCTCACTAGTGTAAGTAACTTGTTTCTTTTCCCATAAAGTCCTTCTGTCTTGGAAATTGCTTCTTCCTTCTTGTAACTGAGAGCTATGGAGAGAGATTTTGGAAGGACCTTTAATCCCCTTTGTTGTACTTCTTTATTAGGTCATTTTCTTGGCTTGCAAGTAGTCTTCTTTTATAGTGATAAGGCTTTATATTTGATTAATGTGAAGTAAAAACATATCATTACAGTTTTATTCAGACTCACAACAATACTGCTACATGCGACAGCAATCTTTAGATACCACTATCCTGGGCAAAGTTATTAAATACGTTCTTCCTTAAAACAAGTGTCACAAATAATAACCAATAACCCTGTTACAAAACACAAGACTGGAAACCAATATCCTAGGACACTGAAAACTTTGAGTATGATGCAAAAAGCCCCCAGTGTCCACTCACTCCAACAGCTATTTAATGCAGGTATTGTTTTCTGTTCTGAAAAAGAATTAAATCTTGCACTCCTCTGAAGTCAGCAGGAATTCTGAATAGAAAGAGCTGGGTTAAAACTTCTCAGGTTGTACTTGTTACTTTCCTGCATGAATTACTGAATTTCACATAATTTCCTATTCAGTACACATACATATGTGTATGTGTATTGATATGTACATAAGCCTTATACAGAATAATTTTTCTAGGGAGAAGACACAAATTCCAACTTGAAAAGTTCTCAGCATCCTGCTCCTTAAACTGAAGGAAACAGGAACTGAAGTAGAATAGATAACACTTTGTATTGTCAGGCAACAGGAGAGTAAAACAGCATCTTTACTTTTATTAGTTTAAATTATTCAGTCCTCAAAGTGACCACTC
The DNA here is from genome assembly GCA_011075105.1 of Heteronetta atricapilla. Lineage (NCBI taxonomy): Eukaryota > Metazoa > Chordata > Aves > Anseriformes > Anatidae > Heteronetta > Heteronetta atricapilla. Next base: position 60,296,660 of record CM021734.1, read on the forward strand.
ACTTTTCTTTATCAGGAGTTATAACACTTCTGGGGGGAAAAAATGGGATTTTAAGACGTTCAAGATGCAGACTTGGGTTCTTTCAGTATTTCCTCTTTTTCCTTCATTTATTTATATTATGTCCCTATAGGGAAAAAGAGACTGTTCGTCCTCCAGGGGTACAGGATATTTTTTTAGTTTACCAGCAAACACTATTGCAAAATTGTTCTCTTTTCTCAGAGGGGAAGAGGCCAGAGATTACTATGACTGTTGCATTAGACCCTTATGGTTGCATTCCCAAAGCTATGCTTGTGTTGGAAACACAAATCCTGTTTTTGTTCCAGGATTAGTGCACATAACTTTCCCAATGCTGCTTTGAAAATGGAGCCAAGAAATATTATTTGTGTGTGCTTTCTGGAATTAATGTAGGCTGTGATTATTGGCCAATCTTACAACAGCACTGTTGCATACACATCTATTGATGTACTGTCTACAGACATTCATTCAAACCTGTCTGGATTTCTTTAGTAGTTGGACACTTATTAAAAAAGAGGAATGGCAAGACATCAGTTTCAGTTTACCTCTTCCCTTGCCACAGATTAATACAATCCGTCTTGGTTTTGTTAACACTTTTTTCCAGTTGTCTCTTATGAATAAAATAAATGAATAAATAAATAAATAAAGGGGAAATAAAAAAGACAAAAAAAACAAACCCCACCATGCATCACAGTTAAAATTAATAATCTTTGCTTTGCTTAGTTTTGCCAGAAACTTCATACCTTTGCTGCCATGGTGGAATCTGCTGGATTTCCTGGTGCTGGCACTGGTAATTCCCCAGTTTATGCAGCCTGACTAAACTTTTTCTCCCATTCTGAATTAAAACATGTTTAAAATCTTTAGAATTCTATGATATCATACAACTGCCTCAGGCAAGAACTAGTTTTCTCCTTACTGTACAGCATCTATCATAATCAGGGTGTTAATTTCTAACTATAAAAGCTTAAAATTGTCCTCTGCTTGCAAATAAACTTTTAATCCAGAATGTGCCTTCTAACCACGGTTTTAACCACTAAGTTCTTTAACAATGATCTTGACAAGGAAATAAAGGAAAAGAAAAGAACGTGTCTCACAATGCAGAAAACATCTGGTTTCTGTGCCTTGATTACACTCAAGGTATGACACACTCTAAATGGAAAGCTGCTACCAAATGGAAAGCAGCTCCAGACACGCCCAGTGACATACCACCAGGCACCTGGCACAGCTGAGAAAGCTAGAAAGCCTAAAATCTGGGTGGCACATAAGCAGGTATTTTCAGGATTACAATTTTGGCCTTAAGTACTCAATTCTGCATTTGGCTTATGACAGACTTCCATAACGATTCTGATTTGATTTCTATTCCTGGAAATTGTGATTTTCTCTTTTTCTCCTTATGCAATAAAATAGGAAGCTAGCTGCTGCCAGCTTCTTGTGTTTCAGCTGGGAGAGAGGGCCTCTTCAGGAGAGTAATGCAGTCACCTGTGCTGAGTTCCTGCTCTGAATTGCCCTCTGGGTGGTAGAAACCTTTTTCTCTCAACAGTCATGAAGGATCCTGGAAAGGCTAACGTACTGCCTCAAATTAGGCAGTGTGAAAAGCACACAGATTTACAAAATAGTGCCTGCCTTGCATGGGTAATCCAGCAACATCCTGTTTTGTTGTTTTTTGTTTGTTTTTATAAAAGCAAGTGAATTAGTACTTTTCTCTGATACTGTCATGCTTACATCCTATACAGAGCTGACGTGCAGTTGATATAAAACACCATTTATCCCACAAGCCTTATTTCAACTACCTCAAGAATAATTCTATCATGGACCTTAGCTTTCATCTTCCTCTTTTGTCAAAATTTTCTAGGATTTAAATATAATCCAACTAGAAAGAATACAGATCATTTCTTCAGTAAGTAATGATAATTTCTTTTGTGATGCAGTGGTGTGAGTACAGACATCATCCAAAAGTCTTACAGCTATTTGTGTAAAGTTATTTTTTTGGTGCGATTAAACATCAAATAGTTTTAAAGAGCCCATTTACAAAATTTGCATTTCAAATGCTTATTTCACTGCTGAAAATCTTGTATTATTTTCAAGCAGTCCTTCTATAAATCCTCCCAATCCTTAAACTGTACTGGCCAAAGTACCGTTGTTTGCTAGATAAGGACAGTAACTCCCTAATTTAAAATGAATCCTAGTAGCTGACAAGAGGTGGAGGGAATAGTTTCTAGTATGAAATGAGACAGAAATATAGTTAGCTAAAGGAAACAGCATTGTGGGGTAGTTGACATTAGAGAGAGAAAATGCTTTCATAATGATCACTGTGAAGGAGGCCATTCAGAGCTTCAATATAAGCAGTATGTCTTAGTCTTGGCTACAATCCAACACAACACACACACACACATAAATATGTATAAAAATATGCAGTCCATCCTGGTATATAATTTAAAACATAAATTACAAATCCTTGCATATATTCATCCAATAGTTGTGGGCCACTTACTATAAAAGTCCACTCTTATCTGTTGTAAGGAACAATATTGTTCTACTGTATTGTGTAAATATATCTGGTCTGGTGATGTATAGAAAATTGGTGGCATAAACCTGGGATCTTACATCTCATTTGGTAAGAAGTAGACATTTCTAAGGGTTTTAATCCTCCAAGGAGAAACTAATAATTCAGTTCTCTCTCTTGTAAAATAAACACATGCCTAAGCTCTTGCATACAGTATAAAAGAAATCAGTGGGAATATTCACGTGACTAGACTTTAGGCATATCCATAAAGTAAGAAGAACAATGGCCTTAATATGTACATGGATAAAATGGTTTTACAACAAAGTAGAGAAGAAGGGTCTGTAATAACTAGACGTGCTCTCCACAGAACCTGGAATGAAATCAAGGACCTTAAATTGAACAGATACTTCAAAATAATACTGAAGTATAAATAAAAATAGCCATCGGGACTGTTTCAGTGTCGTATTTAATTTTTTAAGGTTTCACTTTGTTTGCATTTTACTTTCACCTAAAAAAAGAACTAAAAGAGCAAACATGATATATTGCTTAAGTAAGTAAAAGCTCTGGAGATTAAATAGGTGTTTTGAAATAACTGTTTCTCTCTTAGCTCCAGTGCATAATAGAATTAGTTTGCTACAACTTATGGACATACACAGACACATTATGGCTGCCTACCTACACAAATGCCATGACTGAGGCATGGATGTGTTGAGATGGAACATCAGGGTGTTTTGCAGCTAAACCATGCACCTGTATAGCCTGAACTAACGAAGAACTCGTTCAAGTGTGCAACAGCAATCATTACATAAGGTTTCTAGAAGGGAATGGACTCAGATATATTAGACCAGTTTTGCTCTCAGCATGGTGGAACCACTCTCCCCAGGCAGTTACTATGGTGTGTACTAGTGCTACATAAAGGACAGCCTGTGTGGGGTAACCAAAGGCCTACCTGCACATTATCGATCACAGCTTTGAGAGCCACTTATTTTTTTTACAACGGCAAGTTGTAAAAAGAAGGAGTAGAGAAGGACAATATGTATCTATAGAGCAAAAACAGAAAAAGGTGAAGTCTTCAGTCTACCTTAAGTAAAGTCTTGAACGATATTTTTTTTTTTCCTCATTTAAACCAGTTTCCTTGTCCCTTTTCAAACTTTTAATCCTTTTCTTACATACTTAATAAATAAATAAATAAACCGGACTACTTAAATCCAGACTTAGATAATACAAAGGAAAAAAGCAAAGCCACAGGATTGAACACAGGAAAATGAGTGCTACTTCTATCATGCTAACCTAAGGAGACATGAGGAGCATGACATGTTCTTCCAGTGCATGGCTAAGGCAGGAATAAAAATATTAGTTTTATTTTTAAAAAATAGTTAATACATAGATCATTTTTTGTTTGTTTTTGTTTTGTTTTTTAAACTCAGTCTAGAAACAAGAGGAAAATGCTTTCAGTTACATTTTGGTCTTGTCTGCATGAGGATTAGAGGTACACCGACTACAAGTAAGCGTTGACCAGGGAATATCTTTCATAATGATTCTAAAAATGAATACTAATGGTTGTATTTCCTTTTTCATTCTGTGATCATTGTTAGGCAGAAAGCTTTATCACTGCAATCTTTACCATTTGACATCAATGCAAATTTGGGATAGGCTTAGACAACGTTGTAACCAAGACAAACAAAATATTTTGTTTAGTACCAGTAGGCCCAAATTTCCCAATATTGTTGGTAATGATGCAAAAAGCACCAATTTTTAGTCATGAAAGCAGAGGGAGCCCATAACTTTATTATGGACTTTGAAAAAGGTACAGGAACAGTTTCTGACACCCAGAACTCATATCAATTAATACCTTGCTACACACTGGTTGAAAAGCTTGATGAAGAAGAATCAGGCCCACATCTTGTTGATAACAATATAAATCTATGTATTTCTTTTAAAAAGATTGTCAAATAAAACAATGCAGTTAGACTCAAACTAGCATTCATCATTGAAATCATACTGTTTCATTCATACATTGAAATCACTGACTTTCAGACCAACACAAATGTTAGTTTTAAACAGTTGTCACACACCCCATTAGGGGTCTGTAAACAATGCAGTGGGACTTGAGATATTTTCTAGTCTGGGGAGCTGTAAATGCTCAAACACTGCTTTACCCACTACTAAAATGCAGCCTTCTTATGAAGTACAGCATTTGTTTGACAGAGACAACAGAATGTGAAGAGTACACCCCCCAGTTAGAAATGAAAAGAGCATTTTGAGACTAATTCAGTTAGAATTAGGTCAGGATGGGAGGAATCACACATCATCTAATACACAAAATTCCCCACTGAGGTGAGAGTGAGCACACATTTACACTTTTTGCTCCTTGCTGCGCCACCCCTAAAAGTGCACAGACCAGCAAAAGCAAAACACGAAGCAAAAAAGCTACGCTGGTTAAGAATGAAGATCACTTTTCTAGATCGTAAAATTTTAACAATACAAGACTATTGTTCAGTTGTTCAGCTAATGGAACAAGTGATTTTCTAAGCTGGGAGTAATTCCGTCTCTCTTCAGATATTTCAGTACTCGGAAAGAAAGAATTGATCCAATTTTTGCATCAGAAGACTTAAGTATGGTGGGAGCATCCATTTCATGTCTCTTCTACATTGTCCAGAACAGTTCTGTTGGCGTTCAGAAAGCATCCACAGTTTTTAAGACAGGGGTGCCTCCCGTCAATTGTTCAGATGCATTTCAGCTCAGAGCACAGCAATAAGGTCAAAAGAAGTTTAGAATTTATTAGAGAGAAAAGATTGCTGCTGTGGGACCACTCTGGCATCAAGCCCCGGAGAGCAGAAAGCAGCCCCCCACAAGTGCTGGTCTACACAATCTCCATTGTTCTCTCAGGTTTCACAGCTGCAAAGGTTCCTTCTTCTTCCAGAAAGCACGAGCTCTCCTTGCAAAGCTGCACAGCAGCTCCACGACAGGAAGGATACTTTTTCAGTTTCTGTTGGTGGGGGGGTGCTGACCTTGCATGCTCTTCATGGATGATATTGCCCTGCCCAATTAACTTGGTATTCAATGGCCTTGCATGGCCCAGTGGGTCTCAGGTGGCTGGGACTTGGTAAGGCATTTCCTCTCTGTGTGCTCATCTCAATAAAAATAATTTAAGGAATATGCCTCATCAAATATTTAATCTTTTTTTCTTTTTTTTTTCTTTTTTTTTTCTTTTTTTTTTTTTTAACAAAAACAAGCTAGCAAAAAAAAACACATTTTTTTGCCTTACATTTAAGAGTTTCAAGATAGGCCAAGAATTAAATGTTTCAGAGTCTATTTAATTTGTTAACCATGTTACTCTTACCTAACTGTGCTATTTACTCCAACCAACCAGTTCTTATATAAGAGGATCCTTCAGGTAACAGTTTCCTTTCACGTAAGGTATTTTAGGCTAAATACGCTTCCCAAACTTTTTAGCAGCTTGATCCCTTTCTACACTGGTATTCCCCCAAACCACCTAGCAGGAATCTCCTGCAATTCCCAACTGCTGCAGGTCTGAATGTCTGTGTGGCACAGGAAACTCCAGTCTGAACTGGAGTTTTAACGGGATGTAACCACGCTATAAAATGGGAGCTCCAGACCTGGTTGCATAGCGCCCTGCTGTGCCATATTGCCATCTTGTGGGCACCAGCGGTTGCTGGCAGAAAGCAGGAGGCAAGGAGGGTGGAAATGAAGATGGAGTGAGAATCGGTCGTTTCAGAAAAGAAACTAAACGCCGTTTCATCTGCTATCTTCCTGACGTAGCAAAGCACTCAAAACAACTTACAGACATCTGATTACTTAATTATCACTGCATATGATTATCCTCGGATGCCTTCGTGTTCTTTGCAGGCAACGTAGATGTGAAATCTGGACATGACCACTCCAGATATCTCAAATATGGAACATAATGACTTGGCTGCAGAAGAAGCTTAACGTCGTGTAATTAAGTAACAGAGTTAAATAAATAAATAAATAAATAAATAAATAAATAAATAAATAAATAAAATGAGATCTAAGAGGTTAATACAGAGTCCCTCCTTATCATTATTATTTTGTATTAATATTTGTGCATCACTTTTCACATTTAATGCACTTAAACATAATAAATTTACTAACAAAGCATCTCTATGAGCTAAGTATCATTAAAAACAAAAACAAAAAAAAAAACACATTTGTTCTACTTCACAAATCTGGTGGTCTGAGAAAGAAAATGTCATTTTTTTCCGATGAAGTGATTTCACAGAATGGTTTCATATTATTTCCAAATGATCCTATTTTGCTCCAAAGTGAAGTGAAACAATTTTGATTTATAATGATTTAAAAACACAGAATTGCAGTGGAAAGCTAATCTGTCATGCTTCTGAATTCCCACTTTGGCTATGCATTATTTTGTCAGTCCAGCAAGTTTTTAGTTACCATACTTCCCCAAATAAATGCATCACTGATCAGCAACTACTGAAGTCTGAATCTAAACTTTTGTAATAAGGTAATAGCAAAATATTATCCAAACTAATAACTACTCTGTTTTCCTAAATAGATCACAACCTCCTTCTCTGCTTTGGTTAAAATATTTTCTGACATGACTGGAAACTCTTTTGCTAAAGGAAATGTATCTGCCTATATTAGATTAGGATTTGGCAGCAAACTCTGAAATAGGATAGTCTGTCATATCATATGGCAGTGGGGCTTAAGACTTTTCACATTGCTTTAGTTACACATCCTCTGCACAAATTCTCACATCCAAAGGAAAAGAAGGGTCATTTTTGCTTTCTGTCTGAAGCTGACTGAGCACAAAGAACTCTGGCATTTTATTTTGCTGGAAAAACCTCAGTTGTTTTTAGAGTAGAAAAAGTATCTTGGCCACCTTCCATCAGGGATTTATGTGTTGCAGTAAAATTCACCTTCTTGGGAGAGAGTGCCCACATTCCCCTTAAAATGCAGGAAATTTAGGCATGCAACCCAGCTTTAATGGACTGCCACCTAGGCTACAATAAAAGATGTCAAAAAAAAAGGAGGGGATCTAATTTTTGCCACCCAGAAGCAATTAAGGGTCTATCCTCATTTGGGATTCTCAGCTATCAACTCTCTTCTAGTGCTGGTGTCTACGTCCCAATGGCTCCTCCTCATGAAAACAAGACAATTCACAATGTTTCCCAATTAGCAATGCTTAGAAGCCAAATGGTTAAAGCATTTACTTTTGGAGGGAAAGATCAGTATTTGAATTCCTCTGAATAAATTGTAGCCTTGATTTTCCTCAAGCCAAATAATTTATTTTATGAAGACCTATGTTTTTAAATATCATCCTAACATATAGATGATGAAATTCTTTACACAGATACATTTCTGAGAAATGCATGTAATTCCACAAACATATATATATATATATATTACTCTATTTTTTGAAAAGCAATCTGGTAGAGAAGAAAAAAAAAAGCCCAAGTGGAGTAAAACAGAAGAATTAATTATACCTGAGATGAGACAAAGTGTTTGAGGGATTCTGCCAACTATTTCTTGTATATTTAGGTTGGGCTCAGTGATGGGACTGTAGTTTATAACCAATGCCATATGTAACTGTCAATTTTAAGCACTGGATGAAAATCCAGCCACATGTCAATCAAGTTTTTGTATTACCCTGGAAAATAACATTGAAATTGTATTTTGTGGTGTTTTGTTTTGTTTTTTCTCTTTTTTCTTTTTTTTTTTTTTTTTTATCCTTTTTCAAACAGTACCATTTCCAGAATAGGACTGATTTATTCCTCTGTAGTGTGAGTTATTATTATAGATTTCCAATGGGAATGAACAGGTATTTTGGCCTTCAGGATTGCTCTAAGAACACACCTGCATTTAGGGCAAGAAATTTTACAGAGCTATAAGATATTGTCCAGGGTACAAGTGGAAATATTGAGAGTTATGTCCCATCTGAGGCTGAAATTAATATATTTTAAACTTTTTCACTCTTGCACACATGGAATATGTTTAATATAATTCTCAATGCCTGTAGACTTCTTTAAAGCACAACTGAAAAAATAAATTACTGTCAGAATAAGGAACTATGCATTCACACAGGAGTCATTATTTTTAGTCTTATTCCACATTTTAGACTGAAACCCGGTGAGCATTTTCATTGCCACCACAGAGAAATTGACATGAAGAAAGCACCTCTAACTGTAATCACATAACCTCTAACTTATTTTTAACATAACTCTAGCTGTTATTATGGACAACACTATCAAAACAACTGCTGGAAGATCAGTTTTGAATGGAACCAGAATAATAAATTTCTTTTAATTCTCTACACTTTATATACTATAGAAACTTAGATGAGAATTGATCGGCTACCCAAGTTCAGAAAAAGATGTGGATACCTGGTACACTATCAACCAAAACTGTCTAGCATGTTTTCTCAAGCCAAATTTAGTAGAAAGTACAAAATTCAGTACAAAGTATCAGCATCCAACCAAACAGCTCATTCCTGCTCTCATGACAGGGCTTTTGCCAAGCAGATGCTCCTGAGGTCCGAGAGGTCCGAGAGGTTACAACGCAACAGAGCCACAGAACCACTCGAACACCTCCACATGGACTCAGAAATTACAGACAAGCCACATTTACAACACTGCAGTTTACAGTTTCCTTCCATCTAATCTATACATGGGTGACCTACCCAATGGATGTGTCACAGCCAGTAGAGACTCATATGGCAGCTGTAAGCCATATGCTGTTAGGACCCACACTCTCAGACCCAGACTCAGGTCTGGCAATGTCCTAGATAATCATGTTTACCATATAGCAAAAACTACGGGAGCAGCCCCCTTAATGCTATCTAGAAAAATAAAACTATTCAAAAGTGAGGCTGACAAGATAAAAGTAACTGAAGAGTTACTTCAGAGATAAGAGTAGCAACTGTTTTTTGGACAAACAGTGCTGTTTTTCTTTATTAATACATTTCTTTATTAACAGATTTCTGCTGACCCCAGAGGCTTTTTGGGCCACGACCCAAAAACCTTGACCCAAAAGCCTTGACCCAAAACCAGGTGAAGGCATCATTTAATCGGAGATGCTGCACTGCTGTTACCACCTCATATGATCTCCCGCAGTGTTACAGCAGTGGTTACAGTAGCCTTGTTCCTCCTTGATTGTCCTTTTTACTACTTTTTTATGATTCCTAGCAGTTCCTGTCATTTTTAAAAGTCATTGCCAGCAAGCACAAGATTAATGAGACTAAGAAGGTCAGTGCAACTCATCCTAGGTAGCACATAGAACATAACTCAAGACACAGGACCGTGTGACTATAGTGAAACCCATATATGGCTTTTTTTTTTTTTTTTTTTTTTTTTTTTTTTTTTTTGGCTAAGAGGGGTGATTTCATTAGCTGGGGAGGTTTCTGGCATGCACATTTGTATGAGTATATGCCACCAGCACTATTTCTCAATGGTAAAAATCTTCCCTCACTTACGTACAACTAGAATCGTTTTCTAATCTTATGCTTAAAATAGTACAGTGTTATTAATGTTGAATAAAAGCTTGTTCCTAAATGCACTTGACAGAACAGTTTCTGTTAACACCTCTTCAAATGTGAGTTAGTGCTTACAGCAGGAATAAATCAAATGCCACTGGATCATAAATAAGTTTCTCCTAGCTTATTCATTATATTAAACCTACGCTTAGTTTAAAAAAAAAAAAAAAAAAAAAAAAAAAAAAACTTCCTTTTAGTTGCTATCAGCCCTTCTGCTCCAAAGTTAGCTTAGATGCTTTAAATTCTCTAGTTGTATTTAGGTGTCTTTTCTTTTTTTTTGCTTGTATAAGTTGTGGAGAATGCATAAAAGGTTTTCTGCTGTGAAGAATGAAGCAGCATTCACTGTGAGAGTTGGAATGACTTGAGCCTGTCCCATTCTTGATATGTGCCCTGAAGCAAGTCACTGCCTTCTGCCATGCTTCAACTGTAGAATGAGCCTATTGTAGTACCCACCTCAGAGCAGGGATTCGAATTTAACCAGTAATGGTTAAATGGTTAAAATTTAACCATTTTAAAATTTTGTGATGTTTAACTATACGGTTTTAAAATTATAAGGGATGCAACCAGCAGCTTCTCGTATACCGATTTATTTTTTTACTACAGTAAAATAAAGAAACTGTCAGAGAAATTCCCAGAACATGAAGGTTGTTGTTAAACATTGTTTTTTTTTAACCTTTTGCTAACCATTTGTCCATTAGCAGCTTCTGGAGGCAGGTTTATGAGACAGCAAACATCTCTTAGGAAGTCCTCCAGCTCTGCCAAGAGATAATTCAAGAGGAGACCAAGAGCCACCAGACACATGACTGTAAGCCAATAAGAACAAGCATGCCACTCAGTACTGCTTCCAAACTTGAACAATTAAGAGCAGTTTATGCTCATCTGTGGTATACTGCCTCCTCAGTCTGTGCTTCCTTCATAAACAGATGGACTGTAAATATTCATGACACAAATTTTTCAAAAGTAACTTGTAACCTCACAACCAAACACTAACTGTATAAACCTCTGTGAAAATATAATTGAAACAGATCCCTGGGTGTATGTGTGAGAAATATAGAACATGACACCGTAAACCCCACTTAGACATTTTTAGAATAATTTTAGAATTTGAAAGACACTATTAAATGACATAATGGTATTAAATAACCTGTTTTTGCAATGACATTTGACAGTCCTTGCTAAATCGCACTCTACTGTGCACAGGAGAGGATTTAAAAGATTATGAATGCTTGGTTTAGAAAAAGATGAAAGCAAAACTAGCCTAAGAAATAAAGATGGCATATTTTACATTTATTTTTCTGGCAAGAACAAACGGACACTCATAATTACGACAGACTAACATATGCCTATAATGTTTGTGTTGATCTGTAAAGTCAATGATGTTTTAGAATTTGGACCATTATTTTGTCTGAAAAGCTTCTAATTATGCTCACTCTTTCCTTTTGGATTTTTCTATTTTGAAGTAGATAGACATAGAATGGTAAAATCTTTCCATTCAGCAAGGACACTATTAATGAAAAATACGTCAGAAAATGGCAATACTGGTCATTCACTTGGATTCAGTCTAGAAAAAAATAGGCTGCCTGCAACCCCAGGAAACTGTTTCCCCATTTTTGCTTTTACTGTGAAAAGGCAGTGTGAGGTAGGCATTGAATCTCATGACTTCTGGAACTGCTAGAGACCTTCTGACAGAGAAACTAGAACATTACAGATTTTTCTCTACTTAGGTCTCTGTAACAGCCCATCAGCTGAGTACAGGATTAAGGGTGTACTGCAAAACCTGTTAAACTCTAAGCCGAATCCATGGGCTTTGTAAAAATAGAGAATGCTTGTGGGAAGTGTTTGGAATGCAGGTGTTCATTAATATTGCTTTGTTTAGCTAAAAATGTATCTGGTTTCAAAATGATTTTTAAAATGTGTAAATTCCAGTTTAGATTGCAACCTCCCCATTGTGGGGGTTTATTGTTCAGTCGCAGCACAGGTTGTTATAAATTACATAGAGTCCTAGTTTAATAGAAGAATACTAGAGTATTAATATACCTCAGACAGTAAGCTAGGAAATTGTCAGGGTCAAAAAATAGACTGTAGTACACTTGGTGAAAAGGCCTACCACATTTTGAGTTATTCTCCTGTCTCCAGTAACAGGCCAAGCACAAATCAAACCAGTATCTGGTTTATTCCTTTTCTTCTAGCTTACAAAGAATAATAAACCATTTGGGGAAAATAGTTTCCTATATATTTAATAGAACAAACAAAAGTAATAAACTGGACACCTCTGGAAAGATTTGTTGCTATTGTAATAAATTAAGAAGCTGAGGTTTTTTGTTCTACTGCTAAATGATGCAGTATAACCAACATGTAAATAATAAAATCCTAATGTTGACAAATACAAATAAAAGAAAATAACCAAGTGCTCCTCCAGTTATGCTCAGAAGGAAGGACAGGACAAAGGCAATGTTATAGTCCACAGTGTTTTGAGGGCTAACCAAATGTGTAATATTTAAATAAACACTCAACTCTAAGGAAATCTATATTACACTCCAACTCAAAATATGTTGTCAGCCCAGCTTAATGGGGAAAGGAAAGAGAGATGCTGATTCAGTGGCTCTACATCTCTCAGTTCTTCACCCACATTGAGGAAAGAGAATCCGTAAGATTTCAGCCAAGTCTGTGAAAGAGAAACCATGAAAAAAGCTGCTAGATTGGGGTCCAGGAATGAGCTGTATATTTTCTGCTCTGTTTTCTTCTAGTTCGTAATGTTCCTGAAGCGTAATTTCATTGTATTCCTTTGCACCCATCTTATTTTAAGCTGAAATCCCATGGAGCCCAAACAGGGGGCTATGTTTTCAGGTCTGGAGAGTACTGTTGCACCAAGTAAGGTGCCACAACTGAAACTAGATATAAAGTTATTGATGTCCTATTTAAAAATAAACAAAACTGAAAGCAGAATCTCTGCAGCAGAACAGATTTCGGTTGTATTATATCCACAAATCTTGGTATTCTCATTTTTACAGTAATCATTGCAGCAAGGAAGAAATATGATATTCTAACTTTATATTTTATTACTAAAAACAGAGAGTGTCTTAGAGAGAAACTGCAAGTGTTTACAACCACAACGACTTCAGTAGTGGCAATTCCAGACTGAAAATAAACAAAAATCTGAAATCTATAAAAACTACACCAGAGAACATAAAGGCAACAGTTGTACCACAGAATGGAATAGTTAATATATTGTTATTTTGACATGTGTAAAGCACCTACCATGACAGTATCTTAGACATGCTTCTGAAACTTTCTAGGCTAAAATTTATTTTTGTAGATTGCAAAATAAAGCACTTAAAATTTAAGAAAAGCTAGATATAGCTTGGTGTTATAAATGTCATTCTCCCTCTTTGCCTTTCCAACCCATGCACTAACTGAAACAGGGCACCCCTAGGCAAATAATAGGCTATCATGTAATTGTACACTGTATCGTAATGTATTCACTCTAGAAGGCAAAATTAAAGATACATTTACTTTCATGGGAAGAAAAAAGCAAGTAATGATGGTGAAGATTTTAGAAGCCTGTACTTGTCAAGAACAGAGAATTAAAAGGCTTTTAGCACATGTACTTTTTTTAACTGGTAAAAGTATCGCATTGAAATTCTCCACAGTTACAACTCTGGCCCTGCTGGTAATAATGGAAATGATGTTTAGAAGTAGGGTTCGAGGCACTGAGGCTCAAATTACTGTCATCACTGAGGGGAAATGCTACATCTAATTGTAGCCTCTCAAACAATCAGCTAGCCTGATTTAGCTTGATGACCCATCAAGATTTAAATACTGAACTTAAGTAGGATTTTCTGGAAATAGTCTGTACCTAGATTCTTAATGTGACTTCTGGAACACACACTGTTCAAATGTTGTCCTCTTTATGCTAATTTTTTAAAATTATTTTTTGTAGTATTTTATGCCATTTAACAAATTTAATGATCAGAAGATGTAATTTCCTCCAAATTTGCTTTAGAAGAAACACAAGCATGCTGAGATCTAAGAGGACAACTCTCAAAAGAGCTTGGATTCACAATGATCTCAGTTTTCTCAATTTCAGACTGAAAATAATCTAAAGCATTTCACACAGCAGGTTTCTGTTTCTCATTCCAGAAAGTAATTAATTTGAATACTAATAAAATATCATTAACTTTTATCTTCTTCCTGTTGTTGCAGTAAGAAATCGTTTCTCAGCATTATACGAAGGGTGTTTTACAGATACAGAGTGGGAGTATTCCCATTGTACATTTTGGTTCATGCTTATTTCCAACAATTATTTTAACCACACTACTCAATAAATGTAATTCAAAGGAATTGGAATTTACTTCCTAAAATATGCAATTCCCATATGTAGCCACTGGATGGACTTAAGGAGCCAGTGAATATTTTTTGGTTGTAGAAGAGATGCACAATTAGGTGAGCAACTGGGAAGAACACTGCCTTCTGGGCAGCTGCAGAAATATTCTACAGAAAAGACCTGAGCCCAAAAAGCAAGGTACAAGAAGGAATTTTAGCTTCTCCTCTTCAATTGATACTTATTTTTCAACACAACTAGTTTAAGAAAAAACTGGCTGTGGAAATGAAAACAGTGTGTTAAGAAAATTGGTTTGTAGGAGAACATGTAGGTCAGTTCCAAACATGATTACTTGGTATTAAAGTTCTAGGATAAAAGCACAAAAAATTGTATTGAAAATAAACTTTTCTTAAATACCTCAGTTTGGAAACTGAAGCAGATCAGAATTACTTGAAGTTCTGTTCAATTTTTTACAAGTATGCTACTTTAAAATGCTCATATTCTTTAAGGATGAATTTGGAAGCTATTTGCTCTAGCTATCTTCCCTGTTTCTGGAAAAGGAATTGTGAAAATTTGAATCACTATGCACATAGTAAGTGTAAAACAAGCCCTGCATTAAAGAAGCATATGATCATCCATCAACATAAAAAATGTATTCCTTTTTTACCTATAGCTGGCTGTCACAACTACTTCAGAGTATTTCAAATGCATTATATTTAATTATATTACAATCTATTCGATGCACTTTTTTAAACCAGTTGCCATTTCAGTGTATACAGCGGCACTAACATATACGCAGTTCCATACTCTGTTCTGCTGCTGCGTAACTAAGAGAAGTAGGAGGTATCAGCTGTGGCAGGAAACTCACTAAATCCACCTGACTCCTGGAACTTCAGGTAAATAGAGTTGTTGTGGAGTAACAAAGTTAGGCTGGGGAATGAAAGCATAATGAAAGAAGAGCTGTTGCATGCATCTCCCCGTACCTACTGTGCTAAGCCGGCGGGCAGTGATAGTGACTAATATGGCCCGTTCCTGTAGGTATAGCCAGTTACAGGATCTAAATGTGGGTTACATGTTTTTATCACTTTATTGCACAACCATCACCCTATTCTGTCCCAAATGACTTAGAATAGCACCAACCCTAACTATAGTTGCGATTACTCTGCATGCCTGTATTTCTTTTGTCTTTATATTCCGAAGGTCATATGCAGACTCTGTAGCGAGCTGATGTTGTGTAACTATTTAATTGTGTAGGATAGGAATTACACCTCTTAAAATTATAATAATCACTGTGCCCAACTCTGGACAGTAGTTGGAAATGCATGCAATATTTCTCTGGCATGCCAGGGCTCCAGAATGCCGTATGTTGTCCTGATCTCAGACGGGGGAATACCATCTGGTATAAAAGCCTCGCAGTTGGCAATGGAGACTGCAGGATCCTCTCTCTCCCTCACTACCTCCCTGACAATTACAAGGCAGTGATCTTGCAGGAATGAAGTCAGGCTGCAAGAATATTGAATGACTGAGTCAGAGACTAGGAATGGGACTGTCAACTGTAGAGACTGCCTGATATGTATCATCCCCTAAAAGCAAAATTGTGACAAATCAGATTCTCTTTTACCTCTCACTATGTAATGGGATCTCCTCCCTGATCTCTCTGCTACGTACAGTGTCATGTCACAGGTGTGTGCTGCCTACTAAAAACCTCCTGGGAAACTCCATACCTCAGCCAAGAATACTTACCCCTGCAAAGCCCCTGAGCATGACTTGCTATTCTTGGCTTGTTCTGACCTCCTTTAATTTTTTGACCTTGTTCTGGAACTAGGTGTCGGTCTGCTTTTAATCATGCCAGAGCAACCAAACAGCAATTTTCTCATACCAGTGCTGATTTAGGAAGCCTCTGCAAAGCTGTTGCATTGGGAATCTTCAACTATACAGAGATTACATCACAAATTTCCTTCCAGGGTAGGTGGCACCATAAGCTGCCAGCTCCAAGCTGGGACAGTACACTGGGTGGGGCAGCATCCTACTATTATAGAGGGCAATGTAGACAGAGCCTATGGAATTACTCGTACCACTAATCTAACCACCTACATAAGCAAATCAAGTGAATCATCTACCTTACTGGTCTACCAAGTCTCAGACACATACATGATACTGCAAATACAATGGGGGATTGGCTCACATGAATTAGATTTTTAAAGTGCTTCTAAATTACATGTTACAAATCAAGCTACTTAAAAACACATGCTTGGTTTGGGAGTGGTCTTCCTTCAGACAGAATATCTAGTTAATTTACTATTCTAGATGAACCACTGAATAAGAAACTGTTTATTCTCTTGCGTAGCATATTTGCTTAAAGTTCTCAAACCAATGATTTGCAAGATAATCTCATTATTCTATCACTATGTCAGACTTTTCAATCCACTCTAGTAAGGAAATATTAAATACATAACTATTCCTAAACAACATTCCTAATGTTGTTTTTAATGAAAAATCTGTCAGGCTATTAGTTGCGATATCTACAAATGACAAAGCTGATTCAGAACTCTTAATCTTTTCAACTCCCAGATCATTCAGTAAATTGCTTTATTTGCATGGGATGCACTGCTCAAATCATTCAAATTAGTAACCAATCTGTTCCTGTTACTGTACACCTGAAAGTGCAATAGCAAATCTGTCCTATAACCGCCAAATGACAAATATCAGAAAAAATGTTGCCAAGACTGCCTGGTTTGTCTGTGTTGAGGCCTGTGGATTCCCACCTGTTCTGTGCAAGGCCACCGCATATACTGTGTCACAGTACAGGCTAAGCACAGCTTGGAACGCTCCAAGTGTGGGTGACATATGACATTCACTATGAATAACCCTCACTTAATTAACATGTACTTTCTTTGACACACAAAAATTTTAGCAGCAGATTTTTATAATTCGGAAAACTGGCTTTGACTTGATTTGGGGCATTTGTGTGTGCCATTCTGAAGAAGTAACAAGATTACAGTACTCACATTGCTCAACCCCGACATTTGAAATGCCTAAACCTCATGCCAAATTATTTTCTACTTATCCAGAGTACTTGCATATACACATGCCGATAGGTATGTCTTATCTCCTGACATTTCAGTCTTGATTTCAGATGAACTTTTTAAAGGCATAAAGACTATCAGTACATGTTTTCATGTGCTCTGTAACCTATTTCTACTCAATTCGGGGTTTAATTTCTGACACCACACACATATCCTTTGTTCCCTGAAAGCAAATATCCATGCAAGGTTGAAGGAAGAATGAATTTAAAAGTAAAAATAATAATTTGCAATTCCAAAACAACAGTTGAAAAAATTGATCAACCTAACCTGGAGAAGACCTGCTTTTATTTATGCATAATCAAATTCCAAAGCCAGAATTTAGTAATAACAGAATTCTCTCCCCATTAACATATGTGTATGCAGAGCTGGCCAATTAAGTTCACAGTCAAGCTCAATGAAGCAAGTCCTGATCAAGAGGGAACCCTACCACTATTTTGCTTGCCTTCAGTGCTCTAAGAGTCCTTATACGATGTCACAGCAATCTGTGCCTGACTTTGATCCTCACTGCTTTATAATGAGGTGTGTCTTTTTGTAAGTTGGTTCTTTAACATATGAAAATGAGATGTGAAAACATGTTACACAGCGTAGTTTTCGCTCAGAAATGTGAGTCTCGCACTGCTTGCTGATGTGCAGATTGCATGCCACAAATCCACCCTCACTAGATATCCAACCCAACCCAAGTGAGGGAACAGATTCCTTCAAAAGGAGTGGGGGGAACAATGCAGGGTGTTAATTTCATGTACCAATATGCACTGGTATGTACCAATACTCATCTTAATTTCACGTACCAGTATGCATTTTTCTTATCCGTGATTCAGAGCCTCCAGATGACCTCGGAGCCAATAGCCAATTATTCTGAAAATCAAGGGAAGAGTCCCTGTATATCTATGCTTGAGTCATTTGTGCAAAGAGCTTACTCATGAACAAAGATCAATGGAAACGGATGCCACACTTATATAGAGAAGGTGTACATTCAGGTGAGTGTCAATAGAAAAGGAATATAGCAGTCCAGCATAAATTGCAAAACTCACAGTACATATAGAACAGAGAAGCATATTGTGACCTTTTCTGTAATGTGCTGTTCTTGCATTATGGAGTTCAGGGATTTCTAAATATAGCAGTATTGTGTAGTAGCATTAGATAAACTGGAGTGGCAATGTCATTTTATCTAAAAATAGAAAAATGCTTCTCCCTACAAATACCTAAAGATTATAACTGTGATTTCACAATCAGCCTAAGCCAACTTAAGTTTGCAGTCATGGAAAACAGCTGTCCTGTCCTCTCCTCCATGTCCAGCTGCAAGTTTCTGCTCTTCCCTTGGCAGGACATTAAACAACACCATGCCATCATCATGCCATGCTCAGTTGCCTTAACAAAGCTACCCTACATCTGAGCAGCTCAGAGAACACAACAGCAAATTCAGTGATGAGTGGTACAGAGGCCTTAGGTAGTATTAAGGTTAGATATTAATGAGGTGTGAGTGACTCTGGAATCCAGAGATCTGTTTTCATGCTTAAGCACCTGATAGGGTGGATGCCTGCATGCCTCACATTAAATCCAAAGCAACTAGGGAACTGACTGGGAAGCTGCCTGAAGACACTGTCTTAACAAGTACTTCCCTAGAGTGGGTCAAGAGGGAAATACCAGTGCATGGTTGCAGGTGCTCTGTTCTGTCTACATGGGTGTTACCACACAGAACTTCCAGAATAGAGTCAGGAAACACCATTTTTCTCCATTAATGTGATCCACGAGGGGAGAACACTATGGTGATAACATTCCTATTCACAAAATGGTACTAGCCCTTGGTCAGAGGTGGGAAGCCTATGCTAATTTCTTCTTTGGCCAAATGCAGTTAAATACAAATCTCTCTGAGATGTGCTCTGGTCATCAGGCTAACATTTTGTTGTTGGATGAAGGCTGGAGTAAAGGAATCTGTCAGGCATTTATGCAACTTGAATTTGTGCATTTTGAAGAGAGAAGGGAATGTTAGGTATGTTGGGCAAGACAGAAAACATGACAGTAATCCTTTAACATAAAAAGAAACAAATAACATATTTAAATGACAAGATGACAAATTGTGTGTAAGGGAAATACAGCTCTGCATCAGACTGTAGGGGAAAAAAAGATTTATCTTTCTTACATGTGAAATGCTAAATATTGTCAGTTAAAAACAAAACAAAACAAAAGTCCAAACCACAGATCTGTCTTACAAAACTTTCCGAGTGTTCTTTTTTCTTGCATCCAGATGGAAGCATGAAAAAGCATTTGTCATAATTTAATTTACTTTTTCAAGCCTGCAATTCCTACTGGAAGGCAGTACCCATACAGAAGCGACTACTTCCATCTATGCAAGGTTACGCGAATAATGATGAGCAATGACAGGTATTTCTAAAATGTAGCTTATACAGCTGTAATTTCACTGTCTCAGCCAGAATGCCTCCAGGTCAAGTAGTGGAAATGCATGCCATAGCACCATCTGTCAGACTTTTTGAAAAAGTACAGACATTTCACCATTCCTATTTTTGGATTCTTCTTTCCCAGACTGAACAAATGAGTGATGAGACTATGGAGCAATTTTCTATATCATGCACAGAACTTTGATCCTCAGCCTTCAAACAAGTTAAAGCAATCTGAAGACTATTCAGATTGGACTGTCCTGCTAGACCAGTATGACTGCTGCTCTTCACCTAAGAATCTTTTCATGAGCTGCTGGTCAGGTCACCCAAACTCATTTCAAAGAGGAAGAGAATCAGCTACCATGTGCTCACATCTCCATGGAAGCTCTTACATCAGCACTGAGCATCTCACTTACATGAATTCCCAAGTGCAAATCAATAGAAAGGATGCAGAAGAAAAGAGGAAGTGTTAGCCACAGTCTCTGCCTATCACCTGATTTGTATTGAAAAGGCAATCAATCATAAGCTGCCTGTTCTACTTAAAAACTGCATTCAGTAACAGAGCTTTTCCTTTTGTAATGGCGAATGAAGATCAGTTGCAGTGTGTTATTTCCAATTCACAACATAGCGTAAGAAAGCATTCAAACAAGGAGACTAGGCTATATCAGCTGCTCTTAGAAGCAGTCCATAAAAAAGGAACTGCAGCTGTCATAATGAAGTAACACCTGTATTTCTGCCTGCAAAATGTCTGGAATTTGATCAGATTTGAACTTTGCAGTGTTTGCACATGTCTGTTCACAGTTCTCTGTTCTCTGGACAGACCAAGACACCATTGCCCATTCCCCTTTGCAGTTAGAAAAGGAATCGGCTTTCTTTCTAAAAAAACAAAACACAACAAAACAAAACAGCTTTCCTACTTAATGTCTTGGAAAAATAAACATTAATGGGCAGCCTGAGACTCTACGCTTGGTCACTGATTATGGTACCAAATCTGATACAGTTTTGCTGTATTTAATGAGTTAATTTGTATATTTCAGACCACTTTCAGCATTATCTTAAATTTAGGCTTACAGACAATACATTAGAATAGGAGGACAATGAAAGAGAACAGCATAAAAATTAACAGCTATGGTGAAAGTACAAGGCAGGAGACCTGAAGTTGTCTGCCATATCTGAGAAACATTTTAGGGATCCAAGTCCAAGCAGGACACAGAGACTGCTGAGGGTGGCTGTGTGGATGGCTGGTGGCTGGGAAGTGTACAGCATCGTCAGAACAGCTGAGGGGGTATTAGTGACACTGCAGCAGCTTAGAACTGGGAAGTGTTTTCTAAAATAATCTGCTTCAGTTAGACAGGAAGTAAAGGAAGCTATTTTATTCTGAACATGCTGCACTTACCAAGACCTCATTCTGGTTGTTCTCTTCTAACTGTGATATACTTCAGAATAGAGAAAGAAATAGATATAATCAGCCATACATGGGACTCCTGCAGTTAAGAAATCTGCTATTTCCTACAGCACAGCTAGGAGCATAGAGAATTTAGCTGAGATGTGAGATTTTATGATTGTATTAGCAAATATCTAAGTGCCACCAAAGACAAACTACATAAAGGGGCTGGAATGGAACTACTCACAAATGATTGTAGGAGCAGCAGAAGGGAGGAGCACAGGTACAAATTATGATAAACACAGTTATACTGACACATGGAGAACTGCAGTCTTGTCAGACCAGCACAAAATTATTCTCCCTCCCCATCTCATTTTCTACAGAGGGAGAAAGAGAACTTACATTACTGATGATGATAAGTCTCCAGCTGTGCTTCTTTAAATTACAAATGTTTCTGATAGGAGAAACAGAACTCCTGATTTTTCATAGGCATGAATTATTTTTAAAATGTGCTTGCAATGAATTACCATCTTCTAAAACGTATAAAAAGGCTTTTATGAAATGAAAAGCAGAGTATGGTGGCCCCCACAGCAGAAGTATTTAATTTAAAAACTCTGGTTGTACTTTGTTTTCTAGGTTCAATTATCAATAACTTCTAGGATCCTACTTGAAGTAACAGAACTTTTTTTTTTTATAAATACTAGATCAGTTTTTCTTATTTAATAATTCTTTTCCTTAAGAGTTTTTTTTTCTTTTCTTCTTGTGTGTGCAGCCTTTAATTAGTCTGTTCAGACATAAGCAGTATTAGCTAGACTCTGTCACAATTACCCACATTTGGTAGCTAATTACTCCTTCAATAGTCTTAAGGCTACCAGCAATTTTAGTACAATTGGCAGCCTGGGGCCCCTAGGAGCTGTTCCAGCAACCGAGAATAGCTCGAACAGAGAGGCCGGCCAGCCGTGACCCTTTCTCCTCAGCCACAACCTAACATATCTACTATGCCAAAGGCAAGAGCAACACAGAAATACTCCCAAGTGGATAAATGTGCTCTCTTTATGGCCTTTTAAAACTAATGGAGTAGCATAAAGAGACTACAGGGAAATGGAAAATAGGACCTTTTAAATGCTACAACATTGGCAGGACTACTAATGATTCTTCAGTTTTGCAATGTTCCATTAAAACAACAGTACAAAACACTTACATGGGATCAAATTCTGACGCTATACTTTTATTCTAGTGTAATTTTGTTTGCTGATGCCTCATATTGTAGTAATTTACACTGCTACAATATGGGTGTCCAGTGGCCAATGCTGTGACTTGATTTACTAACATTTCATGTGTATTTTACACAGGTACAAGAAACTTCACAAGGGGCACAGCAGTGAACAATCAAGATCTGTGACTTCAGTAAAATGATTCTGGATGTATACTTGTGCGACATCAGTGGCAGAATAAAATTAACATAAAAATTAAAATGACGATTTCAGCTTCAAATACACTGTTCATTCAGATTCTGTTCCACAATTCCAATAAGCAGGATTGGATTTGCAGAGAACAGGGAATTCCTTTTTTAAAATTTCCGAAGGTCATGAGGGATCCCTTTTTCAGTGTTTTGGAAGCTACATCCTTGCTGAAATAAGGTAGCCCACTACCTCTGCTTTTGCTAATCCCTTAAATTTAGACTGGTGTTCTCACAATAAATAAATAAATAGCACAACCATTTGATCTAGTTTAAGGAAAAAGGTGCAGCACTTGATCTAAGTCTGGGGGAAGAGCAGAACTGGCCCTATCCATTGGCTGCCCAGTGTCAGTCTGAATTAGGCACCTGGTACAACTTAAGTTAGTAGGCATGCACTGTGTGGAGTTGGCAACTCTGTTCTTTTAATTTAACCTTTTGCTTATCAGTGGTGATGAGCAAATTGATATGAATATACCTACAGATCTGTCAGCATTGCTGAGGCTGAGTACAAGACAGACACCAGACTCTGAGCAACAGCAATCACTTGGCTCAGCTGTCAGCAGCAACACCACCAAAGCCATGCACAAAGATACATTGCCTTTGGCAGCAATATTGACTTGAGATACTTCCAGCAACTTTTCCCTCCTTCCTGCCTGTCTTGTTCCCGTGACAACCGTATGATTCTTATCAACGCAACTGTTTGTAAGGCCACATTGTGAATCAGGCCTAGGGCACTAAACAGGTATTAAAGAAAAGTTCTAAAATAAAATAGTTGTTGGGCAGTTGAAACTGAATTAGTTACCTGATTCAGTTCACAAACATCCGCGTAAACAGCTGTGTTGGCACAGCTGAAAGGGTGTCAGGAACAAGCAGCTGGCAGTTGAGGTGGGTCCTGGGAACGCCTTAAAACAGGCTGCTGCTGGGAGAAGTGCGCGTGGAACAATACCTTTACTGTATCTGCCTTGGCACAGCATACTCACATGTATGTTCCAGAGCCATGGCCCAGGGCTCCACATACTGCAAGTAGCTGAGGCACCAGCAATCCTTCCCCAGTCTTTGTGAAGGAATTTGCCTGCCCTTCTGGGAGCAGAGCAGGAACTGGAGTAACAGCTGAGTGTTCTTAGCACCTGACTGCAAATCCCCAGTTTAAGGGAAAACTAAAACTTAGCAAGTTTGGGTTCCACTGACATATACATGCAAACCTCAATCTTTCTGACTATCAGCAGCAAAAGACACTCCCCATCTCAGTTCTTCAGTGGCAGCTATGCTAAGACCATGTCCAAAGCACTGCACAAAATTCTCCTAGGTTGTTAAGAGCTACAACACTTCCTGAAATAGCTCTGGTGTTCTGACTTGTAATTTCCTGCCACTTGTGCTCCCCTAACCTCAGAGTTCAAGACTGGAAGAAGAGACAAAATTACTTCCTACAGTGGTTATGCTCATAGTATCTATCTATGTAGATACTAGGATAGACATACTGCAGGAGAGATCTTGTGGAAAAAAAAAAAAAAAAATCATAACAAGGCAGCCTAATACTAGAGCAAGTTGACCAATGGCATACTGACTCTCCCTCCTTGGAAGTATTCAGAACTTGGCAGGACAAGGCCATGACCAACCTGATCTCAACTTACCCTGCTCTGAACTGAGGCTGGACCTGAGGTAACCTCCAGGAACCCTTCAAACTAAATTATTTTAATTCTGTGGCCAAGAAGCACCATGTGCATGACTCTAACAAGGTTCTGAGGGCAAAATGTGGTTTAAACAGAGTAAAGGTAATGCTCAGGATTAATCCCAAACAGCAGTCAGAGCAAACCATCAGCCTATTTATTTTTGTTATTTAACCATTTCCCAAACTCATTTCATAAAGTCAACAAAAACCTCCCTTTTCGTTATACATAACCAGCCATAAGTTTGCCATCTAAGCATTAGATAATACAGGTGGTTCTGAGGTGTTCAGTGCCTAGAAGCAAAACCTGAGAGGTGAACAGTTACTGTTGAATTTTCAGGTTTTATAGTAGCAAAGAAGAAGGTACTGATTTGGGGGTTTGAATCTCTTTTCCAACTGTGGAGATCCTATGTCTTTTCCCACCTCTTGTTTCATATGCTTAGAAAGTGTAGCTCAGATACTGCTGTTGGTTGAGGCAGGACAGTAATGGGGGCTTGTTTTCCACACTGGAACTGTTCTCGCTCTTTTTTTAATATTGTTTGTAACAGTACAGAGCCAATATGAAGCCTGAGATAGGGAAAACAAAGCCATAACTAAGTGTAATTCAAGAATCGTTTACGGGGCTAAAGCCTTGGGATATGGATAAGGTCTTGATTTATGTTGCCAACATAATAATAATAAAATAAAATACATATTTACAAAAGTGTTATTATATTAATTATCTGGAAGGCTGTAAAGACCTGTTCAAGAAATCAGAAGGTGCCTTTGCCTTGCCATATTAGAACCTTTCCAAGCATTTTTTTGTTTGTGGGGCATTTTTTTCCTTATCATCTATGGGCAAATCCTAAGTTAGGTGTGCCATTTATCATTGCTTTGCAATGAGATTTAAGTACACTGGGAGTTAGCAGCATAACAATCATAATAATTGCATTTAATTATAAATCTTGTGTAAAACATTTCTGTGCATTTTGCCTTACTGGTGCAATGTAACTTATTTTAAGAGATTTATATCTAAAAAAAATGTTTAGTAAGGTTTTTGACAGATAAAAATACATTAGTAAGGTTTTATAGACATTACCGTATAATGAATTATTTTGTTTGTTATCAAGATGCTCTTACTCAGACACATTTTGATGATAGGGCATGCTCTCTGGAGGCTGGTATGATAGGCAAGGGAGCATAGAGAAACAGTGATTAGGTCACTGGAGTGACACTATGTTAAGGGCAATGGTTCTTAACAGACTCTTCTATGGTGCAGCTTACAGCCAGAACATGTCACTGACAGATGACTGGCTGGCAGTAGGGACACTGGGAGGAAGAAAGGAAGGAGGAAGAAGGAGAAATACAAAACTTTTTCCATGTCTGAGGGATCAGGTTTCTGTGTACCAAAGATCTCTTGGAGACATGATTATACAGGCATTTCTCAGTGACACCGTGCTTACTATCCTCTTCCATATTATCTGCTGCCCAAAATGGAAGAGAAAATTGTCTATGTCTATTTAAAATATCCAATTTGGTTCAAATTCTGCTGAAAGCCCAAAAAATTAACAAGCCCTATAATTCAAGGAGATCAGAAGCTCCTTGTAGCGTCTGGACTGAGCATACTCAGTATTTTTCAGTAGTTTCTTTGCTTTAGGATTTGTGGTTTCTCCTAAATCTTTAAGCATCCAAAACAGCCTACCCAGGAAAAGATCTCTACAGATGAGAGCAGGAATGGGTCTACTGCTGAGTAGCTGGGCCCATTCAGTCCCAAGTACACTGTAATCACTGATAGTAAGGCTGTTGCTTCTCTCGCAGGTTAAAGTCAAATGCACAAATCACGTTACGGATTAAGTACCATATATGCAGCAAATAGCTATGTACTTCAGAACTTCATCAACTTTCTCATTCTATTGATGAACTTTAACAAAGTGTCACTTTACGCAAAATTCAACCCCACAGCATTTTTTAAGTTACCTTCTCTTCTCCTATACATTTTGTACTTGCATATAATGCAATGTGATTGCAGTTAAAATAGCATCAGTAGTACAGATTACATCTGAATGGTCATGAGCCCAAGCCTGTGTCAGGAGTACATGATGTGAGTGCTTTGTAAGAATTGAATAGTGGTATACTGCCAAGAGTCTATGTTATTCCTCCACAGGAAACTGTACTGAAAATAACAATCTCTCAGTACAATCTGGTCCCATTCTGAGAACAAACATAAGCTTTTAAGCGGTGGTAGTGATAATAGAAATAGTAGTAGGAGAATGCTGTAAGATGTTTTGGCTCTGTCAAGAATGGTTTTGCAAAGTTCACTGAAATGTATCAGGAGAAATGGAATGGCCCCTTAATTTCTACAGAAGAATTTCTGGATTCTCCCAAAGTGGTATCTTAGTAGAACTACAGCTCTACAAACTCTTAACTAAGATCTGCATAATAGGAATTATTGCTAAATTGGGGGGGTAAGGGGGGGAAGGGGTGTTACATAAGGCAGATATGCTGTTTATTGATGACTAACACTGTTATACCAGCACAATTGTTATAAATGCAGCTATACCAGAACAACGACACCTTACAACCCACAGTACATGCTGTGCATTACAAAAGTGTATCTGTATTCATATAACTGCATCAACCTTACAATATCTTCTTCTACTTCAACTTACTCTCTGAAGTGGAAGTACAGGTATGCTCTTACCTTGAGTTTGCCAGGAACAATCCTTTCAGTTTATCCCACACCACCATTCATTCTTGCCAGGTCTGCTATAAATTCCCAGCTCCATTTTTTTCCATAAACTGGATAGTTTGGAGAAAAAAAAAAATCAGAAGCAGTGCCAGTTTTCATAATCCCTGCTATTCTTCAGTTAAATCTGTTCTATGGGCTGGTCCACTACACACACCTCAAAATTGCTGTGCTAACCAGTAAAGACTGAAGTGGAGGTGCAAAAATGAGTAGCCAAGGTTGTTTAAACTATGTTAGACAACACTGCACTGTCATTGAATGCTGAATTGCGGTCAGTTACAGTCTATGGCCAAAACCAGACAATACTGCAGTGACAAAAGTAAATCTATAAATTCTAATGGTACTAAATAACAATTAACAGAATTCCAACAGAACCTTGAACAACCTCAGACAATTTTATATCAGTTAGTAACACCTGTATACACCCACTGATGAGCTTGGCCCTTACACTTCAGAAATCTCAGAAATCATCTGGTTCATAGTACAATATTCTTGTTTACTATCTTCACTTCCAGTAAATACCATCCAGACAATTAATCTTCAACATGAAATGCCAGAGATACATAATATGACATAATATGATACATAAATATGCAGCTGCATATTTAAAAAAAACATAGAGGGATGCACAAAATCAAATCTTTTCTCTTTCACAATATGGGCCTGAACCTAACCCTGTAATTTCAAGAATTATGTTACTAATTATCATTACGACTCAATTTTTCCCATCTCATTATTTACATTTATACATGAGTACACTTGGAATTTCTATATAAATCACATTCTAAATCATTTCTATATCTAAGGTGTAAAATATAGTTTGAATTTGTGACTCTACCCTTCTTTCCCTCTGAGTAAAAAAATGTCAGTCTATTTACAGCTAATCAGATATAGGCATGCTCAGACTTGAAAAAGATATGTCTAAGGACTTTGTAGGATTTACAGCACATTAGGGTGGTAGGCTATCATCCTGTGAGATAGTAAATACCTTGACGAAATAATTTTGTCCCAGGAGAGTTCACATCAAATGAGATATTGTTTGTTTATACTACTCTACCTTTATGCTGGATCAGGAATAATATATCCTACCCAGCTGACAGAAAGCTGGCATAAAATCTGCATAAACACTGTAACATATGCTCTGGCTGATTTGATAAAAATGTAGTCATGTGTACACGCCAATACAGATCAAATTTTTACTGCCAGGAAATCCGGCATGCACAGATTTGGTATTACTTAATGCAGAAATGCAGCCTTGTAGTGCTTCAATTTCTCTGTGTATTAATTCGTTTTTAATTACTTTATTTTGAGCATGAATAAATTGTACAAATTTGTTTGAAATCCCCCTGTCAAATACTGGTGTGGAGAGAGCATACTGTAATGTAATGGTCTACAAATAGGGACAAACATGATCTCCACACAGCATGAATGCTTCTTTCATAACACTGACATACATGATTTTGGACCTTCATGGTCTAAACAGAGATGATTTTACTTAAGGCAAAAAGGGCTGTAAACCCTTCAGCAAAAAAGATGTGACAATATAACTGAACAACTCAGATACACTCTTGTGCAATGTGGACATTTTTGTGTTATTTTTCACCTCTTTGCAGTCACTAACAGCACTGAAACAGACAAAAAAAGCAAGCTACTCTTAATTTCAATTGGAGATAGTCCTGTGCAAGCTTTATGTTGTGCCTGAACTCTCATGCACACCTCACACTGTCTGCATAACTCAATCCCTTTTCAACCCAAATTACTAGAGTACATGGTTGCTGTTAACACTGGAGGAAAAGTTTAGTCTCTAAAAATACTTCTGCAAAACTGCATTGAACAAACATGTTAACAGGAAGTTCCCAAATCCCTACTCACGTTAAAGACAAGTTACCTCTTTCTTACTCTCTAGAGTCTGTTTCTCTTTAATGCTCCCCCCAGTCCCCACCCCGAGCTTCCAATTCTAACAAAATGACTTTAAAATCATAATACTGTATTGCTTCTTTGGAAGATCTATTTTCATTTTAGTTTCAGCCTAGTCCTGGTCATTATTCAAAATTAAAAGAAGGTAGAGGGCAAAGAGCAAAAATATGGATGCAGGCACACTACGCCTGCTTTTCCAGTGTCTTGTGTTTTATTCAGTCATACATGCCTCTGCTAGGTGAGTGTAAAATGCAGGTCAAAGGCTGCTATTTTGATTTGTTAGTATTATATACTCAATTTTAAAAGGTTTCAGTAATGAAAGACTTGCAAGGTATTCTATCTTACATGTTGCTATGGTGTCTAAAAACTTTCCAGGAATGTATTGAAGCAAGTTGTGTATTTAGCAGGAGAGTGAGCTTTAAAGACCTCAGACCCTTCCCACTCGACCTCCCTCTCCCTGGTAGTGCCGCCTAGCTCAGTAGGCATGATCCCCCTCATACTGTCCACTAACAACCTGCAGCTTTTAGTGTGTTCATCTGTGAGAAAGGGACACTGCACTGTATTTCACTAAAATGTTCTAGCCTAACTGCCATTTCCTTATGACTAAGTGGACAACCAGCATCTAAATAAATAAACAACTTCATTAATATTAGAAACATATAAAAAGAAAGATTTAAAAGCAATGGCGTCAAACCTTCTGTCAGCTAACAAAAGACATTTTTCAAGTATCTTGTGCAGCTTTGCCTGCCTAGTGCAAATGAAAACTGAAGTGAAATCTGTGAAAACGAAGTCTATAAATGCTCTGCCATGATTTTAATGTGTTCATGTTATACTATACATGCTATTGCTTAGGGACCTCCTCATTAGTCTTTACAGAATCTCTGTCTGCATATGAACTTTTGATTCTGGAAACCATTCATCACCCTCCTCATGTCAGGTTCTTATTCCTCGTTCCCATAGTACCTGCAGTAAGTCTTAGAACATGGTGTTCCTCTTGCATCTCCACAGCGATGTCAGTGGGAATGAAACACTTGTTTGCTGGCTGTAGCAATGGCCTTGCTCAGTCTCCAAAATGGCTCTTCCATATGCAGAGTACCTGTAAAATGAGGAAAGGGGAATTAATTAATTATAAATTCATTCACAATGCAAATGAAAATCGTTGCCTAGCTTGTTTGTGATAAAGGCCCCAATTTACAAATTTTAACACAATAGCTACGCTGCCTTTCTGAGCAATGAGATGGTATCTTATTCCAGTAGAGAAATTTTTTCAGCCAATGGAGAGAAGATTTTGTAGGTCCTGGTGATAATACTGCGTATCAGTGAATGGAAGTGTTCATAACAGAAATGACCCTGAAACTTCACATTATTAACTAAACAAATCAACCAGAATTCTGACTGCATAATAAATTTTAAGTATCATTTATTAGGAGAAGAGCAGCTACTCCTGGTGAGCTGCTGATATAATTGCTGTTACCTGATAACCATAATCTGTCTGTATTCTGCACCCTCTTCCCCTTTCCTCAATCAAAAAGAGAAAAAGAGGGCAGAAACTGGAAAACATGGACTTCACCACAGAGGGCTTCAGCAATTTACTCCTCACTATGAATGCTTGCCCAAGAACAGGAGCTGCATGTGTGTGTGCACAGTTTCAAATCAACAAACAAACAAACAAGACCTACCAGGACAGACTGACTTGTGGTGACTTTAAATCCTGAAATATTTTGTCCAATGAAGAGGTCCTATTACAGGTAGTTTAAGTTATGACTAGACTTTACTTCAGTTTCCCATTGAGTGTAAATTATGCAGCTCTACAGATTATGACAACACACTATAGAAGAGGCATCTAATGTCATGAAATACTGAAAGTTGTGTCCATATAACCATGCTTTGAGTCATTAAGTCACTACTATGACACATTTACACTTAATTATATATTTACCATGTTCCTCCTCAATAATGATGTGGACTTTCAGATGGAAGAGGGCAACAAACTGCCACATAAGCTGCGTAAATGTTTTTTGCCCTTGACAGAAGCTGATCTCTCCAGGAAAACCAAGACTCTAACTAACAGATATGGAAAACAAAAAATGTATGCTGGCTTGAAACTCTGGTTCCTCCACTTTCATCCTGCAGAAACACCCATAAATTCATTGCTGAAATTTCCTAGGGCAACTAGTGGACTACTTTCTGAAATGATTGTTCAGGCTCACTAGAAAACTGAGGAACTGTAATTGCCCCAAGAGCCTCTCCATATACCAGGCCTCCTATTATAAAAAGGTGGTAATGGAAGACAGAGTATTCACAGCTCTGATCCCAGCCAGGTGCCCTGAGGAAGTATGCAACACGCAGGCACTGACAGACCTCTGATTGGTTAGATCTGCCTTTTAATGTAGTTATTTGCTTTTACTTTAGCCTTGTAACATGGTTTTGTAAATGCTGCAGTGAGCCAGCTGCCTTGAAACCGAATCTTAACTGTGCATATTTACTCCACTGTGGTCAAAACTGGGGCATGTAGTCTACTTCCTACCATTACCTATCAAATGCAGCTGTGCTTCTCTGGTCAGCTACTGAACATCTGCAGTGATTCCTTGGCTGGACAAAACCAGGGTTCATTAGCTGCCTGCCTGGACCACAGCCTGGAATAGTCCATAAATAAATTAGCAATTAAAGACTCAATAGAATATAAAGCGTCCCAAAGACTTAACAGACAGAGATGGAAACACAGGTAAGCAGGACAAAGAGATAAAAGAGAATGGAGACCAGAAGGAATGCCCACAGTGGCCTACTGCTGTTTGTGATCTTGAACTCACAGCTAGCAGCACTGTGCACCAACACTAACGCTTACAGACAGCACAGCAGCTGAGGTAGGTACCTGCACACAACCTAGCAGATGACAGTGGTGAACCAGGGAAATTACCACATGAATCTTTAATGTGATACCATACCATGCTACAGAACAAAATGTAAATACAAACACAGGAGTATCTTTTGCAAAGATACTCCCAAGACAGAGTTAGAATGCAAAAAGTAGAATGCTAAATCACTCAGAATTAAAACTAAATGAAAAGTATCTGTGTTAGTGGTGCTTCCCATGAGGGAAAACAACTACAAACAAAACCAAAACAAACATAAACAAAATAACAACAAACAAGCTCTTTAAACCCAAGTCACAGTTGTCAGTATTATTAAGTTTGTGAAGCCAGTGGCAATGCTCTCATAGACTTCACAGGATTTAAACTCCGTGATTGTACAGATAAACATAACCTGGTTACCTAAGTGCTCGGTTTGCCAGTGTTCTAGGAAAATACACAAGGCACAATTCTGCCCAGTGTGCTAAAGGTCACACCTGCATGGGTGAGAACTGAGGTGGGAGAAAGGAATGCCTAAAATTATTTGCAGTTGCACTATGCAGTTCAACTGATTTTCTAACTTTACATATATACTGTTTTATTATCTGTTTCATCATCTAAGCAGGAGGCACTGCAGCTGTGAGAAGAGCTGCAAGGTACCGGAAAACCGTCTACTTCCCAACCCTCCAGACAGGTCTTGTCCCCAGTCTTCTTGCTATGCTCTTCTGTCTGTGTAACAGGCCTTTTTTGTCCTGTGCTCCTTTATGGAGACCTCCTAAAGAGGAGGTCTTCTGCACGTCTTATGCAGCATCCCCATTTTCTGTAGATATATCCCACAATACTGTGAGGTTATACAATAGGCCTGAGCATTTAGTACTTCTCCTACATCATCAATAGACAAATATGAAAACATAGTTACTCTGTGTAGGAGTATGCCCCATTTATATTGAAAATCTATCTTCTTGCTCCCATATGGCGATGCGCAAAGGCCTACCTGTGTAGTTGCACTGTTGTTTCACTTCAGCCTAATTATTCAGTTCTGAAATTACCATTAAAAACACAACAACATGCATACAGTTGGAAATATCCCAAATTAGTTGTCCTGTTAAAACCTGCATTTGCAAAGGCACTGGCATACATTTTTTGAAACTGTCTTTCTCATATCTGTAACTTACTTCACCAGATTTTGAACAATATGTGCCAGAGCCACTGTGAGACCAAGAGCTGCGAGTCAGAGTTACTTCAGAGACTCATCTTTGAAGGAAAGCAG
The DNA here is from genome assembly GCA_011075105.1 of Heteronetta atricapilla. Lineage (NCBI taxonomy): Eukaryota > Metazoa > Chordata > Aves > Anseriformes > Anatidae > Heteronetta > Heteronetta atricapilla. The sequence goes on from CM021734.1 coordinate 60,329,785, forward strand.
CTCTCAGCTCCTCAGCTAAGCTGAGCTCTGAGTTCAGCAAATCCACCTCAGACCCTGTGGTGAGGCATGGCCAGTGCAACACCAATGCTCACAGCCTTCTGCCAGCTGTGGTCTGAGAGACTTTTCTGTGAGGTATGTAATTAGGCAGAGTAAGTTCATAACAAATGAGCAAAATCAAGCTGTTGTGTTCGATTAACTTAATCTATTTCTGCGATATCATGACCAAGCACTTCAGGTATCACACCATTTACCAAGACTAAGACCTAACAGTAGCCTTTTGGAAATAAAAAACTGTATGTGTTGATATGAATTTCAATATAAGGCTGTTTGTATTGTATTTTCAAATTTTTGAAAGCAGTCTCTGAATAACTTGTACAGGTTCAGTATAACTTCATTAAGAGCCCCTGTTACACAATATTAAAAAATTATAGATGGGTTTACAAGGAGCACTTACAATAAATATGAAATAAAGAAATGTAAGCAGATAGATCACAACAGTAAGCATTTCCATACTGCATCAGCTTAAAACAAAATCATCAGTGCATCCCATACATTAACCTAGGTTTAAAAATATCCAAAATCAATAAAGCTGATTGATCGTTGTATTATTCCAAATTTACTGAGACATCTGCATATTCCTTCATACACAGTTCACCTCCTAACCTGTCTTGCATGTAGCTTGCTTCTGGCGGTAAGACATACTTCTTCAGCTTCAAAATCAATAAAATAAACTTTAGCAATGATACCCGCTTGTATCAGAGTTCAGTTTCTGTTTGTAAATTCTGGTCTCATTGTGCTTTTCACTGAGTTCAGTCTTCTTTCCAGAGAATGTAATAAGCAGTGTTTGAAAAGAAAAGCTGATGAACACAGCTCTGAGTTGAAGCATTCACCTCCTAGTGGAAAAGGCATAAGTCCTGCCTGCTTCCCTCTAAAAAATTATTATGGAATTAGTTCATATGTGCAGCAAAGTAGGTAGCAGATGATTTATTTACCAGATTCTTCAAGGGAAGTAGTGAAACTGAGGACAAAGATACAACAGTAAATCATAGAATATATAACTTGTAACACAGAAGGCCCTATTTTGAAGAAGCAAATGTGTACTAATGAAGGAAAAAAAAAACAAAGTCTAGCAACAGCGTGCAGGTAACTTTAAAAGACACTACTGTTCTACTCTTTATGCTAACACAAGTCATGTCAGATATGGCAGAGAACCTGCTATGAAAATAATAGCTATTACATTCTGTTATTATAGAATTACTATTATTACAGAATCTTCTACAATTATAGAAGAACTAGAGATAACTTAGAGATAACTCCAAGAACTAGAGGATAAACAGGTAGTAATAGATGAGGTGGCACATTAATCCAGTGTAAATTATTCCTTTTCTAGGTATTCCTCAAAATTTGTTAGGAAAAAAAAATAATAATAATCACTCAGGAACAACAAAAGCTACTGAGCAATAACATAGGCAATTAGAAACTTGGTAATCTTTCATGTTCATCTTTCCAGGGCTCACTAAGCTCTTTTTGAGGTTTATAGAATGTAATTTTTACACTTCACAGTGAGAGGCTTTTTGTCTTGGCAAACCAAATACGGGCAAAAAATAAAGGAAGACGGGAAGATGTTTACCTGTCATACTTGTGTTAGATCCTGAGTGAGTCTGTCTTGTAACAGTGCTGTTTTTGCACTGAAGGTGCCTGCAGGTGAGCTGGGATCTCAAATTCCTTGGCACTTAATATCTGGACTTGTGTGAGGTCTATCACTGACAGCAGGACAACTGGCTAGTGTGTCTGCACTTCAGCACCTACACATTTTCAGTGTTCTCTTGCTGCTGGGTTTGGAAATGTTCTAATCCAAGTACACTCAGCATATTTAGTATTTGTATTGTGTTACTTCTAATGTATTTGGTTATTTCCTAGTATTTAAATCATTCCAAGCAAACTTCTTTGAAACTTGGACATTCATTTCCTTTGAAAGGGTCCCTGGAATGCCTCTTGGTTTCCAGCTCTCATGGGATTAGCAACAGCCGCCATTTTGCTGCACCGGCTCCAAGGCTCCCAGGAGTTGAGGTATGCTAGTCAAGCCCTGGTAGCAACACAGTATCTTAAGTGGGCAGCCCAAAAAAATGAGGGTGAGACACCGCTGGCCTCCACACTGACTTCTGAAGGATTTTTTTCCAGAACAGAAAACTACGTGCTGTCAAAGAGATGCATGCCAGTCAGTATGACTGTGGAGACAGTAATTCGGTAGGAAAGTGGTTAAAAGTACTTCACATTTGTTACCACTTGCTTTTGTTTTGTAAACCCACCTTTAAAATGCAAATGAAATTAGAACATAGTAAAATGTTGTGGAAGTTCTAATTTAAAGTCATGAAGGAAACTGTAGTTAAAAGTACAACCTGATCTTTTGCTGACCTGCATGCACCATGGCTGTGCCCAGACAATCCCAACATTTTTACAATTCTTTGATTATAAAAAAAAAAAAAAAAAAAAAAAAAAAGCAAAACTGTTATTAATCTCAATCAAGCTGTGACTTGTTGAGATAAAATGACTTTCTTATTAGAGTTTAATTATACATATATTAACTATAGCCTACTTGGGTTAGGAGGAAGAATAGTAGTACTTTAATTGCAGGTTTTTAACCGGTGAGAACTTCATCCTGTTTCCTTGCAGAGGTAGTTATTACTGAAGTGGCTCAGAGGGCAGAAGATTAAACACCTACTCACAGAAGGTGTTGGAGATGGAGAGCTTTATGTAAATGCTTAGTATGATTAGGGTTATTTTCTGCTGGGTTGAGATTCTTGCATTGTTTACCCGTCTGTGAAAAGATTCGAGTTTTCCAGCGTTTGTGACTGAGTTATTAAAGTACAATTTATTTATGATACTGTGAATTGGTCTCAAGGTTGTTATTAGGAACAGATGCTTCCACACCACATTTGCTGCGTGGAGTACCAAAGTTTAGCAGGTCCAAAGTACTCCCTGCCTCACACTCCAGCCCCGCTGAGCTCAGCCAGGCAGGCTCACATTCCCGAGGCCCGGTTACACGTTTGTGTAACAAATTAACACGAGAGCGACTCGGGAACACGCTGGCAAAACGAGGAGTAGAAGGGCTACACCCTGCGCCACGTCCCCCCCCCCGTCCCGCGCTCCTCACGCGCCACGCCCGTTGGCCGCCCGTTATGACGGTTGGGCGGCGCGAGCCCCCCCCCGCCACCTGGCCGTGCGCGCGCGCATGGCGGGAGGGGACCGGGGGGGCGCGAACGGGGCCGCCTCCGCGCAGGCGCGGTAGCGGCGCTTGGCCCAACGAGAGGGGCGGGCGGCGGCGGCGGCGGGGGCGTGGCGCGACGGGGGGGGCGTGGCGCGGCGGGCGCTGTCCTGGCGGTGATGGCGGCCGGCGGCGAGGGGCGGTCCGGCACCGAGGGCAGCGGTGGCGGTGGCGGGGAGGGGGGCGCGGGGGGCGGCGGTGGCGGCACGATGCTGCTGAACGTGGGTCTGCTGGCGCTGGCGTTGCTGGCGGCCTACCGGCTGTACGTCCGCTGGGCCAGGCGGAGCGGGCCGGGGGCCGCCGGGCGGCCGAGCCAGGCCGCCGCGCTGCCGCGGATGAAGCGGCGGGACTTCTCCCTGCAGCAGCTGCGCCACTTCGACGGCGCCCGCGACCCCCGCATCCTCCTGGCCGTTAACGGCAAGGTGTTCGACGTGACCAAAGGCAGCAAGTTCTACGGGCCCGGTGAGCGCGGGGTGGGGGGGCAGCGGGCGGCTGCCCACGGGGGCAGGGCCGGGGCCGGAGCACGCAGGAGAGCGGGCGGTAACGGGGTGCCGCAGACAGCGGCCTCGGGGGAGGAAGGTGGGCGATGTGGCTCTCTGGGTCCGAAACGCACGCTCGGAGGCCGGGAAGGCGTGCCTCGCAGCCAGCCCTGCTCACGCTGTAGGCCGCCGTGGTGTGCCCGTGCTGTGCGCGGCGAGGTGGGGGCAGCTTCGGCCCTCGGCGGGGCGACGCCGCTGCTCGTTTTCTTGCTTGACCAGCGGTGCCTCGGAGAAGGCGGTCTGATCAAAGCGTGCAGGAGCTTTCGCGGTAGGTGTGACAAGCCTCTTTGTATGGTGGGTACAGGAGGGAAAGGATACCGTGTGTTTTTTTTCCCCATGAAATAGTTTATTAAGTCATTTTCTTGCCTTTTTTTTAACCTTAGGTTACTAAAAGAAAAATACATAATAATGCAAATCTTTGGCCCTTACCAGGGAAGTGATGAGCAGTGACAGCACACTGAGGCTAGTATACTCCTGCTCCCCTCAAAGTTTGTGGTACCAGCTTTGCTGTCAGTCGCACAGGCTGAAAGTGCCATAACTGAATCAAAATGTTTTCCCGACTGGCACTGAAAAAGTTAACGCTGGAGGCTGAACCACCTGGCCATGCCTTGTTCATGTCTGTTGACCGGGAAAGCAGAGAGAATACAGTCTGCTATGCTGCAGCTTTCGTACCCTTCATTGGACTAGTTCTTTCGTCTCACTTGCTTCAGGGATTTTTAAATTGAGACCTGTGTGCTGGTGTAAAATGCAGGTAATACACACGTTAATGAAATGTATGTTACATATGCATACGAAGCTTAAAACAACAGCCAGTTGACAGATTTCTTCATAACTTGCCCCATGAAAGGATGTTGAGCCATAGTCAAAGCATTCATTTTAACTCTTGTATATATGAAACGGTTCTGGCCTCTTCGCTGCAGATACTGTCACTGGTTCACATCCTCAACCTCTGGAGGCCTGTTACTGTGAGAAAGCTAAAGCTTTCTGTTCTAGGACATCAGTCTGCTTTTTTGGTAAGTGGCAGCAGCTGGTTCCGTACAGCAGTGCATCCAGCTTTTCGTGGAGGGGAGCAAATATGTTTGTTTGGGTTTTAACCCTGTAGTGAAGGGTGGCCTTTTGGTAACAGAACTGATGTCAACTTTCTCTGCTAGGTGGGACCCTGTGTGCTAGGATGGTGATGTTCAACCTGTGCATCAGCTCTGTTTTCTACCAAATATGTTGATTGTTTTGAATTGTGCTGATGTGGTTTATCTGTGATGTTGCATGTCAGGACGTATTCTCTTGCAAATATTTTCTGGTTGAGAAGGAAAAAACAAGAAAGTGGGCAGTTGGAGGCCTTCAGAAATCTGAGAAGAGTTGAGTGGAGAAGTCTTCTTCAGTTTCTAGTGCTACACCTTTCCAGAAGGACTTCTGTCAGAGTAGCCAGACGTCCATGGAAGTTCTCTTGGTAATTTTATGCCTCATAAAATGCTGGAGTATAGGAAGAGAAGTGCAAAGCATACTGACAAAGCGAGGGCTAAATGTTCTTTAACAGAAGAAATGGTTGAGGATGCTGGCTTTGCTGACAGCGCAGGCTGGGACTGAGTGCTGCTCCTGCTTTGTTGAGGTACTGATGCGAAACAGCTTCAGCTTTGAGGGCAGCAAGCAGCATTGGCTGAGGGCTTGCTATTGAACCACAGGTACTGCGTGACTGCTGAGTAACGCAGCTGTCTCAGAAGCCTTCTGATGTCTTGAAGTTAAGGGCTGTTCTTTTTTCTTCACTACAGTTTGGATGCAAAGCTGTTTTGTATTTTTCTGCCTCTAGCATAAGGCTAATAGTGCACAGAATTGTCCTACAGTCCAGATCTTTGTCCTAGAGTTGAGATTCTATTAAAGGTCCCACCAAGCTTTGATTTTAATAGAAGCTCTGCTATTTTTAAGTTTCCGTCCACTGAGTCCTGTCATGCTGTGGTCTATTTCACTGAAGAGCCCACTAAATACCTATGGCTAAGGTTTAAAACAAAAATGGACAGACTCTTCATGTCATCCTTTCAAATAGGTTTGAAAATTTCAGTTTCTTGAACATCTAATCAAAACATTTTTCAAACTTTATTTTCTTAAGTTGTCTCCTTTAAGACTTCCACAGTTTATCCCACTGGTAGTTAGTCTTTGGTATGTCTAATGCATTTCAGGTGAGAGCAGGAAGGTTGTGGCACATGTTCAGCTGTCTGGTCTGTGCCTCCAAGAATCAATCAGATTACACTGAACTCTTTAAAAACCTCACACAACTCTTTTCCAAAATGCTGTTTCCCAAGGTAGTCCTCTGTCCTGCGAGCATACCATTTGCTTCAATGCGTTACTTTTAGTTGTATTAAATATCACTTTGGTTTGTGCCCAGATGAGTAAGTGTTCTAGAATGCTTGGTTATTAATCTTAATTAATTACCTTTTCTTTTATCATCTGCATGCTCTGAAAGCAATAAAGCAAACTGTTAATGGCTTACTGTTAAAAATATCATGGAACCAGAATGTCAGAGGAGCAGTTTGGGAGTGATTTCCCAATCCATGATCACGTCTCACATCTTAGAGTTAGTGATCAATACCTTTCCTGTGTGCTGTGTTGGTTTTACATCCGTGTCACAAGACATAGCTTTTACTGTTTCAGCTATGATAACATTAAATTTCACAATTGTTTACATTAAGATTCCTGGTGGTTTATTGGTCAATAGAAGGGGATAATAAGAGATAAAGCACTCTTAACAAATCTTAATATTAATGGAGTTTAAATTGGTGTGCTAGTATAAAGCTATAAACAGGTTCAGTTAGATAAACTTAACCAAATACTCTGTGCAGTTATGAAAAATACAGGCTTTAGAACGTGACAAAGCAGATTATATGTGATTCAGTGTAAGCAACTGTGCCACATCACTTCTTGGGCCTTAGTTTTTCACAATTAAAAAAAAAAAATCAATTTCCTGATTTTCCATCCCCACATTGTCACTGTGAATTCATTTCTCACCCACTTCTGTCTTTCAAAATGTCACAAAGTCACAAAGGTGTCTACTTCCTTTTTTTTTTTCCAAGAAGAATGTATTAGTGTTTCCTTCTACAAATATCTCCATCATACTTCATTTTTCATTAGGGGAAAATCAGCTTTGTTTCATGTTGCAAATGCAATTAAGAACTACAATTTCTGATACTAAAGACTTTGAGAAGATCTGTAGTAAACATTGCCATTTCCTCCATCATTTGTATAAAAATAACCCGAGGCTGCCAGACTTCCTTTGGAATTCAGTGCTATAAGCTTAATTGTGGCTGTATTTAAGAGTTACCCTCCTGTTTGGTGCTGATGCTTTTGAATACTTCTTTTCCTAGAGCATGGTACGGCAACATGAAATGCTGCAGGAGGGACACGTGTGCTGTCTGGATGGCTCTGTTAAGGGTGGCTTTATCTTAAGAACACAACAGGCCAAGGGCTTACAGATAAGTATAGAGGATAAGACTGGGGGGGAAGTGCTTCCTGTAAGGTGTGGGTCTTCTGTGGTTTATTTTGATGCTTGCCAGCTCCTCCGTGTCTGTAAGGGAGGTGCCTTTTGCCCCAAGACTCAACTTTTCAAAAATAGTGTTTCTGAAAAATTACTACCAAGAGGACTAAAAAAGTTCAGAGCTGTTCCCTGAGAGCAGGGGACAAGGCAGTGGTTTTGTGCAGGAAGATGCATCTCTCTGTCCTCCACTGCTCCTGCTTTGTGTCTGTGGGCTCCCTCCCTCGGCCCTTAATAGGCTGAATATCAATAATAATATCAATACTTTAAGGAATCTTAAAACTGGAACAGCTGTGTGTGTGATGGAAGTTTGGTAATGCTGTCTGTTTGGATAAATCCCTAGTTCCCATTAAATCGTTCAGGCCCTAGCCACCTGAGCTCTAGGGGCTGGGCAGGTATCCTGGAGGCGTGATTTATTGCGGTGTGATCATCTCACCGATGTCAATGACTTGTAGGTGTGCAATCCTGTCTGAAGCAGGACATCTCTCTTGCATGCAGTCAGAAACCTGGCCAGCATCACTTGCCTTAGTGAGGAATGAAGCAGTGGGCAGAGCACTTCTCGTTAAGGAGATGCGGGATGATCTGTGTCCTCCTCCAGCGTGCAGCAGCCTGCCAGGAGCCCCAGACTACTGAACTCCTCACAGTGCTTTTTGTCTGCCTCTTCAGTTCAGATGTCGGTGGTTCTTGCACTTACCTCGCGGAGGTAAAGGGAAAGCGGGCAGGAGAGAGAGAGGCAGAAGGCCCTTTATTTAGCCCTGTGCCCAGCAAGTCAGATTTAGGCCCTAAATCCATTTTCTAAACAGTTCCTGTTTTAGCACGTAGACTTTGTGGATCATCCTCCTAGAACACTTACTTTCCATGCAAGTTGTAACTTGAGGTTGATCCAAATCTTTCCTTTCATGTGAATCTGGAGCAGTAAAGTTGAAAATGTCACCCTGAATTCCAATGATATATCTTACAAGAAAGCAGCTTTCTTGTAAGCTGCATCTCAAAATGGCTTTATATAATTTGTAGCTTTTTCATTCCCTCGTAAGAGAAGCAACAGTCAACTAACATCTCAGGATTCAGATGGAAAATTTTAAACACATAATGGAAATTTTGCATTGACTTTGACTGGAAAAGGTAGACCAGGTGGTAAAACAGTGAAGCCGTCAATAAATTCCTGGTCTTTCACCCTTTGTTCCCTTCACTTATATTAAAAGAGAGATTTGTCCTTATCCTTGTCTGCAGCTTAAAAGCTGACTGTGAATTTCCAAGCTGCGGACGAAGCTGGGCTGTGCTGCCAGTGTCTGTGTGGCACACGTGGGTGCAGAGCAGCTGCAGGGGTCTGCGTGGCTGGGGACTGCTTGGAGGCTGCTCCCAGAAATGGGAGCTGCTTTATAACTGAACCTTGTTAGCCTGCGTGGCTTTTTTGGAGAGCTTGCATCAGTCTGGTGAGAACGAGTGCCGTTGTGTAGATTACAGTATCGCCTCGATAGATACCAAGCCCACATGCAGCTGTTGGCGGTACAGGTCGCTGCACAGAGCTGAAGCAATCAGAGCTCAGTGAGCAGGGCTCACCTCCATGGCTGGTCTTGGAGCAGTAGTCCGGGATCTGCTGCAAAACTGGTATGCAGCTGACGGGGTAAGGCAGCCCTGCTGGTACACTGAAAGTATCTACTCAAAGTTGGAGCTCCAGCATACGTTTGGAGGGAAATTTTGGTCAAATTATTTGAAAATTCAACCACGTGCTGTTCCAAGATCCAGCTTAGTGTTTAGTGGACCAAATGACGGGAATCAGTGCTTGCAAATAAAAATTTCAACTTGGATAGCTTCATCTCTCTCTAAAATTCTTAAATGCTGTGTTTTAATGTTAAATCTATTTGTCTGTGTCTGTTCCTCTTTGACATATGTAAGCAAAGAGAAATCAAATAATTATTTAAGAAACAAAACCGGGCTAGGAGATGCTGAAATCCTGCTCCCAAGTGCAGGAATTGGAGAGGTATTTGCCTTGGCTGAAGGGAGTTTGATTTTGCCAAGTCTGAAGCCTACTCAGTTCATTTGTGAGTAAAGATGAATGTCAGGCTGGAACAAATTCATCAAGAAGTCCAGATTTTTAATTGGATCCTGAAAGGAAGTGAGAATCTGCACTTGCTGGGGGTGGAAGCAGGTGGTGGGGAGCAACATTTTGCACCTGCCCCGGCTTCAAGAAGGACATGCTTTATGCAAGGTAGGGCTGTAAGGTAAACGGGGACTTTATACAGGGAAACAGGCAGTGTGCAAATGTGGTGTGACAGATGTGGAGATAACGTAGGCAAATGCATAGTCTCAGTAACGGTTTGATCTCAGAGCTGAGTTTACATTAAAATAAAAGCTATGTAGCAGCGTTTCCATGTGTGAAAGCAGGGAAGGGAAGAAAAGTGTTCTTCAAGGAACAGACTTTTTCTTGGTGTGAGGCTCAGAGCAGTGTGTAGCCAAGGAATGTGTAGGAGATGTTTTAATGATTTTTGATCCTTGCCTGACTTCCTTTTGTTGCTTTGAGATGCCAACTAGGTGTGGGAGGAGAACTGGTTAAAGAAGAATTGGACTAGGAAGTAGATAATCTGGGGGTATAGGAAAAGACAGCAGTTGGAATTTTGTATCTGCCTTGCAAAATTGGTTTATTGTACATACCTATGCTACTAGCATCTCTCCTTACAATCTCTTCAGTACGTGTATCAGCGATGCAATCAATTATTTAGAATAGGAGCCAATCTAAATAGACAGGCAGACAAAAGGAAACAAAAGAAGGACTGATTATAGGTGGGAGTCAGAGAGAATTGCATCTGGTCACGAAAGAACTCAGTGGGAAGACTGTAAGGATCACATTAATGTCTCTGCTACAGAGTCATGCTCACAAAGCAGGTTTTTTCCCTCAAAGTCTTCCATACTTGCACCATCCTGAGTGATTCTCCCTGGAAATCTGATGTGCAAAACACCTTTTTAAGACCATTGCACTAGTATTCCTGTAAAAGTGAATAACAGATAAGGGCTAACAGCAAAAACCAGCCCTGTATATTCTGTGTTAATATAAAATGCTCTGTTTAATCTCTGTGTAGAAGTATCTGAATGGAAGCTTTAAATTTGCAAGTAGATTGCTTGTATTGAGATGTCTGAACTTCTGCTTTAGCAACTCTTTAAGGTAAAGCTGGGCTTGTACTTCTTTATTTTTTAAATGATCAGAATTCAATAGTTGCTTTTTAGTAAGGCATGAAAGAATGTGACACATTTTTAAGTTAGGTTTCCAGAGCTGGAATTTGAGATGCTGTCTAGGTCTGTGGGTTTGTTTTTATTAGTCAGTATTCTGCTGAATGCTTGGACCTGGCGTGGTGGTTTCTCTGTGGCTCCTGAATACTTGTGTAATAAACATGCTAGAACATTTAAAATCAGTTCTAGAAAATGAAAGAAAAACAAACAAGTTGTGGTATAATAACACTACTTTACATTTGCAGAAATTTTGGATCCATTAGTCTTAAAGGAAACTGAGATGCTCTCAGGTTTCAGCTCAGTGTGTTATTGAGATATAAGGGTGTTCAGGGCTTGGTACTGATAAATATGAAGTAATTCTTTAATAGAAATACTTGGAATCAAGCTGGTGGATCAGGAGGTAGCCTCTCAGCAGTGGCTGTAAAGCTCCATAAACCACTAAATGCAGAGCTGAAGGGAAGGGGCAGTGTCCTGCTCTAATTCTGGTTAGCCAGAATTTTGAGAACGAGTTACTCAAATAGCCAGCAGAGTTTATGGAAGCTTTGGTTTCAACACTTCAGGGAAAGGAAAAATCGGGGAACAAAATACTGTTGGCAGGGAAGTTACATAGCAAGTAGTAATTGCTCTCAAGGATTTACGGATTGTGTGTGATCTTTGCAAAAACAGTTGATAATTTTGTGGTCGTGTGTTCTTGATTCAGAACATCAACAGCTGGATGAGCTGAATGGCGGCTGTTTTGGAGTAAAGCAAGATTTCCTGTTGAAGAGCTCTGTTGCACTGCAGGTGGTGGCCATTAGTATCTCTTACCTGGTTTATGAGAAGTGACTAGCACACTAAATGAATAAATTAAACATCTTGGTATAGATTTGTTTTCAGTTTTTGAATCCTATTTTTCAAGACCTTTTTTTAAATAGCACAGGTGTATTACCTAATCACAGAGGTGGTTACTGTGGACACCATTCCTGGAGCTAAATATCCAAAAGGACAAGCACAGAGTTGTTAGTCATTACAGCAGTAGGGGTGAGGGACAGTGCGTTTCCACTTGCTTGCGTTCATTCTTACTGTGAGTGCTGCCTTTTCGTCAGGCTGATGGCCACTGTTGTCTCCAAGAGGTGAGCCAGAGAAGGGTCCTGGCTTATTTGTTTTCAAATAGCGACCACTCTTTGTAATGCCTTGGGCATTTCCCTGCTGCTTAGCTACTGTTAATGTAGAAAATCTTAAAGTGTTGGGGTTTTTGTTCTTCTTCTTCTGTATGTTTAATTGAGCTGTAATAAGGTGGTTAGTTTTAGGTTAAGAAAAACTAAGATAATGGTATACTTGAAGTTCTTTGAGTTTGGGGAAGCCAGTTACCAACTTCATCCTGAAGCTATTGGTTTACAAATCATCCCACTCCCATGGCATTATTTCTTTGAAAATTTTAGCTTTGAAAAGCTCAGTATTTTATCAGTGTCTTTGTGCTGCTTTGTGTCAGTCAAAAACACAAGGGAAGTACTAGCTTTACATTCTTTACATGAAGATCGGTGCAGTCATCGTGAACAATACAGGACAGGTATATGGGTGATCTGCTGCCCCAAATAAATGAGGAAAACCACTTGCAGTGTGATTTTCACAGGCGTAAGAAACGTGTCCAAAGACAAGCTGTCAAGTTATGGCAGTTCTGTAAGTGAAGTGAAATGATTGATTAGCATTCTAAATGGATTTCTAACTAAGATGTCTGTATGACTTGGTTCTGTTCACGCGTGACTTTTAAATATTCGCTGTTTTGCTTAATAGAAGTAGCTTTCTTTTGAATTCCAGCCTCCAGTGTCTTTGGAATTTGCATCACCTGACTTGGGCCGAGTGTCAGGGTTTTTTCCAGATACTCCTCCAAAGCTCTTTTCCCGATTCTGCTTCTCTCAGCAGACTTTATCTCCGAGTGATACTTAAGTTTGAATTGCAGTGTTGTTGAACGTTGAACAGCCATGGTGTTGAAACTGCTGCTGTTCCTGTCACTGCAAAACGGTGGGACTTGTGATGCACGGCTTCGGCAGACTGTAAAGAATTGAGATCAGACACCATAAACAAAGACTTGAAGGTATTGGTTTTGTCTTTTTGTTTCCAGAGGGTCCATACGGAATATTTGCTGGCAGAGATGCCTCCAGGGGACTAGCAACTTTCTGTCTAGATAAAGATGCACTCAGAGATGAATATGATGACCTATCGGACTTAAATGCTGTACAGATGGAAAGTGTAAGAGAGTGGGAAATGCAATTTAAAGGTAACTTCTCACATGAGAACATCTTTAGCTTAAGGAAATGCTTTTAATAAAAATCACTGATTTGGGCGTGGGGCATCTTTTAAAGAGATGTTGATAGCAACATTAATAATGCCGTGTAGCTTTCTTAGGAAATGACCAGGAATTTCAGGAATTAGTGAGGATTCTACTGTATCCTGCTATAGCTTTTTCCACCTGCTAGCTTTGTACAAGAAGGATGTTCTCTTCTCAGCTATGCAGCGTAGAGTTTTGCTCCTGAATCTCAGTGTAGCTTAGCCAATGAATTCCTGCTCTCACGTCGTTGGCTTTGGCTTCCATTGAATTATGATTAGGACTAAGAGCTGTTTTGGCATTAAGGGTTGAACAAGTTTGTCTTGAAATAATTTCTGAGGAGTATGAAAGTATGTCTCTGGAGGGAGGGGAAACAATTTTTCACCTTAATTGAAATCAAAACAAGCGGAGGGAATTTGTGCTGGATTTAGTACCAGTGTTTTCAGCCACTGTGCGATAAACCTGGGCTGATAAGCTGTGGGAGAACTAAAACAAAGTACTGTGAGCAGAAAAAGTGGTGAGCAGTAATGGTATCAAGATTGTTTTAAGAGCTGAGCTTGCTGATAAATTGCCATCAGTTTCAGGGATTCAGGCTCAGAACCTTAGCATTTATGGGAAGAAGTGCATTTGCAGTAGTGCAGGCTAACTAGCTGTATTTGATTGTAATGGAATCATAAATCTCTTTCAGAAAAATACGACTACGTAGGTAGACTCCTAAAACCAGGGGAAGAACCATCAGAATACACAGATGAGGAAGATACCAAGGATCACACTAAACAGGAATGAACTTTGTAAACAACCAAAGTCAGGGGCCTTCGGAACTGCAACCTCTTATTCCCCATCACAGAATGTCCTGCATCTTTGGGTACAGTTCATCTGCTGCGAAAAACATTCAACAGGTTTTGTACAAGGAAAATAATGTACTCACAAATGAAGATTTGAATACTAGACATTATTTGTGCTGCCAACCGTTTTGTTGCAGTTTATTTGTAATGTCTGGTAAGGCTTCGTTAGTGAAGAGGGGCCAGGGATTTAAAAGGCAAAAATACTATTCCTTTTTATCAGTAAGCTGAAGCCTTTTCAAATAGCATATATTACAAGCTCTCTAAAGACGCGAGTCTTCAAGCTCAGTGAAAGATTTGAAACTTGTTTCATGTGTGTCTTCTCCTTCAGCATTAAAGAAAGATGTACTCATGTACATCAGTATCAGTAGGTTAGACTACTGAAACTGGTGTGAAAATGTGAATTTCCAATTTTGTTTTGTATGTGGGCGTTAGTAGCCCTGGCAGAATACTTCAGTTCTCTACGAGAAGTCCATGTAGATCAGGATGGGGGTAAAATTCATCCTTTTCTCAAAAGGATTGGGTAAAACTGTTTCCTCTGCAACAACTATTATCTGAAGCCTGCCCTCCCCACCTTCCTTTTTCCCATTGTCTAAATCAAATCAAATATTAATTGTGCCTTATTTCGCTTACATAGACTTGAATTGTTTTAAGGGAAAGCCCCAAATTGTGATTTCATAGTCACTACAAGCAGCATTGAGACTGAAGTTAGAAAGTTCTGTTGACTGGAAAACCTTGATGTCATTCTGTGTATAGAATGTAAAAGAGGAATACTCAGTGTTACTGCCATATGTTAATACTACATATACTTAAATTAGCATTGTGACGGCCAAATGCATACTCCCATGCTTCTTTTTAAGTAATTAAAAAAAAAAGTCACCCTTCCTCCTCTTCCAGAAGCTGCCTAACTTTTGGGAGCATAGCCTTCACACCCCTGTAGAGTGAAGGGGCGTGCGCGCGTGTGTATGTGTGCGTGTCTGTCTGAATGCAAGACTTGGGAGGGATTGTTTCTGCAGATATTGTAAATACGAGTACCATTTTAATAAAGCATGTACAATACCAAATGTGCTGTCAGACTTTATGTAGAAGCTGCTAAGCAGAGCTGGAATATGATAGAATACAAAGTAAGGGGAAAAAGTCTGGGATGTGAAACATTTGTTGCTATTAATGTTGTTCCTAGCTCTTGGGGTGGTATTTTTCAAGTCCTGTCTTTTGGAGAGCCTGGAAGACTTACTCAGGTAAGCGCTAGTTAAAAGAATAAACCTATGCCAATGCTGTTATGTTAGAAAAAAATGAACTGATTATAAATAAGGGAGAAGCATTCTAGGAAAAAGTACAACATGCAGTAAGAGGACTGGGTCTCATGTCACTTACAGGACCAGGACATTGGAGATCAATACATGTGTATCACTCAGCATCTTGTGGAAATTTCACTGTCTGCTTTGCTAAATCTGTAACTGTGACACCATTAAGTCTGTGCCTCACAGCTTTATGGCTTACATCTGTACTTCCGCTTGCAGTTCTCACCTGTGATAAGTCTACAGTAACAGATTTCTATCCATCTATTCTGTTGAATTGTAAACTAAGAAATTCCAGGAATTACTGCATTTTTATCACTGTTTGACTGAATGAGTTTTATATTGATGTAAATGAAACAAAAATACACAATTGAATCACTTGTAAATCATGTGTCCTAGAAGGCAGATTCATTTCTCTTTCTTGCATGTCCACGCTTGAAATACACGTTTTATCACAGCAGAAGAAATAACAGAACTAAAGCCATTTCAGAGTTACTAGGTTACGCCAGCAGTTTCTTGTACAGGCTGAACAATCCAGTTAGGCATGTTGGCTATTCAGTTACTGAATATAATTCATGAAAGTGCTGGTTTCTGTTTAGGTCACATCCTTGTTTAACAGCATTGATGCAGTGTCCAAACTTGTGTTTGCACATTTTTACTATATTAAGTATCTACTAAGTGTTTAACAGTGCTGAAATGCTGGGCATGTTAGTAAAACTAACCACAAAAATACGTATTTTAGATGGAAGACTGGGAAGATCCCAACAAATGAAGAAAAGCTTTCTTGCACAGGGCAGCAGCTAGAAGTACTTCAGTGCTAGTTCTCTATCTGGCCACTTGACTACTCTTTTTTTCTTTTACCAAATCTCTCTATAAAAGATCTTACACTTCATTTAGAGTATGCCATTCATTTTTAGCTTTTACTCCTCGTGATGGTATCAAGACGTGTAGCTGTGGAACAGGAAAAGAAGGCTTATGGCAGTATCAAATAGGACAGCCAGCTATAAAAATACACATGATTGTGTTACAGCTTCTACTGTACAAAGTCATGGCTGCAAGTTCCTAATGCGTGACGTGAGTTACTCTGCTATTTACTCGTTATAGCTATTACTGTTGCTACATCTGGCATAGCTGTAGCTTTAGCTGTTTATCTTGCTTGTGTCTGTTTTATGTAGAAACTTCCTACCACAGAGAGAACAGTAGTGACACAGACGGTATGAATTCCAAACCCAATGCAGCTTTTTCTTTTCCTTTGCTAGAGGAACTGCAGTGAAGCTTAAAAGGATCAAAATTATATGATTTTTTTTGGATCTTTTTAAAAAATAGCATTGCTCCAATCTTCTCTGGTTTAAGATCAGTTAAATAGAAGAGTGATCAAGGATGGGTAGAAGGATGATTTCTGCTTTCAAGTAATTTAATGGTAATTGTGAAGACTACAAAACAAACTATACTTCTGTCATTCTATAAGCAGTATGTTACACAGACTTAATCCAGTATTTTGATATCTAGTAGAGCTAAGTTTGTCTCATTCAGCCTGCATAAAAACTCTTTAATGATTTAAAGGTGACAACCTAGGACACTTTAAAGCATCCTGTATCTTTCATTTTTGCAAAACGCTGATATACAGAGCAGGTAGTTCAGAACAACATCAGGTCTGTGGAAGCTTTAGTGCAATTAGTATTATAATTTTTTTTGGAGACACTCATCCTTGTAACATTTGTGTCAATCACTTAGTCAAAATTCACTATAAACTAATGAAAATGACAGTTTGATACTGACCATGTATTAAATTTTTGTTTAAGCAACATAAGGGGCTTGAAGGGAGGATTTCTTATCTTCAGTAGAAACAAAATATACTTCCAGTTTGATACTGGTTGTTTTCCTAGGCTAGACTTACACTAGTTTAAGAGCAGTCATTTGTTTTGATACTTTTTTGTCTCATCAGTACGTTGCTTCCCCCCAAAAATCTTTCTTAGAGCAGGAAATTTTAAAGTCTTTGGGGTTTTAAAAAGAAAAAGAAGTGCTATGTTTTTACCTAATCTGACTATACCAAATTTTCACTAGGCACTTCAGAACTGTCATTCCACATCCTTGTAATTGTTCATATGTTTTTATTGACCTAGAGCTACTTTTCCTTGGTTAAGATTTGTATTTTCTACCCTTCAGAGTCTAAGCACAGCATTGAATAGCAGTTTGGTACTTTCTGCTTCTTGTCTTGTTTCAGTTTAAATAGTTATTCTAAGCTATTGTAATATTTCAAATGATTTTTCTATTTTTTTCCTTTCTGTGAGATCAAGTTGATTTCTGTATCTTCATTGATACCTGTTTATTGAAAAGGTCAAAAAATAGTTAAATCTTAATCTTTTCTTTGAGTCTTTGATACTTGTTCTCTCCCTGCATTGGTGGGTGTTTTTGTGTGTTTTTTTTTTTCCCCCCTCCAAGAAACACATGCATTGCTGTATATAATAATACAAAATATTGAGCAAGACCTAGTACTTTGAATATAACGGCCTTCCTAACCGTTTCTGTTCAGTGGCTTTTTTTTTCTTTAGGGTAAGGCTGTGTAGTTTTTTAATGAAGTATTTCTGAAATTCATTTATGAAGCCTGGGTTTCTAATGAAGTCCTGTGGCCTTATCTTCCTTTTTGCAGTCTTGGTTCTTTCCAATTTTAATGTTACAGATGGATGTATAGGTTGTGGGGAAAAAAATATTAATCTGACTCATTTTTTTCAGCCATGAATGAAATGATGCAATTGTAGGTGTAGATTTGGCAATTTAGGCCTTTTCCTAATTGCAAGTAGTAATAACATACTTCTGGGCTTAAAGGATTCAATATGGAAACCAAATAAATAATTAAATATGACTGTTACTGGTAAATCCTCCTACAGACTTCCAATTTATGGTTAAAGGTGACTGTTTATTAGCAGGTGTTTACAGACTGGGTTTTAGACTTGCTTTTACTTGACCATGTGTGCTATGGCTAGTTCTAATACCAGTTAAGGATTGTTTATATGAAAATTAAAGCAAGAAACAAAACTCACCCCACCCAGAAGTCTTCCCTTTGCTGGGGGGACTCTTGTGCTTCTGTGCATTTCACTACCAGAAAGCAGCAACTTTGTGTTTCATGGAGCTCTAATCTAGCAAGGCGACCTTCTTGCAAAATTCATGAGAGAAGGTAATTACCCCCACGTTGGTTACAAACTTTACTTGTTTTCTGTGATAATATTTTATTGACCTGTCACATTTTCAGGTAACTGGGCAAAGCCTGCAACTGCACTGTGTCAGCCTTTTTAGAGGTGTAAAGTTCTGTATTTGTCACTTGACCACAAGCATTCATTTACTGTTGGAGTATAAAAGCTCCTTTCTGGTGACTGCCTTGGATGCCCATTTTAGGGGAGTATGAAGACTGCAATGTGGTTTTATGTAGCTGAAGGCATTAACTCTTTTTTTGTTATTAAAAAGAAACCACAACTAATCAGCTTTGATGGTATTAACCCAAAGCCTTGCCTTAAAACTGCTAACCTTGATGCTTAGATTTCTTTAAAATATTATGCTGCCATTTTAGCTGTACTTCGAAGTTTTGTTATTAGCTGGGTCATATAATAATACCACCTCAGCTTGCTGCGTAAATTCCATTACAGGGTTAGGTTTAGGGACTTGAACTTCACTTTTTAGTGGAGTTTGTGGAAATATTACACAGTCCTGTATTTCTCTCTCCAAAATTCTGGGATGAAGAGAGCAGATTTATGATTATAGGTATGAGTTAGTGTAGCTGGAGGATGGCTCAGTAACAACATCAGCTAACGCTGACCCTCAGTCTGAAAGGGGCCCAGTGTGGTTTGCCACCTAAGCACAGCAGGGATGTCTGAAGCAAAGCTGCCATGAATACAAACTAGTTTCTGTTCTGTTATCTCATGCAGAAACCGAAATCCCTGTTAACCCTGTTAAACTCCAGGAGCATCAATTGTGCAGACAGGCTACTGCTGCTCCTTGTAGAAATATGTTTGCTGTTCTCCATGAGGAACAACACCCGTCTCCAGTCTTGTCTTCCCTAAAAGCCTTCAGAATCCAGTATTTTGAGCAAGACTGAAGAAAAACTGTAATGAATGAGTTTAAGCAAGGTATAGTTTTGAAGTATTGGAGTCATTTTTCAGTCAAAGAAATGAAGATAAACATACACAGAATTCTGTAATAAGCACACAAGAGTGTTTAGATATGTGAAAGGTCTAAAACTTGTTAAGTATTTAGCAGAAAAAATGTTAACTACACTCAGTCTTAAATTGAAGGTTAGCTTAAGTAGACTTACCAGGCATCAGAAAGGATCTTGGACACTTGTATGCCTGTCCAAAGACAAATCTATGGCTCTGTAACATGAATGCCAGTTACAGAAAGGTGTTGAGCCTTACAACATTACAAGCTGCTTAACCATTACTATCTTTGGGCTGTATTCTAGATTTTGATATTTGTGTTCTCAGCTCAGTTACACTGCTGCTGTTTGCACGCTGCCTTGCTCTGCAAGGACAGCAAGGAAGGAGCCAAAGGGGGCATTCCTGAACAGTCAGATGGGGCTGCTTAGACTGTCCCTTCAAGTGAACACCAAACTACTCTACCTATGGAGATCGCCAAGACAGGGACTAGTCACTGCCTTTTGCCTTCAGCCATATTTATCATTCACCTCCCATTTTTCATTTTAAAGTACAGTCACATGAACAATCATTGTGGAACTTGAAAAAAAAGCTGGCTTACATTTTAAGAACATGCTTCAGCTTTGAGAAGTCCCCTAATACCTTCATGCAGCAGAGGCAACAGGAATTCACATGCAAGCCTACAGCCTTGCACTCTTTCAAGGTGATTTTTTTCACACTTTTGGAACAAATAAATAAATTGATAATACACCATTATGAGAGTTTTTTGGGATATTTTTATAAAATTTGTCAAGATATCACAAAATTACACACTAAAAGCTTAATCTGCATATTGTCCAATGAAAAAAGTGAAAGGAAATATAAGTACTTCTTTTATATACAACTTCAATCCAAATTTACATTTTCATCATTTTCATGAATAGCAAGAGGCAGGGATCAAACCTGGGATTGAGATGTGTCACTTCAGCATATTGAAAGGATGTTACTTAAGTGGCCTGTTATAAAGGAATATGAACAACTACTTAACAAAAGGCTCAATTTTGTATTGAAACTGTTAAATGTTGGTCAAGCCACTGCTACCGTATGCATTTACAATGCAGGCATTCATAATTCATTTCAGTGAGACTCATAAGACAATGACTGAAAAAAATTAATGGACTTTTTATAACAACTTCTGAGATGTGATACAAGTATGAAACTGCATATAATAAGAATGTTCATTCTGTTTAGACACATTCAGGGGTTAAGGCAGTTGTGCTAGACAGTTTTCAGCTGAGGGTTTTTTCACAGCTGAAGTTCTTTTCACCTACCCTTGGAAGAAATAAATTACTCACTCAGTTATTTTGTGTGTTTTTTTTTTTTTCAAATCAAAGTAAAAAAAAAAAAAGTAAGAAATTACAGGATATAACCACCCCTATCCTTTAGCTACAGAAATGAAGTTGTATTTCAATAACTTAAATTCAGTGAAATTGTATTTAGACCTGTTTGAAATTATTAATCTTAGCTAGCGCAATTTAAGCAGAACTCCATTCAAATATTGCAAAGTAAAGCAAAAAAAAAAAGTTCACAAGGAACACTGTTTCCCTCCAAACTAATTTTTATTCCTTGAAATACAGAGAAAAAGAGTCTAAGAAGTTACGCCTCTTCTGTTAGGGTACTTTATGATCATAGGAGAATTCAGATGAAAATACCTCTCAAATTGAGAATAATTTGAAGTTTGCTATTTTAACAACCTGCACAAATTGCAGATACTGATGTTAATTTAAGACGCTATGAAATCAACAGATCCATTTTTCCCTGTATTTTACTGTTGCCTATTAATAACCAGTATTGAAGGAAGTATCTGCAAAACTATCCCAGTTATGTCCACTCAAACTCCATACTTAATACTAACCATGGAGACCCTGAAAAAAATAGATACTATGTCTTTAAATAGAATCCAGCAATGCAGTTTCATATATAGCTGCACATTCTTGAGTGCTTTTACACAAAAACATACTTTTTATAGTTACAGATTTGAGAGCAAACCAATCACATAGATCCTTCTTTACATTTAAAATTATACATGTCATCTTTTTTGCTTTGGTAAAATACAAATAATGGGAAAATCAGGACAAAGAATGCACAGTAAATAAGATGGATATATCATACCATTTTTTAAGAAATATGAGCTGAAATGTAAGGCATCCCCAAAGTATTTTTTTGCATATGCAAGGAATGCAGTTTTTTGTAAACAAAAGCTTGAGGAAAGCAATACTGAAGCCAAAGAATCTTCCCTAGGACCTTCCTGATGATCCCAAAACCAAGAACGACTCTCCTAGGGTAAGCATTTTGGAACTTAATCCTCTGAAAAAGAAAATGCAAACTTTTGTCTTCCCATACACTTTTAATCACATATTAGATTGGCTCACCTTGGAGATCTCCAAATTGAAATAGCGATGTAAAATTGATTCTCAAGGGCGCAAGTCTTTATCTATTTTTCTGGTACATCACTTTCTATCAATTTTGTGGCAGCATTATTATGGCCTACTATGTGCGCTTGTGCAGGACTCCCACTGGTAACGTCTTCCAGTGCCTGGGACTGACTGGCAGCTGTGGGATGAGCCGCAAGAAGCGTTTTAGAAGAATTAGACAGTTGTCTGCGATGACCTGAATCCTCACCTGTTGCAGCAAACGGTCTTCTCCTGCCAGGCTCTTCACTAATAGGAGGCTAAAAATAAACATTGGTAGTGTGTTACAAGTTTTCCTATAAGGCCAGGTATTTGTCTTTTCATATGCTCGAAGGACCAAAAAAGAGCATTCTGTGCCTGGCCCTTAGTTAGGCTTAGTAATCTTAGTAGTTATTCTTAGCTCACTGATGATAGTCTGGCCCTTTAACTAAAAGTGTAAACACATGTCAAATTTAGGACTTTAAACTGTCTTGGAACATTATTTTATAGTCACTGCCAAGTATTTGCCACAACTAGAAGTGAGGACTGCAGAGGATGATGGTAATGCAGTACGTCATAACCCAGTTAGGACAAGCATGGCAACTCTGTAACCTGGAATCATACAGTTGAAGATTTCAGCATTCTAGAAGAAGGATGCATTGAATTTGGCATATTAAGTCACAGCAAGGACAACACCTGTTAAATGCCTGTTACAGTTCATTAAAAAAAGCTAGTTAGGCTTTAATTGATTTTCTGAATTCCTAAACAGCATAGAAGTAATCTGTCTCATCCCTTTATCTATTTACTATATCTCATTACACAACACAAATGATTCAACCCTTAACACCCTAGCCATGATATCTCAGCACCATAGTTTGGTTTGAAAAAGCACATCTAGAACAAAACGCATTTCTCATTTGAGTTTAATTTTTAAATCATGCTTTGTAGTGATTGATGGGATTTAAAGCTACCTTATTGTGAAATAAACTACTGTTCTTAAATAGTTTATCTTGCAGTAAAAATATTGATAAACAAATCTTTGTTTAAAATGGGTGTTGAAACTTACATCCACTCTGAAGTCCTCCAGTCTTCTAAATTTACTAAGGTATTCTTGCAGTTTGGGGTCAATGGCTGGTGTTTTGTGCTGAGAGTATTTTAGGTAAGCCCAAAATTTTTCCAGTCCATAAAGCTGACCTAATAATGGAAAAAGATAATTTTACCAATTTACAAAGATTATAGTTAACTCCCATCCTTAACTATTCACTGGTAACTATACACGTACGAGAACTGGAAGATAAAAGGAACAAAACCAAAAGCTGCTCTTGTACTTAGAACCGACCTTATATAACAAGTCAGTGCCAAGGAACGGGGATTATCTCCCAGCTAAAGTTACCCTTGTGTGAGCAGTGACTGGGCAATGATAATTACCTGCTTCATAGTCCCTCTTTGTTTCTTCTTGGAAGTCCTTGAATATTTCTTGCCTGAATTTCTTTTCCAAGCCATAGCTGTAAAATCGAAACAAGCATTCCAATCCATACCTAAAAGAGAACAAATAGGTTTGAAAATCTTACGCATACACTCATATGCATGCAGTTCCTCAAAAGGATGCAAGTTTTCAGTCTCTCCTTGCATGTAAGTAAACACCATAGTCTTATTTTTCCATTCTCACAAAAACCACTTCCTTTTCCAAACAATTTTTATTAACCAATTGTTCAGAAACACCTTTACAGCTAAACAAAACTGACTTAAGAATATCAGGTTTGTTGCATGGTTTCAATTCACAAACTACAGACACTATACACGCATAAGAAATGCAAGATAAGTGCTGTCGTATTTTCAGGATGTGAGACCCACAACTCCAGCTCTTCACGAAGAAACACCTCCAACTGTTTTGGATCCAGCTTCATTCCATACCCCTCAGGTTTGCTATTGGAGAGAATAAGCATCTGACATCACTCTCCTCTCCTCTCCTCTCCTCCCCTCTCCTCTCCTCCCTTTTACAACTCAATCACATGCTCCTTAATCATCTCTGAGCTGAGGTGCACACGCAACTTCATTGTACCTTACACAGAAGCTATTCACTATCCTCATTAGCTTTGCTGCCACACTGGGAACTTTTTAATCTGTTTTACTTGGAAAGGGGGAAAACACACACTCACAAAGCCATATTGCTAGAAATTACTCTTACTACATGTATTACTGTTTTCCTTCCACTTAAGACTTACATGCTTTGCAGACTAATCTGAATTTTTAGCAGGCATGTGTGAAGACATCTGACGTGGGCAGCCAAGTGAAGATAAAAAAAAAAAAATTAAAATCACACAACTCAGGTAAGTGAACTGAGACCAAAGAATATTTGGGAGTCGTGCCACACTGGCCATCGTGTTACTGTGAATGGTGAATTGCATCATAGAAACGTACACCCTTATCTGATGGCTGAGTTCATTCAGTCAAAGGATGACTGCAATACCACATTATGACTGTAGGAAATTATGCAGAGGTTAGCGCTCCTAAAGTCACAGTGTGATCCTGGCAATCAATACAATTTTAAGGAACGCTTCATGAGGGTAATTCTCATCCATCAATTCCAATTGCCTGATAAAAACAAAAAAAAACACTCATTTTTTGAGGTGTAAAAATAATTCACATAACAACACCTGCTAGATCTTGAAATATATATGTACTTCCTTTTCCAGAAAGTGAAGATTGGACTGGACTGAAGAATGTGTGTGTGATTTCTACAATACTGGATACCATATAGGTATTTGTCAACAACCTAAGTTTTAAGGGTTTAATATTTTGTTTTGTTTGTTTGTTTTGTAGTACTTTGTGTCAGCCTGCAAATTTGCTAAATGTTAATAAGCAGGTGGTATGAGATTGAATAGGATATTTTTTCTTCTCACTTTTAATGCCGGCCCAATGTGCCAATGGCACTTCTTTGAAACATAATTCTGCAATATCAGACAGACAAAAGGAAAACCAGCATTTTTTTCTTGAAAAATCTGGATCAACTTCCCTTTATGATACCATGCCCTCTACTTTTAGCTTTAGCAAAAAGAATCACAAAGAAAAGAACAAAACTGGGCCCTCCTTCTGTTCTACGTTCATCTGTTCCTCCTCTTAGGGGCATTTTGAGGTTCCTTGTGGTAAATATATACAAGTATAATCTCAAAGCATAAAGAAAACTCTGAACAGATACAAAAATTATTTTTAAAGCCACCTTTGCATCCTAGGGCCTTGTCACTCTGAAATCACGTTATCCATACTTTATGATTTCCATAGACAGTACTTCCTCACTTGGCATTCAAAACATTGGACTGGCTACCTTGTCTCTTTGGCTAAGTGAAACAGAGGCTGGGGGCAAGAAGATGGGGAAGTATGTGGAAAGAGGGGACTAATATCAAAGAGTTAATAGCGCAGCAGTATTTTTGGAAGACAAGCAGTTCAAACAAATTTGATGAGATTAAGATTGTCTTCACCCATTGGAAGGAAAATATCTTAGGGGCTTTACCAAGAACAGAGCTGACTTGTCACAGACAACAGGTTGCATGGTTCTATAGAATTCGGGACCAATTACATGACAGGAAACGCTGTAAATTTAGCTATTTATCAGCAATGCACAAATACATACAAATGGGTTTTTGGTGTTAAAACAACCTGCACAGACTGCTATTTTAAAGATTTACAGTCAAAGCTAACAATAAAAACGTTCGCTTCAGATATATGTAAATATTGCTTAAATTTTGCTTAATTTTTTAAATGACTGGTAAGACCTCAAACAGTTTTTAAGTTGCAAGAAAAAGCTAGTACCTGTAGTGTTCTTTTGCATCATCTAGAGCAAGTTGTCTGAATTCTTCATACATTTTCTTATTAAAGTGATCTCTCAGAAAAAAGGACCAGAAACGAAAAAGTGTGTTCATTTCTTGGGACTGGCCAATTCCCAACCGTTTCCTCTCTGAAGGGAGGAGAAAACACAATTTTTTTAAATTTCCAGCAGAATGTTTTCATTAGTAACACAAACAAAGATCTTCAAGGAATGTAATTCTAAACGTTCCAAAATATTTTAATTAACATTAACTTTGAGACTTTTGAGACTTAATTGACTTATTAAGTCAACTAAATATCTTCTCTCAAGTACTCTATTTGTTTTAACCACAAACAATAATACAGAAAATATTTTTGCAGGATGTCAAGGAGTTTGAGGGGATATTTTTTTTTGGTCAAGGAATTTTAAGTTAAATGGAAACAAAAGATCATAAAACATAACCAATTTTCTTTTTCTTTCCCAGGAAAAGTTAAGGATCAGAAACAATACAGAGAAAATTGCTATCAGGTGATACCTGGTAAATTCAACCTAAAATTGTAGGAAGTCCATTTAGTGGCTTACCCATTAGACATCTCCGATGGTATTTGTGGTAGACCTGTTGTGTAAAGCCATTTTCCTTTAACAGTTCGTGAGAAGGATGCTGAAATTTTGGAAGAGAATTTGGGGTACACCCGTAACCTCCTGCAAGCGGAGCTCCTTCTGAGGGTGAAGCACTGGAACTGCTGGAGAAGAAACATTTATATTCCATAAACAGTGCGTTTCCTCAGAAACAGTTTTTAACTGTTCTGATCTGTATAAGCAGTGTTAGAGTAGTATGATCCCCTGAAAACAATTACAACGTATGCCTGTGCTCCCAGTCATCTACTTTAGGGCGCACCTTAAAAATCAGTTTGTCTTAATATCTTCCTAATATCTTAAAACACCGGCAGTTCTAGATGATAATTAAGCATTATTATAATGCATGATTTTAAATTACCACTTATAGACAAACAGAATCACTGAAGTGAGCGTCAGTGCTTCAAGTAATCTTAATGCTATGCTAAAGATGGATCAAAAAAGAACACTAAGAATAGTTTAATTAGCTTACTTCCAAATGGCTTTATAGTCTAGGTTTGTCTTCAGTCTTATTTGCCCTTCTTCCATCGCTCATTCTTACTCCCACTGTATTTATAAATTCTCTTTTATCATAGTCTATTCCTCCACTAGCAGTGAGAGCTAATGACAATGGAAAAAAAATCTCTAAAGAAACAGACAAAAACAAACAACTTACCTCACAGAGGAAGTTCTTGGCCTATGGTCTCTGGAATCCATCACCCAACCAACATGGCATTCTAAGGGAGGATTTGTACTGTGTCGTGTTTTTCTTTTTCTTGGAGTCTAAAAAGTAAATGAAGTATTTATTTCAACAAAACTAATCTTGATGTAACAAATTTAACATCTTTAGACATTATACTTTTTCATAATGGACTTCTAAGAAAAAATACAGAGAAAAATCAGAAATAATTTTGTAGAAATAAAAAAGAATGTGGTAAAATTTCTGAAGAAGAAAACTACAAGTAAAAGCATTTCATTTTTTGCCTTTTCATTCTTGTTATAAATTATACCCTAGACACAAGTTGTACAGGCTTTTTATGGATTTTTAAAAATACAGTTTTTCCATCTACCTTTATATCAATGGACTGTGCTTCTTTAACAACAGGGTAGAACCTGGGTGTTTTGTTGGGATCTTGTAGCCTCGGGGTGCGAGGGGTTCGTGGAGTGAAGCCAGGGCGAACACAGGGAGATTCTGGAACTACTGTTGGCAGTGATTGAGCCATCGCCACTGTTGGAGGTGCTTCAATACTGAATGAATTACAACCCAGCTCCTCTACTGCTTCAGCAAACAGAAAAGTAACACTTAATTTTCAAAAGAAGCTTAGGCTTTGAAATCTTAAGCTCCTCTAAGATATA
Source organism: Heteronetta atricapilla (assembly GCA_011075105.1). NCBI lineage: Eukaryota > Metazoa > Chordata > Aves > Anseriformes > Anatidae > Heteronetta > Heteronetta atricapilla. The sequence continues at coordinate 60,357,129 of CM021734.1, forward strand.
ATATCTTAAAGGTACTTCACTTCAAGTGCATCATCCCCAAAAGGATAATTGGATTAACAAAAAGCACTCAGTGCAGAAGCAGTACAGACTGCCTGCTCAAAATTATGAGATAAATATTTCAAACATCTTAAACTATTAAGTATTTCAAACACGTCTTCTCTAAAAAATTCAGATCCACTTCTTTGTTTTCTGCTTGTTCTTCTGCGCGTATAATGGCAAAGTAAACAGGTGCGTGGAAAATAACATTTGCAGAAGTGTAAACACATCCTTGCTTTTTGGTGAGGTGGTTTTTTTCAACCACTTTAAAGATATTAGCATGTTCCCTAGTAAAATATTAATAACATTAATAATAATATTAATTAATAATAATTAACAATTATTAACAATTAACAATAACATTAATAACATTAAAAATACCTTGAAAGATAAGATTTGGATATTTTGACACCTGAAAATTTGAGAACTTGGTAAAGAAAAATCCTTTCAAGACTGCTGACTGAACTAGAACTAAAATATTTCACGAGCAGAAGTTAAAATACAGGTTTTATTATGGACATCGTAAACAAGAAATACCTATAATTTACCTTTCTCTAACCCTGAAGACCCTGGAGGAATTTCCTCAGTTGGATCAGCGATTGGTTCTGGTGCAAGATTATCAAACTCTTCCTTACTAATGAGATTTAGCTTCTTAAAGTTCTCAATCTCTTGCTGAATTAGAGAAAACAATATGTAAACACAGAGCACAATGGTTATCATCCTGAGGAATGGGTGAATTTCTTTAGAGAAAATAAGCCAGAATTCACACACAACTAATCACACACAGCCAGTACACTTGATTTAATGCAAATGGGAGTCCCCTGGATACATCTTAAAAAAGCTGTCATAAAAAAGAAAATATATAACCTTCTAATGACTCTACTTGCTTAAAAAAAAAAAAGTTACGCCAACAAATCAGGGAATGGAAGCTAAGGCCATTCACATATAATTTTTACAGAAGAATAAGAAACAGAATTGACTAAGATCCTGCCACTTCTGCCAAGACCAAAACAGTCTGTCTTCTACAGCAATTGTGAAAAGGAAAGCAATTTGGGGAAGCAGATGACCTTCTCCCGTCCATAGGCTACTTCTAAAGAAAAACCAGTACTTGTAAATAGTGTTCAACTTTTTTTTTTTTTTTAATGGTAACTTAAACTGAGAAAGGACTGAATTTTTCAAGATGAGTGGCAGCATCACTAATGGTCCTACTCAGTTGAAAGTGGGGTGGGAGAAGTGTGCATGTACACAGTACAGGAGAAAAAGTGTTGTTTAAATTATTATTAAGAACACCACCACAAAATATTTTCTCTTGCTATGTGCCATTTCTCACTGTCCTATTCCAGTTTGTTTATCTTCCTGGACCATTTTCCTTGTCGTAATAATTCCATATTCTGAATTTCACCTTTATTTCGTACTTTTATTCTCAACATTCATTTATAACTTTGTCAGATCCTTTTTGTACCCATAGGCTTCATTTGTCCTTTAGGCTACTTTCACCCTTCTTCCCTCCTACAACACACCTTTGTTTTTATGCACAGATAAAGCTCCTTCCCCTCACCATTCAATCATCAGGTAACTTAATATTTTCTGTGTGCTGTGTATCTGCTAGTGATACAGCGGCACTGCCTACAGACACACCACTTACTGGGCTTACATTCACAAAAGAAGTGGTTTCTTCCTAAACCAGGAGCAGCAAGTGATAGGATTGCACTGTTCCCAGTTGATCTCTGCCTATGAAGTGCTAGAGTTCAACTCATCTATATTTTCATAGCTGTTTAGTGTACTTAAAAACAAAACCACCAAGCTCCTTCCAAAGATTTGGAAAGCCTCAAAGATCACGGGCCGAAATGCAAGTGAGGAAACAGAATAATTTCTATAATACAATAAGGTGAGCAAAGTTTCACTTGCTCACATTCTTACAAGCTACAAGATAATCAAAATCTCAAAATAAACTACTTAAAAATGACTCTATTATCTTCTGCTCTATTTTACCTCATAAATGCTATGAAACAAGCTATTCACAGAACAAGAAAACACTGGAAAAGTTGAACCATCTCCAAAATATTAACAGTTGTTCTAAAAAAATATTTATTCCATACTTTAGTCAAATCTGTGTCAAGAAAAACTTGGTATTTTGCTTTCAGGTGTTCCTATCATCGTTAAAATCATCAGAATTTAACAGACATGTAAAATTCAACTACTACTGTCAACGTTATTTTGAAAACCTGTAGCATTTTACCATTCTGTAGTAGATAGCCGAAATTACTTTTACAACTGTTTGCACAGGCATGGTATTAAAGTCAAAGATGAAGAAAATTACCTTCATTGTAGTGTCATTTTCACTCTGCTCCATCCACAAGTCTTGTTCATAATAGTATAAGCCATCATTAATAACTTTAGCAAGTTCTGATGTAATTTTTGCATGACATACATGGTTGCCAGTATGATCTTCACTACAATGTTTTCTCATATATGGTGGCGTCTGTGTTACAATCAAAATCTTGTTTACGTCCTGATCATCAATTTCATAATCTGAATCGCTTTCTGACCAATCAGTAAGTTTATTCTTATGATCTTGAATCTGTTCCATCTCTTCATCAAACAAAAAATCAAGTTCTTCTTGTTCTTGTTCCTCTGAAGGTGGGGGTGGCTGTTGTTGATCTGACATTTGATCAGGTACAGGAACACATTCCTGAATAAGAGAAGGTGAAGCTTTTTATATTTGAACTGGATAATGATTATCAAACTGGGAGCCAAATATAACATAATAGAACATTTTCAATAAATAAGAGAACAATTCTCAATGCACAACAATAGATTTTTCAATAATGAACAGATACTGTGCTTTTTTTCTGATGGGCAGCTGTATTTCCTTTTCATTGTAGCGAGCTTCAGATGAGGATTCTAAAGGCACTTAGTTATTCTAAGTCTAGAGTGAGAAGTATGCACACTATCAGTATTACATTATCAAGCATCATCTATATTAAGATGTGAAAAACCTTGCTTTATAGTGAAAGTGGGCAGGTTTTGCTTTTTTTTTTTTTTGAAAAAAAGGTGGGGGGTGATTTTACCTTTACTTTGACTGTGGATGCACGATGCCTCTTCTTCACTTCTATCCAAGGTTCGGAGTCCAAATCAGGCAAACTTGTAGACAATCCTTTAGACATCATCTGAAAATTATTTGTTTCAGTGTTTTCCTTTGGACTCGGCGAGCTTCCTATTCTTGGAGAACTTGGTGCAGACTCTAGCATTGGAAAACAGTGGTTCAATCCCTGTTGTTTTTGTTTGTTTCAATTATTGCATTGCTCTTTCCTTTAACTGCAGCTACTATTGTTCTACCACAGGGGTTAAAGATAGCATTGATCAGCAGAACTTTTTGTTTTCAGAGGTAACTTTTCATAGTTCACTCACCATGCTAGCAGAAAACCAGTTTAGCAACTTCTTTACATGAAAACGTATCTAACAGTGAAATAAAAGATCTGTTACTCAGAAAACAAAAATTCAATTATCAGGGATGTGTTTTCTCTACACCATCCACCAGCTCTATGGATGGGTGCTTAGCTCAGTCTTCATTCTTCCTATTTACTTTGACCCAACATTTCTATAAAAGATTTACTTGCCAAGTGCTGTCCACAAACAAAGCCATATTCATAATGTGTATGAGATCCCCATCCAAAACCAGGGCGCACCAAATAGAGTTAACATTCAGCTGCTCTGAGAATGACGTAATTTCACAACTAACTTACTATTACTACTACTACTATTGGTAATACTAAAGGACTATAGGTCATCATAATCTATTCTGGATAACAGTCACAGCCATAGCACATAGAAGGCATTTTTATTTACCTCACATCAGCCATGCCAGTCCCATGACTTGGCAACTGTATGGTTGACAGGGATATCAGCTGCAGAAGCCATTACCAAATGCACAATTTCTATTATGAAACCAGTATTAAGAGGAAAACTTCCTAAGCAAGACTGACAGCCCTAAACTTAAGTTCCTGTAAGATAAATCCTTTACCAGTATGAGAGCCAAAAACTTGTCCTGGTATGAATTCTGGACAATTGATGAGCTGAGAAAAGTCAGTCTGTGGCAGAGTGCATGGAGGAGGACCTGGAATTGGCCACTTCTCTGGATCAACCCTTTTTCTTATCCTCTGATCCACTGTTTCAACTTCTGTGCTGTCCTTTAGGGCCTGTAGGACAAACATATTTCAACTTTAAATAAAAAAACGTACATATCCAGCACCTTCTTAGGTCCGGGGAAAACAGTTAACTCTTTACATAGTAATTAAGAAAGAAATTCAAGCTTTTGTGCTTGTTTGCCAACATCACTATTCTTTTTAGTACAGGTGTTGTTAACCTTTTCAGTCCAAGAACATTTCATTTCAACTATCACTTCCTGCCTCTTCCCAATCTGCAACCTCTTTCTCGTGTGAGGGCACTAAATCCACCTGTCTCTAGCTCTCCTATTCACACTGCTACTTCCCCAAACAAAACCCCAACTCCACGCATTTTCTTCTTCATTCTAAATAGAGCTAAAAGACTGTACAGAATCAGCATGGTTGAGGTTGGAAGGCATCTCTTGAGATTGTCTAGCCCCCCTGCTGAAGCAGGGTCAGCCATTTTCAGTAGGGTTTTAAGCCATCTCCAGGAATGGAGAACTCACAATCTCTCTTGGCAACCTACACCAGTGTTCAAACACCCCACAGGAAAAAAAAAAAAAAGTGAACAAAAAGAAAAGCTAACAAGCTGCAAGTGTTTTTCCTTTCTGATGTTAACATGGAGAAAGACACAGAAAGTAAGATCTAGAGAAATTCTACACAGGCACATGCAAAGATCAAAGTGTGGAGGAAATTTATCCTTCATTAGACCAATGAATTGTTCACCAGCCAATTAAGTACACGCAAGGACTTCTAGTCCACCAAGGATAAAGATATTTCTGTAGCAGTAAGGGAAATTTTATTTTAATTAAGAAAGAAGCTTAGACTGTCTTTTAAAATGGTGATTAAAAAAAAAAAGTTTGCTTGAACTTACTAGAAGGCTTCAGAGGCTGGGTATAACATCTAGCATACTCCTAGACAGCAAGTCCAGGAGTCTGATAACAGTACTTGGGGTTTTCTCTTGAATGTATTTATTTTCTGGGGGAAGATCCATTCTGAGGGACAGGATAGGGCACCCCTCTGATAGAGGATGCCTCCACTTACTGCAACTTCAGATACAAGTGAAAGCAGAGTATCAACCACAGAAGCAGCATGAATTCAGCTGACTGAAGGAGATTTCTATGGAAACTTAGTTTAAGTACAAAAAGATATTTTTCATTTTCATTTCAAAGTCTAGGTCTCCATAAACGCTTGCAACTGCGTTGCTGATTTTAAATCTTACGAAAGAATGCTTCCAGTATTTCTTGGTCTGGCTTATTTAAATGTGATTTAAGGTAACTACATAACAGCAAGGCACTCCTCCGATGAGCAACATGCCAGAAAGGCTCCTACCACACCTGAACAAGTCTGCTACAGGGCAGAAAAGCATCTCCCTGCAGCAGCATGCCAACAGCTGGCGCAGGGACCGGGCAACGCAGTTAATGACAGGGTCAGCATGGAGTTGGCATTTATCTTATTGGAGTCAAGGAAAATAACACAATAGGAGCCAAACAGCAAGTGAGTTCTGGAGAACACTTTCCACTTTCTTGCTTGCCAGTGGGGTTTACAATTTGGACAGCCTTGTTATTGAAAAAGTATCTCTGGACCTGAGGAAAATAGCAATTATTGCCGCTGAAGGGCATATAGCATAGTTCGGGAACACACTGTTAAAGTCACTTCAGTTTTGCAAAGTGTGTTATGATATAATTTCGACAGATACTCATTCTAGCCAAGGAACAGACATCTGTAACAGCTTCCCTTCAACATCTCCTCCCCCCTCTTGTAGCCTAACTCTCAGAATGTTTACAAACAGCAAAATAAAGCACTTCATGCAGTATTCTGCCCTCAGTTCAAATGGGAACGTGCAGAAATCCATACCCAAAAAAAAGGAAAAAAAATCCCAAACTTTTCCATTTATAGCCTGTTTACAGGATCCTTGTCATTACAAGCAGAGAATTTCTTTTTAACATCATAGTGCTGAATTTAAATGGCAGCATAAAATTAAGCTAAGCAAATTTCTACACACATACTTCTAAATTATTTTACCTCCAAAATAAGCATAGCATTTGTAGTCAGAGCTTGCACCCGGTGGAAGCTAGCAATCAATGAAACAGGCAGAAATCCTTGTTGGTCCATCTTTCTCCTCAAAAAGAAGTCTCTTTCCAAGTTTTCTGTGCTGAAATAATACTCACTAGAGGAAAAAAGAAAAGATGCAATATGAACCTATTGTAAATTTAAAAAATAATCCTAAAACAGTAACCTAGATATTCCTTGTTAAAGTCTTCCATTAAAAATAAAGCATATTTTGTCACCAGCAAAATTGTTCTTTCAACAGGTATATTACTATAAGCAAAACTTACAGGAATAGCATGCATGCTGAACATCTTAAGAACAACTTTCGATCCAGTACTGCACACAGGGATATAAATCAAAGCCTCATTGCAACATTCACATATATGAACTGCATAAGGAAAGGCTATGCTCCATTTCTTTCACCCGTTCCCCCTTATTACTTACATGACCAGAAGGCAACAACATTCTCTTAGCCTCCATATAGATGAAGGACAACTACTGCTTACAGTCAGGGCATAAGTTATTTCCCATACAGCAGTGTCAGTGCACCTTCATCCTCAACTGTATCTTTTCCCAGTTTCCAGTACATTAGAAGGTTTAATTTTCCTATCTGAGTGTTGAGGTACATATATGCACTCTGAACCATTACTTCAAGCATGCTTGTGAGAAGACGAGAGAACAAAAATAGTAATTTTGTATTTTTCACGAAACTGCACCAAATGGCACAACAGTTCATGGAGAAAGGTAAAGTCTAAAAGAATAAAAGATACTTAGTGGATAAGTAGAACAGGAACAATGACCATTAATGAATCTGACAATACCGTAGAACAAGAGAGACAAGGGACAGAGAAATAGCAGAAAGACATCATCTTAAACAACGAAGTTGCTGCATGAAATGCTACAGGTGTCAAGATGTTTTATGCTTAGTGATGAGGAAAAGTAAAGAATTCAAATCATGATCTGACACAGAAAGCAAGGCAATGAAAAAACAACCTATGGAAAAAAATAATCATGACAACTAAGATCTAGGCCTTTCACAGGGTTTACACATCATATCATAATTTAGCGTACTACATCCAAGGAATACTACTGCTCATCAGGTTCAGGAAAAAGTAGGCAGTGAAATATTTAATGGAGAGATGAAGAACAATTAAAGTTCTGTGACTTAAAAATAGAGGTAGTGAAAAATAAAACAAGAGAGCATTAAAATGCCAAGAAAAAAACAAAACCAACACATGCAAATATAAAGTTAATTCTAACTCCAACAAAGAATAAAATGCTAAATGTCTCCACTAAAGCTGGGCTCAAGGCCAACCAAAAGGAGAGAACTGTGATGCCATCATTGACCCAAGGAGAAGCTTGATACCATTTCTTTTTAAAAACTTTTGGTAGCTGTCTATATGAAACACTCAGCTCCGAGACCAAATGAATGCAAAAGCCTCATATTTGGACAATAAGACATATGACAGATGAAAACTGCCATTAAATCATAGCAAACAGAGAAGAGAATAAGGCTTTCAGAGAATTAAGCTCTTACTCAGAACTAAGTAAGTTGATCAGTGAAGCAACTGTGCACAAACGTTTCTTTCAGGAATGTTCTATTTACTGTTCTGAACCGCTATATTTCTTTTCCCCTCCCAATCTAGAAGATAAACAAGTACAAAAGCCATATCAACGTACTAATGTTACCTTTACAGTCATACAGTAAAGGTAAAACCTTGTATTGATTCACCTAGTTAAAAATTCCACAAGCAGAAATGGACAATGACTGAACTCGACTCAAACTGCCTCATTTGATGTCCATCATTCTAGAAAAAGGAATTTGAAAGAACATTAATCATAAACAAAGACAAGGCACAAGTTTGCTTCAAGTAGAGGGAAAAATCTAAACACACTCATACAGCCTCCAGCTTTGCTTTTCCTTCTAATTTTCCTCAGAATCCTTTTATTCTTGAATTGATGCATATTTGGATGCGCATCCAAACTTTTATTTATTTTTTTTAAAAGAAGAGGACTTGAACGGAGATCTACTGTATGTTGCAGACTGAGGAGTTGTTAGAAACTGAAACTTTTCAGGCTATTTCAGTCTATAATTAAAAGTTTTAATGATATTGTATATGTAGTATAAATATTCCTCTTGCACATCAAGCTGGTTCTTGGGACAAGCATAAACTTCCTGATAGGAGTGTACTTCTTACAGTTATTAAAAATCAACTCAGTTGGACACAGTTTCTAACATTTTTCCCTAATAGGCAGGTAAACACTTCTAAAATTCATCAATACACTACTGAAAACATTCTCAATTCTTTAATATATCCTCACTTATCTTGGACTCCATAAGGAACTCCAACACCTAACAATTCTGGGTAGCATATTTTGTTATACTTTCTTCTTTGGCATAGTCCCTTTAATATTTTAGAACTCAGTTACAAAAGACAGACCAAACCTCCTCCATTGAGAGGCTAATAATATGCAACTGATGAATAAAGTCAGCTTCCCATTGTTTTTGTGATACTAGAAATGGACAACAAAACCACTTTTTTTTTTTTTTTTAAAAAAAAAGGAGCATGAAAACAGTGAAGCTACACTCTAAACCTGCACAAGAATCGCTCTCTGTCGTGAGAAGTTAACTCCATAATCAAAGTGCCTTAGGAGTTTTTAATCAGACAAGCAACCAATGGCTTTAGTTAGCCAGCCATACCAAGACTTTCACGGACACCTGCCAACCTCTTTTTGCCAAAATAAAACACAAATATAACCAGAAGTCAGATGTGACCAATGCTGTAACTGACATTTTTCTCAGCAGAGGGGGACATCATCATGTCCTACCTTAGAAGGTCTGGATTCTACACTGCATGCCCAGAAATCTGGCCAACAGTGGAGTGTCTGTGCTCCTCCCTCACTTGTCTGAGGACAGTGGAGGCCGATTATCCTGACATGGGGGTACATGTCCACTGTCAGGTCTCACAAGGGCCTGGCAGCAAGAGTAACAAAAAAGACTGCAATAGAAGCTTTGAAGTTGATAGCCACATGCCAGATACTTTCTGCCCTTAAAGAGGCCTTTTTCTTCCTTTTTGCGTCAACTGTAACAAAAGAAGCAAGAATAAAATAAGCAAGTTGCTTTATGGGATAAAAGGGCAATAAAAAACCACCACAAAGGCATCACAGAGAAATGCCGTTGCCAAGTACAGAAGATGAAATATCAGCCAGTGGTGGAAACTGTCTCTTTAAAATGAACTAGTGGTTTCCAGGCCCTTTTTGACATGTCTCCTGGTGATAATCAGTCTTCCAGATGGTTTCTCATTCCTAATGGTGTACACGAGAAAGTAAACATTTCAGATTATTGAAAAATCAAGTATCATTGCAAAACTGCTCTTTCAGTCAAATGTTTCAAGTGAAACACTCTGAGAACATAAAACTAACAAGACTTCTCAAAATGAAATTGAGAGCAAATAAGGGGAAATTCTAGCTACATCGCCCAAGAAGAGCTTTATAGGCAAACAGACCAACAGTACTCAAAAACACGAGCTCAGAGACATCATAACTCAATTACATGACAACATAAAATAGTGCTATTTACCATAAATCAAGAAGGTATGTGAATTAGAGAACACTACAGCACAAGATGCAAAACAGCTTCCTTAAAATTCTTCCCCATCACTCAAGCTTTTCCACCCTGCTTGTGAGTAAGTTCTAACAGACCCTGCTAACCATCAGATCAAAAAGAAATTGGAAAAGTCTTCATCTCCACCATTTTATGGATGATAACTCACTTCAAAGTGCTTAATCCTCATCTTAAATTGATCTCTCAAAATGTTTGTATATTAAACAATCTACGTACATTTGACGTTTTATATATTCTTTGAGAAGTGTTTCATCCACAGAATACATCTGAACTCCTGTTCCATCATCGTAGTAATACATCATACTAGCATTAAGCTCAGGTTGAAATGCTTGGTCAGTTCTTTCACCATAGAGTTCTTGATAACCAGTTGAGTAATATTCAACGTTCACTTCAAAATAAAAGGAGAAAGTAGAAAAGATTTAAATTATTAAGGTTGGTACACAGATATCTTAAGACACAAGCATGACACACAGTGCTACTTTGTGATTTTCTTCCAACACCTGATTTAAAACAAACAAAAGACCTACTCAAGCTACTTAACTATATTAAGCTACAAAATATATGTTTTGCAACCACTCTAACTTAACATGAAAGCATTATAAGCGTAGTTTTAAAATGTCTGCTAAGCATTTATTTCTTTGCATACTTCTAGGGTTTCCTCTGCCTCGTCCTCTTCCTCTGCCTCTACCTCTTCCTCTGCCTCTGGAGGATCCTCGAACACTGCCACCCTCACTTCTCACGCTGCACACTTCATCGTGATCATCTCTCCTTTCTCTATCACGACGCCAATCTTTGAAAGAAAAAAGCATAATACAAAGATAATGAAATATCACAGTATAATCAAGTCGTCCATGATATACTCCTAGGTATTAACACAAAACATTGCACTGAGAAGTGTCCCTCACTACCTTTTGGATGCTCAGAAAGGCTGAAGGAAATGACACTGCAGAATACACAATTGGCGTCAAAAAGTCCTTTGCAACACAGAGCTCCCAGATTGTGCCCAGGCAACCCACCAAGACTCAGCCATGTTGGCTGGAAGCAGAAGGCCAGATCCGAGGCTTCAAGGGTTAAAGAGGAAGGTTTGCAGTGCAGTGCCTAAGGGTGAGTGGGCAGGAGCTGCTAGCAATAAAGAGCAAATGAGCTTGTCTGGCAGTCAACCTCAAATGCTTCTGAAGCAACTGGATGCTCTCATGCCAGCTCAGGGATCACAATACCTGTGATGGGCATGGGATAGGAATGTGTGATCATGCAATTCTCCTTCCAGGCACGATAATGCACTCTGCTGCTGTGGACAACTCCCAGCACTTACAGCGAGCTACAAAGAGCTGCTAGCTCTTGATAATCCTGCTCTGGGGAGGATTTCCAAGGGGGAACCTCCCTTTTGTTCCCAGAAGCAGCCATCTGCCACTCCCCTGACTCAGCCTTTTTAACAGCAATCTTTATTCTCTATGCTTGCCCCCAGACAGAGCTTCTACCTTAAAGAATGTTTGGTTTTGTGTTTTTATTAACACATGCAAACCTAAGATGGCTCTGTAATAATCAGTGCAAGTGTTTCATTAATAAATACATGGGTTTTGGCAGGGGGAGTGGAAGTAGAGAAGAAGAAAGGAAGGAAAGCAAGCAGGTCCACGCAGACACCAGGCCTTGACTCCACTCACCACAGGATGGCTATAGTTCTCCTCACCTGGGTCATATGATAAACTGAAGCCCTCACACACACCCTCACATCCTTTCTTTCTTTTTTCCTAACAGTCTTTGGGACTTCTATCTTTATCCGGACAACCTTGCTGTAAGTGTCTTTAAATTGTAATTGGCTAATCTTCCAGATTCAGGGGGAACCCGCTGGGGACACAGACACTATCTGACGAAATTGAGAGGTGTTAACTCAAACAATAAAATTGTATCTTTAGTCCTCTGATATTAGAAATCCTATTTTACTAGTAACTATTTTTAAGGAGGCCTGCAACAACATATGTATGCTTGTACAAGTTCAAGTTCCTGTATTTTATCTTCTGTCAAATATGACTCTGAATTTAGAAATATCATAATCTGTACGTGCCTATCATTGGGAATTTGGACCCCAGCCTCTGAGCTCGCTACCCTCAACCTTAGAGATTCCAAATGTGGCACTGTTTGATGTATTTCCCCAAATCAATTTCATTTTTTGCATTGAGTGTCCCTATGTCTCCTAGACACACACACAAGTCCTACAAAACGCCTTCAAAAGCTAACGCTGTATTTAAGCCTAAGCACTTTTTTTTAATTTGTTTTAATGCATATAGACAATGCTCCCAAAGAACAGGGAACATTTATGTTCTCTCATACTGAAACTGGTCATAAATGACATGAAACTTGAATCAGAGTTTATGCTACTAGTTTCTGGTCACTTGACCATTCAGTTCCTGAGGAATAATTGCTGGAGAAAAGCAATACATTAGTAAAAATCCTCCCTCTGCTCCTTCCGTTCCTCAGACATCCAGATCACATCCTTGTATCAATGTTTTTAAAAGTATCTGGCATTTATCATGATAATGAGCAAACCGTTAAATTATTAATGTATATTATTATTCTAAACTTAAGTGCAAATACACAAACCAAAGAATTAAGAGTGTGACTAAGATAACTGCCTTCTGATAAGCAATGTTCAGAACACCTGAAGATCAGAGGCAGTACCAGCTATGATGCTTCATCCCTTCTGTTGTGCTCATACAGCTTTTTGCATGGCCATGCTGAGAAATAGGTTGCAGAAGTGGTCCAACTTCAATAAGAAAACGGTATCAGAAGAATTGCCAAAGCAGAATTCAAAGGGTAGTTCAATAAGTAATTGCTCTGGCAGCAACAAGCTGTTGGAACAGGAATAGAGCAGGACCGAACAGCCACATTATGAAAATATTATTAGACTTTCTGCATTGTGAAACTGTGGCCCAAGACTTAGTAGTTAGCCATGAGGATAAAAATATATGACATACACATATACTGTTTCCAAGCTCTTTTTCTCTGCAGAGTCAATGACTGAGACATTGCAATTCTGATGAATATTAAACTAAGAAATTAACAGTGAGTTTTAAACAAAACTTTCTAACATAAAATACAAACATCAAACTACACTGCAATTTCTTTATTTTTAAACATTATTGGCAAACGTTAACACTAGGGGTTTTGTGGGTTTTGTTTATATGTTAAGTACTGACAAAGTCAAGTTTCAACATAAGCTGCAAATCTAACACCTACTCTTGTGTTATTATCCATCAGAAAGGAAAAAAAAAAAGAGCAGCATATAGCACTTCCAATGTGTCTCATTCCTTCATTTGCTACCAGTCAAAGAGATTGAAAACTACTTACTTCTTGTCTCATTCCGTCTGTTGTTATGAGGTATTAACTTGTTTGTTTCCATCTGAGATCTTGAGCTACTTCGAGAGCCTGGTCTTTCTTGACTATCTGACCTTACATCATCCAAGTGAAGTGGCAGCCATTTCTGCTTGTTACCTTGAGAAGTTAATATTTTAGTCAGTTATAATACTGATTAAAGTTTCAGGTCCTGTTCCAGATCCTATATAATTCTTCTTGTAAAACTATTAGTTAATTTCAATGTTTAAGAATTAGGAAAAGCAACTTAGCATTGTATTTTTAGGACATAATGACTAAAAATAATAGACGCAGTCAACTTCTCAAACTGAAAGGTAAACTTACTAAGTGAAGAAAGTGAAAGTGAGCTTATATTTTATTAACGAACTTTTAGATATAAGGTCCATTACCAAGAATGTACACACACAATACACATCAAATACATATATAAATTCATGACTGTATGTTTCATATACAACTTGTGAAATTATAAGGTAAAAATTAACGTATCAGGTTAAGCACTGAAATAAAGATTTAAATCACCAACCATAAAAATTTTCCTGAAAATTTAGCTGCAGCTCAGTATTTTTACATCAAGCTTTCAGATTAAATTCATGAATGGGCATCAAAAATGATTAGCAAAACCATATTTTTTTGAAGGCTGCCCTAAAATATCCACTAACCATTTACTTAGTGATAATATTTGCTGTTCTACGCTTGATTGATATCATGGCTTCATATCTTTGTAGCCAGGAAACATAAGCAAACACATAACATGCATAATCCACACTGGGGAAAAACACAGTTTGTACTTGTGGAATGCTTTGCTTTAAATTTTCACTTAGAGTGAAATAATTACAAGCACTACAGCATTTTTTTAAATGTATACTTAGCAAGATTAACAAATCTAATCAACAAAGGTGTTTAGGATCTGAAGATATTCCAGCAGGGAATCAAGAAATAAAGCACCTGATGGCAGAAATATCATACAACTACTTCAGTTCTGTTCTTGGCTCACTTAAGTTTAGCAGATTGGATCAAGAGGAAATGATTAACCTGGTTTAATTCTCCAGCAATCTTTTCTAATAGCAAAATATGAAAATTAAAATAAGATACATAGTATGTATATGCATACATACATATGTGTGAAGTTATACGAATGCAGTTCTATCTACTCAGTAGATAAAGATGTGAGACATCATAATGGAATGAGAACATGGTATTCTGGAGATTCTGTCAGAGCTTCTCACATCTGTACGAGATGAACTGAACCCAGAATTCCTACTTAACTAAAACAGAACACTCCAAAACCTGAGAAAGAAGGCTTGTTTTAAGCTTCCTAACACATAACAATATAACCTGTTATCACCTGGAAAATGAAAAACAAAGTTTCAAGTCATTAAACTAGAATTAATGTAACTGTATCAAGGATGAATTATTGCTTTACATGTAGCACCCAGACCAACCTTTTTTCCTTTGATTATTAGTTTGACTTTCATCTTCGCTGATGTTATCTCCTGGACCATCTGGCTTTGCCTCCAGGTTGTCCTTGGTTCCATTATTGCCTTTTTGATCAGATTTCTCCTCCTTTTCTTTTCTATTTGTTGGCTTCTTGTTGTGACTTACAGTCTTACACTGCAAAAGATACTGGTAATTATTTCTGACAGTACAGCTGCCAACAGCAAAACATGTAAGTTTCCTTTATGTATTGAAATTCTTTTAGTATTAGCTGTTCCCAATATCTTCAGGAGGGTGAGTTTTAAGAACAGTGTTGAATTGTAAAGTCTCATTTTACATAGCTGTATTTTCTGCTAGTCTGGCAAGACTATAAACAAGAATTTAGATGGATGTAAGTATTGTTTTGGTTTTTAAACTGAAGATGTAGAATTGTGGAGTGCACAACAATCGTTTCAATGCCTCAAAACTGACATTCATCCTTTACGAAAGAAAGAAATACTGCTTTACTAGTACCTACTGTTCAGACTGATTATCTTTAAAAAGCTGTTCTTAAAGAATACTGAATGTATTGCCTATGTGACCTTCTGATTTACCAATCCCAACAGCATGCCAAGTGTCCATGTAAACTATAAGGAGCCATGGTTCTCAGAATCATGGAATCATTCATGCTGGAAAAGACCTCTGAGATCATCTAGTCCAACCCCTGACTTAGTACTAAAGTCCACCACTAATCCATGCTAAGTTCTACATCTATGTGTTTCTTGAAGACCTCCAGGAATGGTGACTCAACCACTTTATATTTGCCACTGGGCAACCAATTCCAATGCCACACAACTTGAACTGGAGTAGACATAATATCTGCCTGTAAAATTAAACTTTGCAAACATTGTTGCCAAACAAAAAGAATTGTCCTATGTTGTGGAGACTGCTTTGAACTTGCTGGAATACACATAGTAGATACTGCAGTACTATCCTATATCCCGCAATTAATTTGACTACAAAACCTTCCCTTAGACAAATCAACTGAGATTAAGTACAAAATAAATGTTACTTGGTTTAACTGACACTACATGAATTTCTGTGATTAAATTTTCACACATCCAAGTCAGCAAAAGGTTAATTAACATCTATGCAATGAAATATAGACCTGGTAAATATCTGGTAATATCTGGTAAAGCAAAAAGTCATTAAAAATACTCTTAAAGCAGAGTATTTCAGAAAACATCAAATAAGTATATTCTTTTGCAACACTATTAATTTATTGATCTCAGCCACTCTGGTTAGTACTGTGCAGATCTCATTAATCATATCAAAATTTTACACAACCAAGTAGACATTGAAGCACTGTGGTATTATGGACATGGTACCACATAGCTTGGAATAATCTATACTTCATTGTTTCAAATAATACAGCATAAAAGAGATCTAAAACATGTTATACACTTACCACTTGAGATAAAAGTAAAAATTTGATGGAATTGATGCTAAAAACAGGCAAGAGGAAAATATATCCTTACTCCATCCCCACTCCTCTGATAACTCCCAGGGCAACTTTGCACAAAACATGCCAGGCACAAGGGAACACACCATCTACACAGTCCCAAAGATTACATTCAGGCCCTCTTTCTTGTCTATTCATAAACTTCCAAAAGAGTGGAAAATGGAAATAGAAGCTTGAAAATGATGGAGTAAATACGACATATTTTTATTTACATGTCCACAAATACCAGTTAAGCTAAAAAGCATGGGTGTGTGCACGAGCTTGTGAAGGGTTCAGTAATTCTCGTATCAATACAGAGAGTTAAGCACAGACCAGAATTATTGACAACATTTCTGCTGAAACCTGAGAATACCCAAAGCACATTCTGGAGGAAATCATATTAATCACAGAAGTCAACATGATTTTTAATAAAACAATAATGGAGATAACAATGAATACTTACTTCATTGTTTGCTATTTCACTTGGTGTTGGCCAGTTTGTGATATCACCGAAGTCACCAGTCTGCAAAGACAATACACAGGTTATACTACTTCCTCAATCTAGTCCTTTTAAACACATGGAAGATGTCTGTCATAACCCAGATGGCAAGACTATACCTTTGAACAAAATTGCAAGAAACAGCAATTCTTAAAAAACTGAGAAATACAACAGAAAACAAGCAGCTTTTAAAAACAGAGTATGATCAACTGTAGAAACAACTAATCACTGCAATTACTTTCAAATCATGGTACAACACATCTTACCTATCTTGTACTAACAACTGTCTAACAAATGCCTTCATTAAGAATGTATTAAGTGGGCATGGCCAAATACAGATGACAAGTAAGCAAAACTTTCTACATTCTATTATTGAAACAAACTAACAGAGATTAAGACTTAAGTACACAGATGTTCAGATTAAATTTTGTCTTATACACACCTCCCCACACACTTTCATAGAATCACACAGGATCAGGAAGGAATCATCACAGGAAGAGACCTCCACGATCACCTATTTTAAGGCATCTACCACTTTAAAAGCTTTTTAGCTTTTGGAAGACTTTACAGCACTGTGTTTTCACAGCCTAAAAAGGTGTAACTGTATCAGAAACGTACTTGTTCAGTAGAAGGACTCAATGTCTCCTGTTATAATGAATTCATAACAGACCATAAAGCATGCTCATCACTAACATAATAGATAGGATTTTTGATACCAACCTATCATCTCATGTGCTCAAGTGGTATTGTTTCATTGAAGTCGCTTCCATTTTATGTAATCCCATCACTTTTTTTTCCTAAAACAAGAGTGCCTTTCTGTATCCCCTTGAACACATACCACTTCAGCTTTCCTTCTAATTTTAAATTTCCTGTCCTTTTTTGACTTTTCTGTCTTCAAAATTAACCAGGGTAGAACATAACACTTATGGTTGTAACTTCAAAACACATTGCCTTTTTTAAAAAAATAAAAAATAAATTGTAATAATAGCCACTTATCACAGTGAATATTTACAACCAGAAATACTTCTCTGAAATGATTTCATTTTCCTACCATATTATCAGCAGAGCTAAATGCCAGTTAAGATAAACAGGTTAGATTAACTGGGACTTCTAACACAATCAGTCCAGTAACTCAAAGCTAAACGTTCTTCTGACAAATACAAACCTTGCTGTATTTCCTTGTCCTGGGTTTTGCTGCCTTTATAACTTTAGTGGAATTTTCTAGTTCTGAAAAGGAAGAAAAATATTTTCAGATGAAGAATTAGGTTGCACTTAAAAGCATACAGTATACCTTAACAACATTCAACTACCTAGTATGCTACACGGACTTCTTTTATTTTTCTTGGTGGTCTTGGTATTGAAGCCAATGATCATTCATGAACATAATTATTGCCAAAAAAATCCATAAAATAACTAATAGCAGATGACATTGAAAAACTCACACTCACAAGTGTAAATAATCCTGAAAAACAGGTGTATAGAATATAGTGTAACACACTATTTAAGCATTTCTTGAGCTATAATGCCAAGATTATTTAAAATGCTTTTATTTTAACCTAGGTATTAGCAAAGAAAATGAGGCCCAAAACATACAAAAATACCCTATGAGAAGGTAAATTTAGAACACAATTCATTTATGAAATCTACCATTATGTGAGCATGAAAAAAACTAGAAGCAATACTAGAAGCAATTACGTATTAACAAATTCCTAGTGATTTCCATTTATTAACAAACAGGAAAATGCTAAATAATTTAGCCATTTTGCTCATAATCAAGTCAAAGCATTGGAATACATTAAAAGGATGGTAAAAAAAAGACTATAAAAAAATACATTAAGGATAATACATTTGAATGCTCAGATTCCACAAGCTACAAGAATGGTTTACAACAAATACAAGCAATTGCAACAAAGCTTATGCTTGCACATTTTCAGAACCTTCCTGAGCCAAGACCTAAACTTTCAATAGTGAGTCTCCTCCTGAGCAGAGCTGCCTGCAATTCAACCTGTAGTATCTACCAGGATTTAACCTAATGCTAAGAACTCTCTCACACACATATCAACATTACTGAGCCTAATTAGCTAGGACCAGTGAGTTATATTTGCAAAAAAAAGTCTCTTTAAATTCACTACATCCTTTAATACATATGCAATTTTCCCTTCTGTATGCAAATCCAATTTTCTTATTTTTCTACCCATTTAATTATGTTCTAACTTTTGTTGAGAATTCAGAGAAAAAACGGTAACTTTTCTCAGGTAACTTTTCTTGGGAGATTAATTCAGACAGATGAAACCACTGTTCAGTTTCTCCTGCTATGGTTCTGTTCTTACTAGGCACATTTTCCAGTAGAGAAGTGGTTACATCCTTTCCTTGAAAAGCCTTATTCAGTGTTTTACCAAAAGCCAAGCTTAAAACACTGAGGATGACTGAAATCGCTAAGGATTATTATTTCATAGGAGGATAACATCACCTCCTTAACCCTTATCTCTCTGGCATCCAGTGACTTCACTAATCTTCCTTATCGCAGCTTCACACTGGGAACCCCACCCTCATGCCCCGCAGTGACTCTGAAAACTCACTCAGTCCTCTTCCTGGAATATGCTGTGAGTGCTATAAGCACAAGTTCACATCTGCTCCGTGCGGCACTCAACTCTGTTACTACAGCTAGGTACAACCCACCTGAATTCAGCGTATCGCAGCATCCTGATCAATGGGAGAGTTTTACCCCATTGGTCACCAGCAGTTTCCCCACACCAAATGGGAACCTAAAGATTTGCTTTTTAAAACAGAGACAAAACAATTGCTTCCCCAAATGCTTCTTCTTTGTCATCCAGTCTCAATGGACTTTAGATCAAGAGCTTCCACTTTCTAGACACACAGTGACTATCATCCTAATTCTAACTTATCACTCAATAGTAAACTAAGCGCCACTATAAAATAAAGCAAAGCAGTTGTAGTCATGGAGCATCAAGGAAATTTCTGTCTCTAGCTGTTCAATTACCTTCCTGAAGCCCCTTTTCCACCTCACAGCACTTTTACTTAAATTGCTACAGGACTGCTCTGCCAGAACTTCTACTCCGTGTGTCACCAGGGTGTAGCAAGGAATTAAAAAAGACAACATCAGTGTGCTATCTTAGTCAGGAAATATTATTCCAGACAGCAGCAGAGGCTATCTGAACCAAGCAGAATGAGACCCAACTTGTTTTTCAGTAATCTCTCTTATCTAAGACAAGGATGTAGTAACCTAAGACTTACAAGATGCGTTTGCACACTCAGTGAAAAGAAAATTACTCTGAGGCAACGACACTGTCAGGCTGACGGTGCCCTTTCCGAGCGGTGATCCCGCCACACGCCGTACTTCCCTAACAAGCAACTCCTCAAAGTTTCTGGCCTTCCGTAAGAGTCACGTTCAAATCCAAGATTAACTGACCTTTCCTGACTGGCTTTCTGGCGCGTGTCGCGTGGGAGTTGGATTTTAGTGTGAAGCATGAAAGGGGAGATAAGGGGTCGGGGGTGGGGGGGGGAAGGAGGGTGAGAGTAAAAGAATAAAACACC